>JAEQBH010000149.1:0-1200000 GCA_016808115.1 Tetrastigma voinierianum
TTGAATTTAAATTATTATTATTTAAAAGAGTTTTTTAAAATATATATTAAATATAACAAATTGACCGATAAGGATTTAAATTTAAATTGTTATTATTTAAAAGAATTTAAATATATAATAATATAAATTCAGTTCTTTATCTATAGTTATCAATCAAATCTGTTAATATTTAAAAGAAATAAATATATAATATTTATCAAACTGCTTTCTGACTAAACCTTGTGAGACTCATATATATATATATATATATATATATATATATGTATATATATATATATATATATCACATATATATATATATATATATATATATATACATAGAGATGATAGATATTTCATATCGTTTTTACCTCAAAGAACAACCAAAACGAGATATCCTGACTGTTTTGATAAAGATCTTAACCCAATCTTAGAGCATTCCATCAAGATCTGCTTCATTATTTGAAAGTTCAGGTGTGATTACTATAGAGGTGTGTCGCTAAGACTTGAATGATCCCAATGTTTCCAATACATTTGTTACTCAGACAACTGATCGAAAAAGTTTCAGCCTTCCTTCGGTTTTTATGAAAAAGCATGTGATCCTTGGTGGGTTATGGATAAAATTTTAAATCTACCGTGATTAATGTTCCAACCATATTGATATTCTGCCCAGAACCCAAATGGCGAAAAAGCCTCCTAAAGTCTTTAGTCTATGCTACATACACTTCTTCATTCAGGTAGTCATTCAAGAATGTACTCTTGGGCCATTCATCTGACTAAATTTAAAACCTCCCAATGTGCTGGTTCTGGGTCATTCAGATGGTCCATTTTGATTCATCGGACTCTGAGTAGTGCATTCCTTCTCTAAACTATAGACTTTTTCCTAGATAATCTCTTCAAGTAACCCAGACCTTCCCATCCATTGGATGTAGTCCCCATGTAGAGGATGTGATTAAGGGATGTGGTTCCTCAGTCCATCATTCTTGTTATCTTCCTCAAATAATCTAGCTCTAACTGAACCATACTGTTCTTAGAGATTTCAACCTCTTCTTCTTCACCCACAAGAGGAATCTGAGCATCCTGAGCAACTGGAGCAAAGACTAAGGAAGTTCGGACTTCCTATTGTTTTATACATGTTTCTACAATTGAGGTGAGGTGTACTAGCAGAATGAGTTGATTATAGCTTCTCGTCTTCCTTCCTTTCCTTTGTTTCATTTTAACTTAAGGAAGGCTGCTTCTAGATTGATTGATTTCTTGGTTTTGACCCTAAAAGTTCCCCTTAGGTGTCTTGCCAAATTTTGTAGGATTAAAAGAATCGAAAGTAAATTCATGGGTCTGAGGGTTGCTTTTTGCCTGGGTATTTAGCCTTTTTATGGCTCTTCCAAACTTCTTGGACAACAAGGTCATTGATTCTGAGAATTCATCCCTTTCATCATTGATCAGTTCAAACTTAGCCTTTAGTTCCACAAGTTTCTTCTTTTCCTCGGGGTCTATACTGAATCTAGCTTCAAGGGTAATGTAGGGCCCCATAGTGAGCTTCTCTCTTTCTCCTTCAAATTTTTTTGGATATGCAATGTAGATAAGGCTATTTTTAGATCTACCTTAGGAAAAGAAGTCTTTCTAACCATTGGGTGATTCTATCACTAGTATGGTCCTCTCATGACATGTTCAGCCATTAAGATGATGACCTAGATGAACTCTTATGTTGCTCATTTAAATTGAGTTCCCTTTTCTGATTACATAAGGATTCATGAGGGTTCTAGAACTTGGGGAGGATTGTTTTAAGTATACACAGGTTGTGTGTATGGCTTTTTCATAAATGAACGTTTTTCTATCAATGCTCTCCACTTGCATAGTTTTATTTGATCCATGTGGAGCAATTCCAATAATCTGGTTGTTGTGCTTAGTTGGAACTTGTGTGTATGACAGCTTGATATGTTCCCTTAGTTGGCTAGTATTACTCATCTGATCAAGTTTAGTTTTCGGATTAACTGTCCAATGATGATGTTCTCACTGCTACTGGGGTGTCTAGACTATTTACACCGAGTACTTTGACCATTCGGTTTCACGTTCATACAAATGCTGGTGCTGGTCAGTAGGTAGCAGTTGTTTGAGGACATATCCCCTTCTATGATGTGGCATTGATTTTGATCAAGTACTATTCCCTTATCTTTTGTAAATTTTACAAACAGATCTTCGTCACATAGTTGATTAATACTAATCAGATTGACTGTAAGTCCTTTAACAAGCATCACATTCTTTAGCTTAAACAACCCTGGAATGGTCAGAGAACCCATTCCCAGAATTCTTTGTTTGTCACCATCCTCGAAGATTACACAATCTTGACTAAATGATTAAAGATTAGCCAAGAAACACTTGTTTCCCGTCATGTGCTGAGAACAGCCACTATCAAAGTACCATCTCTCCTCAATCGTATTTCTTTTGGAAGTGAAGACACCTAGACCCTTAGATTGTTAATTCTTGGTTATCTTGATCCAAGAAAGGTCTTTCTTCAAATTCTCCTTCTACTCTGACATGTAAATCTCAATACTTTGAGTTATCTTTTCCAAGTTCTTCCCATTCTGCTCTGAGCTGGAAGACTTGGTTCTATGGCTGTTCGAACCTGCCTTTCATTGATTCAAAGGATCAAATTCACATAAATCTTCTCTAGATTGTGCCTTTGAGACATAATTTTTGGTGTGTGTTTTGCACCATTTTCAGAGAGGTTTGTTACAGAAGAAGGTGATCTCAGACCTAAAGTTCTTCCCTTCCTGAGATGATTATGCTTAGACTGCTAATCCTCTGGAGGATTCTTCTCCTTTTATTCTCGCCGTTAGTCATAACTTGTCTGATTGTCATGTGAAGTCGTTGTTGCATCTGGACTAGGCTAAGCACCTGTTATGACTAATTCTCTAAAATTCCACTTTGTTGTGCAACTTTTTCTTTACTTATTAAATCTGCGCATGCCTCTATGCTAGCTTATCGATCTTGATCTTTATGTTCTTGATCCCTCGAGATCTAAGACTGACTTTCTTTCATGGTTCTAACTTCCTTCTTTCAGCAAGATCTCATCTTGATCCTCGCAAGGCTCGAAGTATGTCCCATGCCCTTTTTACAGATTCTATTGTGGCAATGAGTCCAAACCTCCCATTGTCCACACCACATTGGATAGGATGGAGTGCCATATAGTTCCTCGATATTGTTCTTCTTTCTTCACTAGTCCATTCTAACTCATGCTTGGTTACCTTCTTTCCATTATCAATGTTGGTTGGAGCAAACCAACATGTTACTACAAATGGCCATATTTCCATTCCTAAGGCCTTGATGAAAACACTCATTTATGTTTTCCAATAACTATAGTTTGTATCATCAAGTCGACGAAGGCATCTTATGGACATCCCATTCTTTATCACATCCATCTACACACACACAACTTATTAGAGTAAACACAAATCTCACTCAATAACCTAGAGTACCCACTCTAATACTATAATTGACATATATATGTGTGTAAATTCTCGACACAATTCCTGATGTTGGGAATTATGTGATAGTTCGGGGACGCTTCATGATGAGTCCAAACTGTCCTGTGGGACATTGTGTGTGCAAAGCAGATACAAGATATATGCAATAAAGTAAAAGCGCACACAATATTTTAAGTAGTTCAGCAACTGCCTAAGACCATAGGGTTATGCCTAACTTTAAGGATTTCCATGGATCTAATTTAAGGTTACAATTAGTCTTATGTGCTCCAAGACTCCCTCTTTGTCCGTCACCCTTCTTTAACCTAATCACTCCAAGTGGAATTCAAAATGGACTCCCTTCATTCCCCTCTCAACAACATCACACACCCATAACCCACATTACATAGATAAGATGAAGAAATTCAAAACATCATCTTTCATCTAAGGTGAAAGGCTTTTAACATGCAATACCTCAACCGAGTATCTGCACTTCACATTCTTCAACACGTCCGGACTTCACTTGTTCTTCTTCAAGCTCTTCTCTTGAAATCCGTGATGAGCAACTTCTGAACCCTTGAATTTATAGCACTTGTAATTCAGTCTTGGAAGTCTTGATAAAGCTGGATTATCATCCTAATATGACTCCATGCATTACCTTCTATTTCTTGAACGTTCCTTTATGATATCCAAAAGGAATTAGGAAACTTGGCAACCAAGTATCCTCTTTAGATTTAGAAACCTGAATAATTCTAGTTTGATAGCTTTTCATATCAGATCATCTTGATTTGATCTTTATCCCTTTGTTAAAAAGACATCCTAGGCCTATCAGTACCTTGCTACTCAAGTACCTTGGCGTCCAAGTGACTTGCGTCCCAAGCTCTGCCTGAATCTCTAGTTCAAACTCTCTGAGTTAACATGTCCTGCATTATGGGGAATTGCCTTAATCCAAACAAATTTCTCTAGGGTTTTCCAGACTTCATGTTTAATCCATCAAATTCTATCAAACTCAATTCAAGTAGCCTATCTTCAGGAATCTTGCATAAAATATTGGAGCAATCTTAACACAACATATTAAATTGGACTATTTATTTTTAATTTATAATTATTTTCTTTTCTAAAAAGATGTGTATTAAATTTAATTAATATTTATATATTGAATTTATAATGTTTCAGCAAAATCAAAATAAAAAATTATTTCTAAAAATAATTATGTAAATATTTTCTTTTTAATTTTGAAAACACCTTATTAAGCATTCTTATTCTTATAAAATATATTTTCACTTTGATCTCAAAAATAATTTTTAAGATTAAGTGGTGGTGGGCTTTGAAGATAGACTGAGATATAGATAAGAATAATAATTTATTTTCGAAAGTAAACAGGAGCAAAAATTAATTCCTAAGGCATGTGATGAGAGAAGTTATAAGGGACAGGGTACTAAAATCTTTATATACGATTTTTTTTTTTTCACTTTTTTATTTTAAAGATAATCAAATACAAACTTTTTTTTCTTTTAGGAATGAATTAAAAGCAGTAGTTTTAGTGCGAATTGTCTTCCTTCATCGTCCACACAAATGTATTCTCGTCAATCGTGAATTTATTGTGAATACACTAGATGGTTGGTGGTTGGGGAAAAAAAACTTGCACTAGCACTATAAGACAAAAGATATGGTTATGTTTATAATAAGTCACCATAAATAGAAGATACGTCACTACAAATATTAACATCACTCATCTTTTAATACCATAAATGTACTAATGGGTAACATATATCAAGACACCAAAGTAGATTAATCATGATATATTTAAACTCTTTCAATGCCCTCCCACAGAGCTCATCCGTACGTAATAATCAAACAACCAAACAGAAATTCTCACGACTTTCTAATAATCAGTAAAAATGAAGATTTAAATCGCAAATCGGCGATCAAACCAGACCCTACCGCATCGCACAGCCTAACACTACGTTAAACTATCAACAATGTGGCAAGTCTAAACACTAGTGAAAGACATTAATAGATTAACCCATAAATTATCTAAAATTATAATAATAAATAATTTTTTCTAAAATTATCTAAACAAAATATATTAAAAATATTATTCTCATAAGTTATTTGGAATAAATTTTTAGAAAATTTTAAGTAATTATAAATATTACAACCTAAAAAATTTATTTCTAAAAGAATTGACCAATTAAACAAGAAATAAGATTACTATTTAAAGAAAATAAAATAAATTATTTTATTCATAAAAATTATCTAAACAAAATATATTAAAATATGTTTCTCATAATTACTTATATAAAAACTAATTATTAGTTTCTATGTAGCACTGCCCATATGGGTGAGCTATGATGGCAGTGTGGATATCTTGGAGGCAAAAAAAAAAAGTTAATATGAGACATGTGAAAACCTCTTAGGCATTTGTGCACGTTATCCTAACGACTGCTTCCCACTCTCACCCAATAGACGAACGCCATGTTTAGAAGAAAGAAAAAATTTTCTCCTGGCCAGACAGCCACTTATATAACACCTTTGATCTATTGTCTAACATACTAGATATGCAGTACCATACGTTTGAAATGCAGAGGTTTTTGGATAAGCCTTCCCTTGGTTTGTTGATACTGATATTGCTTCAGATCCATACATACAGATGCTGCATCGAAGAAGAGAGGAGGGGTCTAATTGAAATTAAAGCTTTTCTGAAATCAAATAACGAGAACGCCGATCGTCTTCTCCCTTCATGGATCGATGACGAAACGAGTGACTGCTGTGGCTGGGAGCGAGTGGGTTGTGATAAAAGCACAGGGCATGTGACAGATCTCTCCCTCAACGACTTGAGGAAAAACCCCCGTTTAGAGGAGTTTCGAGGGTACAATGAAGGGCACTGGCAGCTGTATTACCAAGACGACAAATTTTGGTTATTAAATGTCTCCTTGTTTCTTCCTTTCAAAGAGCTTCGAAGTCTGGATTTGACTGCCAACTCATTCGATGGCTGGATTGGGAACGAGGGTATGTTTTGCTTACCCTGTCTCAATTTTAACTAAAATGGGAAAGCTAGAACGCTTCCTAGGGAGAAGGTCTCATGTTAGAACTAACAGGTTAGTTTACCTGCTTAAAGCTAAAGTGTATTAAAAAAATGGGTTTTTATTCATTTTAATGTTTTTTATAATTGGTGTAGCTTCAAAATATGTGAAAATAGTGAAACAAACTTATTTTTTATTTTAATAGTTTTTTCTTCCTTTCTTTCTAAAAAACTAGTTTTTTCTTTGTTATAAAAATAGAAAAACAATTGTCCAATTAACCCTTTATGTTTTGAAACATGGCTTTGAAGATATATATATATATATATATAATAAAGGATTTATTTGGAGGAGTCATTATAATCACTAAACAATGACACTTATTGAAAGTGTTAAGGTTTGTTCTAAATAAGGACATTGGGGCCCTTTGTTTTTTTTTTTTACTTAATACTAAATAGAACTTTTATTTTTGTTGAATATTGAATAAAAATTTAAATAGTATTAAGTATTGATATTTTACTTTTAATATTATATTTTGTTAGGTATTAAGTTGTTTTTAATATATGCTTAAGTACACTAAAATAATTTAGAATAAATCTTGTTTCTATAATGAAATAATATAACTATTAGAAATATTTGGTTTTATTTTCAAAGAAAATAAATATTTGATTAAAAGACCTCAAATAACTCAAATTTTGTAAAGCTAATTTATGTTTTTCTTGAATAATAGCTCACCATGAACAAAAATATGTATTTTCATTTCAGAATATTTTTATATATATTTTAAAGAAAGAATTGGCTATAAGAAAACGATGAGGTACTTTTTCAAAATGAGGTAAAAAATTAATGAATGATTAGATTTCCGAAATTTAGTTTTCAAAAATGTCTTTTAATCAAATCACTCTTATTATTATAATAAAATAAAAAAATATTTGCATAATATATGTATAACATATTAACATATTTACAAAAAATCAAAATGATAAAATTATTATGATAAATAATTTATTATTATCATTCTTACAAAAAAGTATTTATTTATTTATTTATTTTATATAAATAAAATTAATAATTTAAAAAATAATAGATTGATGAAACCAAGATTAAAAATATTTTATGTTTTTAAAATATTTTGAAATATTCTATGTGGATTTTAAATATTTTGTCTAGTTTTTAAAATATGGCTTTGATAGAAAAAACCAAAAAGAAAATTTCAAAAATTCATAAATAAGTTATGCAAAAATAAAAATAAAAACAGATGGTCTAAAGTCTAAAAACAATTTGCTTTGAGAAAAAAAAAAAAGCAAGCAAACACCCCCCTAAGGTTCTCTTCAATGGTGCTTTCTAAAAGTGTCATTGTAGGCAAATACTTATTATGATAGGCTAGGCTGAGATTCAGTGGCTCGATTGAATGTTATTAGTGACACTTCAAAACATCTTGGTTAACCTTTTTAATTATAGTGTCTTGAATATTTTGTATGTTTTAAAAATAATTTTACATGTCATATTTCATTTTTATTTTGAAAAATATTTTTATTTAAACAAAAAAATATTTTATTTTTTCTAATTGTTAAACACGTTTTTGGTGTTTCGTAAGGAATAGAAAAGAATTGCCAAATAGAGCCCTAGTTTTTATTTTTAAACTTTAAATTTTGCATTAAGAGTTGAATTTGTTTACCAGTAAAATGTCACATTATTCTTTTTGAGTTAGAATTTAAACTTTAAATTTTGCATGAAGGGTTTGAAAGGTTATCAAGCTTGAAGTTGGAGACTTTGAACATCAGTGCTAATGAGTTCAACAAAAACATCATGGAATCTCTGGGCACAATAGCATCAATTAAGACTCTAGCTCTTAGCAAAATAAATTTGGATGGATCCTTTCATATTCAAGGTGTGTGCTTTCATTGTGTTGTTCCAGCATGTTCGTATTACATCCGGTAACATTTTAGATTATGTTTCTTATTATTGACCTTTTCTTTTTGGATGTTGCAGAGTTAGCAAAATTGAAACATTTGGAAATGTTGGATGTGAGTGACAATCTCTTGGGGGGTTCCCCATCAATGCAAGGTACTCTATTGCACTAAACTTGCTCCAACATGACTTTATTATGTAGCATATTAGTGCATGTTAGATGAGTTTCCTATTTTTTATTTTTAGATATAGAAAGTGTTGTACAAATTAAGAATTTGTATACATACTTCTTGTCTACTTGAAAAAATTTGTTAAAAACTCTCAAATTTAAAGAGTTTTAAGAATACAAGGTGAATTTTTTACATTTCGTATAAAAGCTTTTATGTTTGTGTAGCGACTTCTATATTTTTCAAATTAACAAAAAATAGAAATGTATCTATAAATTACCTTAATTATAAGCTCAACCAATATGTCACATTAGTGAATTTGTCGGATGTTAATTGTTCGCAATTCCACAGTGAATATGTATTTCATAGTTCGTGTTCATTGTTGATAATTCAATGTTCAAACTCATTGTTTCACTTGGATGCATTTTAATGGTAATTAGGAATGGGATGATATATCTATTCAAATTTCATCCTAACTTCATAAATTTCAAAGCTACATTTGGATGCCAATTGGGCGAGAAGTCTTAAGACCTTAAGTGATTTTTTCCTAAATAAATGAATAACTTCTCTCTACATTAATTTCCAGAAGGAGTGTAACTTATATATATACAAAATTGATTAGGTCATACCTAATATAGGGCAAAAAAAGGAGCCTAATTATAGGTAGATTTCTTTATAATAAATAAAATATACACAATTATACAATATTTACAAACCATTTATTTTCAACAGCCCCTAGCAGGTGCATAAATGTTTTACATTCCTAGCTTGTCTAGACTAGATGAAAAAAAAAATGGTAAACCATTAGTAAGGATGTCTACTTACTACCTAGTTGAGAAAATATACTGTTGACAAATCTATCAACAACCCACTTTCTTTGTATAAAGTTTCGATCGATTTCCACATGTTGGGTGTGATTATATGCATTGAGTAATGAACTATATTTATATTAATAGTTGCCTTCTTGTCACAGTACGACACGATTGGTTCTTTTATATTAATCTTAAGGACTATAAGAATAATTTTCATCTGTAGTAGCTCACAAATGCCTTGAGCCATAGCTCTGAATTCAACATTCACACTAGATCTAACCTTTTTTTTTTTGCTTCTCTAAGAGAATAAATTCCTTCCTAAAGATGTGTAATACCCAATAATTGATCTTTTATCCACCATTGAACCTCATTTTCTATCACTATAAGCTTTTGACTTGAAATCATCAACATTTTGAGAAATTGTCTCTGTTAGTGTTGGTGACCCAAATTCTTGAGCCGGAGATATAAAAGAAGAATGCAATCTAGAAACAGGGAACTTGTCGTAGCCAAAACTCGCTTGTTGCAACAAGCTAGTAGTCATTTTGCAGCAATCATTTTGGCTTGCCACGGCAAGCAAGCACTTCCTCAATTGCACTCATTCTAACTTGTTGTGGTAAGCACTTGCTTATCGTGACAAGCGAGCACTTCCGGTGCTGCCCTTTTACTGACTTCTCGTGACAAGCACACGCTTCCCACGATGAGTGCACACATTTGGGCCTTCTCACGCCGACTTACCCTTAATGGGCTAGGTATTTTTTACACACATATATATAAATATGTTATATTTTCAGGGCTTCATCGTGAGTGTGAGATTTAGAGAGGCTGAGAACATTGTAACTCTCTCTTCTTCTTCCCTTCTCTTCTCCCTATACCATCTTTGATACAATGGATTTATAGCTCCTCTGGCCATGGTTTTTTTTCCCTATTTGGGTTTTCCACGTAAATCTTGGTGTTACATACCGTTAGTTCTTTATTTGATCGACCATTATTTTTCTAACAAACTAGTATCAGAGCCTTCGTATTTTTTTTCCCTAATAATGGCGTCTATGAAGTATGATATTCAGCTATTGGATCGCAACATCAGGTTTAATCTATGGCAAGTCCATATGCGAGTTATTCTTATGCATATGGATTTGGAAGAGGCGTTGTTAGGTTCTGCTAAGATGTCATCTTCTTAGACAACATAAGAGAAACAAAAAAAAAAAAAAAGATAATAAAGTTATGGCTCATATTCACCTTCATCTATCAAATGACATTTTGCAAGATGTCTTGAAGAAGAAGAGCATCGTTGCATTATGCTTTAAGTTGGAGTAATTGTGTATGACGAAGAGTCTACAAGAAAATTGCATCTTAAACAACAACTCTACTCTCATCGTTTGGCAGAAGGTACATATGTGATTGATCATATTTCTACCTTTAAGGAAGTTGTTATTGAAATGTTTAATGCTAAGGTACTCAAATAATTGAAAGACGGTTTAATGCTAAGATTAAATGTGTACAAACTGACTAGGGATGAGAGTACTATAAACTTCAACCTTTGTTACATGAGTTAGGAATAAATTTCAGACATTCATGCCCTCATGTTCATCAATAGCAAGGGAAGGTAGAAAGAAAGCATATATAAGTATTGTTGAGATTGGCCTTACCTTACTTGCCTAAGCCTCAATGGATTTGAAGTTCTGGTGGGAAGCTTTTGTTTTTGCAACCTATTTGCTGAATCGCCTTCCTACAATGGTTATGAAGAATCTCTCTCCATTTGAAGCTTTATATGGACGGAAACCAAATTATAATTTTCTCAAAGTACTTGGATGTACTTGCTTCCCATACCTTCAGCCTTATAACAGACACAAGCTAGCATTTAGGACTTATAAATGCTTGTTTTCATGGGGTGCCAACTTTTCATAAGGGATATAGATGTTTGCATCCTTCAGGGCAAGTATATATTGCAAGAAGTGTTTCTCTTGATGAAAATGCATTCTCTTATCAATCCATGTTTGCTTCAAGTGTTTCAGCCTCTACAACATATTGTATCTAGTCTTCTAGAGCTCTTAGATTTATTTTTCCATCTGCATATTCAGCACCAACACCAACTTCAGACCAACTACCTCTTAGTTCCTCTACCATTCTCTCCCTGCTATGTCTTCAAACTAGCTCTTCTACTACCGAGATCCTCCAACTTAGAGCTAAATGTAACGATTCTACCTCTCCATCTCTTGTTCACAATAATTCACTGAGGTACCTCTAATTCATATGCCCTTTCTTTCTCTTTCATCTCCCCGGGTTCCTCTTCTTCTTTCTCTTTCACCTTCTCTTCCTCCTCCTTACTCAGCCTTACACTACGCATCCTCTGCCTTATTTCCTCGCTCCTTCTACATCCAATGCAAACCAAATCAAAACTGCATATTTAAACCTAAACTCTCAATGCTAGCATTCATTCAAAACTACCATCGTCTCCCTCATTTTTAATTGATCCTTGTCGAAAAGGGCTATGGAAGAAGAGTATAATGCTCTAGTGCATAATAACACCAACGGACCTGGCTCCTAGTTCAGCCGCTTCATGTGGTTCAATGCAACGGGTTTTAACTAAACTTAAAGTCAGGCGTTCCACTAGACAAGCACAAAGCACATTTAGTTGCAAAGGGGTTTCAACAAACACCTAGGAGGATTTTATAATGAAACTTCAGAAATTCTAAGGATCAAAGCTTCTACTATCATAATTGTCTTCACTATACTTTGTATCAAGGGGATGGGATATCCAACAAATAGACATCAACAATGCCTTCTTAAATGGAGATCTTATGAGGAAGCCACATCTAACCCTCAAAGGTTTTGTGATTCAGCTAAGCCTCATCATGTATGCAGGTTGAGGAAGGCTCTATATGGTCTTAAACAAAACACCTGTAGTGGCCTGGTTTGAAAAGGTTAAGATGAGCCTTACTCAGCCGGGATTTATAATTCGCATGATACATCATTGTTTTACTCACGGAAGAATGCTAAGTTGTTGTTACTCCTTTATATATGTGGATGATATTCTCATTACTAGAGAATGTTCAAATGATGTTCAACACCTTATTCAGGATCTTCATCATTAGTTTGCTCTTAAAACACTAGGTTCCGTAAGCTACTTTCTTCGATTTGAAGTGCTTAGAACTTCCTCTGGTTTGCATCTAAGTCAAGCTAAGTATGCTAGTGACTTACTACAGAAAACAAATATGAGTAATGCCAAGTCTTGTCCTACTCCTATGTGCTCGGGTAATAAACTCTCCCTCCATGATAGTGAAGCCTTTCCTCACCCTTCCTTGTATAGAAGCACCATTGGTGCTCTTCAATATCTTACATTAACACAATGTAAAGACCATGGTCCTCACAATGCCCCCCTTTTCCCTGGTTAGAATTTTGTGCTTTTTTAAGTTAGGGAAAATACTGTGTTCTAAACCTCTAGTATGGAAAGCTGGAAAGACTAGAAAATTAATGTGCACATCGAATACGCTAGAAGGTGAAGCGTGTTTGGTCACAAAGTGTGTGAGTAGCTCACATGTCCCAATGCGCCTGTTGACGTTTCACCCCTATATTTAGGGTGAGCCTTTCTACGAATCTTTGCCTCTTTCACTATTCCTGAAGTCTTTCACTATTTGTGATTTCTTTTTTTCCTCACATACCATGAGGCAAATGAATGAATAGGAGGAAGACTACCGAGAAAAAGCTTTGGAGAGTACATTTTTACTTTATGGTTATGGATGCTATGTGTTGAATCTGACATCTATGGAACTGACCCAGGAGGTTCCATGGTATGCGACTACGCTAACCCCCTTCTTCCAGAGTTCTTTGCGAGCCCTAGATGCCCCACTGATACGCGTCCTCTAAAGTCACATCGACAGGTGCATGTCGAGAGGGGTGGCGAAGGAGCCCTAGAGAGATTACCCCCAGTTGGGGGATTTAAATGGAACATCTTAAGTTCCTATGTTCTTCCACTTTCTCTTTTTTTTTTCTTTTTTGTAATGGGCCCAGTATGGCCGCTTCGACATATATCATCATGTAACTAATGACACCATTGGCGTATTTATGAGATATAACTTTTGGTATTCTTTGTACAAACAACTCCTTTTTACTTTGCAATTTTTTTTCACAAATTCCGACTAGGATCATTGCTTGAAAGACACCAAGGTTTTTTGGGCTCAGGCTTTAGAAGACAAGCTAAGAGTCACGGTTGTGCTTAGGTGTGTACCAGCAAGCTAAGGACCATGTATGGTATTGTGAAAGTGCCAGCAGGATTAGAGCCACATCTGGTCTTTTGAAAGTGCTAGCAGGCTTAGAGCCACAAGTTTAGTCTTTTGAAAGTGCCAGTTGGCTTAGAGCCACAAGACTAATCTTTTGAAAGTGCCAGCAGGCTTGGAACTGCAAGTCTGGTCTTTTGAAAGTGCCAGTGTGTTTCAGGCCACAAGTCGATCTTTGAAAGTGCTGACGGACTTAGAACCTGAATGCAGTCTTTTGAAAGTCAGTACGGCTTAGAGATATTGCTAAGTTTAGCCCTTTGAAAGTGTCAATAAGCTTAGAGCAACAAGTCTGGTCTTTTGAAAGTGCCAACATACTTTCAAAAGTGTCGGTAAGCTTAGAGCCACAAATCTAGTCATTTAGATGTGCCAGCGGACAGCCTGATGGATCTTTTTAGAGAAAGTGCCGGCAAGCTTGGAGCCCTGAAGTGCGGGTCTTCATCGACAAGTTTAGAGCCTGATCTATTAGTCTTTTAAAAGTGTCAACAGGCTTTGAGCCACATCTAGGCTTTTGAAAGTGCCAGTAGGCTTAGAGGCTGAGTGCGGTCTTTTGAAAGTGGCGGCCGAGCTTAGACCCGCAGTACGAGTCTTTTGAAAGTGTCGGACAAACTTGGGCCACAAGTCACGGTCTTTGAAAGTGTCAGTGAAACCAGGGCATCAAGTTCGATCTTTTGAAAGTGCCAGTAGGCTTAGAGCCACAAGTCTGGTCTTTTGAAAGTGTCAGCAGACTTTTGAAAGTGTCATCAGGCTTAGAGCCACAAGCCTAGTCTTTTGAAAGTGTCAACAAGCTTACAACCACAAGTCTGTGATTCGTGCCACAGTAGGTGTTCCGGAATCAACAAAATTTATAACCTAAATTCCTCCTACTACCATAGCAAAGCTACTACAGTATAGTGGCTCTAGGGTCGAACTCAAGGATGGGTTTTTCTTCGCACAAACGATTTACAGTGAGCTCAGAAAGGTGAAGTTGGTTTGGATTTTAAGGTGGTGATAAAAACAGTAGAGGTGATTGGTTTGCAAATTGAAAATAAAATAGGTAAAAATAGAAAATAGAACTTCTTGAAGTGTTAGGTCGCTAGGGTTGGATTCCTAGGGCAATTAAGGGTCTCCAGGGTCATTTCCTCGTGTTGGGGAGGATGACCTATAGTCATCTCCCGAACCGGATCTTCATTTAGCTATAAAACCTAACCCTCATTAAATCTCTTTAAAAATGGCATCCACTAGCCATTAAAGCACTCATTCATTAAAACACAATTCCCTTGACTCGCCTTACAATGGATCATAAATGATAACTAACAAACATTAATGGATCTAACATTAAGCATCCAATGAGCCCAAAAGCTTACCAAGTAATAACCATTCATGATGACTCAAGGGATCAAAACCAAAGGTTAAAGGGAGGAAACGATGCTTGGTAGTGGATACACAACGTGAAGAACATGGGGACTATCAGGCTGCTTGCATGGGATCCCACTGCATTACATTTAAGAAGAAGGGTTTCTGTAATATCCCTTAGGTTGTCATTCCTCCAAGGGGTGTTTGGCAACCCAGAAAAGCTGAGAAAGAAAATGGGGGAAAAGGAAAGCAGCGGGAAAAACTCCCGCCCAGGATTTTATTAATGGAGAAGATCATTTAACAGTGCTTGTCTGGGGCTTTTATAGCCAAACCCCTTTACAAATTATCAAAAAAACAAAACCAAAAGCTATTACAAGGGATAAAATGGGAATAAAACCAAAAAGGGAACAAAAGAAGTCTAAACGTCAAGCGGGGAAGGGTGAAACGGTGTGAGATGAGCGATTAAGCGGTAAAGGCAATTTCGCAAGTAATTTCGCAACCTGCGAAAATTTGGCAATCCTGCCAAACTCACGCTAGTGACCAGTTTCTTAATTTTATAACTCTTCAGCGCCAGCCCACACGCCGATCTACAATGCTAAGTTCAGCTGAATTCTTGATTCTTGGATGACTCAAATCTAATTTGGCATAAATAGCTTGCAAAAACTACACAAAATTAGCCCGCAATCGATCGATTAGAATATAGGTTCTCCAATGTAAGTGGACTATTACAGCTGATTAGTACAGGTGCTCAAAACTGCAATAAACGGGGCTCGAAAATAGTAATTTTGAGCACTAATCGATACAGTCTTTTGAAAGTGCCGGCATGTAGAGCCACAAGTCACGGTCTTTTGAGTTGTGGACTGAATACCAGATTAAGGTAACTGAAGTGTCCCGTGACTTAGAGCCACAAGATGAGACTCTTTTGAAAGTTCAATGACTTAGAGTATAGTCAGAACCATTAAGTGTGAGGAAGCCTGAGGCCTGAGTCTCCGTCTTTGAAAGGTGCCCAATTGAGCCATATAGAAATCACGGTCTTTTGAAAAGTGTCGCATGCCCAAAGCCCGTAGGTTGAGTCTTTTGAAGTGCCTGACGGGCTTGGAGCCCGCAAGTGCGGTCTTTTGAAAGATGCCCGACATGCTTGGAGCCATAAGTTTAGTCTTTTGAAGAAAGTGACGACGAGGCTTGGAGCCCTGATCACGGTCTTTTGAAAGATGCCGTAGTTTGGGCCTAGTGCGTCTTTTAGAAAATGCAGGGCTTGGGCCCTAAGAGTCTTGTCTTTTGAAGAGTGCTAGGTCTGAGCCACAGTCTTTGTCTTTTGAAGTGCCGACGGGCTTAGAGCCATAAGTCTGGTCTTTTAAAAGTGCAACAAGCTTAGAGCCACAATTATGGTCTTTTGAAAGTGTTAGTAGGCTTAGAACCACAAGTCTGGTCTTTGAAAGTGCCAATGACTTATATTACCTGAGTGCAGTCTATTTTTAGAAAATCTTGTAAACCCAGACATTAAATCTAAGTCTTTTGAAAAGTGCCAATGACTAATACAGGTGAGTCTTTTGAAAGTGCAAGGAGGCTTAAAGCCACAACTCTGATCTTTTGAAAGTGTCAATAGGCTTAGAGCCACAAGTCTAGTCTTTTGAAAGTGTCGACACCTTAGATAAAGTGCAGTCTTTGAAGTGTAGGATGCTTGGAGCCACAAGTGCAGTCTTTTGAGGTGTCCCGGTAGGCTTGGAGCCACAAGTCACAGTCTTTTGAAAATGTCGAGCGGGCTTGAAACCACAAGTCACAGTCTTTTAAAAGTGTCAATGACTTAGAGCCCTGAAGTCTACAGTCTTTTTAGTTAGTAGTTAAGTCAGGAAAATGTTATTGATAATACCTCTTAAGGTTCAAAGCATTCCGCATTTGAGGCACTGGCGTCCCGTCTGGTTTATTTAATACGTATGTCCCGACTGGTTGGAACTTCCCAATTTGGTTGGAACTTATCGGCTGCTAGGTATCGTGTTTTCAAAGACCCTTCTTAAGACTAGGTCCCCGGCTTGGTATGCACGCTGTCTTACCCACCTATCATATAAGTTTGTTATTCTTTTCCCAGTATGATGTCATACACACAGCTGTTGCTTCACAGAGCTCGTCTGTCATATCTAGGTCTCTGGCATGAGCTTTAGTATTAGCCTCTTTAGAGTTTACATTGAAACGTAGAATTTAATTTCTGCTGCGAGATTATGGCCTCAGGAAGCAGGTGGTGAAACGTGACACGCGGTTGGCTTCCAAGCGGTTGTCTTATAGGCAAGAACTGGTAGCTCTTGCCCACTTTCCCTTAACGGAATGTAGCGGCTTTCTCGAAGTGTCGTTAAGAGTTTTGTTAGGCAGCTTCGCACAGCCATTGCTTTGTGAGTCAAGCGACCTGCTGGTTCCACCCACGTGGTCAAATTTCCTCACGATATACCTCACGAGGTGTTCTACTTTGATCGGCTTTTCCAGTAAACCGGGCTTCAACTATCAGTCTTATGTGCGATCTCTATAGGCTAATCACCGCTGCGAGATTTGTTTCTTTGGGAGGGATCCGTTTGGATTGGTGTTGGCCATTTAAACTCTAGCAGGTCATGAATGATGGGCACAAATTGCGAGAGCTCTCTCTTCTTTTGTGGCTGATCACGAGATTGCTTTCGATCTTTGCTCTGCCCTTCTTTTGACTCAAACGGCTTCTTCCAGACGGCTTATGTCCCTCGACTGACTGATTTATAATCATGACAATTTGGGTTGCTGCACGAACGTTGTCCTCCAACATTCAGTACTTATTGGCCCGCCTATATAATTCTTCCATTGTCTCTGGTGGGTCTAAAGATAGCGACTGGATGAATGGCGTGGATGCCCAAAACTTCTCCTAAAGTTCTGGAGGACCGCTTCCATGATGTAAGATTCTACTTGCTGAACGGCTTGCCCAAATCTCCTTGTGAAGTCTCGAATAGATTCCGGTTTCTGCTTGAGAATAGCCTATAAATAGCTGATGTTCCTTTTTGTCGTACTGAACAAAGGTACTATGATACGAATGTCACCCATAGGTCATTAAATGAGTTTATTGAGTTGCACAGGAGCTTATGAAACCAGGCTAACGCGGGCCCCTGCAAGCTAGCCCAAAACACTTTACACAACAGACGGTCATTGTCAGCGTTTAGTATCATTGCTTGATTATAGTGGAGCACATGATCGTAAAATTCGATGGCCGTCGAACATGCAAGCGGGTATGATGAACCAGCGAGGTATCTGTGACCGAATGTGGTGTTGTAGGGCGGGGAAAGCGCTCATCGTCGAATCCCGAATTGGAGCTGCGGTGGCATGTAAAATGGCGACCGTCTGGAAGGCGGGATGTCTGAATGGCATTGTTGGCATGCAACGCTGCCGACAAATCGTCGGGGGCTCAATCTGGCTTATACTACCACGTGCTTGCTTCTCTCCTTACCCGGTGGGACGCGCCACTAATGACATCACTGAAGGCAGGGCGATGCGAGGTCCTCTTATGCGATTTGGCCCTTGTGTTCTTTGCTGGTGAGAGGCCCAAAGGTGGGGAACTACTTGGGGATAACTCGTCATCTTCTAGGGCCTCGGTCTCGTCCGGGGTAATGGGCTCCTTCCCTTTGTGGCGGGATTTGGATCTGGCTTCGATCCTCACCTTGCACATCTCTTCCACGGGTCGCATCTTTTTCTACCTAGGCCCACGTTGATTCATTCGTGCTGGCGTTCGGCGTGATCCTTAACTCCTTCATCTGCCTTGCTTGTTCCTTCTGTTTCTTCTCTATGTCCTAGAGCCAATGGAGGAATTGGTCTTCTAGTGATTGGATCATCAAGTTGTTTGACATCACAATTGCCTCGGACTGAATCAGATGGGAGGGAATTGATAAAAATTTGCTAGTAATGAGAAGAATTTGCTAGATGGCGGGTGAAGCCAAGCCCTTGCAGCCTGTAAATGAAACTTTCTGTTCGATTCCCAAAGACAGCGCTAATTGTTGTTACCTTGATCGTCTGACCTTCGGGGCATCAGCGACACAATGTAAACTTGCAAATAGGGCAATCCGGTGATGGTGGGCCGATCGCCTCTTTGATGATTAAGTCAGCAAAAGGATGGAGAAGAAGAAGAAGAAGGGAGCTCACGCAGTTGGAATTGCATACCTCTCCCTCATGGGGGATCTTTACGATTTATAGAAGCGTTTTAAATTTCCCTCTAACTTAGGAAGAATATTTTTAAGGATAAATCTGTTTTTCCTTACCTAGGACTGATTTTCCCTTATCAATGACTAATTCTTCCTTATCAAAGATTATTCCTCCGAGAAGTATGAGATTTGGAAACTAGGAAATTTGAGGATAAATATCCTTAGCGTATTTCCCGCCTTTATCTATTTATCAACAACGAACTTATCATATACGAAAGGATGGCTAACTGGGGGACTAAAAACTCTAGACAGGCCGCCCTGAATCTAAAATTTGGGGAGACACCCCTGCTTTCACAGACGGGCTTTCAGATTCTCCTGTCTAGTAATGCCCCCCGGTTTTAATACGTTAGGTGGGCTTGGGCCGCTTCACATTGTGGGCTAGGTGGGCTTTGGGCTAAACGCAAAGCCTTGGGCCCTTGGAAGACCATGGTCCTCACATAGACCATGATTAACGTTTCCATTATCTGACACAGTTTTAGAGATTACAGCATGTATAGATACAATGGATTATTTTTCTTTCTTGAAATACATGTTGATATCAATTGCTTCAAGTCCCTTGTGTTAACTCTTCAATTAATGAAATTGCAATATAGGTTTTGAGGAATTAAGCTCCCAGAAGAATTGAGGAGCTTAGACTCCATTCAATTTCAATAAATATATTTCTAAGTTGATTTTTGGGAGATAATGCACTCTTAAAATTAGAAGTCCATTATTGGTTATCCAGATTTGATAATTAAAATTTTATCTTCTTTTTCGTTTAGCAGGTCTTTTACTTGTAAAGATATGCTAATAGATACTAAACCAAATAGCAGAAAGAATGATTTATAGATACCATAGTAAAGAAAGTTTATAATGCCAATTTGATGGAAATCCAAACTAAAGCGTGATGAACTAATAGCAAGCTAAATTTGAATCTCATAAACATGAAAAGAATATGAAAACATTATGTTTGGTATGAAGTTGCGACTCTAATACCATGAAGAAAATTTTAAGGGCGGACTAAGTTTACATATTCCCATCAACAACAAGAGTTAATATGCACTATATATATTTGTTGGATGCTCGAAATATCTCTGTCTCTAGCCCAGCTTCCACCTTTTCTCTCTAGTAGTGTTTGTTGTACAATCGAAATGAATAGTAGCATATATACATATATATATATATATATGAATAGTACCCGTATACGTGAATAATGCAGTGTGAAAATAAATACAAATGAAGAACACAGTTTACATAGAAAACCCACTAAGGTGAAGGGAAAAACCACAAGACAAACTCCGAACAATTCTTCACTATCACAAAGTGGTATACAGTACAACTCCTCCAAGAATATATTGATCTTGGGTATACTCAAGAAATAAAATATAACCCCACTCCCCCACAGTGTGGAGATTCCTCAGTGAGGAGCAACCTTCTCAATTGAGTATCTCTCTAATTTTTCTCTCCTCACTCTCTCCCTTTTCTCCCTCTTTCTTCTACAAATGAGTGGGTTTGAGTCTCCTTCACTTGCCAGCCCCCTGATTATAGGCAGAGGTGGAGGAGATATCCCATAAATTATGGCAAGTGAGAATGCAAGTGGGGAGGAAAAGAAATAAAGTGGGAACAACTTTCATTTAATGGGAAACACAATTATTTTAGGTATGAACCCCATCAAATCTCCCCCTCCAAACCCATGCATGCGACTAAAGGTAAAAGTCACCTTGGATCCTTAATGGGAACCCATGCTAGCGAGCTTGGAACATAACTCCAACTTTTTCCTTGGAACATCTTTCATCATAATGTCAGCTGCATTCTTATCTATGTGGATATTCTTCAATTGGAATCATTTTAGTTCTGTAGCATCACGAATCCAATGATATCTGACTTGGATATGCTTTGTCCTAAAGTGAAAAGTGGCATTCTTACTCAAGTCTATTGCATTTTGGCTATCGCAACATGCCACATACTTATCTTGTTGCAAACCCAAATCTTTGAAAAAATCCTTTATCCATACTATCTCTTTTCCATCTTCGGTGACAACTATATACTTAGCCTTCATTGTGGATAAAGCCACACATTTTTGCAACTTGGATTGCCATGATATGGCTCCCCCTACAAAAGTAAACAAATAACCAGATGTAGATTTTCTACCATCAAGGTCATTGGCCATATCTGCATCTATGTAGCATTCAAGAACTAGTTTTCCTTTTCCAAAACTTAAACAAAGTTTGGAAGTTCCCCTCAGATATTTGAAGATCCATGTTAATGCTTCCCAATGCTTTTTGCTAGGATTTGCCAAAAATCTGCTCACTATCCCTACTACATGAGCAATGTCTGGCCTTGTACATACCATAGCATGCATGAGACTTCCTACAGCTGAGGAATATGGAATAGCAACCATTTTCTTGTTTTCTTCTTATGTTGATGGGCACGTCCTCTTGCTAAGTTTGAAATGACCACTAAGAGGCGTGTTAATTGATTTAGCCTTTTTCATGTTGAATCTTTTAAGAATTTGTTCAACCTATCTTTCTAGTGATAGCCACAGTCTTCTATCTTTCTTGTCATGAGTGATCTCCATCCCCAAGATTTGCTTGGCTAGGCCAAGATCCTTCATATCAAATGACTTAGCCAACTCTTCCTTTAATTTTTGATTTGAGCTCTGTCCTGGCCAACTATCAGCATATCATCATCCTATAATAGCAGGATATTAAACTTCTCACCAGGAAATAGTTTGAAGTAGACACAGTAGTCTGTTGCAGTTCTTTGGTACCCATGACCCATCATGAATGAGTCGAATTTCTTATACTATTGTCATGGAGTCTTCTTCAACTTATACAGACTTTTCTTTAATTTGCAGATTAGGTCTTCTTTCTTTTTAACTTCAAACCCTTCTGGTTGATGCATGTAGATCTCTTCTTCTAAATCACCATGGAGAAATGCAATTTTAACATCTAACTGTTCTATCTCGAGGTCTTGATTAGTTGACAACCCTAAGATGATCTTGATTGATGATAATTTTACAACATGAGATAAAATTTCATCAAAATCAATACCTTTCTTCTGGCTAAAGCCTTTCACCACTAAGCAGGCTTTGTATTTCACCAGGTTTGCTCTGCCATCTTTCTTCAACTTGTACACCCATTTGTTCCTCAATGCTTTTCTACCTTTGTGTAATTTCATGAGCTCATAAGTATTGTTCTTCTGGAGAGATTCCATCTCTTCTTGCATGGCTTTCATCCAACTACCCTTATCTTTATGAGTTTGTGCTTCCTAGAAGCTCTCTAGCTCCCCCCATCAGTCAGCAAAATGTATCTTGAGGATGGATATCTGGTACTTATCTTGCTCTGGTTTAGATCTTTTGACCTCACCCAGTTCATTCTCCTAATCACAGGACACCTCCCCCTAATCATCATGCTCCTATGATGGTATGCTCTCTTCATCACTGTCATCAAGTATTGCTTATGAAGTATCACCCTCATTCTAAGCATCTTCTTCACTTGTGAATTGTAAGGGATGATCGATAGTTACATCAATAGTAACTTTTTATAACTACTGCTCTTCTTTGTTAGAATCTTTCATCGTCTAATCTTCACGAAATACAACATCCATGCTTCCAATAACTTTCCTTGTCTCTAGGTCCCAAAATTTGTGTCGAACTCCCATTTTCTGTAATGAAAATCGAGAGTAAACTTTGTCGTATCTTGACCTCTACTCCTTTGGTACATATATAAATGTTTTGCACCAAAACACCTTCAAATGGTTATAAGAAATTTCTTTACTTGTCCATACCTTCTCTAGGACATCAAACTGTGGGAGGACTGTTGATTAGATAACAGAGTAACCGCTACTCCCAAAAGCTTAGGAAGCACACGGTTCTCAACATGCATCTGACTTTCTCCACGATGGTGTGATTCGTCCTTTCTGCTACACCATTGTGTTGAGGGGTGCCTGGGACTGTCTTCTAATGCTGAATCCCATGTTTGGAGCAATACTCTATGAATTCTTAGGAAATGTATTCACCTCCATTATCTGTACGAAAGGACTTCAAGGGCTTCCCTGTTTCTCTTTCCACCATGACGTGAAACTGTTGAAAGTTCTTAAATACCAGGTCTTTTGACTTCAACAAATACACCCATGTTTTTCTTCAAGCATCATCAATAAAGGTTACAAAATATTTATGTCTTCCTAGACTTTTAACTTCTATAGGACAACAAACATCATAATATACAAGTTCTAGTATTTCTGACATCTTGGTAGATTTGCTAAATGAAACTCTATGTTGCTTTCCAAGTAAACAATAATCACAAGGATTAAGGAGTGTACCTTTGGCAAGGGGATGGATTTATTCTTTTCCAAAATTTGTAACCTCTTCTCACTCATGTGGCCAAGTCTCCTGTGCCACAAACTTGGTGAGGAATCTATTGCTACATTCAGCCCATTTTTATATCTTTCAAAGGGTCTTGTACAGCGTACAACAAACTTCTCCTCTTGCAACAACCATTGTTCCTTTGGTGAGTTTCCATCTACCATTGCCGAAATAATTATGAAAGCCTTCTTTATCTAAGGCAATTTGGGACATCAAGTTGAGGCGTAAATCTAGAACATGCCTCACATCTCTCAGCATCAACTGGTAACCTACATTAGTTTGTATGCAAATATCTCCAACTCCCACAATATTGGAGTTGGCGGTGTTTCCCATCTTTACACACCCAAAGTCTCTTGCTTTGTATGTACTGAACAATTCTCTATTTGGTGTAGCATGGTATGGCGCAGCAATAACAACCACCCATTCAATCATCTGGTCACCAACATGTAGGCATTCTTCAACGACAACTACAACATCTTCATCACTACATGACAGAGCAATGAAGGTTTTTGCTCTTCTTCCTTCTTCTAGTTCTGATTTTTTCATGCTTCCATACTCAAGATTTTTCTATGTGACCTTGTTTATCAGACAAGCATAATTTTGGCTTCTTGATTTCTAATTCCTTCCTCTAGATTTTCGTCTAAGGTTCAGCATTATGCCTTCGCTTTCACTCTTTCCTCTCGAAACCAATGCTTGTGACTCAATGTTGGCAACTTTGTTTGTCTTATTATAAGACAACAAGGATCCTGACACCTACTCAAATTTCAAAGTGCCATTTCCATATAACAGTGGTAAATTACCAGATTTGACATGTAGAAGGTAGAGATGCCAATAAGAGTGCACAAATTTATCTTCTGCCATCAAAAGTTACTTTAAACTATACTACTGAGAGATAAGGCCATGAACTTACTCAAATTTCAGAAGACATCCAGATTTTCACACGTGGCAGACTGTGCGACTCCTTTAAATATAACTTGTTTGACAAGTTCTTCACTATGTACAATTCCTCCAGTCTCTTCCAAATCTCTTTTGCAGATGTGTAGTCTTCCACATTTATGTCGTTTAGTACTTCGTCTGAAAGGTTGAGTCGTATTACATTGGTGGTTGTCTAGTCCATCTCTTCCCATTCAGCTTCTTTCATGGTTTCTGGCATCTTGGACTTGCCAGATAATGTCTTTTGGACCTTTTGCTGGATAAGCAGGTCTTTCATCCGTCTCTACCAGAGGGTAAAGTTGTTATTGCTTGAGAACTTATCAATCTCGTACTTTGCACCTATCATCTTTATTTCAACTTCAACTATGAGCTATGCTAGAGCAATCGTAATCTCAAAAGTCTTTTATGATGTGGAAGGTCAGTCAATAGCCACAACCACAGAGCATACTAAGACTTAGAGAATCTAGCTCTGATACCACTTGTTAGATGCCCGAAAGATCGGCTTCTATTGCTCCAACACTACTTTCTTGTAGTGTTTGTTAACGTCGGATGAATAGTACTATATATATATATATATATATATATATATATATATATATATATATATATATGAACAAGACTGCATACGTGAATAGTACCGCACGAAAATAAATACAAAACGGGGTTAACACCGTATTTACGTCAAAACCTTTCACAAGGAAGGGAAAACCACGCGACATACTCCAATGTTCCTTCACTATCACAAAGTGGTATACAGTACAACTCTTCCAAGAATATACTGATCTTGGGTATACTCAAGAAATAGAAATAACCTCACACTCTCCCCTGGTGTGGAAATTCCTTAATTGAGTCACTCTTTAATTTTTCTCTCCTCACTCTCTCCCTTTTCTCCCTCTTTCTTCTACAAATGAGAGATGATTTGAATCTCCTTCACTTGCCTTCAATTTATAGGCAAGTGAAGGAGATATTATCCCATAAATCATTGTAAAGGGAACACAGTGTTTGATAAAAGCAGCAGAGCAAACAACTTTCACTTCAATGTACATAACAAAGGTATGGAACTCACCAACATTTTCTCACAAAAGCAAGAAATCAGATGATTATTTTTCAGCGTTCTGACACGTCGCCTGTAATGTGGAGATCTTTTGTAGAATAGGAAATACAATATTCTAATTTGTACTTTCTTGTCTTGTAGCCTATGACTTAGAGTTTTTTTGTAGAATATATAGGAAATACAGTAATTTCCATTTCTATTCTCTTGAAATTATGGTTTAAGTTCTTTTATCATTTTTTTAGACCAGTTATTAGTTATGCTATTTATACATGGGTCATGGTTGACCCTTTTTCCTTAGGGATTGACATTATAATTAACTTATGTGGAACCTTCTGTAATTTACTTATAGACCTCATCTAAATACAAGCCAGCTAAAACTTCTCCTTGGATTGCCTCCATACTGGATTAGAAAACCAAAAGTAGAAGTTTAGCATGCTTGAAATTCTCTTCTGGATCAACTAGAAACTTTTATGATAGGCATGTGATTGTAATAATTCATGAGAAATAACTATTCTCTAATTAGAGTCTTAAGACATGCTAACTTACTACATTCATGCTCAAAGTCCAAATTTCTGATGTAATTGAATGTTTCCAATGTTAAACTTGATTCCTCTTTCATCTTTCTCATAATAAAAATCATTTGATGCTAAGGTTTAATTATAAAATTCCAAATATGTTGGCCCTTGGGGCTAAATTGCATGTTTTTGTTGTTGTTGCTGCTTTTTCCTTTTATATAAAGCACTGAACTTTTATATATATAGTAACGATAGTTTGTATTTTGACACTTTTCTGCAGATTTTCCAAGTTAGTGAAATTGAAAAAGTTGACGATTCTAGACCTTAGCAATAATTTGTTACACCGAGATGACCTACAATTTCTGAGTGCATTTAAATCGCTCGAGACTTTAAGTCTTGGCTCAAATGCATTGGGGTCATACTTTCCTATCAATGGTATTCTAGTCCATTATATATTCATTTTTCATGAATGTAATGAATTCTTCATAATGTGACATATTCTCTTATTTTGTGTAGAATTATCTGCTCTCGAGAACCTAAAAATGTTGGATCTTAGTGAGACAAGCATTCGGTATTCGTTAACACATCAAGGTAAAAATAAAGGCCACCAAACTTGCCTAAGAGGGCTAAAATTTGGCTTAGTGAAGCTATTAGAAATATTTCCTTTCACTTTGAATTATCATCTTGCAATAATTGAGACAAAAAACCCACAATAAAACAAGAAGAAAAAAATCAAAATTAAGTGTATTTTCTCACCTTGATGTTGATATCTTTACACTAATACAAATTCTTATATTCTTGAACTATTAGGTATGATTTTGTTTTTACAGATTGGTATCAAAATATAAGGTATGATTTTATTTTTAAAAACCAAATATTGAAGTTTAGCAAAACTTTGAGAACCTCAGGACATACATTCCAACTCCACCAGACACCATTGTTTTTACGTAATATCATCCGCTATTAGTTACTGATTGCCTTCCATAAACTTTTTCTCTTCATGCAGGTTCTCAACTTTTGTCACGGTTAAAAAAGTTGGAGACCTTAGACCTTAGTTACAATTACCTATTGACCAAGGCCATCATTCCACAATTGAGTGCACTCAAATCCCTTAAAAACCTTATTATAAGAGACATTAATTCTGAAGGACCCTTCCCTGCACAAGGTATGGATATATATATTTAATTTCAAGCATCTATAGAGAAAAAAAAGAAGAAGAAGAAGTTGTAATCAACTCCTGTTTTTGAGTATGAAATGTTTTTAAGGTCATCGTCTATTAAGTGTTTCTTCAAAAACGTTATAAGAAAATTTTCAACTTTTAAAAAATGTTTTCTGTATTTAATCGAATGTCTGATTTTTCTCTTAAAAACATTTTTAAGGTAAAAGTATTTTTAAACAAACATTGTCGAACAAACTCTTAACAAAATTCAATAATTCTTTTTCTCCTTGTCAGAACTATCGGTTTTGGAAAACTTGGTGATGTTGGACTTAAGTGCAAATCGATTCAGTGGCTCTATTTTTATTGCGAGTAAATTTCAAAACCTAAGTATAAAATGGTCACAGAATTAACTTGCTAAAGTACACATGCTTCACAAAAAATATTTTAGAAAATTGCTTAAAGTTATTGATTTACAAATATGTCATTTCGGACTTAAAGATTTTAAAAATTCAGCATCAATATGGCTAGAATATAAATAATTAGATTTCAGTTATATGAACTTTAGGAATATTCATTATGATAATATCTAGGATTGATTAAGGTAGTATCTAAGCTTTATTACCTAAAGCTCAATTAATTAAAATCTAATTATTTTTGCTTTAATGTTGGATTTTTTAAAATTTCAATCTTGAAATGACATTATTTGTAAATCAATAGTCTGAAATACACTTTTCCCAAAATTTTATCATAGATCGAGGCCACACAAATTATTAACTTCCCCACCCACTATAAGGTTCATGGACATTGTTTTTCAAAAATTAATATTGCATGCTTTGTGTGGTGATTCAATGGATGTTACATCATTGGTGTGGCAATAAATCATAAATCTTTTGCAATTAACTTTTTATGATGTGTAGTGTGTAGATTAATATAATAGTACAAAGTAAGAAGATATGAAGATTATCGCACCACATGCACATGGAGAAGCGGATTAGTTACGTGGTTGTGATTGCCTATACACAGTGAGTCCAGATATAAGGTGTTTCACTATATATAAATTAGGTTACTAGGTTACACATTTGACTTAAGTGAGACAGATACCACTTTCTTCTGATCGTCTTTCTAACATCCCATAGAAACATTGAAATAAGCTCCACTTAGCACCCTTACGCATCTGGGTTCATATTGCCAGAAATCACTCCATCCCAGTAGATAAGGTACTACTCACCGTAAATATGTGTCGGGCGATGTATAATTTGCTCTTTACATAAAAAGCTCCTCTAGGAATCCTCCTTTGTGTGTGCTTAATCGATTATCTCCAAAGGTCTTCTATTGCCCCTTTTTAAGCACGAAGTTAAGAATCTTTATATTGGCTAAATCTACATTTTTCCAAAACTGTTTTATATGCTTGCCACCACGGGTTGATAACATTCCTTATTCATGGAGCAAAATATTTTCTTTTCCAAGCGAAGCTACCATATAGATCTCTTCCATATTCATCATGGTGAAATATCTTCTTCCATTGAAATCTTACAGAAAGATCAGTCTTCCGGATTTGATCTGATAATACCAAATATCTCCTCTCTTTCCTTATTTATCAAAGCATATTGACTCCTTATTTGCATAATATTGGTCCAAAATGGATGTTAAATGAAGTAGATGTGTCCACCACGGCTTGATGCAGCATCGTCACGATAGCCTTTGTGATAGTCTCATTAATCATGCAATTTATATTTTACGGATACTATGTCAATTAAATCTCCAACAATCTCCCCCTTTGACTAACATGTTGTATCAACCAGAGACTATGCAACCCATGATGTCATATCATGACATATTAACCCGAGACGAAGATTCAAGCAGCCATATCTCCCCTACTTTTTTGCCCGCCAAGGCGAAAAAAACATACCTACTAACCCTGATCTGGCATCACCACGACGTCATATAAGATGGTACATCATCTTGTGAGACACCATAATTTTTCAGCATATGTTGCATTCAAACTAGCTATGAACAGTTGTTACCAATGACCAACAATCAACCAACAATCATTCTTCAGTGCTTTTTTGACATTGATTGGCTTAGTTTTGGAGGCATAGCATATGTGCCCAATCATTTCTCTATAGTTGACTTTAGAATTCCCTCGTACCTGAACACCAGCTTTAGGGTCTCTAATAATGTCAAAGGCTAAATGATTCTTTTAAACTCATTTAGAAGGCTCACGAACCAAGATATCAATGGTCAGATCATTCCCAAGATCTCTCTGTTGGAGAGATGAATCACTAGATGTTGGATCATCTTCTACAATATGGCTAATGCTACTACTAGGTGATTAAGCATCTCCTGAGACACTGTTACTATTGTTGTTGTACCTATTGAGCATGCGGAATTTAACATCTGAATCGTCTGACCTTGTAAGAGTAGATTTTGATCCCTAATCATCAACCACCATATTAACGGATTCCATGACTATGTTGGTCCTTTTGTTGTGAACTTTGTAGGCTCGAGTGTTTAGGGTATATCCTAGAAATATGCCTTCATCGCTTTTGACATCGAAATTACTCCTTTGCTCCCTATCATCAAGGATAAAACAAGTACTACCAAACTCATGAAAATGCTAGGGTTGGGTTTCTTACTCTCAAGGAATTTCATGAGTGTCATAGTTGTTCTAGGCTAAAGATAGACCATGTTCAAAGTATAACATGTTGTGTTCAAGGCTTGGGCCCAAAACTTTACTGGAACATTTTTTTCTTTGAGCATAATCCGATCCATTTCTTATAGTGCTTTGTTATTCCCTTCTTCCACCTGATTCTGTTGAGGTGTCATAGGAGCGAGAGAATTCGCTAATTCGATCCATGTTTATTACGAGAACTTGGTGGTAGAGAGTTTTCAAACTCCTTCAATGATCACTCCTTATCTGGTAGCCTTCTTGAGTCAAATGCATTCTTTTCACACATCAACTTTGACAATATCTTAAATGCATTTAATGTGTCGGATTTCTCTCTAAGAAAGCTTACCCATAAGAATCTTGAGTAGTCATCAACACATACAAACACATACCTTTTTCCCCCTAAGCTTTCAACTTGCATTGCTCCCATTAAGTCCATGTGAAGGAGTTCTAGGACCCTTGTGGTAGAAGGATGTTACATCGTCTTGTGAGACATTCGGATTTGTTTCCTAATTTGACATGGGTTGCACACCTTTTCAAGGTCAATTTCCATCTTTGGAATTCCCATAACAGCATCGGTTGCAATAGTTTCACTAAGGCTCTTGTGAATGATGTGGCCAAGTCTTCTATGCCAGATATCTGAGTTGTTTAACAAGGTGGTGCAACAAGTTCCTGAACAAGTCAACAAATAGAAATCGTCTGATGATCTTTTTCCTTACATAACATGTGTTTGTACAGTCAGTGACTGAGCATTTGTCCTTAAAAAATTTGACAAATAAATTCTTATCACATAGTTTACTAAAGCTAATAAGATTGACCTTTAGCCCATGCACAAGAAGAACATTTTCTAATTTAGGCATACCTGGAACTTTTAAGAGGTCACTACCAATCACAGTGCCTTTAGCACCATCACGAAATATCCACGGACCTTCACGGGTGCAAGGTTGTAGATTGGTCATAAATTCTTTAATACCTATCATGTGCCTTGAGCTTCGACTATCGAAGTATCATTTTTGCTCGACGTTCACCTTGAGAGATGTGCAGGCCTCGAGCACCTTCAATCGAGAAAGTGTTTTTAATCTGGGATTATTTTAGTAGAATCAAACTATATGATGTTTGAATTACATGAAAGCCATGTGGGAGATGCATATTAGAGACGGGAAAAATTTTCCTACATTCAGGGTAAAACAACCAAAAGAATCAGATGATGGCTATGAAAAATGGTATGCTGAATGTCCACTTGAGCGAAAGTATGAGCGTTATTTACGCCTATCATTCTTTCGAAATTTAGATTCATGTCAAGGCCTTTTATGATGGAGAGTGATGAATTAAAAGTTTTCACCTTGAATCAAAGAGCTTTTGCTGCCAAACAAAGTGGTAGGTCTCTTTTAATTTATGGAGAATTGATAGAAATTTTTCATGAGTTGGATCATCAAGATAAGGTAGTCATGAAAAACCTTGACGACATTATAACATGTCGGAAATCCATTGAACGACAACAAGTGAACATCTTTCTTGCTGGATTAAATGGAGAATTCGAGCAAGTTCGAGGAGAGATTCTATGAAAATATCCAGTTCATGATTTGGAAGAATGTTATGCATTGGTCCGATGAAAAGCATCGCGTCGCCAACCGATATGAAAGGAAATCTACTTGGTCTTGATACCGTATATGGTAGCCTGACAACGATCAAATCAAAGTTGGCAGGATCGATCTAAGACTAACTATCCTAAGGCGGCCTCTAATATTGATAAGTCTACTTTAAAATGCACTCATTATAACAAGATTGGTCACTTCAAAAATCGTTGCTTTAAACTTGTAGGATATCTAGAATGGTGGGATCATAATCGTGAGTAGTGGAAGAAGGATTCTAAGAAAGCCCTGACTGCAACTATTGTTGAAATAAAAATAGAAGATAATGTGGTCGAGAAAGCCTCCTCATTGGTGGCAACACCATACTGTAGTAGTAATGTTTTTTGTTATTAATAATACATGGATAATTAACTATGGTGCTACAAATCATAAGACTTTGCAGTTCTATGACAGATCTCATGCCAGACATTTTTCGAAAAATTTATTTCCGCACTTGTTGTATCTGACCTAAGTCATTGGGGAAGGATCCTTAACCCTTACCGATATATTGAACTTAGACTCAGTTTTAGTTGTTCCATCCTTAAATTATGACCTTTTGTTTGTCTTTCTCAAATCACTGCAACCTTATCTTGTATTATTATTTTTTAGCATGAATTTTGTGTTTTCAAGGATACTCTTACAAGAAAAACAATTGGTTATAGTCTTAAGTGAGAAACTTTGTACTTAGACTTACTTGATCAAGAAACATTCCAACAAACCCTGATAAACCTTAATGACATATGGGTCTAAGAAGGAGAAAAAGAAGTTTGAAATTTGGTTATGGCATTGACGATTGGGACATGCTTCCTTTGGATATTTTAAAAAAAAAATCCTAGTTTGTTTACAAAGTGTGATGTCTCTAGTCTTCATTGTGATGTTTGTGAACTAACAAAGTCATCGTACTTCATTTCCATTAAGTATGAATAAAAGTCCACTTCCTTTTATGTTGATACATTCTGATGCTTGGGGTTCATCCAAAGTTCAAACTTTTAGTGGATCGCATTGGTTTGTTACTTTTATTAATGATTGTACCAGAATAACATGGTTATGCATGATGAAGACCAAGGATAAAGTGAACTTTTTGTTGAAAATTTTTCATAAAATGATTGAAACTCAATACAATACAAAGCTTTAGGTTCTATGGAGAGACAATGGTGAAGAATATCAAAGTTCTAATCTTCAAAAGTATCTAGAAAGACATGGCATCATTCATCAGACTACGTCTTCTAGTACACCCCAACAAAAAGGAGTCGCCGAAAGAAAAAATCACCACTTGTTAGGGGTTGCGAGCTTCCTTGATAGTAGCACAATTGCCAATATCTTATTAGGGACAAGCAGTTACATATATCGCATACTTGATTAATCGGGTACCTTCTAGCTCACTTGATTTCCAAACACCTCTTCAATCTTTAACTGATGTGGTAATTGCCCCAAATGTCCCAAATCTACCTCCTCATATTTTTGGTTGTGTGCCTTTGTGCACCTACATAAACACCAACGTAACAAGTTAACTTCCTAAGCACTCCGATGTGTGTTTATTGGTTATGCATTGCAACAAAAAGGATACTAACATTACCACCCCCCAACTCAACACATGGTCATTACAATGGATGTGGTGTTTCATGAAGATTTGATGTATTTTTCATCTAACTTTGAACTTCAAAGGGAGTACCATAAGGAAATTTAGACTCTTGATTATGATTATCACATCTCCATGAAGGTGAATCCCAGGAAGCTGTTGAACTAGGAGTAAGTGGGTGAATAGAGTGGGAGCGACATCGAGAGCCATTAGCATTAGGCTCATGGCTCAAGAAGTGATAGAAGAATAAAGAAACAATAAAATCAATCCATCTTCACCCTCTAAACAAACTAGGTTCAAGAATACCTCAACTGACATACCACACCAATTGTCGTCTAGTAAGGGTGTTCTTAATTTGGAATCAGATTCATCCAAGTAACGTTTACCACACCATCATAATAGAGGTATCTGTAAAACCACATATGAACCTGAATTATCTAGCAAAGTTAGATATCCCATGAGTAATGTGTCTAACCATCGTTTATGCAGATCAAATAAGTCATTTGTAAATCAATTATCTACTGTAGTTATTCCTAACAGTGTACAGAAAGCCTTAGCTAATCCAAGATGGAAAGCAATCATGAATGAAGAGATGAAATCATTGCAAGAAAATGAAACATGGGAACTTGTTGATTGCCCACCTAGAAAGAAGCTAGTTAGGTGTCATTGGATCTATACTGTGAAGTACAAGGTAGATAGTAGTATTGAACGATATAAAGCAAGATTGGTAGCAAAACGTTACACTTAAACTTATGGGATTTACTACCACCGAGAGAGCGTTTGCCTATAGCTAAGGAATCAACACGGTTAATTATTATTATCTTTAGTTGTAAACTTAGTTGAATCATTACAACAATTTGATGTAAAGAATGCTTTCTACATGAGCTATTTGAAGTAGTATATAGATCTCCACTTTGGGATTCTTAGTGTTAAAAAAGCAAAGTCAAAGTGTACAAATTAAAAAAAGTCATTATACGGGTTGAAGCAATCCCGAAAATCATGGTTTGGAAGGTTCACAAAGACAATGAGAGCCTTTGGTTACCGTCAAAGCAATTCAAATCACACTTTGTTCCTAAAGAAGCATCATGGTAAGATTACAACACTCATTGTATACGTAGATGACATTGTGGTTACCAGAAATGACCCAGAAGAAAGAAAAGCTCTACATAATTATTTGTCTAAAGAGTTTGAAATGAAGGATTGAAGTTCTCTAAAATGTTTCCTTCGGATTGAAATTTCTCAGTCAAGTTCGAGAATTTTTTTATCTCAAAGAAAATATGCATTAAATCTATAACAATAAACTGGAATATCATGATGTTAACTTGTCGATACACCAATAGAAAGAGGTATGAAATTATGGGCTAAACCTAATCAAATACCTATTGGTAAAGGAAGATATCAGAGACTTGTGAAGAGATTGTTGTATTTAGCTCATACAAGACCAGATCTTGCTTACACTTTAAGTGTTGTGAGTCAATATATGTGTAATGCTTGAGAGCAACATATGAAAGCAATCATTCGTATTTTGAGATATTTAAAAGGTTCACTTGGGAAAGGTATCACGTTCACCAAACATGTCAATCTCTATAGTATAAAAGTGTATACTAATGCTGATTGGGCTTGTGCGGTAAATGATAGGAGGTCTACCTCTGGTTACTTTACCTTTGTAGGAGGTAATATCGTGACATGGAAAAGTAAAAAACAAAATATCGTTGCTCGCTCAATTGTAGAAGTGGAATTTAGAGGCATGGCATTAAGACTTTGCAAGGCATTATGTCTAAGACTTCTCTTACAGGATTTAGGTTACCTATCCGATTAACCAATGCAATTGTTTTGTGAGAATAAGGCAGAGTGTGACATTGATTTATAATCGATTTCATATTGATCATACAAACATATCGAGTTGATAGATTTTTCATCAAGAAGAAATTAGATTTAAAGATTGTGGAGTTTCCAAGAGCTTATGTCATAAGATCAACTAGTTGACATCCTCACTAAAGCAGTCTCCCATCGATCATACTCATCTTTTTTGGGCATGTTGGGCATGTGTGATATCTATACACCAACTTGAGGAGTAGTGTTGAGTTTTTTGGAAAGTTTTCAAAACATGGTTCTTTCCATATTCTTTGTGATTCTTTTTTTATATTTCTTTCCTTTCTTAGTTTAATTGCAACTATGATTGATAAGGATATAATCCTTTAAATTTGATTGTATATTCTCATAAAAATATCAATTAAAAGTATGATTATCTCTTGGAGCAACTTTTCTTTCCACATCATATTAAATCAAGGCTGCATCTTTGATAATATTTTGTCTCACTTGGTGAACTAATTAGCTAAGTTCTAAATCATAAGGAATGCTACGTTCATGGATTCATTGAGGAATTAGTAATTGGAAGAAGCTGTTTAGCAACGTATCATATTCCATATATAAATTATAAGTTGAATTACTAATGAAATAAACATGTATAGCTGACCAGTGTATATATATTCTTTGGATTTGGTATGATTGTAATGACCACACCTTCAAATATTCTCAGATTCGAAAAGTTTGTTGAAGTTGAGCAAATTAGAGCACCTAGATCTAACCTGGAACAATTTTGACGTGGATATCTTGAAGTCTTTGGGTTCTCTCCCAGCCCTTAAATCTTTATCTCTTGCCCGCAACGACATGAAAGGATTGCTCTCTGGGCAAGGTATGTGTAATTAGGATGTCTTTTGAATTATACATAAAATATTTATACTTTTTTTGGTTACAGATACTTGAGATAGGAGCTTTGGAGTTGAAATCCCTGTAATGTAGAATGCTTTAGTTCATCTTCATGGATCTCATTGAGTTTCTTTGAGTAGTAAATTTCCAAATAATGTTCATCTTGCCTATCCAATAGTAGTTAAGTAAATTTGGAGCTCTTAATATTGAGATACAATCTGTCACATTCCACATCAAATACGGAAGAAAGTTATTGGCACTATATAAGTATAAGTTCGTCTCAACCTAGTAGACGCGTTTTAAGACCGTGAGAGACCCATGGACCCAAAGCAGACAATATCTACATGTTTGGATCGTTACAAATGATATCAGAGCCGATCATTGACTCGGGTGTGGGGGTTTGTTTGGCTCATTATGGAGTTTTTGTCTGTTCGGTTTGGTCCCTCAATCCCATGGGACATAACAATGACATTGTATTTGTATGAGGGAGTGTTTGTCACATCCCACATTAGATAGGGGAGAAAGTTCCTAGCACTATATAAGTATGGGCTCCTCTCAACTTAGTAACGCGTTTTTTAACCGTGAGGGCCCCTTGGGCCTAAAGCAGACAATATCTACATTGTTGAGTCGAGTCGTTACACAATCATCTCAACATCTTTCATCTGAAATATTTAATACCTCTAAAAAAACCGTTCTGTACGTATGTTGTTTAAACACTATTTATTCTTACCATTATGTTGGAAGATTTCAAACCGTTCAGCAACCTGGAGATACTAGAATTGTGGGCAAACAATTTCACTGGAATTGTTCCTCCATCTATGTGGAAACTGCAGTCTCTCAAGTCTTTATCTTTGGCTCGGAATAAACTCAGCGGACCTCTACCCATTCAAGGTAAATATCCACTGTCTCTACAGCTTTCCATATACATGTACATTGAAAAGAAAAAAGAAATGGTTATGACTCTTGTATCTTGAAATAAAGACAAAATCAGGGAGCTGATAGCTATTCTAATTTCTTTTACAGGCTTGTGTGGATTGAAGAACCTGGAAGAGTTAGATCTTAGTCAGAATGCCTTTGAAGGAGCCCTTCCTCCATGTTTAAACAATCTGACATCTCTGAGACAGTTAGATCTTAGTCATAATCGTTTCGAGGGCTCATTCTCATTCAGTTCATTGGCTAATCTCTCTAAGCTCGAGATAGTTTCCCTTGTGAGTGATCACAACAAATTCGAGGTAGAAACTGAGTATCCAAGTTGGGTTCCCATGTTTCAGTTGAAGATCCTTGTATTGTCAAGATGCAACCTAAAAATGGTCACAGGTTCTATTCCTGAGTTTCTTCGGGGACAATCAAAATTAATAGTACTCGATCTCTCCCACAATAATTTGAAAGGAAGGTTTCCCAACTGGTTGTTCGAGAAAAATGCAGGATTAAAGGTTCTGAGGCTAAGAAATAACTCTTTGGTGGGTCAAATTCACGTTACACCATATCCAAATAAAAATTTTCTTTGGATGGATGTCTCAGACAACCAACTTGATGGGAATTTGCAAGAAAACTTAGCAGAGATGGTTCATACTGTTCATACAATTTATCCACGAATGTTCTCGAAGGTGATATTCCATCCTCAATAGGCAAATTGATACGCCTAAACCAACTGGATATGTCCTCAAATCATTTCTCGGGAGAACTACCCAAGGAATTGGTTTCAGGTTGCAGCAGTTTGTATGTCTTGAAATTATCAAACAACAAGTTTCAAGGTGAACTATTTTCAACACATTTCAACTTGAGTTTACTATCCTTGCATGCGGACAAGAACGAGTTCACAGGAACCCTATCGAATGTAATCACCAGAAGCCCGAAATTGAGCCTGTTAGACGTTAGCTACAACGACATGTCTGGTGGGATCCCAAGCTGGATAGGCAACATGACAAGTTTGAGAACACTGATCCTGCACAACAATTTTTTCGGGGGCCAATTTCCATGTGAGCTAGTTTTATCTGGTTTCTTTGATGTCTCCGACAATGATCTATCAGGATCTCTTCCTTCCTGCAACAATCTACAACACTTAGAGCATGTGCATTTGCAAGGAAACAGACTTACAGGATCATTACCAGACAAATTTCTGAATTCCTCATCTCTATTGACCTTGGACATTCGAAATAACAACTTGACTGGAAGCATTCCTGACTCAATCGCCTCAGTTCCCAACCTAAGGATTCTTCTGCTTGGGGGAAACCATTTCAGCGGTTTTATTCCACAACAGTTTTGTCTATTAACTAAAATAAGTTTGATGGATCTTTCCAAAAATTCTTTTTCTGGATATATCCCCAGCTGCTTTGATCTTCTAAACTTTGGGAAAATGGAGGAAAACAGTTATGTGTTTGCACAAGGCTTAGCTTATCCAAATTATGGCCTTACAATTTATATGGACGGATATAAGAAAGCTGCTTCTGTCGTTATGGAGGATTGGGGATATGACGAACAAGTTGAAGTTGAGTTCATTACAAAGAACAGACCTAGCTCCTACAAAGGCGACATCCTAAATTACATGTCTGGATTAGATCTGTCATGGAATAATCTATCAGGCGAGATTCCATCTGAAGTAGGAAAGCTAAGTTGGATTCATGCATTGAACTTGTCCCACAACCGCTTGACAGGCCCCATCCCAAAAAGTTTCTCGAACCTTGCTCAACTGGAGAGCTTAGATCTTTCTTACAACAAATTGAGCGGAGAGATTCCCTCAGAACTGATTGGTCTAAACTTTTTAGCAGTGTTCTCTGTGGCTTACAACAACTTGAGTGGTAGAACTCCAGATATGACAGCACAGTTCGGAACTTTTGGAGAGACTAGTTATGATGGCAATCCTCTTCTTTGCGGGGAACTGTTAAAGAGAGAATGCAACAGTATTGTCGAGCCACCCTACTCGTCACCGACTTCATCAAATGAAAGTGAAGGGAAATGGTATGATATCGACCCTGTAGTTTTCTCTGCAAGTTTTACTGCATCATACGTCATGATCTTGTTGGGATTTGCTACTGTTCTTTATATCAACCCTTATTGGCGTGGAAGGTGGTTCAATCTCATCGAGGAATTTATATATTCATGCTATGATTTTGCGTCTGCTTCGTTCTGCAAGCTGTCAGCCCGCTTATATTATTAATCACTATATTTCTTCTGATACTATGAAGCTATCAGGTAGTTATGACAACCAACAACTAGTTTTGAGCTGTTTATGGATGATAACAATTCCGCATTGTTTTCTTCCTTAGAATTGTTCCGTTGTCACTTTCATAATATTAATTTCTTGGTACTTTTTATTCTTTTTTGTCTCTAGCTAAACTCAAACGGCATTCAAAGTTACTCTTCAATAAGTGACTCCAATTATTTCCTAGGGAAAAATCCAAGCTGGAACATTTAATTAAATAATTTTTCTATTCAATTAAAAAAAATCAAGAATAAAAAATTGTTTTTAGTTCATAGATATATACTCCTCCCAAGAAACCATAACTAGAAGTTGCACATCCTTTGTTGTATATCCGTGATCTAACAAAACCATGATCTTGCTCGGGTTTGTGGAAGGTGAAGGTGAGTTTTAACAATATAGGGATCCGAAATTAATGAAAATCAACCTTTACATACGCATTTGCAACGGATCAAGTACTTAACTGGCAATCTCAATAGTACGTTCTCCATGATTCCGAGAGGTAACTCCGACGTAGACGACATTTATTTTTCTTTAACCTACCTTCCTCAAACCTTCCCACCCTTATGCGACGAACCAATATAATTAATTATTTCTGTTTTATTTATTGTTAATTAGGATTCTAGAGATACCTTTTAGGATTTTGTTTCAATGGATGTCCTTTATACTTGTAGGGGTCCAGTTCCTTTTAAGGTTTGCCTCTTGTTGGAATTATTTTGCTTTTTAGGGTTCTAGTTATTACTCATTATAATAGGGGATTAGCTTTCTTTATAGGAAATTAGAGAAACCTTTATTTTACTTTCAATTAAAAGTCTAATTTTCAATCAACTTTGTGCCTTTTGTTTCATTTTAGACCTTTTCTTTTTGCATAACCTATTTCTCTGCATTTTTTAAATAGAAAAAATTAAAAATATGTCTTTTTCTATTTGAAAAAAGTCATATTTTAAAATATGTAAAAAATAGTGTAAAATATTTTAAAATCCACTCGCAATCTTTCAAAAAATTTGAAAGAACACAGGGCGCAATTCTGGTTTCATCAATTTATTATTATTCAAATTTATAATAATTCTTTTTTTCAAGGTTGCGTTTTAATTGCGTAAAATAACTTGGGTTGTTGGATAAAAAAAATGCATGAGCTTGTGAGACAAATTTCCTTTCCTTTTCTTTCTTATTTTTTCTCACTATTTTTTTAAGTAAAATAATAGGGAAAAACACTGCATTATTTTCTTCAGTATTTTTCTTTATATTTTTTCTTTCTATTTTTATATTATCCAAATTTTAAAAATAACTAATTTTCATATATTTTTCCTTCCTTAGTATGGGAGAACAAAATATAATTACCTGTAAAACCTATTCATTAGATCTATTGAGTGAATAATATAATTTCAATGATAAATCACTCACTAATAACAAATAATTCTCCATGCAGGGGACAATTTTAGCATTCTTCTGTAGGAAAATATTATTCATTCATATATAGACTTTATGATATTGTTATATATAGTTTAATGATTTTTTATTCTATATTTATATCGATGTATTTATAGCTATCATAATATCTTCAAAAGCGATAATTAAAAAAAAATTAAATAAAATATTTTAAAATTAGAAGAAATTTTTAAATTTAAGATATTAAATATTTTAACATCTCAAAATTTTTAAATAATTTTTATAAATTAATATCATCTTAATCTTTTTTTTTTAAGAGTATTACACTTTATGTAGGTGTTATTATTTAAAAAATAATAGAAAATAGATTCAAACAATGATTGTCATTTTGATTTTATCTATGATATAGACAATCCTAAATGGATAAAAATTGTCGTGTTTGTATTGCTATGAGGATGAGAATAAATACAGATTATAAAAATTAATAAGGATATGTACAATATTATGCAGTAATATTATCCTGTGATTGTATATTAGACCCTTTTATTTTGGGTTGATCCTGGATGTGATTTTGATGCACTTTCCTTATTGTAATTGATTAGTGGAAAAGTTTCTCAAAAGGTGAAAGGAGGTGTGGTTGAATCTATTTTATGAGGTATATGGATGTGAGAAGGTGAAGACCCAGAGAGGAAGAGAGGCTTGATGAAGGAAGGTAAGACCGGTTTCAACTATATGATAGTGGCGACGTTCAACAGTTCACATAATCTGAGGGGTGCAAGGAGGGGAAGTTATATGCTGAATTCCAAAGTTGAGAGCTGTTGTGTGGACTCCAGTGTATTCAGTGCCACCATCAATGTATAGGGTGGTGATTTTGGCTTGAAAAAATTCCAACCAATTTTTCAAGCAAATAAAAATAGTTGGAACATCATATTTGGCCTTGAGTAAATACAACCAAGTGTATTTGGTGAAGTGGTCTCCAAATATTATATAATATCGTGATTGTTCAAATCCAAGGACTGAAGCATGCCCCCAAACATCAGTATATATCAATTCAAGGGATCGAGTGCTACTCCTAGTATTGGTACCAAAGGGAAGTTTGTGTTGGCTTTTATTGCATAAGCATGAATTACAATGATTTGAAAGGGCGGAGGCAACCACATTAAGAGAGTGACCTAAGAGGATCTTATTCAGGATTCAGGGTAGGATGCCCCAAGCGTCATCTACTAGTTGAGAGAGCCTTGTGGTGAGGAAGTGTTGTGGTGAGGTTAGGTTGATTGGCCACTCCTTAAATGTTACCCTTACTCCGGCCTTTGGTGAGTGATGCCCCCGTGATCAGATCCTTCACAACAAAGCTATTAGGGAAAAAATCAATAGAATATTATGTTTGCAAAACTGAGAGACCGAGATGAGGTTCCTTTTTATGGAGGGTGAACATAAAATATTATTTAGTTGAAAGTGAGAATCACAGATGAAAGAATTAGTGAATCAATGTGAGTTATTGGAATACATGAATCTCAATAAAAATACTGTCATTTCCACCATAATCCGAATGAATGGCTGGATGTTGGAGATCCAAGGTGATTTGATGGGAAGCTCCATAGTCCATGATCCAATTGGTTTTGTTAGGAGGTGCATTGATTGCAAAGTGGGCTTGAGGTCGAGATAACAAATTTTGGCAATAGGCCCGGGTTTGTCACACAATTGACATACTAGTTTTGCTGAAGTGTTGTTTGAGTGCCCATACTGATTATGCCAAGGCTGGTTGTGTTTGTTGCCTTAATTAAAATCGTCATTGAGGTTTCCACCATAGTTATTTTAAGACTGGAGAAATATGTTGTTGTCCCATATTGTTGGTGTAGTTCAGATTCTTTTTATAGTTGTGATTGTTCCATTTGTCTCCCATATAATTGTTGGTCCATTGAGTATACTAGGCTATGAAAAAATTTGGATCTTTACGAGCATCATTAAGCCTTAGGAACATTTCATGGTCAAAGAGTTTTTCATGGAGTTCTTAAAAGGATATGGGTTCAGATCACGCTTGTATACCAACACTAATTTCTTTGAATTCAATGGTGATTCCTCTTAGGACATGATGAACCAGTTCATCCTCTGTGAGCGGATACCCAATCAAAGCCAGGTCATTTGTGACCATCTGGATTGCTTGCATAGATTAAGATACAGATTTACCTTCTTTGCTGATATTGGACAAAACATCTCTAAGTGTGAGATACCTAGTGTGAGATCTATTAGCATATGTCTCATTTAGCTTTGTCCAAGCCTGGGCTGCTATTGTAATACCATTCAGCAAGGGTTATACAGTAAAAGAGGAAGATGAGAAGATTCCATGGCATATGAGTACATCTTGACAGAGCCACTTCTATAGTCTAGGTTCTGAATAATCTAGTTTGCTTGTTATATGGTTTTTGGAGGACATGGACTGAACCGTTTAGGTGGCCATCCAAATCATAGCCAAGCATAGAGGTTTCAAGATGTTTTCCAAGAAGAAAAATTGAGGTGAGGATTAGTTTCAGTGGAAGTTGAGTAGCAGTGTTAATGGTGATGACTTCATTGGTTTGAGAAGGGAGAGTAGCAATGTTTGAAGAGGGGTTTGAAGTTTCAAACTGTGCAGCCATGGTGATGATAAGAGAAGATTGAAGGGTGATGATAAGAGAAGATGGGAGGATTAACAGAGGGAAAACTCGTTAGAGTGTTGCAGCTTTGATACCATGATAGAGACAATCCTAAATGTATAAAAATGGTCTTGGAGATGATTCTCGGGATGTGATTCTGGTGCACTTTCCTTATTAATCTAATAATCATATTTTAAAATTTACTCATCCTACCAAGTGTTTAAACCTTCTAGGGTTTAAAATTAACTCTAATGATAACGTTAACTTTCCTTCTTTTTTTTAAGGAACTTTTTTTTTAATAAGATCTAACTCAAGTGGTTAAGAGCTCAATAGAGACATCGGGAGGGAAGGAAGGGACCTAACTCAAGTGATTAAGAGCTCAATGGGAACATCGGGAGGGGAGGTTATCACTGGACTCAACCTCGCAGGTGATGATCTTCCCTGTTAGGAACTCACAAAAACACATTTTTGTCTTCTCTCTTTCTGAGAGTTGTTGAGACATGTGGCTTCCTTGACTCGCTCAAACCAAGATGTGTGAGTCTTCCTCCATTGATTTCCCCCTTCTTTTTCTTTTATTTTTTCTTTTGCTTTCAAACCTCTTCTCCTTCTTCATTTCGTACCCGTCCCGCACTCTATTCAAGTTGAGGGAAAAAAATCCCAAATCCGTTAAGAACCTAATAAACCAACTCCCATACCCGTACGTCCCATTAGGGACAGGGCCACCCCATTGCCATCCATCTCTAACAATTATCCAACTAATAAACCTTTCATTTTCAATTAATTCTCAAACCACTTTCCTGTTTTGTCAACCATGATGTTGCGAAATATTAGTTTGCTAAAAATTCCATGTAGATGACCCCATTATCAAATAATTTTAAGTAATTTATTATAAATTAGTTAAATTTACCTCTATTTACCTCTTTCATTCTTCCGGTTCCGTTCTGACGCGGTTAAAATCGCTTTTTGACCTGGTATTAATATCTTCATTGAGATAAATAGACCATCATATCTGTGTGTATACCACAGCGTTGTTTCTCTCGCGTGAAGCCATTTTGTGGACAGTTAATCTGCTGATCATCATTTAGGATCCAGGTATCTTTTAATAAATCAGATGGTTATCAATATTTATCTCTTTTATCTGCGTGTTTCATGATTGAAACAGCGATCCAATAACCTTAAAATAAATTGGTATCTTAAATTATAAATATATTATTTTGATCTATAATGTTATTTCTTTGATGGGCCTCATTATTCTTGATTTGCGTGGTATATTTATTATCATTATGGCGACAGTCATGCATTAAACCAGAGCTGCCTGACCGGAGAATCTAAAGCTGGACCTCGACTTACCATAGCCAAACTCAGGCGTTGCCGGGATTGAATCCCGACCAATATCTATGCGACGAAGTTTCGTTATGGATAATGCAAATTGGAAATAATGCAAAATGATCATTCTCAGCCGGTTTCCGGTTCTAAATCTTATTTGGAAGATTAATCCGCCGATATGGAAAGATTTTATCCTGAATTAAAGTTTTATCTTAAATCAAGAAGTGTGAACCTTATCGATTGAGGGAAGGTTCCAGTGTGATGAAACACGGTTCGCGATGAACTCTGCCCTTCTTATTCTTCATCTTTTCGTTGATAATGGAAGTGGCGGCGTCGTAGTCGAATCACGCCGGGTTCGATGTTATGTTAACTCCGGACCAGCGATCGATGCTGATTGGAACATCCGTGGTGGACCGAAGTGTGTCTGATTGTTAGACTTGACTGATAATTGTCAGTAGCCTCGTGCGTTTAATCCGTTACGCCTCTCACGCATGATTGGTTGATAGGCGCAATGTCAAGCAATCTGATGATCATTGTAAGATCATTCACTCGCTAGTGGACTGAAAATGAGAGAGTAAGCAAGATAAATGAAGGTTGTAAGATCACGTCCCGAACACTGCGATGAGAATGACAAATTGCGGTCACGGATAGAAAAAAGCCGCGATCTTGGAAAAGATGTACAAGATAGCGGTCAAGTTGTGCATCCGATCACTCGTAATAGAGGGAAGGAGCTCATTATCCCTAACAATATCGATACCCCAGCAAATGATGTGTTATACTCAAACAATTCCCCATCTTTGAGTCTCTCTTCGGCAAAGAATGCTCGGGAGAGCACAAAGGCCAAATCGCTCAAGGAGCCTTCGCATCACCATACCTTCAGTGGTGTCATTAGTGGCGCATCCCACAGGCCAAAGAGAGAGGCAGACATGAGGCAAAACCAGCCAGTTTAGGCCCTTGGGAACAAGTCAATATTGCCCCCAGGCATGATGCCACCAATGCCGCTTATACATCCTACCTTTGGAACAAGGCCAACATTCTATATGTCACTTGCCGCCTTAATTCAGAGACCCGATGACATGCTCTCTTTGCCCCTAGGGCAACACATTCTTGACTATAAGCCACCTCAAGGGTTTGTCATACCAGCCTTCGCCACGTTCGACAACTCGACTGACCCTTACAATCATATGCTCGATTATAATCAATCGATGATACTAAATGTCTGCAACAATCGGCTGTTATGCAAAGTATTCCTGGCTAGTTTGCGAGGGCTTGCGCTAGCTTGGTTTCACAAGCTCCCACGTAATTCAATAAATTCGTTCAATGAACTATAGGTCACATTCATTTTACAGTATCTTTGTTAAGGGTGTGACAAAAGAGGAACATTAGCTCTTTGCAAACTATTCTAACGCAGGAAGGGGAATCTATTCGAGATTTCACTACGAGGTTTGGGCAAGTCGTTCAGCGGGTAGAATCATATAGCATGGACGAGAAGCTTTAGACCATCTACTCCTTTATTCCATTCACTATCTTTAGACTTGACTGGAACAATGGAAGAGTTATACAAACAGGCTAATAAGCACTCAATGTTGGAGGACAATATCCATGTAGTAGCCCAAACAATCATGATTACAAACCAGCCGGATGAGGGAAATAAGTCGTCTAGGAAGAAGTCGTCCAGTCGAGGAGGTTAGGCTTGAACCAACGGAGTCGTGATCAGTCAGAAAATGAAGAGCTCCCATAATTCACCCCTCTAAACATCTCATACAAGAAGTTATTGCCCATCATTAGAGACTTGCTAAAGCTCAAATGGCCTGCACCAATCCAGACGAATCCTTCCCAATGAAACAAGTCCTTGCGATGCAGTTATCACAGAGATCATGGGCATGAGACCAACAAGTGTTAAAGCCTAAAGCTCTTAGTGGAAAAGCTTATCAATGTTGGACACCTCAGGTATGTCGAAGAAGATGACCACATAGAGGAATCAAGGCAAGCAGCAAACAAAGTTATGGTCGGAGCAGTAATCCCGTCATAATCCAAACTGGCCATAAACTATATACTAGGCAGCCAGTCTAACGACCAGTACCAGTCGAAGCGCCAAGAGAAGAAGATCTTAAGGGCTGCCATAGTAAAGGCTAGGATTAATGCTATCCACACTGAGGGCAGCCGTGAAGAAACCAAGCTCATAGATGGCCTCATATCCTTTCCTCCCATCAACTCAAACAGGATTATTATGCCCCACTATGATGCATTGGTACTCACCCTTTGTATTAACAATTTTGATGTGCACAGAGTATTGGTAAACCCAAGTAGTGTGGTAGATCTACTGTAGCTACCAACCTTTAAGCAAATGAAGCTTTCCTTAGGTATGCTTAATTCAACCGGACGAGCCCTCTCTGGTTTTAACGGAGCAACTACCGTAACACTAGGAGATGTTGCGCTCCTTGTAAAAGAAGGGCCAGTCACTCAGTAAGTTTTGTTCTCAATTATCGAAGACTTAGGGCCTTACAATGATATAATGTACCAGTAACTGTGATTGCAACCAGGCATGAGACACTGTTTTTTTTTTTACGCTTTCTTTAGATATCATCAGATTCCGATGCACCCACCTGACTCAAAGAAAATGGCCTTCATTACACCGCACGGGTTATACTGCTACAATGTGATGCCTTTTGGCTTGAAGAATGCTAGGGCGACTTATCAAAGGTTAGTAATTAAGATATTCTGACCGTTGTTGGGAGAAACCATGGAGGTATGCTTGTAAAGTCCAAAAAGCGCTTCAATCACACCAAACATCTGTAAGAATCCTTTGAGCAACTACGTAAGTACAGCATGAAGCTCAACCCTTTGAAATGTGCGTTTGGAGTAAGTTTGAGCAAATTTTTAAGCTTTATGGTGACCCTGAGAGGCATAGAGGCCAATCCCATTCAACTTAAAGCTCTGATAGTTCTTGGATTCCCTGCACTTCCAAGGTTCATGGCCCGACTAGTGATTGGCAGCTCTTAGGCAGTTTATAGCTCACTTCACAGATCAGTTAAAACCCTTTTTTATCACTCTAAGGGGAGCGAAAAGGGTTGGTTGGAATGAGGAATGTGATCAAGATTTCATGGCGATCAAACAATATCTAACCAAGCGCGGTCGGCTAACTAGAAGCCGAGCGTCTGGCTACCTTTACCTAGCGGTTTCAGAAGCCTCAATAAGTGCAGGTTTGTTCAAAGAAGATGAAAACCAAAAACAAAGATCGATATTCTTCATAAGAAAATCCCTATATGAAGCAGAAACTCGGTATACCCTTCTCGAACAAATGCGCTATTTCAGGTGTGGTAGCTCAGAAGCTACCTACTTCTAGGCGACCTATCGTCGTACTAACCCGATCTCCTTTGCGAAGCACTATACATAAGCGACCTATCGGGAGGATGGTTCGTTAGGCAATTGAAATTTAAGTGGTCGGTATCCATTATAAGTAGCAGCATTGGAAGGCAGTGGCAAACTTTTTAGCATAAGTTCCCCAACAAGATGTAGACACGTATAGCTCTGGATAGTGGATCCTTAATGTAGAATGCGCATCTCGTCAAACAGGAGATGGAGTTGGGTTACAACTTAAAGCCCCTAAGCCCCGGGAAAGGATGAAACAGACCCTTCTGTTAGACTTCCCACTTAATAATAAGGTGAATACCATGATAATTCTGGCCAGGAATCGGCTACTTTGACTACGTATCTTCAAAAAAATCATCATACGAAGTGATTCTCAACTGGTAGTAGGGCAAGTGAACGGAGAATACGAAACGCAAGACCAGCGCATGATCAAGTATGTATGTCTGGCTAAGCTAAAACTAAAGAGTTTTGCGGCTTGGAAGCTTAAACATATCCCAAGGAATTCGAATGAAAAGGCAGATGCATTGGCAACAATAGATGTATCCCTCCCAATAAAAGCGTATTCCTTCACAATACATCTCATGGCATCATCAATTACTACCAGCAAATAAAACAAAATAGATGAAGCATTTCTTTGGATGACTCGATAGTGCACTATTGCTTCGGGAGAATTACCGCTATAATGGTTAAACCACAAGATTCGGGTCAATGACTAGATTTTCCCTTGTGAATGGGCAATTATATAAATGATCTCTAGACAGGCCATATCTCAGGTGTCTCACCAGTCAGCGGGCGATTATATTTTAGCGAACTCCATGTGAAGAATATCACGGAAACCATTCAGACGGCAGAACTTTGGCTCACATGGCCCATACGCAAGGTTATTATTGGCCAACCATGAGAGCAAATGCAGCCACCTACGTTAGGAGGTGTGACCGCTTCCAACGACAAGCCCTCATCTCAAGGCTATCGGCTCAAGATCTAACCACTATCACAAGTCCCTGGCCCTTCGCTCAATGGAGGATTGATATAGTAGGACCGCTGCCTATCGCCCCATCTCAAAAGAAGTTATTGTTGGTTGCCACCAACTATTTCAGTAAATGGATAGAAGTTGAAGCCTTCACCTCCATCAAAGATAAAGAAGTAATCCAATTTTTTTGGAAGAATATAGTTTGTCGATTCGAAATACCTCGGTCAATTGTAACTGACAATGGGTCATAGTTTGACAACAGAGTATACAGAAATTTTTGCCATGAGTTGAAAATCAAAAACTTGTATTCAACCCCACGATACCCACAGAGCAATGGCCAGACGGAAGCATCTAACAAAACTCTCTTTAAAGGAAAATGGGTGGACAAGCTACCAGAAGTTCTTTGGACCTATAGAACAACCAGCTGGAAGCCGACTAGAGTATCCTCGTTTGCCCTCACCTATGGGATGGAAGTCATAATTCCTACATAAATGGGGGTGTCCACGCTTCGAACGGAAATCCCTGAGAAGATTAATACTGAAGCCATTGCCAAAGACTTAGATATGGCAGACGAACTCCGTGAAGCTGCGATTGTACGTATAGATTGTACTAGCAAAGAATAACAAACCTATACAACAAGCGTGTAAGGTAGCTTGCATTCCGAGCCCGAGACCTAGTCTTAAGAAGGGTCTTCAAAAACATTGCTAACTTAGCAAACGACAAATTCCAACCAAATTAGGAAGGGTCATACATAATAGTAAGAGTGGGAGCAACCGGATCGTACGCATTAGATAAACTAGACGGGATGCTAATGCCCAGGATGTGAAATTCCATGCATCTTAAGAGGTATTATCAATAAAATTTTCTTTAAAGGTATTATCAATAAAATTTCCTTTAAAGCATTTTCTATCAATTCTTGGAATATTATCAATCAAATTTTCTTTAAAGGGATTATCAATAAAATTTCCTTTACGGTATTTTCTTTCAATTCTTATAATAGCCCCAATATCAAAGACCAAAGGTGGCTCCTAACTGCGGCACATTCCCGAGACCGAGAGCGACTCTAGCCTCTTGGCGCATTTCGAGACAGAGGTGGCTCCCGACTGGCGGCACATGTCAGGCCAGGTGGCTCTAAGCTTGTTGTACGTATCAAAAGACTAGAGATGGCTCCTAGCCTGCTAGCACATTCCAAAGACCAGAGTGGCTCTTAGCCTGCTAGCACATGCTAGAGCCCAAAAATGGCGCTTTACTTGCCCGTGTGCAATCTATATTGGCTCCTAGTTTATAACAATGATATCCTTTAAGCAACTATCCTAGTCAAAATAAACTATCCTAGTCTAAACTCATAATGGAAAGTTGTAAAGTAAAAGATATCAAAGATTAGCTCTGATCCCCAACGGAAGCACTCCTCTCAAGCTCCTTTGTTTGCCCAACCGCTCGATACGCCTCAGCATTTGTGGCCTCAATGGGCTAGCAGGGCTAGGGGGAGCACTTGGGGTTCCTGAGGACTACAGTGGATAGGATTCGGGCATGCCATCTAGTACCTCTAGTTGGTCTCCACAGATATTGTGTTTTAACATACAACATCCGTAGCCGTAGGCAAAGATCAACTTCAAGGCCTTCTTGTAGTCCTCCTCCATCGCTTCTTTGTCTTTGTCGGCCTGGGACTAGAGAAAAGACACTTCATCTTTGGTTACCCCAATCTCAGCCTAGATGAAGTCAGATTCCCGACCTCAGTGAGCAACCTGGCCTCGGCACACCCTAGCCTACTCTGCAACCACCAGGGCATCTTAGATCCTAGCCAGATCATCTTTCGCCCACGCCTTCGCATCACCTGCTACAACGACCGGCCCGGCCCAGCGATGCGAGCTTCTTCTTTAGCCGTCTCTCCCTTTCGCCCGCAGCCAACCCTCCTTAGCCTTCCCTCTCCCGCTCTCTCTAGACCTAGCCTCTGCCTTGCCTAGGCATCTTCTAAGGCCAGGCTTGAGGTAGCGTGTGACCGAGCATGGGCCGTCACAACTCCCCATCGTCTGCACCGAAGATAAGGTTCCTAATGTCAAGCATGCCAGACCTGTGTGTATAGCAAAGTGGGAAACCTATAAAAGAAGAGGTGTTATAAGAAAATCATAGCATAAGACACATATTCAAGCATTAGAAGTCTAGTCATACCAGCTCAACCATCTCATTCAAATCATGGTTGCGCATATACATCCCATCTCTAACCACACGTTATTAGGACTTTTTATCCAAATAGCTGGGGAAGGGGATGGAATGCTCTTCAAAAAGAGCCACCACCGGTATCCGATGGTTGGTGGGGTAGAGTTCACGCATGTCAACGGCGTTTCCCTCTTAATAGCGGTTCCTAAGGTCAATCGACTAGACAAAGATCTGCACTGACACACGCTCACCGGGAGGAGGATCCCACTTCATCTATTTAACTCATGAGTTCAAAGACTCGCCTTGTCACACCCCTAGCTCCGCAGAACCGCCAATTGCGAGGTTGAACTGTCTGTAACCGAGCAACTGGCCCCATAGCTATCCCTGCGATGGAGCCCTTTACCCACAACGTTATCGCTACTGGAGGTCCCCTAACTAAAATCCCATCCTCCAGCAATGCACAAACCTCCATGTGGACACCTTGGGTAGAGCCTTCTAAAGTTGGAAGGGCGTCAGAGGCTTGCTCTGGAGATTCCAAAGTAACATCACATTCCTCCGAATCTCATCATTTAAACCTAACGCTGGGGCACTTACCACTGCACTGCAGCCGAGGTAGTTTCCTCGAGCGCCGCAAATTTACTTATGCATCCTGCGTGAAAATCCAACAAGAAGACTAGACATATCGCCCTCCCTCTCCTCACCAACACCACTAACAATCGATCTCACCCAATCCACAAAGCCTCTAATCCAATGCCACACTCCTTTACCTACTCCAACCTTCTTCCTCCGTCTCTTTTTGCCCGTGGTTAGGCTTTGAATCCCGTATGCCTAAAGCTAGTGATTGATTGGCCGGACAAAGGACCAGTGCCCCTCGAGCGATCTTAGCTCGAGCCCTCGAGTGACCCCGCTTGCGGAAAAGCCTACTCAAGATCGACTTCGTAAGGTCACTAGAGAACAAAATTGTCACCCAGTAGTAAGTTCTTCTGGCAACAAACGAGGGATGATAGGGACTATGTAAGGAAAGGGGATGGCACCTAATTACTACAAGTTCTTCACGTAGTGCGAGTTCGTGATTACGCTCCTCTTAATGATATCTCGAGTATTGGCCCGATGCAATCCGACCGGCCTTCTCTACCTATCCAACTAATTACCACCCATGCCTACCTACAAAAATTTCAGAAAAGAATGGCATGTCAAAACACACAAAAATTTCAGAAAAGAAGGGCATGTCAAGGGAGTACAAGCCCCACCAAGATTAAACAAACTTAGGAAGGAGAGAGACTGGTTCAGATAAATGGAAGCCCTATGGAGTCAGACCTCATACTACAAACCTTTAAACTTTAAACAACCTATTTTGTTTTTCATTTTTAGGGGAGTCCTGGAGCCCACATAAATTAACCGGGGTCAGGGACTAAATATGATAGTAGCCCACAATCCCAAGTTTCAAAGTGTAACAAATAAATTCATCAATAAATATCAAACCGTAGAAAGTTTAGCACTGTAAATTCCATCGTAATCCGAAAGACATTTAGACGTATAAGTGCGTGAGTCAGCGTAGGAAGGCGAACCGCTTTCACACAGACTGGATGTGGGGAAGCCAAGTCCAAGAACAAATTGCTCAAGTGAAGTAGACAGATTATCTACCTCCTATGGTCACAATAGTGTCACCTGACACTCCACCACACTCAGGAACTCGGATCAAGGATCTTAACTCCCACAACATAGCAAAGACTAGGCTACTTACAATGGGCTCCCTAGGGTTCCCTCTTAAGCCTAACCTCGACCGGTAGAAGCCTCTTTGCACCCTCGTCATTCTGGCTGCAAGCCAATATGTATGGGACTGTGAGGCCCATTAAGCAATAAAGACGATGAAACCTCGAAAGACACAAGCCAAGAAATCCCCTCCGAAGGTTTAACAACCAAATCAGTGAACTCGCAGTAACCTAAATGGGATGTCTCTAAACCTATAAATACCCCACACATAGCCTAGAGCATCATCACCAAAACCCCACCGGTGAATGATTCCCACACCCTTATAAAGAAAAAAAAAACTTTCTAAACCAAACGTACTCAACAAACAGAGCCATAAAAAAAATAAAAATAAAAACAACAACAACAACAACAAAGAAGGCGATGCAAACAAAAAATGAAAAAAACTCATCGAAAAAGTGAAAGTTATCAAGGGATCTCCGATTATTCCTATGAAAGAAAGGTTTGTCGAAGCACAAGGGAAAGGAAATTGCAATAGGCAAAGAACTTTGTGAAATCGTGAAAGAAGCGTACAAGCCCAACCTCTATATATAGGGGCAAAACATCAATGGGCGCATTAAATGTGTCGTCAAGACAGCATGCGCCGCAGACATATAGGGAAACATGTGCTTCCCACCCGCTTTGTATCCAAACACAATTCACCTTCCGGTGTGTTCAAGGTACGCATCAATTCTCTCAATCCTTTCAACTTTTAGCACTCAAGGTAAAAAAGCAAGGTATTTTCCCTCGATTGAAAAAGCCTGAAATTCCAAGCCAAAAGGAAAAAAGATGGGCTTGCGAGGCGCCATAATCTTAGACCTTTTCCAATGGGCCCCTAGGGCTTGCACGTCCACGTTGTAAATAGCCACAGGCCACTTACCATATTAAAACCCGGGGCGCTACTAAATGGGAGAATCTAAAGAAGCCGGTGTCTTATGAAAACTAGCCTACAAGTGACCGGTCCCAGGATTTGAGTCCCGGCTAGCCATCCTACTGCATGTGGGAAGTTTATTATGGATAAATACATGAAGCGGAAATAAGCAAAGAGATGTTGCTCCAGTAGTTTCGAGTTCCTAAATCATATTTCTCGGAAGATTAATCCTTGATAGGGAACCATGCCCTATAATTTAGGAAGATCTCCCACGTGGTAAAGAAATTCCAATTGAGTGAACTCTCTGCTTCTTCTTCTCCATCTTTTGCTGACTTAATCATCGGAGGGTGTGGTCGGCACTCCGTCGTCGGATCACCTTTTTGTAGGTTCATGTTGCGTTGCTGATGCTCAGAGACTCCGACAATCAAGGTACTTACATTTATGGTCTTATAAGATTTCATATATTTTTCCTTCAATTATGTTATTATTTCTCCATTTATAATTAATAAATAAAATTTTTAGTATATAAATAACTACTATTTTATATTAAAATGCTGGAATCATTACAAGAAAATAGGCTTTCGGTGATAAAATATTTTATCACGAATACTTTAGATTTCATCTGCAAAAATATTTCCTAATGAAATTATTTGTGTGTTGTATTCGTCACCTTAGCCTCGTTGTTGAAAGTTTCATGACAAAAATCCTATTTTGCTGCCTAATATTTTTTTCGATAAAATAAAAATATAGTAACAAAATGTTTTTCTCAATAAAATATTCCGTTGTAAAAAAGGGATATATTGTCATCAATACTTAATGGTAACAAATTCATAATAAATTAATTTTATCATCAAAAGTTTTTTTTAATAGATATTTTGTTTTTTCTTAAAATTTTTATTTATAAAATAAATATTTTATTATTTTAATTAAATATTTTATAAATTTTATTAAATATTTTATTAATTTCTATTAAATATTTTTATTAAATATTTAATTAATTTTTATTAAACATTTTATTAATTTTTGTTAAATATGTTATTAATTTTTATTAAATATTTTATTTTTAATAAATATTTTATGAATTTTATTAAATATCTTATTATTTTTTATTAAATGACACATAATTTTTCTTAAATATTTTATTTATAAAATAATTACATATATTATTAATGATTTACAAATTCATTCGTTGCTATATTTATAATTTAACAATTAATTTCTTACTATTTTATCCTAAATTATATAAGAAAACCTTGAAGACATTAATTATAATGAAATTTCAATTATAAAACCTGCTTACAAAAATGAAAATACATATCACATCATTTCGTGATAACATTTTGAATCATAACATGTAAATATTAGAGCACAAAATCTATACCAATAATTACATAAAACATGATATTAGTTTAACAGCTACCTATTAAAAAAAAAAAATTACATTAGTACTAGACAAAAGAAAAAAAATATAGTAATGAACATCAATCCATAAGCACATAAGTTTATTATTTTGCATTGCGATTCTTGGCGCCGATTGGTAAGTCGATCTCATTGAGTCTTAAATAGTTGTTGTTGAGTCTCCGCAAGTAAAAGATTCTCAACAAGTTTAATCTTTGACTCTACTTCGCGCTCAAAAAATGATTGTTTGAATTTAGAAAACCAAACTGGTTCGAGGCTAAAAGCATGTCTTTTAGCGTATCTGAATCCTTTAATAAAAATTTTACACATATCTACTTCAATCATAGCGGCGAATTCACAGTTGGCGTTAGATACCAGCGCTTCTCCTATGTATGCAAGAGAAAAGATAAAAAGAACAAATTAATGTCATTAGATCTCAAACACCTTCTCCTACGCTTGCAAGAGAAAAAAGAAAAATAATAAATCAAAAAACTACAATTCAATCATTCAAGATGGATTATAAAGGAAACATACCTTTAGATTTTTATAGCAAAGGATATTTAGAACTTGTCGATAATAAACTTTTCTAATTCGATGAGCTTAGGTGGAGAATGATGCAAGTCGCTATGAAGATGATTGATGATTGAGACATTAGGATATTTGTTAGATGTGATAAGAATGATTACTGAATTTCCTAAAACTTAAAGTGTTGTTGTAGGTAAGACTTTTTCTTTTTTTCTTTTTATTTATTTTCATTTTATTCAACTAACAACTAATATACACCCACAACATCCATTTGTTAGTATATTGTTGCATTTCAAGTAATTAAGGATAACAGGTTTTTATATTTTTTTAAGTTCAAATATCATAAAAAAAAAGTAAAGAATTAAAACAAGAATTTACAAATTATTAAACTAAAAAAATTGAAATTTCATAAAGTTTTGAAAATTTAATAATTATAAATTTCAAACAAAAAAAAAATTAGCATTCATTTTTTAAAAATTAAACTAAAAATGAGATTCAATTCTATGAATTTTCTAGTATTTGAAATTTGATAAAATATTAAAAATTACCAATTATATTTCATAAATTAAAAATATAAATTTAAAGTAAGGAAGTAAAATCATAAAGTAAATTTTTTTAAATCTATAAAAAAAATACAAAATTGTTAACAAATTATTAGTTACCATATTTCTTATATTATAATGTAATTTTATTGATTAATAATTAAATGGAACAATTATATTTTAAAATAAAATAATAAATTATTAATTAAGATGTAATTAATATTTTACACTAATTTGTTATTTTTTATTTTACAAACTTAAATAATATTTGAAATATAGATTCAATATTTATTAAAAAAAATTATGCAATCAAAAATATTAGCTTTGACAGTTACTATTTTTGTGTCATAACTTATAATTTTTTATTATCCAAATAATTTTAAAAATTAAATAGAGATAATATATATAAATATTTTAATTACAACTAAAATATTAGTTAATAGTTATGCAAACAAGTATTGAGTTAAATTATATTTCCTAATATATTTAAGAGGTTGATTTTAAGTAGAGCTACAACTCAGGCGGGTTGGGTCGGGTTAAGAGTCAACCCGATAAATCTGACGTAAATCACGTAAAGCTGAATATAGCTTGACCCCAACCATGAGCTCAACCCAAATTAAAATTATGAAACTCGGGTTGATTTTATATTGGTTGGGTTAATCATGTTGATCAAGTTAGGCCGGATTGAGTTAAAATTTATTGAGTTATAAAATTAGTTTACAGCTCTATATGAATTACAAAATGATTAATTTAATAAAATAAAAATAAATAAAAATAATCAACAAAAAAATGTTTAATAATAGTATTTCAAAATTTATGAACCATTCAATTGAAAAATAAAAGAAAATCACTTTCATCGCTCTCAATATTTCAAAGAAAAGAAAAACCTAAATCAACAAAGCTATACTCAAGTCCTATTTATTTAAAAAAAAATGATTCAAAACATCATTTTTTTTTTCTTCATTCTACTCGGTATCCAAACGTTTGAATCTAACATGGAATTCAATTATTGAAAGAAAAAAAAATTGTTAGGATAACTTAGGTTTTAATTTGGAGATTGATAAAAATACAAATGATTGTTGATTAGACTAGAAACCTCAAATAAACAAAATAAAAAATGGCTTGTAAAGAATGATGAAGATTGCACAATAGCACCCTAATGATGGCAACAATCCAAAGAATGTTGAAATGTCGAAATGGTAAAAATGGTTTTTTAAGGCTATTATAATAAGATTTATATATATTCACCTGGTTCGGGTTGGGTCGAGTTACCCAAACTCAACCCGAATTTAAATTACATTGATAAAACCAAAATCAAATTACAAAAAATAGCGCCCAAACCTATCCAAACATCGGGTTGGGATGGGTTAACCCGTCCAAATTGCAACCCTAATTTTAAGCTTTTAAAAAACAAACAATTTTCCCCTTTGCCTAATGAAATGGTGAACACTCGACTAATTGAGCTTGGCATAATGAGCAAAAAACAAACAACTAAATTCTTAATAGAAATATAATATTAAGAAAACAAACAACTCCATACTTAATACGACCAGTTTGGTAGTGCTTCTTAGAAGTGCTTCTAGGCCTAAAAACATTTTTAAATGTTTTTATAGCAAAAACAAGGTATTCGGTAATATTTTCAAAAGCACTTTTGAAAGTTCAAAAAAACACTTTGAGTGTTTTTTTGATAAGCACTTGGGAGGTTTTTTTTTAAACACTTTAAAAGTTTTTTGATATTCTTAAAATACATATTTGTTTTTCCTTAAATATCTATTTATTTTTCCTTAAAACATCTATTTGTTTTATTTTAAAAAAATCCGGATAATATGATATACTTTTAAATTTTCAAATAATTCAAATCTTTTTGTAAATTTTTATTTTTTAAATTCTATAATCATAAAAAAATTATTTTATTAAAATAATTAATTTAAGTTTTATTAATACAAATTTTTGCATAGGTTTATTAATTAATTCAAATATTTTTAATATATTTATAATCTTATGATAATTATTTTGGTTTTGTTAATACATATAAATCATTTGTATGTTTGCCCTTAAATTAAATCTTTTATAAATATTTTAAAACCTTTTTATAATCATAAAAATAATTATTTTTGGTTTTTATTAATACAAATATTTTTTTATTCATGAATTCACTTATTTATCTAAATATTTTTAAATTTTTATAATCATAAAAATAGTTGATTTAGGTTTTATTATATGTATTTATTTACTTTTGTAATAAATTTTTATTTATTATGATATTTTTGTAATTAAATATACAATATCCTTTCTTATAATTTTAATGCTATAAAAGCCTTTTTTATACATATACGCATGTTACAAAAAAAAACACTAATATAATCACTTTTTCAGATTCCTAATAAAAATGTTTCTAATATAAATACTGTTAATAAAAGCGTTTTGGTTAAAACGCGTGTTACAGAAATAATATCAAAGCCCATTTTAAATTATAGGGCATTCATTGAACACAAAATCTAACTTTTTATTAAGTTATTGATGATGTTTTTAATGGAGATTTGTTTGGAGCGTATTGGGGTCGTTGGGCGAACACAGTTCTTGGTGGGCTGTGGATCCGAGGGCTCTGGATCGTCGGTGAAGTTTGGTTATTTGCAATCTTGGTGCACGGGGCTGCGGAAATTCTGGCATCTCTGCAAAAGCGATGAGGGGGTCGGCGAGAGACCGCCAGGTGTAGCTCAAATCTAAGTGGTTCTTTGAGGAAAAGCGTTTTAGAAGAAATGTGTTGCGTATGTTTACGTACCTTCCACTAATAGGGTGGCTTAGTATTTATAGTATTTGTTTCCGTTAGATGGTGATTAAGTTATCATTGGATAGGATATTTACTAATGTCGGTATCGGATTTGATATGGAAAGAGCAGTTTATTTATAATTATCCTTCTTTCTTGTTCATGGGATCCGACTTGATCCGCAGGATGAGCTGTTATATCATGAATTATCTTATTTCTTTATTGGTGAGATTTAGTTGGATTTGCAGGATAATATATTATTGGGGATTATTCTATTTCCCTTATCTATGGGATTTGGCTTGACTTGCCAGACATGGGCACATGACCCACCTGTCTGACCTTTGGATCGAAGCCAGTTGGGCCTTCATTACGGGCTGGGCGTCAAAAGGTCTAAATGCTTGATGGGCATACTGGCGGATTGGCCTTCATACTGGAAATTTGTCGTCGAAAGGCACAGATAACTGGCATCTCTGCTTTAGGGTTTTAGCGGGGTGGCATGGCGTTTTCAAACTTCTATCATTTGCCCCGGTAGCCCATTGGCCTAGCGTCAGTGAGGCGAGAGTGTCGCGTTTCTCGTATCGGATGCAACTCTCCGGTATTAAAGCTCGGGGCTGGGTTAGTTAAGGTTTGATCGCCGTCATACGTCTTGCGATAATGATGACTCTTTGGTTTTCGCGCTCATCTTTCCCACTTCTTTCAGTTTCTTTCTATTCCTTTCGTAGACCTCCTCTGTCTTGTGTGCTCCTGATCTTGAAACCTCTTCTTTGCTTTTAACTTTTCTTGGCGTTCTTCTTGAGATAGTTTCTTTTGTTTTATTCCTTGGACTGCCGTGTCCTTATCCTTTTGGTCTTTTTTCTTATCTGACGAGTCTTTAGGATTGGGTTGGCGAGTTTATTTTCATTATTTGCTTTCCATCATGGGTCCGGGTGCTCTTCTTGCGTATTGGAGGTGACTCTTCGGTGTTGCAGTTACAGGCGGATCGCGGCGCCTCGACCGGTCGACCCCGGGGTTGAACCCGAGATGCCCCGGGCGCCCTTTTCCTTGAGACGAGGTAAGGAAAAGTAGACCTTATCAAATATCTAGAGGGTCAGGAATACTTGAAATGTGAGTTCGACATGCTTTAACTATGGGAGCTTTGCAAGTCCCAGTCCACCATCTGGAGCCACCTTTGCTAGGCGTTATGGAAAACCTCCTTTTGAAATTCCCGAGTGCTGGTCCGCGGCGTTTTGACCTCCTATGTGGTTCAGTGCCTAAGATGGTGTGCTTAACTTTAAAGTGGCCTTCGATAATGGTCTTGGCTTTCCTGCATCCTTTCCTTGAAAGGGGTTTCTGACATTTCAATGTCTGTCCTTCTCGGCTCACCTTGATGGTTTGAGTATTTTGGTTGGCCTATTGGTTTTTCAACATAAGGGACTTAGTGTTCCTAGTATAGCTTGTTCCTTTATCTTTTTTGTATGAAAGGAGAGGAAACCAGGGGCTTCTCCCCATTTTCTGGCCTTCACAGCTCTCAGTGATTCCAGATCTTCCCTCTTTGCGGGCTTTAGGGACCGCTATTTCTTTGTCAGCGGTCGCAATTGGGAATATGACCCTCTTGATAAGGGACCCAATGGCCAGTACAGGCGTTCAGATTTATGGACCACCCCCGAGAATCTTCGTAAGTGTTCGCTCTGTTTTTGGTATAACCTTTATAGGGTTATTTGGTATTTCTAATTCTGCATTGTTTACATACTTCTGGGCTCTCAGATGGTCTCGGAGCGAGAGATAGCGTCATAGCGGCGCGTTAGGCCTGAGTGTCCTCCTCGCCTATCTTGGGTGATCAAGTCAAACATTCTGGCGCCGAGGCTCGAGGGTGGGCGCTCTAGCTGCTTTGAGGCCTTCGCCTCCTTCCACCGTAAAGTTTCTCGGGTGGGCCCTCACGTTGCTAAACCCGCTCAAAGAGAACTCTTTGGCTCGGTTAAAGAAGCTATCACCAGGCTTGGAGCGTGGCAAAACCAGGCTGGTTGAGAAAGATCGATCGGCTTTGGTCAAAGTTACGAGTGGGCGTCTTCGTCTTCTCAGGTCTACTCATGTCAGAAAGCAGGCGGGCTTGATCGCCTCCGGCTGGGGCTCCTACGATCTTGAGTTCGGCTGGTGCGGAGTGCGCTCTGACGGGGTCCTTTAGTTGGAGCCGTTGGCGGTCATGCCCAGTGCTTGTCACGGAAGTCATCGCCTTGAGAGTGTTAGGTCACCTTCGAAGGCGGAAGAGTTGAGGAGGAAGATCAGGAATCCGAAGTGGAGGAGATGGGGACTCTTTGCTTCTCAATGCGAACTCGGCGGCGCAGTCGTCCATTCTGTAGGATTCGATCTCGAGAGGTCAGTGCGCTGCCTGGGTTGATGAGACTTTGGCCTACATCTCTCAGGGAGAATTCGCCTCAGTAAGTTCCCATACCTTGTCGTGGTGATTCCATTTGAGTTGAGTGTTGAACTGCGTTGGATGTTGATTATGATGGGTGTGCAGGTGGGTACTCATTTTGAAGGGTTTGGCCCAGGCCCAGACTAAAAGCGAGGAGTCATGCAGGCGGTAGGGCTACGGCGAGGGTGGCTTCCTCACATCTGAGCGGGGTGGTGCGGATTCGGGTGCAGCGTATGATCGAGGAGCGGTGGAAGCTCGATCTGATTTGAAGCACACCACGTCGGCGCGTGCTCGGTAGGGTAGGAAGATGAGGCCGAAAGCGACTTGAGGAACAGAAGGCTGAGCTTCGGGAGGTTCGGGATGGGTTGCCGGGCTGCACAAAATGACTTGTTGGAGAGTAGGGATGGGGCTGCGGTCGCGATATAGGCTTGGATGGTTAGGGATGAGCTTCTTACATCCCAGGCGGCTGCGTCCCCAGGAAGAGCTGCGTGCGATCAAAGGCGATCTGCGTGATAAGACACGCCCCTCTTGAAAACGGAACTCGTCGCTAGGCCTCCGAGTACTAAAGCTCGTGAAACGCTGGCGAAGGAGTGCCACGGGCTGCGTGAGGACCTGTCAACAAGTAACTCACAGTTTGCTCAACGGGATGAGTTATAGGAAGGCGAGGGTGGGGCTTGTACTCCCGATGGGTTCTGGGTGGCTTGCCTTTCAAAGAAGGCTGGTATGCCTATTCATTTGATTTCAACTTTAGCTTCGACGAGGAGGATGAGGGTCCCTCTGCTGATTATTACGGAGAATCGGGCACCCTGGCGGGGAGTCCTCTCCCTTCTTCACCCTTTGCTCCTCCTTACGGCTTGATCGCTTTGTGTCGTGTGGGATTTTGTTTTACTTATTCTTTTCTTTGGGCACAGGACCCTAGACATATGTAGTATTTTCCTTAATAATCGATCTTTTTACTACTTTTGTCTCTACTTTTGCCATTCACGCTGTTCTACATGAATTGTATTGATTTCTTGGCTATATCGTCTGAGTTGAGCAGCTCATGTTGAGTTGAGCAGTTGAGCTCTTTGAAACTGGGCCGCTGAGGCTTCATGGGCTGCTCTGCTTGGGCTGAACAGACTGTTAGGCTGCATGGCCTGAGTAGTGTGGTCGAGGTCGTCAAACTAAGCTCTCTTGGGCTCCTATTAAGCCTCGGACTAAATAGCATGGCGGGTCGACTCTTGGGATTCACATTGACACAGTAGGTAGACGAACTCGTCAAAGTGATCTTGGAGCTCCGGCGTGAGGCCTTGGTGGCGATATAGCCTGAGCTTATCTGCTCCTTAGGTTGCATGACATGTGCAGAGGAGACGAACTCGTCAAAGTGAGCTACTAGGCTCCGGGAGCTGAGGCCTTGTTGGCGATCCGACTGGCCCGATCTGACTCCTAGGCTCGTGGCTTTTGTGCGGCGAGTGGTGGGCTCGTCAAAGTGAATCTTGGGCTCCGGTATTTGAGTCCTTGTTGGCGATCCGGCTGAGCTGATCTGACTCTTAGGCTGCGTGGCCTGTGCGGAGTAGTCGAGCTCGTCAAACTGAGCTGCTGGGCTCCGGGCGGCCCCCCGAGGCCTTGTTGGCGATCGGCAATTTGATCCCGGCTCTAGGCTCACGATGGCACAATGCGAGTAGTTGAGCTCGTCAAAGTACAGGCTACTAGGCTCTGGGCGTTGAGGCCTTGTTGAAGATCCAACTGAAGGCGTCGACTCCCCAGAGGCTGCGTGGCTGTCTGCAGTAGTGAGGAGCTCGTCGAAGTGGTATTGGGCTCAGGCGTTGGGGCCTTGTTGGCGATCCGGCCCTAGGCGGTTGACTCCCCAGGTTGCGTGGCTGTGCGGAGTAGTCGAGGCTCGTCGAGTGAGCTCTTGTTCTGAGCGGCCCAAAGCTAACAATTGGCGATCCGGCTGGGCTGATCGACTCCTGGGGGCTGCGTGGCTGTGCGAGGAGTAGTCGAGCTTCGTCAAAGTGAGCCTCACGGGCGCTCCGGCCCCGAGGCCTTGTTGGCGATCCAACGGTGATCGACTCTGGGTTGCGTGGCTGTGCGAGTAGTCGAGGCGCTCGTCAAGTGAGCTACTGGCTCCGGCGAGGCTTTGTTGGCGATCCGGCTGGTGATCGACTCTAGGGTGCGTGGCTGTGCGGATAGTCGAGCTCGTCAAAGTGAGCACCTGAGCTCCGGGTGCTGAGGTCTTGTTGGCGATCCAGCCTTAGCTGATCGATCCTCTGGGCTGCGTGGCTGTGCGAGGAGTGGTCGAGCTCGTCAAGAGTGAACTCTTTTGGGTTCGGGCGCGAGGCCTTGTTGGCGATCCGGCTGGCGATCGACTCCTAGGTTGCGTGGCCTGTGCAGACTAGTCAAGCTCGTCAAGTGAGCCCCTCTTGTTCCGGCGGCCCCGAGGCCTTGTTGGCGAATCCGGCTGGTGATCGACTCTGAGGTGCGTGGCTGTGTGGGGGAGGTGGTCGGGCTCGTCAAAGTGACTCTTGGGCTCGGTTGGGGCCTTGTTGAGGTGATCCGGCTGAGCTAATCGACTCCTAGGCTGCGTGGCTGTGCGGAGTGGTCGGGCTCGTCGAGTGAGCTGCTAGGCTCGGCGAGGCGCTGTTAGCGATCAGGCCTTGCTTATCGACTCTGGGGCTGCGTGGCACGTGCAAAGTAGTCAAGCTCGTCGAAGTGAGCTCTTGCGGGCTCACGGGCGGCCCGAGGCTACTTGTTGGCGATCCGGCTGGTGATCGATACGGAACGCGTGGCACGTGCGCGGAGTGGTCGAGGCTCTTGAAGTGAGCTCTTGCTCGGTATTAAGGCCTTGTTGGCTATCGGCTGAGCGTCGACTCCCCAGGGCTGCGTGGCTGTCTCGAGTAAACGAACTGTCAAGAGTGAATCACGGAGCTCGGCGAGGCCTTGGTGGCGATATAACTGGTGATACGCCTTAGGTCAGCATGACTGTGCGGAGAGGAGGCGAGACTTCGTCAAAGTGAGTGGTGCGTCTTTGACCATTCGACCGATTTTCTTGAAAGAGTACGGCGTCTTTAATGCTAATTTATGGAGAATTTGAAGCGATTGAATTTCAGTGCTTTGGCAGCTCTTATAAATGGCGACTCTAGCATGGGTTTATACTTTGGATGCTCTACCCCTTCTTGTGCATAACTGAGATATGCTCGAGATGAAGCGTCGAAGCTTGATCGTCTTCGTCGGGGATCCGCCTGAAGATTCCGGTTCAGTTTTGTTGGACCTGCAGCGCTTAGGAATGTTTTTCCTAGTCTCCCGCTATGGGGTCATGTTATTCCCTAGCTTCGTGCTAGGGAATGTGTCTGGAGAGGGCGGTACATTTCTTGTGTCGCTTTCTCTATTTTCTATTCTTCTTTCTCTTCCTCTCCTTTCTTCTCTTTCTCCTTCTCCTTCATTCTCTCTTCCTTCCTTTCTTCCTTTTTCTTCTTTCCTTTGCCTGAACTCTCATCTTTTTCTTCTTCCTCCTCTTTTTCACTTATTTTTCATCGTTTTCCTTTCCTCTTTTCCTCCACAGTTTTCTTCTTTTTTTTTTTTTTTTTGAGGCTAGCGTACTATGTATCCTAAGATGTAGGGATGACGCCCGGTGTAATTGAATGAAATCGATTGGAATAGAGAGACTTTTTCTTTTATGACTATGAACTTTCTCGATACATTTGCATGTAATTTTTTTGAGCATTGTATGTCGAAGTAATCGGGGCGTCTAGCAAAATAACATTAAACGCTTCATTTCGTCATCGAAAATTGATAATGCTTTATTTAAGATTACGAGCCGTGTTTCGCCGATAAAAGCGTTTAAGGTGTTCCGTTCAAGCATGATGGCAAATTTTTCCCTCCTGCATGCGGAGCTCGTAGTTATGCAGTGCGATGGCGGGATCTGATGTAGGGAGCCCTCAGGTTGGGGCCTAATTTTCCATGCGCTGGAATTCTTCCTTCTTTGGCGGGGAGCTTCTTGAAGACTAGGTCACTGGCGTAGCTCCTAGGTTTGACCTTTTGGTTTGTAATACCTCGTCGTCTCCTTTGTTAATCCTCTTTGCGCCTTAGAAGACACACTCCACGGTTTTATCTAGGAGGTCGAATTTAAGCGGAGAGCCTCGTCATTGTGTTCCTTCTCTTCTTTCGATCCTTAGGGTTTAACCCGGCCTCAACAAGAGTACACGGCCCAGTGCCAAGGTGAGGCGAATGGGGTTTCCGGGTTCTTGACTTCTATGTAGTTATGGAGCGTAGCACCTCGAAGTGTGCCCATTTGCCTTTAAGATCTTCAATTTGGTCTTGAGTCTTTGGCCTTAAGGGTCTAATGGTAACCGGCTGACCGTTAGATTCTGCGGATGTGCCTAGGGACGAGTAATAATTCTTAATTCAGAACTCGACGCAAAATCCACAGGCTTGGCGTTATTAAATTGCTGTTGTCTGATACGGGGCTCTTGGGATACCAAACGCATATGATGGCTCGCCACACAAATTACATATCTTTTGTTACGTAATTGGCGAAGAGTTCGGCCTCGCCCGGCTTGGTGAAGTAATCTACTGCGACGATGATGAATTTACATTGGCCCTTCCCCAGGGGCAAAGGTCCCAGTATGTCCAAACCCCACTGTTGGAAAGGTCAGGGGCTTGTAATTGATGTCAAGGGCTTTGATGGTGTAGCGACCCCGGCAGGCGGAGCGGGCAGATTAGAGTCAACGAAACCGGGGACACTCGGTTTTATTTCTTTTTATTTACGTGTTATTAAATTTTCTTTTTCAAAGTTATCGCGACCAGATCCGGCCCGACTCGAGATGGCGGATCGAATAGGAGCCCGGTTTACTCAAACTTTTTTCATTTATCTTATCAAAACATTTTATTAATTTGTTTAGTTGCGGAAACGGTTTTGATTTTAGACGAAGCCATATTTGTTACAAATTCAATAATTCGGTAGGCCTATAAACATTAACAAAATAAATTTACAAAAAAGACATTTCGCCCTTTTCAAAATGATATACAAAAATCAAGTTTCAGGGTTGAACCTTTTTGCTTACAAAACACCACTTGTTCAAAAGATGATATGCAAAATTACAGAGTATACACTTATACGCCGTACTCTCTCTATGACTCTGCGTTGCGCAATCTTAGCCTTCTTCTCTTTGCTTACCGATACTGCGCGCCGATAAAACTACCACATCGCATTTCATGCTTAGTGGTTATCTGATTCTATTCCCGATATTGATTTAACTTCGGCATGCATTTATCATTAAACCATGCCTAATATATCAACATATACTCATGCTATTCATTTCCGCATGCTTTCAATATACAAATCATTTACCATATCATCATGCATTTTCAATGCAACAAATTCATTCTAATTCAATTCCCACTTAGGAATTTAAAGCACTATTCATAAAAATCCACATTTACTCGTCAATGTTGGTTATTTCACTTTGACTACTCAATTAGCATTCGTAGTTCCATTGTGAATCCGCCCTTATTATCATTCGGTGATGTGCTTTCACATTTAACTATTCGGTCTCCCATCATAGCCGGATGCGTTTGATTGCCTGGAAGCATGTGGTATCGATTAAATGACATACGCCATCGCGGATCAAGTTAGTGAATCCCACTTAAGCGGGATTTCTTGATACCATCGCCATCATGACGAGATCTGGAATTGGTGCATCCACGCTCAAGTGGGACGTGGACAATTCGGGGTGCGCCGTGGCGGATGCCGATTGGGTGCATCCCGTCCAGGCGATTCATTGGTATGTCATTGAGTTCTAATTAGGCAGTTCCGTTTGATGAATCCCGTCCTTATCATCATTCACTTTTCATTCGGTTTTCAATTATCACATTCAATTTCATATTCACTTTCGTATTATCTTTCAAAGATATACTCAATCTATGTATTCATTTCATAGTTACTTGGTAATCTACCAAAATACTTGAAATAAGAATAGAGGAGTCGGAGAAACAGGCAGGCGAGTCAAATCTGGCTCCTTCTCTTGATCTCGATTCTAGGTTAAGCGATCATCACCCGTCCTAGTCAATAACATTCGCGCCACTCTTGGTGGATAACTGATTGTTAACAATTTTAGTGAATTACAAATTTATTTTGTTAAAAGTCTTGGAGTTAAGACACTAAAGTGCGCCGAGAACGTTCGACCGCCCGGCGGTGAGGAGTGCAATTGTTTTTCACCTAGCTGCAACCTTAATTGAACCCCCCCATTAATCATTTCTTAGGGTCCACACAGACATGGAGGTATCTGAATACGGGACTTCTGGCAGCCTTTGCAAAAATGGGGCTCTTTGAACAACATGCCAGTGCCTTGACTGCAATGCCGTGCGGGTTATCTCCCATACTGTGCAGGTGCGACTCGGCTGTCTTGAGTGCAGCCACCTCTGAGTTTGCCCGAATGTTAGGTCCTAAGCATTTCACTCATTTTCATCCACCCAATCTTCTCAATTAAATTACATCTCAAAAAATCCACCATGGAATCTACCAGAAACAACTCCAATGGTTTAGACTCAGTAAAAATCCATTTTCCTCATGTTAGGGCCTTTTCCCCAAAATCAAAATCATAAATGAGGAAGTTAGGGTTTGATTTTTCTTACCTTAACTCTTCAAATCTCCTCTTCCATGTTGTTTGATCTCTTAGGAGCAAGAAGTGGGGAAGGGATCACACCAAAGCTTGATCTTTTGACCACAACTCATCTCCCTTTTACCTATCCTCTTCTCCAAAAACAGGATGGCTCGAAAATGAGCCTTAAGACCACATTTTGGTCTTTATAGGTCCACTTAAGTCCGCAGTATGTTTGGCCTTCCACACTATTCAAATTCTCATTTTCCATTTTTTTGTCTTAAGTCACTTAATTCTTATAAGGCCTTGTTTGGCCACCAATAAGCCAATTTTTCCATTTTGACATTCTAACTCTTTATTTTACTTTCCTTATTATTTATCATTTTATTTTCCATTAGCATTTAAGCTATCATTTGACCCATAGATTCCTTATTTTACAATTTTCTTTATTTTCCCTTTCACTTGGGTTTATTTCTGGGTTCAATCCAATTATCAATTTAGCATATAATATTCAATCATATGCCCACACTTTAAATTTACTTTTCACAATTTATCAAATTACCCGAAAAAGCCCAAGTTTGACTCAATTCATACCCAGAATATATAATAAAATTATTATAAAAATTCAGGAATTATTTTGGGGGGCGTTATAGATGGGAGCGTGAGATCTTGGCATCTTTCTTAGGCAGTCTTTATTTTTCGACAGTCAGTTCGCGTCACAGTGTGTACAGATGGTGGTATCGTATCATGGACTGTTTTTTGTTATGTAGAGCTGATATGATTTCGCATATACCTTCGTGTACTTCCCTTAGCACGTGAGTGTCTTTCCCGATGCATTTAGGATGGGTGTGAAACCTCGCATCTGGCTTCCCTTATAGAGTTGAAGATTTGGTGACCTCGTCCTGATTTTATTTGCTTCTTTCGGTCGTCCGTGAGCGTCCGTCTATTATGGTATTCAAATGGGGTCCATCCAATTGACGGGATCCGATTTGAGCGACTCCCACATGCGAGAGAGATGCATCGAGGCTCTGAGGTATTCGACAGTGTTGAACTACGGGAGTCTTCTGTGAAATTTATGCGCTAGTTTGCCAAGGCATCGGCTCGAGAGTTCCTACCTTTCTGGGATATGTTTGACTGGACGGCCGAACTTTTCAATAAATCGTGCCTTTTTGAGGTATAGGATCATTCTTCTGCTTTTGGCCTGTGGGTCTCATTTGTCTTTCTGGTGGGTCGGCTGAGACCTCAGTGGATAGCTCTAGTGAATGAGCGGTTGGGGCACGCTATAGTGACCTCATATTGGCCTCGTTGTTGGAGGCTTGGAATGCAGATAAGTGCATATGCAATGTCTATTCCTTCTGGGGAGGTCAGGATTAAGCTGGCTCCGCTTCCTTATGCGTTTGTGGCCCCGTCTACAGAAAGTTTCCAGATGGGTAGGTCAGCCGGTGCCTAGGTGTTCTGGGTTGGCTCTGCTGAGGTGAATTCCATGACAAAATCTGCTAAGACCTGCCATTTTATTGCAGTTTTCGGCTTATATCTGATGTCGAACTCGCTCATTTCAGCCTTCATGACCTTCACGGGGTCTACGGTTTGTGTAGCACACCTTCATCGGATATTCTGTTGGAACTTCCTATGGTATGAGCACAGGTAAGGCAGACTTCAAGACTCATGATTTACTAGTGCCAAGATTAATTTCTCCATCCTTGGGTACCTCTCTTCCGCTCCTCTCAGGGCACGGCCTGCAATAGTAAGGCCCAGGTCGCTGCACTCGGTCTGCAGTCTCGACGGGGCCGGCGGTCGAAGTACCGTCACAGCTAAGACAGAGTGAGGGCTCCCCTCGATGGGGCTTACGGAATGGTGGGGGAGACTTAAATATGTTTTCAATCTTTGAGAGCGACCTTCCACACTTAGTATCCAGTGAAGGGCCTTCTTGAAACTTAGAAAGGTGGGGCATTTATCAACCACAGATCTGAATCGGCCATGACAATCCTTCTGTCGGACGTTGGACCTCCTTTATGCTGTGGTGACGTGTCGAGCACAGCCTTTATTTTGTCTGGATTTGCCTCAATTCCTCGGTGGTTGACTATGAAACCCAGGAACTTTCCGGCTGATACTCCGAAGGCACACTTGGCTGGATTTAGTTTCATGTTGTACTTCCTCAGGATCTGGAACGCCTCGGACAGATGAGCTATGTGGAGCTCGGCTGTGGTGGATTTTACTAGCATGTCATCTATGTACACCTCCATGCCGTTTGTTCTATACGCCACAGAACATCCTGTTTACCGGCTACGGTAGGTAGCTCTGCGTTCTTGAGTCCAAAGGCGTCACACGATACTTATTAGGTTCCACCGCGTGACAAAGCGAGTCTTTTCTTGGTCATGGTTATCTTGATCTGATTGTAGCCGGAGAAGGCATCCATAAGCGGGGAGTTCATGGCGGCCGGTGGCATCTACGATGAGGTCAATTCACGGCTGATTGTCCTTGGGCACACTGCGGTGATGTCGGTGGTCGTCTGGAAGTCGCCACTTGCGGATTTGCTTTTTAATGAATACGGCGTTGGCTAACCATTAGGGATATTCCTCTACGATCGCTCTGGCAGAGGAGTTTGCGACTCCTCATTGATCGCTTTTTTGTCATCGAGCGCGAAGCTCCTGCTGTTTCTTGGTTTGAAGAGCGGTTGGCGTTGACTATGGGTAATTCTTGTAGAATTCGATTCCTCCTATGTGCACTTTTAGCTCCATGCGAAGACGTCTTTGTTCTGTCTCAAAAATTGGGTGAGAGGACCTTTGAGATCTTCCGCTAGGTAGGGAGCCCGATGTAAAGCGAGGTGCTTTCGGTCAAATAAATCTAAGCGTCTGGGCTCCGGCTCTTAGGGGCTCGGGTTGGGTAAATATTTAAGTCGCGCATTTCGAGCTCATCGGAAATGTTATCGGCCGTTCTTTGCTTCATGGATCTTGAGAGTAGCATTCCACACGGCCACTGTTGGTCTCCTCAGGCCATTCTATTCCGGCTTACGGTGGAAACTTGATCATCATGTGGTAGCGGAAGGAATGGCTTTTATTACGATAAGAGAGGTTTGCCTAACAACATATTATAAGCGGATGGGGCATCTGCTTGAGGAATCTCAACGTAGGTGATGGAAATCGCGGCATGGGGATCTCCCAAGGTGAGTACTAATTGTATTGAGCCCAAGGGTAATACCTTTTCTCGGAGAATCCTCGCAGATGGGTGCGCGGGTTCATTCTCTCCCACTGATGCGTCTTATGGTAGGCGAAGATGATGTCGATTGAACCGGGTTTGTCAACTAGGACCCGATGGACCGTTTATTAGCCTAGCGCTTTCGAATTACCCGAGAGTGTCATGGGGGTGTTAGCATCCCCTCGAGTGCGAGTTAAAAAGTTATGGATGTCAATGAGGTAGTTTGGGCGCCCACTTGTGCCGGCTGTCTCTGTGACCCGATCTTTGCGAATGGGCCTTCTGGTATTCAGTTCCCCTCCCACCGCAAATCCTCCACGATATCCGTGGTTTCCTCCCCCAAAAATTTGTTGGTCTTTGAGTTGTTGTTTATCGAGGTGGTGGTGGTGGCTGCTGAGCCGGAGCTTGGTTCTGAGCCTGATTCTGAGGCTGATTTTCAAAGGCTATGAATCGTCGGAGATACCCGCGCCGTATTAAATATTCTATTTCCTTCTTAAGCTATATGCAGTCATCCGTGTGGTGCCCGTAATCCCTATGGAACTCGCAATATCTGGAGTTGTATCTTGTGACGGGGTTTGACTTCAATTGAGTTGGCCACTCGAGGCCCGGTCGTTTCGTGCCGGCGCGGGACTGCGTGCGAAAGAGGCTGTTGGGGTGAACCTGCGAGGGGCGAATACGTCGTTGTCTTTCGAGTTACGGTGGGCCCAAACGATCTATGAGGTTCCCATGGCACCGGGGACAAGGTTCTCCATCCTTCTTTGGAGACCTTTCTCGGTCGTTTGGCTTTTGGGCTCAAGTCATAGTCGACATCTGTCCTCTTTTTTTTTCATTATGGGTGGATGAGTTCTCTTTCTTGGATATGAGAGCTTCTTCGCCATTAATGTACTTTTCTACTTTTGCGAGCACCTCAGCCATGCTTGCTTGGGGATTTTTGGAGATGGAAAACATCAAGTCTTTCGCTGAATCCAATGAATGCAGTGATCGCGAACTTCTCGTCGGGTATATCTACCTTCAGAGACTCGGCATTGAATCTCTGGACATAAGACCTCAAGCTTTCTTGCGAGCTCTGCTTGATGGTCAGCAAATGATAACTTGGCTTTCTATACGTCCTAGCCCCAATGAAGTGAGAGCCCAATCGATGGATAGCTCTGAATGAGGGGAGATTGATGGCGTGAGGCTTTATTAAGCTGACAATTTGGGCCTTTGCGATGGCAGCTACACGCCATACGGGGTCTTGATACCCATGCGGCTCCATTTGGTTTGTAAAGTGTTGAGATGATCGACTGGATCGACACCATCGAATGCTTCCACTTGTGGCATCCTGAATTTTGCTAGAAGAGGGAAGTGAAGCACCTCGGCTGTGAAGGGTGACTCAGTTTGTTGTACCAAGGTGTCCATAGTGTCAGGGGCGCGTCCTCTTACCACTTCCTTCACACGGTGAGGCTCTTCTTGGGAAACGAACCTACGCTCCGTGATTGCTCTCCTGGCACGCTGGCGAGGGTGGCGTAGTTCTTCGTTCCGACATGACCTTGAGTGTTAGCCGTTGCCTCTCCTCCGGGGGCGATTGTGAGTGCGTGCCCCACACGGCTCGGCTGAACTCAGAAGCCCACGTTTTGACACCTCGGGGGAATGTCAAGATTGTGTTGCCCTTCATGAGGAGGAAAGTTGTGACATTCCTGCGTTTGTCATGTCTCCCGTGGGCGTTTTATCTACCTGGTGAGTTGCTCTAACTCTCCTATCAGACGTTGGTTGGTGAGGCGGAGTGCTTCCACCTCGTTCATGTTGGCTTGCATCTCTTCTAACGCCCCGGGAGGTCTGCTATCTGCGTCACCTGGTGGATCCTGCATCCTTGGCAAATTGACGTGGCTCACGCGTGATGCAGGTTGATACCATCGATGGCGAAATCGGTCTTTGTTGCTCGAGAATTGTCGTTCCCCGCAACGGCGCCAGCGATGATGCTTTCCATGGGACTAATTTGGGCGTATTGGGGTGATTGGGCCGGACACGGATTCTTGGCGAGCTGGTCCGCAGGCTCTGGTCGTCGAGTGAAGTTGGATTCTTTGTAGTCTTTGATGCGAGGGCTGCGGGCATGGCACTCCTCTGCGAAACAATAAAGAAGGGTCGTGACCGCGTGGCCGCTCAGATGCCTAGAGTCAGTTTCTTCACGGGAAAAGTGAAAGCGTACAGAGGCGAATGTGTTGCGTATGTTTGCGTCACGCTTTTCGTAATGGGGTGAGCGGTATTTATAGTATTTGTTTTCCCAGTTAGATGGTGATTAGGATTCTATCCCATTGGACGGGATATTTCTTGCTATTATCGGTATCGGATTTGATATGGAAAGAGCAGTTTATTTAGAATTATCCTTCTTTCTTGTTGATGGGATCCGGCTTGATCCGCAGGATGAGCTGTTATATCGTGAATTATCTTATTTCCTTATTGGTGAGATTTAGTTGGATTTGCAGAATAATATATTATTGGGGATTATTCTATTTCCCTTATCTATGGGATTTGGTTTGACTTGAAGAACATGGGCTTTCATGACCACCCATAATCAACCTTTGGATCGAGCGGATTGGGCCTTCATTTTGGGCTGGCGTCAAAAGGTCTGAATGCTTCAATGGGCATGCCTAGCGGATTGGGCTTTCATCCTGGGTTGTCGTCAAAAGGCCTGAATGCTTCAACGGGCATGCCTCTCTTTTGGGGTTTAGCGAGTGGGCCTGCGAGCCCATTTTTCAAACCCTATCAGTTATAAATGAAAAGTTAATATAATTAGAAAAAATATTATGAAATCATGTAAGTGTGTAAATAAATTCGTTAGGTGCTATCATATTTTAAGGAAAAATTGACCACATAAAATGGTGTGGCTTTAAAAGGATGATAAAATGGACTTATCTCAGTCGGGGAGAATTTTTTTTGGTGAAGGAAATCCCCTCATTTGAAAAATAATAATAATAACAAGAGGATGAATTTGACCTCTTCCATCCCATCTGATTTGAGTTTTCATTCTATTTTATTTTATTTTATTTTTTGTGCTTTTATTGTTGAATTGTTGTAGCGTGTGGTTTCCTTTATATATTTTTTTGTGTTTTTATCATCAATTTGTTGCAATGTATGATTGTGTCGTCGTTGATTTGTTCATTGGCTTTGGTATAAGCAATTCAAATGGAAGAGTTGTTTGCCAATATGCTTCATCATATCTGAAATCTTAGGTATTAGATATTTTGGGTGAACAAAAATTAAGACAGTAGTGAGAGATGTGTTAAGTACACAAGAAAGTTCCCGGGTAAGCGGAGGGGTCACAATGAACCGCTATACCCCACTTACCTAAGCTCTTATCTCTTTGTTGATAAGTCTTTCCTAAAGATATACTAACAAGTTATCACTTACAGCCTTGAGTTCTGATACCACTAATAGAAGGTCTTTTAGAACAATTAAGGTAAGATGACTTATCTTGACTTATTTGATTGGATGGCTGAAGCGAACAATAACAATGTCCTTAAAGTAGATTCGTCCTCCTCCGATTTATAACCTTAGTGCACGCGGGAACCGACACTCTACCCCCAGGATTCAACAACCTTAGTGCACTAGGGAATTGGTGCTCTACCTCTAGGATTGCACTCCCTTAGCAAGTTGGCAAGATACAATGTTTGAGAGCATTTGAGAGATAAAGAATGCTTTGAAACACTTGAGTAAGAGACAGAGCTTGAGTTAGAGATCTCAAGGTGAGAAGTGTGTGAAAATGAAGGAGGGGCACCTTTATATAGGTGGAGTGCCAACACTCTCTCTACAAAAGGTGTCAAAAGAAGCTTAATAAAAATTAAAAAAGAAAAAGAAAAGTCATAACACAATAACACTTGACTTGAAGTCAATTTGAAATATCACAAGATATTTCTTCCCTTTTTTTACACTTAATTCTCTAACAATCTAGACATGTTAGGATTATCAATTGTGTAGACCTTGAACCTTTCTCAAGTGTTTTAACACTTGGGTTTCTATAAAAACAAAAGTACTAGTCTTCATTAAGCAAAAAAACTAAACGCCAACCTAGAGATAAATTTAGCTAACTTAGAATAAATTAATTAATTAAAATTATCTAACGAAAATGGGATTCGTCCATAACTTAAAAAATGAAGGTTTATTAGGTGGATAATGGTGACGATTATTATCCAAAATATGGAAAAGTTATTCGAAAAACTAACATTATATTTGGAGTTAATTTTTAAAACCCCTTAAGAATGTTGAAATACTTGGTAGGATAATTGAAATTTAAAATATAATTTTGAGATAAAATCAAAATCACAACCATTATTTGGACATATTTTCTATTTTTTTTTCAAAAATAATAACAATGAGATAAAATATATAACTCTTAAAAAAAATTTAGATAATCTATAAAAATTATTTACAAATTTTGAGACGTCAAAGAATTTAATATCTAAGATTTTGAAAATTTTCTTTTTATTTTTCAAAATAAAAAATTCTTTCTTTTTTATATCTATTTACTTTACAATATAACGTATTAATCTATTTCTTCACAATTTATCCCCATTGGGACTCAAAATCCTAGAATGATCCAGAGTTATTAATTAAAATATGAAAAATGTTTTGAAATTTAACTTAAAATAAAGGTTTATTAGGTGGATAATGGTGAGGATTATTATCCAAAATATTGAAAAGTTGATCGAAAAGCCAACATTATAATCGGAGTTCATTTTTAAAACCCTTTAAGAATGTTGAAATACTGGGTAGGATAATTGAAATTTAAAGTATAATTTTGAGATAAAATCAAAATCACAACCATTATTTGAATATATTTTCTATTTTTTCAAAAATAATAACAACGAGATAAAATATATAACTCTTATATAGAAAATTAAATTTAGATAATTTATAAAAATTATTTAAAATTTTTGAAATGTCAAATAATTTAATAACTAAGATTGTGAAAATTTTCTTTTTATTTTCAAAAATTAAAAAAAAAATAACATTTATTCACTTTGCAATACATTAATTACTTCAGTTACAAATTTATCCCCTACTCCAACTGTGGATCCTCCCCTCCATGCCGGAGCTCTTAACCACTTAAGCTTAGGTCTTACTGGAAAAAAAAAAATTCTTTCTATTATCACTTCAAAGAAAATATTTTCTAAATTAAAATTATATTAGTCTTTTTGTTCTTCATGCTAATCCTTTAAAAAGTGGTCCAAATAATAAAAATAGATTGAAAAAAAAGATAAAAAGGTATATGCTATATTTGGTTCTTTGGAAAATATTTGAGAAAGGAAAAAAAATACTATTGAAAATTACCTTTCAATTGAATTCTTTACCTTTTTCCTTAAATTTTCTATTACCTAACAACATATTACCCTTAATTTCTTTGATAGAATAGCCATAGATTTAATAAAGAAAATCCATTAAAATCCATTATTCCCCTTAAGTGTATTAATACATCATTCTTTCATCCATGTTTTTATGGTAATAACTGGAATCCTAAAGGAAATTCAATAAGTAACAAAACCCAAAAAGGAATCTAATTCCTAAAAGGAATCCATTAAAACGAAATCTTAAAAGGTATTTAAGTAGATTCTAATTAAAAATAAATGAAACAGAAAACAATGAAATTGGGTAGGTTTGAGGAAGGCAGGTTAAAGAAAAGAATGTGGTTGACGTCGAAGTTACCTTTTGAAATCATCGAAAACATACTGTTGAGATTGCCAGTTAAGTCTGTGATCCGTTGCAAAAGCGTTTGTAAAGGTTGGTTTTCATTAATTTCCGATCCCTATTTTGTTAAAACTCACCTTCACCAACCACAAACCCAAGCCAGATCATGGTTTTGTATTATAGAAGATGGCGAACCTGATATCAATTACTCTACACAAATCCCAGCCTTCACTACAAATTGTGAAGCATTCAGCGATGACAGAGGTGGGTTAATGGGTTTTAATTATTTATTCAACATTGGAAATTTTAAATACCCAGTCAAACTTTTGGATTCTTGTGATGGGTTATTGTGTATAGTTGATTTTGATGGGAAAATCGTGTTATGGAACCCATCCACCCGACAATGTAATCTCTTGCCACCAAATCCCACCACTTGTTATTCTAGTGGTTGTCATGGATTTGGGTATGACTCCTCTACGGATGACTACAAAGTAGTAGCTGTTTCTATCGTATTAGAGCATGGTGTTTTCACAGGAGGTTATTAGTTTGAGCCACCTCTTCACAATTTGAATGTTTATTCCCGGAGTGTTGTCGATGTTTTCTCGTTGAAATCCAATAAATGGAAAAGAATTCAAGGAAAACATAGTACTACTGTCTTGGGCAATAATGCAACGTTCTTACATGGGGTAGTCCACTGGATAGGTTTCGGGTCAAACGATGATGATTGGATTCATGGTTTCCATCGAATCGTTGCTTTTGATTTAGAGAAAGAGCAGTTCCGAGAGATGGCAATGCCAATGCCAAAGGGTATGGAATATTCCAAGATGAGTGTTGTAGGAGGATGTCTTTATCTACTTAATTATAATAATGATCCAACTGAAATATGGGTTATGAAAGAGTACGGTATTGACACATCTTGGACTAAGATAACTTCTCCATATAATAGCAGCATTGATCTTAGGAGGAGTAGTAACATCACGAATCAACATTTATTCAAGTGTAAGTTGCTAAGCATTCTGAATGATGAACATTTGTTGTTTGGCAACCAAGAAAAGCTTACGCTGTATGATCAGAAACAAAAGACATGTAAGAACTTGTGCAGAAGAAGAACATGTAAGAACATGTACAGACAGGGAATATGGTTCGTAGATTTTGCCAGGTTATATTTGGAGACTTTAGTTTCACCTCATCCATCCACCACCGTTTTAGAAGTGATCATAAAAGAAGAATGATAACATTGTGGCTGTCGGTGATTGTCAAGTTAGATGCTAAGATTGTGGTGGATGCATTTTATTAGTCACTTCTTGTGTGAGTTTGGATGTGCTCGGTGATTATCGAGTTTAGTTCTTAGTAGTTATTTTTTACATTACGTTTGTAAAGCAATAGCGAATTGATCGGTTTATTGTTTAGCTAGAGCTGCGCGTTCTCATACTATTCCTTTTATTTCGTTTTTTATTCCCTCTATTTTAGAGAATACTCTGTTAGTTGATTTGCTTATTTCTTAGTAAAGTTGTCTACTTGTCTTTCAAGAAAAAGAAAAAAAAAGAATGATAACGAAGGCAATCATTATTATTATTTTGGTTTTTACTATGACATCAATTGGCTCTAATATCCTCATTAGTAGTATTGTTTTTCTATGTAAATTAGTATTTTGTTTTAAGTAATAGATTTTTTTTTTTTACTTTTATTAATCAGTTTGCATTACATTGTTATAATATATAATAATCTATTCTTGGATTCCAACCTAGTATCTCTCGCAAACTCATCCCACTTTTTTACCACTAAGTCAAATCTCATGGGCAACTAATAGATTTACTGAATATTAATATTGGGAACTTAATTGTTAATTTTATATAGATTTGAGGCTATATATACTTTTTGCAAATATTAGCATTTTTTTTCTACCTTATAATTAGTAAGGGCATATTGAAGCAAGCATAGCATGGTAAAGTAGCCGGGACTTCATCCACAATGCCATGGTGCAAGAAACTTGACTTATTCACCTATCTAATGAAAAATAAATTTTATTTTTTATAAGATATTATTACCAAATAAAAATACCAGTTCTAATTAGTTTTAACAAAAATCAATTAGGTCTCTATTTTGTAATATATGCTAAAATTTCAATTTTCTAATAAAACATAATTTTTTGAAGTTATGGTATATTGTATTATTAGAATTCCTATTTGAGCAAAACCAACTACCAATGTTTTTTTTAATTGAAATGAATAACTACCAATGTTAATAAAAAATATATATTTAAAAATTTTATTATAATATTGGCCTCATTCTAAACTTTTTGTTAATTTTGAATCTTTTGTAAAACGATGTAATAAGACTTGCACACTAGTAAAAAAAATTACTTACTTCAAGTAGACAAAGATAGTAATCATTTAAAATTTGTAGGGTTCTTTTTTTCTATTTTTTTTTTAAATTTGTGAGTCAAAACCCACTTTTGCCTCATTCTATTTTATTTATTTAATTAATGGGATTTTCGATAATTATAAAAGATTTTATAAATGATGATTTGAAAAAAAAAAGTAATTAATTTATAAATTTACTATAGTTCTATCCATGTAAGAAAAAGAGACATTTTCTTTCATGAAAAAATTAAAAAATTAAAAAAAATTTTGAAGGAACATTTCAATTTTGTAAAGAAAAACTATCATGACAATTTTAATAATTTTTTTATCTAAAAAATTAACGACCATATAAAATGCAAAACTCTCTAAAATATATATTAAATTAACTGGCTAATAATTTACAAAAATAAATAAATTTTTGAGGTATCAAACATATTTAATATCTTAGAATTTAAATCTTCTTCTACTTTTTTTCATTTATTTTATAGAAAATTATTACCATTTCTTTTTTTCTTTTTTTTAAATACTTTCTATTATGAGAGAAGGGAATTATTTTCAAAAGTAAAAATATTTTTTTGAAACAAAAATTAAAAATATATTAGTTATACTATTTGAGAAAAGTAATTTTTTCTTTTCTTCATATATATATATATATATATATATATATAAGTAAAAGTAAAATAAAAAATTGGACTAAAGAAAGGAAAAAAATTTGAATGACTTCATTTTGTAATGAATGTGAAAGGGTGACTGAATAAAGAAGTCATGCCTTCAGTGCAAAGCTTAAAACTGTTCAGTAATCATTCACCAACAGGTACAATGAGAAATAAAATATAATTAGTGGAAACAAAAAAAGAAAAAGAACACCAACTGCCAGCCTTCATTCATTTTTTTTTTTACTTCATCAGAATGTCCATAGACATACATACCTGGCTGTGTCCCTGTTCCCAGTTTTTAGGGAGTTTTTACATTCAACACTTTGTCACATATGCAGGACTCAGGCCAGTCTAGAAATCATTGTTTGATAGTCATATTAATCAGGCACTCTACTTCATAAAGCAGAATCGTAAGGACCAAAGAAAAATAAAAAATAAAATTGCACAAGACAAGCATGTGAGAGACATCCACATTTTCTGCTCAAAGATGTAAACATCAAAGTCATTTAAATTATTTCCAATGGTGATTTTACATTAGTCAATCCTTTGTTGGTGTTGGGCTCAAATACCTTTATTGTAGCACATATCTGCTACGGATGCAAATGACTTTTGTCGCCAGTAAATCTACATGTCTGTTGCCAAAGTTGTTGCAGGGATATAATTCATAGATCCTGAGAAAATGAACTGCTTTTCCCACATTCCCTAAATAATATTTAGTTACTTGTGACCACATAACTTCAAATACAATAAAATTATAAGAATCCTCAATCCTCTCATAGAAGTCCCAAATTAGATTCTAGATGTCTCACAATGAGGATAATGAATTTCGATCAAATAATATCTTCTTCAAATCTTTGCAGCAGCTAACCTCTCAATTGCCTACCCAATCAAATCCGTTGTATTCCTCACCATGCACCAATCAAAGAATGAATCAAATGTAAATATGATCACTTCCTACTTGATATCAAATATATCAGCCATTTAACTTGGTTGAGTAAATTTCAAATGATAGAAAACCGATGAGCACATACTCAGATATCAAGGCTGATGATGCCTACCTGAATTCAGCAAGGGCCATGCATGGTTTCATCCGAATCATATTCAGAGAGCAAATTACAATCTGACTCACTTTCAAATTTAAATTCAACATCATCCAATTGATCATCATAAGAATTTCTTGATGGATCCACTTCTAAACCATTAATTCCACTTCTTTTATACAACCCCCTGCTTTTATCAAGAAATCCATTCTCCATCATCCTTGCAAATCTTTCCCGGATTTCTACAATCCCATGTTTCTGCAGAAGTTGCTGTCGGTCATAGGCTTCCCTAAGAACAACCGTCTGGGTGTCACACTTTTTAGAAATATAGAAAATTCCAGGATGGCGCTCAAACACCTTAGTGAATTTCTGGGGGCAAGAAAGTGGTTTGCGAAGGTTACTCACATTCTTGCGTTCGGTTTTCTTTTGTAAAGTGAGGTGAAGAAGCTCATGAAAAACTCCAACAATTCTCTTTTCAGATACATCAGTACGAGAATCCAAGTGGGAGGCATTGGCATAAGGAGAAGTGTAAGGGAGCCCCTGCCACTCTTCTAACCACTTCATGCATTTCCTCTTTAATCCAAAACCCCTAGTGAATCCAATTGGAAAGGCTAGGCATCCATTTCTCACATCTTCTTCCTTTTGGTTTAAAGGAGCATCTTTCTCCAATTGAGATACAGCAAGACGATCATCCCAGGATCTAAGTTTCAAGCCAGCCCGATTATCAGGAAGGGAGACCATAGAAAATAATTCTGGATAGCGTGGTAACAAAGAATCACAGTAATCATAAGGCAAACCCAAGTCCCATTTCAGCTGGTCGATGGTCTGTAAAGGAAGCGTTATATCACAGGTGAGCATGAGGAGTTTCTTAAGCCTATTGAGGATATCCATCTCATTCTCCTGGAGAGCATTGAGTTCTTCTTGGTGTAGATTACGGGCTTCTGGAGTCAACCGAAACCATGGAACACGAGTGCCTCCACTATCAAGAACATGAAATTCATCAAAAATATTTGGGAATCTCCTGATAAAGGTGGCAAGCCTAATATCATGAGGGAGGCTGAGTTGCCCTCGATGATGAGAGAGGCGGTATATGGGGAAGCCACCATGGGGATTTGATGAGATGATGGAAACAAGGGTGCAGGTTGCTTTGAGATCTCTTTCACCAGCCACAACAGCATCTAATGCCCTATCTTTTACCCATTTCAACTTCACATTTACAAGACCAAATTTCTGCTGATAAATGAATCCTCTCTTATGTGCACACAGGAAACCGGAAGCTCTTGTTCTGCCCAACAATGACCACCAAGCCATCTTCCTCTGGTAAGGAATAAGGATGAATCAACAACAAACACATTAATCTTTCATTTTCCTTCAATTCTCTCACCTTCCCTAACCTTTTCACAATATCAAATTGGAAGACAAGTTCCCAAAACAGTTAAATAGCTCACCATTTTCATACCCAAAAAATATATTGCTACGAATAACTCAGACAACTCGTGTGAGGAAATTATTACCAAAAGGGGGTGCTGAATTGACTCAGCACTCTGTTAACTATTGTTCAAACATAAATGAGTCCCGAGTTGAACCAGCACCATGTTGGCCAGGTTGACACAGAGAACAAAAGAAATCATAATTCTAGAAATCTTAGGCTAAAGACCCCCTCACTGCTCGGCTCCATCGACAATTTCAACTGATCCAACCCTCAAAATTTTCCTTCCCCTACTCCACTTTCCTTCATCTTCTCATCAACTAAACAGAGAGTCGGCGATTCACAACCAACGAAATTAAACCTTAAAAAAAAAAAAGAGAGAAAACACCATAAATGATCCTTACCGAGAACCCTCTGTCAACCAATCCTAACACGCACAAAAAAATAAGGGATCGGAACTCACTGAGTTAGGGTTTTCGAGTGAGGACTTTGTTAGAGTTGATCAGATGCCGGAATGACAAGGCCCCGTTGGCAAGTGTTTTGTAAGGGGAAAAATTAACGTTGCACTGAAAAACAAACAATCAATTTCCATATTTATATAAATCAAAAACTTAAGTATTAATATGGTTAATCAAATATTCGATTAACCATATATTGGTTTAACCAAAAAAACCAATGCATTATTATATTATATATTATATAATGCTAATATTATATTATATTATATTATATATATATATATATTGTATTTTACTACAATATAATATATATTATACATTATATTAATATTATATATTGTATACGTTGTATTTTATAATTTTAGTATAATATTAGTATTTTTTAGTTTTTTGATTGGATAACCAAAACTATAGTTTTTATATTTTGTAAATCAAAATCAAGATTTATATAAAACAAAAACCAAAACCAAATCGATTAACCTCTTTTTCGATTCAATCTTGATTTGGTTTACCGATTGAAATTGATTTAACTTTGGTTTCGCCCTAATTTAAATACCTCGTTGCTGCATACTTGCATACTAATTACGATATCTTTCAACTAAATGTTGTTGCATACTAATTACGATAAGCCTCATAGGCATTTAGGCCTAATTCAAATGATAAATGAGTACTAGAGGTCCCACATTCGACTCCTATGAAAACATAATACTATAATCGTACATCGACAAAATACTACAATCGTGCATCGAACCAATGGCGGACCTACCTAGTGCTTAGGGGGGGCTCGAAAATTTGAGAAAAAATGTTTTTAATGGGGTTTGAATCAATAACTTCTAATTTTGAGGTAAATTCTTTAACCATTGTGCTACGATTCCCCTTTAAATTTTTTATACTCTCTTGACTTTATTTTCTAGATCCGTCACTACATCGAACAAAAGAATGTATGTCAAAAAAAAAGTAGTAGCCTCATAAAAAATACAATATACTTTAAACTTTAAATTAGTTATACTTTTATGATTTATTAATTATTATAAACTATTGACTAGATGAGAAAATTAATTATTATAATTGTTACTATTATTATTATTATCATTATTATTATTATTGTTATTATATATCTATTTATAAAAATGTAATTTAAAATATATATATATAATAATTAACAATCATTTATCTGCTTAACAAAGTCTTCTCTTATTTTCTCTCATCTTGTTCTTTCTAACCCATTTTCCTTAAACAAAGAGGAATGAGTTTTTTTTATCATTTTTGATATGAAATTACTCATCTATATATCTTTCTACCATTTTTTTATCTCAATAAAATGATTCTTCCATAAAAATATAGAAAGAACGACAAAACAAATTCAATCGATTGAATAAGCATTCAATCGAATCGCTGATCGTCGATATGTTATAGAGTATAGTCGTCAATATAATTGTATCGAATGTGTAAGGAACTTTGGGTCGATTCGTTGTCTTTATCGACTGGAATCTCACGATCGATTCTACAGAGTTTTTAGCGAATTTGATTTTGTGTATATATCGAATGTATTGCTAGTTTAAATCAATAAAATTATTCTTCTTTCAAAATTTTTTTTTATCTACTTAACAAATGTACTAATATTTATTTGCTAACAAATATACTAATATCTTACTTTTTCACATTTGGAATATTCAAATTTAGCTTCAAAGTCAAGTAAAGAGTTCTAAAACTTTATCCACGTTTTTGTACATAATTTGCAAAATTCTTATTTTCAAACAATTGGTTGTTAAAGTAAATAGTTTTGGGTTTAAGAATAGTTATTAATTTTTATAACAAATAAATTATTGGTTTTCTTCTTCAACATGACACTATGGTTCTTTTGGCCGTCATTAAAAACTTTGATTATAATTTGTATGAATTTTTTTCCTCAGCTTTTGGTTATATTAAAAGTGTATTTCATCGTCATTTTTTTTCCTCATCGGTAAGATCTAAATCAAATGGTTAAGAGCCTAGACATGTATGGAGAAATGAGGTGTCTAGGGTTTAAGTCTCGGACGAATTTATGAGAAACAAATTACTATGTTGTATTGCAACGTGAATAGATGTTAAGAAAATAAAAGTTCATCAGTTTATAAACTCTACAAAAGTCTTTAAAAATCAATAAACTCTAAAAAAATCATATATATAAAAAAGTCCATAAATATATTTAAAAGTCCTAATCCAAACACCCTAAATTTGTAATCTTGATTATTCCTAAAATCACACACGTATATTATTTTTAAGAGGTCATTGACATGAATAATCCATATTTTGGCCGGTCTTCTTTAATTAGTCCTACCTACGATTTAATTAGGAATAATCTCATGTTTAGAGGGTCTCGTATCCGAATGGTCCGTAACCGGTATCAACTGGCTTAGTTAGCCGGTTTTGTATATCCTACATGACATAGTGGGTTTAATGAGCCTTAATTTCTTTTATTTCTTCTTCGTCCATTTCATTCATGTTCATCTCTGCCTTCTTCTTCGTCTTGTCTTAACCTGCCCAAGAGCCAAGGTTGCAAAGCAAAGGAGAGACCGATAATGATTGTTAAATTGCATTTTCATTCTTTGTTAAACTTAAATGCTTGCTTTTTCATTTCATTTCTCTCCTAGAGCTAGCAATTGCAAAGCGAAAGGGAAAATGACAATGATCGTCGGAATGCAAAATTTGTCTTGGTCTAGCGTTTCTTCAAACTCTATGGGAACTAGTAGTGAAATTCAAGGTTAAATTGAAATTCAATTTTGGTAGTTAGGGCAAGTTTCAATTATAGTAGTTAAATTGCAGGTTTTGTTTATTTGGTGTAATTTAATTAGGGCAAATTTAAATAAAGCATAATTAAGGAAAAATTATGGGCAAAATTAAGGCAAAACTAAATTGGGTATTTTTTATATTAATTTTTGGAAATTAACTTAGGGCAAATTTAAATTTAGGTTTTGCATGTTTGACATAATTTGGGTAATTTGTTTCATCTGTTATTTAAATTCAAGTTTTAATCTATTGAAATGAAAGTCTTATACAAGGAGGTAAGGTGAGAGTTCTAGAGAGAGAAGAGGAAGAGATTGTTATGGCTCAATTGAGATGATTTGTTTGCAGAGGTGAGAGAAGGTGAAGAGGGATCAATTCTTCGATGGAAGAAGAGTTGTTAAGTAGAAATGGGCACATAAGATTTTTAACTCATTCGTTAGTCCTTTGGTGGTAGGCAGTTTTGAATCACGAAATACAATAAACGTGAGGATTATTCTGGTTAAAGCGAGACTAATTAAAAAATATCGATCAAATTATGAATTATTCATGTCAATTACCCCCATTGTTTTTTTAATGTATCACATACATATTGTTAGTTAGTGGAAAAAAAGTATGATTTTATATATATATATATATATATATATATATATATACGATGTAGTTTTTTATTGTTCTAGGAAAGTTAGATAGTGTATTCAAATATTATTTTAAAAATCAAGTTCAAAAAATATGATTTTTTATTCAAATAAAATCATATATACGAGATAGTTTTTTATTTTTCTGGAAAAGGCGGAACAATGTATTCAAATATGATTTTAAAAATCAAGTTTGCAATCCTATAACAATCAAGAATAATTATTCAAATATTATTGGTATTTTAGTTTTTGAATATATTGTTCTTAACAAAAACTTTTGTAGTGATCGAGGAACATTGAGTTTTAAATTTTAAAGTGAAAGGTTGAATATCGGATTTTTATAGGTAAGATTGTGTTTTTTTGGTTAATTGCATAAATGGTGTTTCAACTTTTCTATTTTTAATATTTTAGTGTTTTAACTTTATTTTTCTTCAATTAAGTATCTAAACTTTATGATTTTTTCTATTTATTTTCAAATTTAATGTCCTAATTTTTGTTCTTTCTTGACCAAAAATCTTATTAGGATATTTGAATAAGCAAAAATTGCATCAAAATAACATTATTATCTTAAAAAATGATGAAATTACTTAAATGACCTTCAACGAGATAAAATGATAATATTATTCTTTTCATATTAGGGTTTTTCTATTGTTCGATTCTGTTATAAAAGAAGTGATTAAATTTATGAATAAAATAAATATTTTGTTATTTTAAAATTAATTTTAATATCTATTTTATTTTAATTATATATATATATATATATATATATATATATATATATATATATATATATATATATATATATATATATATATATCTACTCTATATATATATATATATTCACATAATAATTAAAAAAGTAAAATATTATATCATAATTAAAACAAATTTTAATTGTTATATTTTATTTTTAAGAAAAATTTAAGTACATAATTCTATAATAGACAATTTTCATCGATTTATTTATTTTATTGTAACAAATGAATGGTTAAGCCATTGTAAAAAAAAGATGGTTAAGTCTCTAATATGGAAAGAATAATATTGTCATTTCATCTCAATTTTATTATTTTATATGAAGTGAATGTTATTTGCATTCAATTTTTCCTAATTCAAATATCTTAATAAACTTTTATTAGTTTGATTGAATAAAAATTAAAAGTTTAAATGAACAAAAATAAAGTTTAGACATCAAAATAGAAAAATAAAAAAATTTAAATACTTGATTGAATAAAAATAAAGTTAAGACATTAAAATTGAAAAAATAAAAAAATTTAGACACTTAATTGAACAAAAATATAATTGAAACACCAAAATTGAAAAAATTGAAAAGTTGATATGTCATTTATGTAATTAACATTTGTTTAGATAGTTAATTTATGATCTATTAATTTAACATGTTGGTGATTTTTTGAAAAAAAAAAATTAATATCTTGTTTGGGAATTTATGATTTTTGTAACATATATATATATATATATATATATATATATATATATATATATATATATATATATATATATATATATATATATATATATATATATATATATATATATATATATATATATATATATATATATATTTTTTTTTTTGAGATGGTCTTATAATTATTTTAAATAAAATTATCCAAACAATATATTATTGTTAAATATTATTTTTAAGAGCTATTTGAAAATAATTGTGAATTATATATTCTACTTTCTCAAATATAATTTTTTGAAGAAAAAAACTAATATTATTTTTCAATAACTTTTTATTTGGATGGTTTATATTTAAAATGTTTCAAAATAAACTCTAATAGTAACAATTTTTTTATGTTTTCACCAAGAAAAATCGTTTTTGAGTGGGTAACAAATCATGTTTTCAAAATCTTTTTTTTTTTTAAATAAAAATTATGTTTTGTAACAAATTTGAAAACTAAAAAAAGAAAATAAAGTTCTAAATACTATTCTATAATATTTTTATAAAACAAAATAATTTTAAAATTATAAATTTTTTAATTTTTATTTTACTTTAAAAAATATTTTTTAATCATAGTTATATATTTTTATTCATTCCAAATATTTACATAATTATTTTTTAAAATAGCAAATGAAAATAATATAAAATAAGTATGCCAATATTTATTAAAGTTTGTAAAAGTCTTTCAATATCTAGAATAGTCTATCAAAGTTTATAAAAATCTTTTAAAATAAAAGTTTATGAAAGTTATCCATATATTTACAGACTTTTAGAATAGTTTACCAAAGTCTTTAAAAATCTATTAAATTCTATAAAAGTCATCCACTTAAAAAAGTAGAGTTTTGTCTCAAAATAATATATTTTTTTTAAAATACCAATTTAATAAGTTTGTCAAAATATTGTCCAAACTAGTGCTTACAATCGTAATCAATAATAAAAACTTAAAAAAATTTAAAACTATAGTCACTCGTTACGGTTTTGATAAGGATATACTAATTTAGGTTTTTTTAAAAAAAAGAAACATATTAGATTGATATTAAAAAAAAAAAGTATTATCTTGGGACTAAGGGTGGCCATGAGCCAAATATTGCCAAGCTTAACTCGAACTCGAAAGATATTAATAGGGCTCGAAGTTCAGCTCAAGCTTGATTCGAGCTTTTTATTTGTGTTCGAATTCGGCTCGAGAAAAGAAAAAAAAGCTCGAGTTTGAGTAGGCTCGTGTGGGCGCGTGTGAAGGGTTTAAGTGTAATATGCTATATATTGATATTAAAAATGTGTATTTATGTTATTTGAGTAAATTTCGAATAAGGCTTAGAAGGCTCGAGTTGAATGTCTTAAAGCTCGAGTTTGGCTTATTTAATAATTCGATCTTGTCTCGGTGCAATTTCGCGGTTTAATTTTAAACAGAAATTTGAATGAAACTTTTTTAGGGAATGAATCAGAATTAATTTCACTGATTCGTTTGTCTCATTAAGTACCCCCCTACTTTGGGAATGACTCAAGAATTCCTAATCCAATACACCATTTAGCCACCAATTTAAATGGAAAAACCTGCGAATAATTAATGGGGTAGTAAAGGAGGATGACAATAAGCTAACACAGTGCTTAGAATTGATTAGGAACCAACCATCCATTTTCAACCCAAAAGGAGAGAGCTGCAGGATGATGAATAATGCTTCACTAGCTGTCATCAAGGACTGTAAACTTTCTCTTCCCACCTTCTCCTCTTTCCACCACCGAACTCACCCCTCTCCATTATCATCATCATCATCATCATCATCATCATCATCATCATCATCTCTGATTGTTTCAAATTTCAAATTGGGGTCACCTCTCCAACGACTACTTCTCCAGCCCAAAAAGTCCATTTCTTTTCATGTTTCAGCTAAACCAAGGCCAATTCCTCCTCTTTCAGCTTCCTATGGCGATAAAGCTCCCAGGGCTGAGTCTCCGGCCAAGGCGCTCCGCCGGATTCTCGATTCGCCCGGGGTTCATCAGGGCCCCGCCTGTTTCGATGCTCTCAGTGCGAAGCTAGTGGAGAGAGCTGGATTCGAATACTGTTTTACTAGCGGTATGTGTGCTGTATTTGGTGGATGTTTCGGTGATTCATGATATGGGTTTTATCTGATTGGGTTGTTTTTGTGATTTTGCGATATGGGTATCGCTTGATTGGTTCGTATGTACGTGCATTTTACTTGCTTTATTAGATTTCATCACTGGGTATCGTTTGATTGGATTTCGTGTGTGTTTATCTGGTTTGTTTCAATGGTTTCATTGTTTTTTGGGGTCTGTGAATGTAGATCATGATTTTGGGGAATTCAATCTGATATTGTGAAAAGAATAAACAATAAAATTGATGAACAAAACGAAAAGGAAATTAATGATAAAGAAGCAGCGATGAAACAAAAAGAATTTAGGAACAGTAAACCAAAAACACAAATTGGCTTTGTTTGGTTCCCAGAAAACGCTAAGGAAAGAAAAAAAACATGTTAAGAAAAATGATTTTATCTTGTTTGACTAAGTATCAAAGAAAAATCAATTCTAATTAAAAGTAGTTAAAAACTTATGTATTACTAAATCATTTAATCTTTAGATTGGTGAGCTAAATAGGTGAAATGAGTTTGAAATGGCAATTAAAAATAATTTATGATTTTAAATCTATTTTTTGTTTTCCTCCATTTTTACTTTCCTTCTACTTGTCCTCTCTATTTTCTATCCTTCAGTTTTCTCTCAAATTTTCTAAGAAACAAACATAGTCTTCATTCTGAAAATGTTTTTCACTCGTTATTGATTACTTAACCAAACATCCTTTGAAAGAGGCATTACAAGAAAATTTTCTTTTATGAAGTTGTTATCATTTTAAATTTCTAACGGAGGCATTGGCACAAACTCCTCACTGTAAATTATCATCACATTCCACTGATAAGTCATTAGTTTTTTGGAAATATATGCCTAATTTAGACTGCTAATAGAACCATTGTAGATCGTTCTTCTCGCCTTAAAAGTTTAAGTAAAGAAAGTTCACAATGTTGTCGGATTAACTACTAGGCATGGAAGGTAAACTATAAACCATGATCTTGAGGAATTCCATCTTATGCATATTATGAAAAGAATAAACTATAAATTTGATGAAGAAAATCAAGTAGAAATTAATGATGAAGGAAGCAGTGATGAAACAAGAAGCATTTAGGAATAGTATATGAAAAACACAAGTAGGCTATCTAAAGGCCTTCAATCTGAGCCTTTTGGTTATGTTTGGTTCCCAGAAAACACAAAGGAAAGAAAAAAAATTTGTTCAAATAAATGATTTTCCCATTTTTGATTATTCTATGAAAAATATTAAAGAAAATCGATTCTGATTAGAAGTAGTTAAAAAGCATGCATTTTTAAATTATTTAATATTTTATCATTGAACTAAATAGGTTAAATGGGGTTGAAATAGCAAATAAAAATAAAATTTTGATTTTAAATTGACTTTTATTTTCCTTCATTTTTACTTTCCTTCTATATATCCTCTCTATTTCCTTTCCATTAAATTTTCCCTCAAATTTTCCAAGAACCTAATGTAGTCTTCATTTCTCACAATGTGTTTTGCTCATTATTGATGACTTGATTAAACATCCTTTGAAAGAGGCATTACAAGAAATTTTCTTTTATGAAGTTGTTATCATTTTAAATTGCTAACAGAGGCATTGGCCCAATTCCTCTCTGTAAATTATCGTCACATTCCACTGATAAGTCATTACTCATTAGGCTTTTTATAGGACAATGGGTATTGCATCCAGCTAATTTTTGGAAATATATGCTTAATAGAAGCATTGTATATTGCTTCTCTCACCTTAAAACTTTAAGTAAAGAAAGTTCACAATGTTGTTGGATTTACAACTAGGTGTGGAAGGTAAGTCTCCAAATTTTGAGTTGCTTAAAGTTCCAATTTTAATTTATTAACTGCTATTTATTAAAGAAATATTTTTTAATCCCTTTTTATCCTATATTTTTCTCAAAAAAGGAAAAAGAAGTTGCTGGGGTATTTTTGAAAACTCATGTCAGAAATGCGTTTGATATAATAGAATAGGCCATAGATGCTTTTGTTTAAGTCCAGATAGTAATATGTTCCAATCTGTGAGGATACTCTATATACGGGAAGTTGTCCTAGGAGAAATGTTTGTTTCATATTCTTCATTTTCATCCTTAAAGGTTGCTAAAATATCTCCTCCACCATAAGTAAAATCTTTAATACAAAAATGGTATAATGAGTTTGAGTATAGCTCTAGATATTGACAAGAAAGTTGAAAAATGAATAACAATAACAACAACAAAAAAGCTTCAGAAGTGTAATCTGCTGCATGTTTCAAAAAAATACTGATGATGCTTTGATTTATCTGCAAATAGAAGACGAACTAATAAGGTGTAAACTGTTAAGAAGAACTATTTTTATTTTTGAAAGGAAACACCACTGGATTAGATAAAAGCAAAGACGATTTTTATATACTTGATACATATCCAGTTTATTTTACTAGTTTTATATACTTGTACTGAGGTCTTGGTTATTCTTTGTTATTTGACTTTCTGATTGTCTGATTGCTAGCATGTTGTGTACCTTTTAGATTCGTGCTACAAGTCCCAATGTAGTGCATAGGATACGACATTTATGAAAAATGTACTGTATGAGGGCAATTTCATACCATGGGACTAACTATTTTCCACTGGTATGAATCATATTGATCCACACTCCATATCATGTATTGCATGGATTTGGGTACAAGTGTCCTCTTGTTGGAGTGTCTGTAGATGTATTGCTTGATTAATCCTCATATACTTGGACACAAGGACATAGCTGAATGACCTGATTTTCATTTTTTTTACTTTGTTCTATCTAGTGTACAACTAAGAATGTTACCATTTTTTAGGTTAGTTGTAATGAATTAGTTCACTTTTTCATTGCACACAAGTATTTGGTGTTGGCACAAATATCCACCTGTGATGCCACTATGCCAGTCTTGCAAAAGGACTCTCTTTCTTGTTGGCAGGGTTACATTGCAAGAGTATCTGTGAAGTCAGATGGGGAGGAAAACCCCCTTCCAGAATCCACATATGATGACCTGAAGATGAACCCCTCCTTTTGTCTAAGAGGACCATTCCTCAGTTTAAGTAGGGAAAGGCTAACCCCAAATCTGTCCCTCTTAGCAGGCACCAGTTTCCTAGCCCACAAGACATATCCACTTGCAAGAATCTCCATTAGTTAGATAACCATTCCCTCCAACTCCTCTTCCTTCTTAATCTGCTCCTCCTTCCCATTAGAGTTTGACACTTCATTGTGCATTAGGTTAACACACAACATGGCACATACGTCTGTATTTTTCTTTGTAAAAATAAAAAATGGATATAAAGTTTGTTTCTAATATATGGGGCCCAAGTCTTTGTAAGTTCGGTTTCAATTTTTTCCCCCTAATAAATGAAGATCCTCATCATGGCAGGGTCCTTTAGGCCCACCCATGGTTACCAAACCCCTGGGTAACTGACTGCACCCACCACAACTATCACTAAGTAATCCAATGATTCCCTCTCGGAGGAATTATCTGAGACCATGCCATGGTTACCAAACCCCTGGGTAACAACTGACTGCACCCACCCTAACTATCACTAAGTAATCGTATGATTCCTGGGAGGAATTATCTGAGACCATGCGCCTCTTCCACACATCTTGGCACTCACCCTTACCTCTAGCCCACACCATAATATGGGCAAGGGTCATTGTTTCACATTCTACAATCATTTCTTGATTTCATACCTGGAGCATATAATGTGAATTTAGTTTATTTTGATTACAAATGTTTCCATTTTGCATGGTTCAATTATACTCCCTTGGTTAAGGGCCAAACCGAACTGGACATGATTAATTTCCTGGTTTTTTGTCAATAAGTTGATTGTTTTTCCTGGAGATGATCATTGTTTCATTTTATTTACTGGTAGTATATGTTTGTTGTGAGACTATGATTGTTCCTTATCATGAACCCAGAACACAAAAAGGAAAGTCAAATCAATATTTTAGTTTGATATTTATCTCTTGTAAAGTCTTAGTTTGGATTTACTTGTCACTGATAACATTATTGGATAACCGTATATAGTAACATTTCTTAACTAGAATTGATTTTAAGATGAGCTGCCTTGAGGATTATTCTGAAACTGGTTTGAGAAGGACTTTGAACTCCACAAATTATATTTTGTCAGGAACTATTGTTTAAATGTGTTCTTGTTGAGCAGTTAAATCAAATGGGCAATTTATGAGTTACGTTTTGTACTTTCATTAGGATTTTCTATATCGGCTGCTAGATTGGGCTTGCCAGATGTGGGTCTTATTTCCTATGGAGAAATGCTGGACCAGGGGCGACAAATCACCCAATCTGTCTCAATTCCTGTCATTGGGGATGGGGATAATGGGTATGGGAATGCAATGAATGTTAAGAGAACTGTCAGAGACTTTATTCGAGCTGGCTTTGCAGGGATCATTCTTGAAGATCAGGTTGATATCATTGAGAAAACTTTTGATCTTCATCACTAGTTCCTTTGTATTGAACCTTTTAATCTTTCTCATTTATTGATCAATGTGCTCTCTCTCTCTCTCTCTCACACACACACACACACACACACACACACACACACACTTACACTCATCAAGTTTGTGGCTGCTTAGTTTTTACTTAGGATTAATGTGGAGTTCTTTGAATTGGTAATCACATTTCTTTCAGGAGTACCTCAGAATTGGTTTATACTAATGTGAAATGTTATACCAGTTGAAGTGTGGTTGGACGATACAGACACAAGCCTAGGTTGGATTCAATGAAGAAATTGTCTAAGATCAATGCCTAGTCTGGATATTTAGAGGTTTATTTATCAAATAATAAAAAAATATTAATCTGTAAATGATTTTATAAATCAATATATATATATATATATATATATATTGATTTATATACACAAACATATGTGACAGAAAAGGGATATGAGAGGAACAGAAGACTGTAGAAGGTCAGATAATTCTTTGAAATCAAGGCAGCAGATGGTAATGAAAGTTCTTAGACCAAAATCATATAGAGAAATAGACATGCTTTTATAATCCTGAACTTTGAGAATGTTGAGAATCAAAGAATATTCCCTAGATATTCTTTGGTTTATCTCCTACCTTTTTTTGTACATTATCCTCCTTCCTTTTACACTTTATTTTGTTTCCTTTTTGTTCAATTATTTTGTATATATATAGGTGTCTCTATACTATGTAATTAACTCACTCATTCAATGAAGAGAAGCTTTCTTTTATTCTCTCATTTCACATGATATCAAAGCCATGGTTGGTTCTGGAGTGAGCCATCTTCTCCGACGGATCTTCTTTGATGGACCTTCTCCGACGGATCTTCTCCATCAGATCTTCTCCATTGGATCTTCTTCGTTGGATCTTCTCAGTCGGATCTTTTCCGGCAGACCTTCTCCAGCGGACCTTCTCTATTGGACCCTCTCTTTGTCGGACCCTCTCCAATGGACCTTCTCTGGGGACCCTCTCTGGCGACCCTCTTCGACGGACCCTCTCTGACGGACCCTCTCTGATTAAGTACATATGTAACAAGTTCGGTGCATATGACCTATATGCTTCACCTTGAGGGGGAGTGTTGAGAATCAAATAATATTCTCTAGATATTCTTTGGTTTATCTCCGACCTTTTTTGTACACTATCCTCCTTCTTGTTACACTTTATTTTGTTTCATTTTTGTTCCATTATTTTGTATATATATAGGTGTCTCTATACTATGTAATTAACTCACTCATTCAATAAAGAAAAGCTTTCTTTTCTTCTCTCATTTCACAGAGAAAGAAGAGATGGAAAGGCTATTGAACAAGCTTATGATACTGATAAGAGGGAATAGATTGCGTATCTTGGAGCTAGTGAGTGATAGAAGTAGGAGGCTTCTGAGAGCCACAGAGTTATACAGAGGACAAAAATTTGTGTCGATGATTATTCCAGAAAGTTTACTATAGTGGAAAATTAACCCTTGTGTGATAAGGCCCTCATCTAAGGAGATTACTCTGTCCTCTGATAACCAGGCTAGAGACAACTTGTTGGGAATAATCTGATAACCAGGCTAGAGATGAGATGTTGATTCTAATTAGCCAGGGTTCTCTCACATGCTTTGCAATAAGGAAGATTGTTCGTTTTGGCTCTCAATTGAGGGCCATGGTCTGTGCAAAGTGGAAATAGAGAGGTAGATAGGTGAAGTATGGCCAAATCTCTCTGTCTAATGTTGGGAATCCTGGGATGCATATCCTTAAATCCCTGCTCCTTATTGGAAAGAATGTTTCAGACTCAGAGTTACAGACCTGAGCAGGCTGAACAATTTTAAATTGCATTAGAGAAGCGAAGTTGATGGAGAGTGTTTATACTTGGTTCTATCCCTGATTGCAACAAATGATGGGTCAAAATCAAGGTTTGCCTTTCACTTGTGAAAAGGGGTGTACTCACTAGTATGACAGGGAATATTGGGATAGCTTTGGAGATTGTTCAGATGGCTTCGTCATCAGTGAATTTATCTTCTGTTCAGCTACTCAGCAGAAGATTATTGAACTTGAAAAGGGGAAGCACTTGCCTGAATTGCTGTGCCTGTAAAACTGGGTGGCAGCCGAAATTGATGGTTGCAATGAAGGTTCTGGATTCAATTGTTCAGTCAATGCAAAGGTTGGTCTTTGAGAAGTGAAGAACAGGTGGCAGGTTTAGGATCCAATGGCTGAGGCAATCGTTTTAACATTTGTTGAAGCAGTTCCTATTCACATCACATCTAGTCGTTGTGGTGGCATTGTGCCATGGAAATGCTTTTCAACTACTCTAACTAGGCTTAATGAGTACATTTTTTATTCTCTTGTTAGTTTTCATTTATGCTATGAATGTATGGCTGGATTAAACATAATTAGGCGCTAACATGAACTTCAGCAGGTTTGCTAGGTCTTTCTGTTCTTTGTTTTTGTCTAAGACATAGGACTAATATGTTATTACAAGTAAAACCTGTAACAGCATAAGAGACTAGATTATTATGAAAAATTACTTGGGATTTTAAGTCCTTTTAAGAACTCATCAATTTACTCGGATTAGCATCACACCAAATGTTTTGCCTTTGTGATCATTATCATTGTATATTTTTCTTATATATATATATACATATATATATATATATAAACTTAAGCTTAAGCTGATTGTATTTTGAACTGATTCTTTAAATTGAACTGATTGTTTTCATTAATAAACTTAAGCTTTTGGAGTCAGAAGTATGCTTTCCTCTTCTGTACCCAATTTTTTCAGACAGTATTTTGTTTGTTATTTTCGAATTACTAAAAGAAACAAACATATGCATAACTTTCTGTCTTTTGACAAGTATAATATATACATAAATGGTATTCAGAACATGTTTTAACTCTTGCTTATGATATAATGTTATATCAAGGTGTCTCCAAAAGCTTGTGGTCATACACATGATAGGAAAGTGGTGTCTAGGGAGGAAGCAGTGATGCGGATAAAAGCAGCCATTGATGTCAGGAAGAGTGGCTCGGCTTACTGTTATCATAGCACGAACCGACTCCCGCCGCAAAGTGGTCTTTGATGAATCACCCGGGATCACTGGCTTGCTTTACGCCGGGAGCGCATGTCCTTTCATTGATGCACTTGCTTCAAGAGAAGAGATGAAGGCCTTCTGTGAGATTGCCCCTTTTGTTCCAAAAATGGTACATTTCTTTTGTTTCTTTCCTTTCCTTTAGCGTAACACCAAGTGTTTATCATTAAAAAATCTGATGCATATCTCTCTCTCTGTCTCTCTCTGTCTCTCTCTCTCTCTCTCTATATATATATCTATATATATTCTATAGCCCAGAAAATTAGCATTTTGTTATTATAATATTCACACAGTTGGACTTTCATTTGTAAAACAATCTGGAACAAGGTCCTAATAATATTTCTATTTGTTGTGTATTTTTCTTGTCACTTGAATGTGACTTATGAAAATCGTAGATATTCCTTTCATGCTTGATGTCTTTTGCACACATTTGTCTTTGTTTTATTAGTGCTAAATTCATTTATTTATTTTCCATTTTCCCAAATGTTGTCTCTGATGTGAGGACAAAAATTGCTAGCATTGTGCCTAATAAGGCTTAGTCTTCATGTCCTTATTAGCATTGATTCAAAGCTTCATGATCAGCAAGAGTTTTAAAAGTTCCTCTCCAGTTTATCATATTATTTAAAAATTGGTTATTGTTATTTGAAGTATAAGCTCAATGATTTAACATACTGTTTAGTAGTTTGTCCAGTATTTACATGGGAACTTTGGCAATCCATACGAATAACTCAAAGTTCTTACTATGCTTAACTTTTTTTGCTTTTACTTTTGGGTCTTCCATTTACTTATGCATACGGATCCAATTGATATGTGGTTGGCAACATGAAATGTATTTCAGCCATATTATTACCACTGGGTAGGACTGATTTTAGTGGTAGTTGTTATTGCCAAAGATCTTGGAAATCTATGAACTGGTTGGTGACTTTGGTTGATTAATCTATAGTAAACAAAAGTTGAGGATTTGACTAGAAGTATTGTGCATATTGTTTCTTTCCTTCTTAAAAATGAATTTTATGAGCACATATTTTGAATTTTGAACATACATGAATCATTTTATACATCCTCCTGTAACATTTGGATTTTTCCAGTCAGATAAGGAATATATGAACTTCTTTTACCTCATAGGATTTGGCCTGCAATCACAATGATTTCACAGTCACTGCCTTCCATGTGAATGGTAAATCATTTTACATGCTCCTTATATGCATTTTACAAGCCTGTTTAGAAGTGAGAGCCTGATCAATACTGTCATCAGTCATTCTAGAACTTCAGGGAAGAACAATAAATAAGCCATACTAACTGAAAAAGCTTTCTTATCTCTGTAGGCTAACATGCTTGAAGGAGGGGGGAAAACACCAATACTCAATCCCATTGAACTTGAGGATGCTGATGGCAAAATTGTTGGCTTCATCCAATTTCCCTTGACTGCATCTATTCGAGCAATGCAGGTCAGATATCTTCATTTGTTATTCCCTTTATGACAAAAGTGTCTGAAATGTTTGGTCAATGTCATGGATGCAGTACAAACATTTAACAACTGAATTTAATCTTCACAACAATAAATCTGAGCTTTTAATGTGAACTTGAACATGATCCGTCATGTTTAAACGCCTAAAGGAAATAAGATACATGGTTGTCTTATTGCTGTTACTGTACATCATCGAGGATTTAACAATGTCATGGATGCAGTACAAACATTTAACAACTGAATTTAATCTTCACAACAATAAATCTGAGCTTTTAATGTGAACTTGAACATGATCCATCATGTTTAAACGCCTAAAGGAAATAAGATACATGGTTGTCTTATTGCTGTTACTGTACATCATCAAGGATTATGACTCTTCTGAATTGACTTGATTGGTATGCTACAGGAATCCTGGTTTTACTGTACCTGGATTTCAAGATTGTGCTATTTCTACCTTTTCAAAGCTGAGATACAAAGGATACAATTTTTGAAGAAGGGATTATACAGAGGATGATGGGAAGTTCTAAACAGTAAGGAGGCAATAGAAAGAAAAGTAGGGGAAAAAAAGTTGAAATTAAAACAAAACAGCAACTCATTGGAGCGTAATTTCCAGTGAAAGTTTCAATGGCATGACCCATTCCTTGGATCCCACCCAAGCCAAAAATCTGCCTCCATGTTAAGCTATATCTGGGTCCATCTATAAATCACCCCAAGATTTGCAGAAAGGTTCAGGTCTCTGGACCTCAATGATGCGCTAGAACTAATTATTGAAGTGTCTGATAGCTCTTTTTTTTATTTAATACATGCTTTAATAGAGTTGAATCTACTTAAGAATCTGGAAATGAGGCAGAGTATCTTTTCTCCATTTCACATCATTTTTTGTTGTGCTTATTCACAGAAATGTCTGACCTCCTGATCCATACTGTCTCTTTTGCAATAATTCCAGCTTTGGTAGCAATTGATAGGAAGAAATTTTGAGAAAACTGAAAACAAATTGTGTTAAATTGATATTGTTAAGACAGGCACAACTTGTTGTGGTCCAGATAGCATTATGTCATAGGAGATTATGACTAGGAAGGATGTAATAGCATTTCTGTTAAGGAGGAAAGTACTCAAGGAAGGAAATTGGGTGTGCAGATTCCTGTCACCTACTTTAATCACAACTAAGATAACAATGCTCTTTCTCAATCACCTTTCTTTTTGCCCTGTGGATGTATGGCACTAAGTCCCTACTTAGCCAGCCCTTAATTCAATCAGGTAGGCAATATTAAGGAATGAGGTCACACTACAATTAGAGGAAAACAATTTTCAACTTGCATATTTATTCAACTTACCTATCTAATAATAATTAAAAAAAAACCCTGTTATATTTACTCATACCACCAGAACACGATTGTTCAGTGTTCTGGCATTTATCCTACAGAAAAAAAAAATCATCCTCTGTTTTAGATGCCTAAAATATACATTGCTGATGTCTACATCTACCGATTTGAATTCAAGCAACCTATTTCGATTCAAACAAGTCAGTTGTGAAAAGCAGTTGTGTAACCCTCATAACTAAACTGATGCCAAACTACCAACTTATTCTCCCAACAACCCTTTGTCTTGTCAGTTGGATACCAGTAGCCATGTCTATTATCAACACATGCAATGCACGGGGTGATAAAACCGTCTTGCATACCAATGGCAAATGATCTCTTATTTATTATCAGCATAAGTAGCACACCTGGCCCACTCAACCCAGAAGTTGCTTGCCCAACACCTTATCTTGGCACAAGGCCTTGCATTGTCTGAACCCCATGGTTTTGCATTGTCTTGGCACAGCCTATCTTTGTTGAAGTCTATGTCTAAACTTTTCCTCCGCCCTCATTTGCATGTCTTACCTAAGCTCAAAGTTGCCATCGTGTTAGTGGCTATAGAGATATGCCAGCCCATGACTCCTTTGTTTTCATAGCCATGTTCTTCAAGTCACTGTCCCTAGTATCATCTCCATGATGTTGCCCTTCAAAGATTTCATGCCTTGCTTATGTCAAGGTTCAGTGCGTCACGTGTGTTACCTTTACTCACCCACATTGATGCTATCTACTACACTTCTTTTTTCGTCTTTTTTTTTTTTGTAAGCCCATGTTGAGCCACACCATGACATGGCACTGCACCCATGCATGCATTTGTATTGCACAATGCATTATGTCCTTGGCTCTAAGTGTGCCATGTGACCTTAGGAAGCCAACCTAGTTGATGCCCTGCATGGTCCTCTAAACAACCCCCTTGCCTTTCAAAGAAAATTTTACCATTTCCACTCTAACAAGAAGAGACATTAAGTATGCTTGAGCAGGCATATAGATTTTCCAATAATTCTAATAAATGGAAAATTATTTCCAAGCAATCTACAATAGAAAAAAAATTCCCTCATGAGTCATTAAACTTCATGGGAAAATTTCCAAACACTTGAAACTCCAACCTTCAATTTACGCTGTTCTGTCATGCCACGTGGCCACCATGCATGTTCCTTGTGTTTTATGTACCTTGTGCTGTATTTGCTATGTTCTGTGCACTTAGCATGCCCATGGCCTGTGACCATTCACAGCACATGTTAAACTCAACTTGGTACCTCCTAGGGTGGTTAAATTGCATATAGATTGTAGTGCTGAAGTTGCAGGTTGAATATAACTAACATTATAAGAGAATTTTGGATTTCTCTTTAATTTAGTCAAACCATACTCATATATAAAGAACATGTTACAACCACTTGGGTAGAACTCACCCTTAAAAGCTAGCTGTTAAGGGGAGGGAGCCCAAGAGGTTATAAACCCACAAGGCCTAGCCGTAACTTAGCGATGTGGGACTTATAATGGGTCATAACAGAACAACGGTACTTTTAGTTAATTACCTTTACTGAACATTTTGCAGGATGCATTAATAGCCATTAAAGGTGGCCGAATCCCTTCTCCTAGAAGCCTGCCATCTTTTGAGGAAATTAAGGAAACTTTGGGTTTCAATTCCTATTATGAAGAAGAGAAGCGCTACGTAACCAGCATCAGTCAGGTGTCTTCACAGAAAGGTGAGTTAATTTATAAATTTCATTACTTAGTTTTCATAGGCTTCTAGTATGGAGCATAACTAGTTTCTTCTTATTAAGCATCTGTTTATTTTGCAACACTTCTAATTTGATCTTAATGGTCCTTCTGATATGGAGTCTAACCTTTCAGCCTAGGACTTTATCAACTCTCTCTTTCTCCATAACTCTCTAAAATAGAAAAATCCATGCTATGAAGTTGGTCATTTGAGAAAGATATTCTTTCGAAAGTTCTCTTAGAAAGCAATCATTTTCTGACATAGTATCAAAACATTATTGAAATGATGTGAAATGAGGTCAGAATATAAGTTGGTCAGTTTTTCCTGATTCTGGAAGAGCTCCTAACTTTCTTTCTTTAACAACTCAAAGCATATCCCTTTTGGTTTTTCTTACAAACATAGGTTACATTCCAGCAAGCAGTAATTCATACGGTACACAACAGAGGGCTCAAGATGATGCGCAGCAAAGAGGTCAAAATTCACAGAATCCTGCTTCGGAAGTGGTAATTCCTGACATGTACTATGGTCCAGATGGTTCAGAGCGATCTTTTTCAGGGATATGGTCTCGCACATTGAGAATCAAAATTACTGGAAGAGATGGAATTGAGAAACTTGATTTCAGGATTCCTGTAAGTCACTTATCCTCTTCCAAGTTATCTGACTACCGATGCCTTCTAACTGCACTTCATAAGTTTGGAACTGACTGTTAATTACTCTTGTTTCCCTGCTTAAACAATCTTCTATAATAATTTAGATCTATGATTATGCAATTAGTCTGACTGAATAATGATTGATCATTCCACACAGTTCTCTCATTGTGATGGAAGAAACTTGAATGTTTGAAACTGCCCTGAAGATTTTTCATCAAATGAAAGTGTCAAATCATGTCACATTCCTTTCTCTAATGCCACACATAATTTCTTTCAAAATATGGATGTTTGAGAAACATACCCCTTTTATCTCTTTCAATTTTTCATTTATTATGTTTTCATCCAAATCAACATGTATACATGAGCATAAAGGTTTTTTCTTATATGATTAATCATATCTTTCTGGAATCTGTTAAACAAAAGCAACCATGATTTGTTTCCCTTTTTTTTCACAGGCTGGATTCTTGGAAGGAATCACAAATATCGTTCCAGGTATCGTCTGCATTTTAAAAATGCATACAGAATTTTGGTGCCAGTTTTGTATTTGTCCACACAGAGATCAACTAAAAGTTTTTCAAACAAACATTCCTTTTCCACAGCTCTTGGGGGGGTTAACATCAAACAACTGTTAGACGATGCAGCTGAAGAGTTGGGAGGGAAGCTTTTAGTAGATTTTAACGATTCGATGGGTGATAGGATTCAGGTCTTTCTGGAGTAGAGGAGAAGAAGCCAACAAGCTCCAGCAGTGAAGGTGGGCAACCAAAGGAGGAATATATTGGTTGAGAAAGGCTTTTAAACAAGCTTTGCATTTTTCCTTTCATGTAACAGTATGTTTTTAAGTGGTGGAGAATAAATTAATGATCATCTTATGGCTTTTTGCATGTGGGTGGACTGTAGAGTTGAGATGGAAATGAAAACTGGAAGAAGGAAAGGGTTGGATTGCAACCCCAGAAGAGAAATTTGAAAAACATAATTGGTTGAAGTATTTGTTGAGAATTCAGAAACCCTAATGGGAATTTGTCATATTTTTTGAAAAATCTACTTCAGCATAAATATTAGTCATAACCTGTCTTTTGTATAAGAAAGGGAATCATAATGGGAAGACAGTAGAGGGTGTTTATATGTTTGCATGATTGAAATGGAACTCCCAAAAAAATTGAGAATATGGTAACAATGAAAATAATGAGAACTAAATCCCATGTATCAGGTGGATAAATATTGGGTGATTTGATTAAAAGACCTTTTGAAAACTAAACTTCGGAAATCTAACACTGCATCAAATTTTTACCTTATTTTAACAAAAATACTCACTGTTTTCTTATAAAAATAACCATTGTTTTTCAAATACGCATAAAATACATGAAATGGTTAATGATATTTCTGTCCACATAATTTTTTATGAAAAAAACACTATGAGGGTTAGATTTTACAAATTTTAACTTATTTGAGATTTTTTAACTACATATTTCATGAATATTCAATCAAAGTAACCTAAAATGAAATCAAGGCAGCCAAAAGTCATCCATCCTTGCTTACATTTACTGAATGAATGATTAAGGCCTTTCTTTACCTATGAGCATTATTTACCTTTGTCAAAAATAAATATATAGACATCAAGACTAAATCATCAAAACTCAGATATGCAGAAGAATGACTTAGATCTGATTTATTGTTCAGTAACTAATCAAACATACTTTAATATTCCAAAAAAGATGTATCCATAAAGCCACCTGTGAAAGACTTATCTTCATTGTTACAAATTCACAAGTTACAAATTCACAAATTCACAAATTCACAAGATGAAAGACTTATCTCCTTTCATCTGAAAACCCTAATTTCTTCCATTTTTTCTTTTCATCTCTGTTAAAAAGGAATGGTGGTTTTTTTGTCTTCCTTTACCTGAAATCACCCCCTCCCATTGTTGGTCAACTTGGATTTGTGCTTTATCCCTCAATACAATGGTTTCTTCTACCAATCCAAGTTTTCATTTGATTTTTTTTTGTTTTCTTATGTTTTTATCGTCGATTTGTTGCAGCGTGTGGTTGTTCGTTGGTTTTTGTGTAGGCGATTCAGACGGCAACACTGCTTCGATCAAACAAAGAAGTCACATTAAATCCATATTCGTTAGTATACTTCATCGATCTAATCTATGATTTTGCGATACGATTGTCACTAGTAAAGCCTCAAACTGCTTTTTTCGCTATTACTTAATACCGCACATCCTCTAACGTTTTTTATCAATTTGATTTCTGTGTTCAGATGTAAAGGTATTGCCATTCTAAATCAATGAAATATCATTTTTCATTGTCAAAAAAAAAAAAAAAGCCACCTTTGAGGAATGGAGGGAAACGAAGATCAAGATAAGTCGTTGTGATTGTGTGGTAGTTCACTACGATCTTAAATGATTGTCTAAGTTTTTGAATTGGTTGTAAACAATCTATCTAACTTGTAAGAAACTTATGAATTAAATCTTTAATACAACTCTCAAAATGCCTAAATCTTGTCTATGTTGGTTTTAGAGAATCAAAATGCCATATAAAATATAACCCAAAATAACCAACAATCTCTGTGTGATTAATATATTTACAAGTAGTAAGATATCATTAGCACCCACTATGAAAAGGATAAACTTTTTCACATTCATCTTCAAATTCCTAGGATTTTCTTAAAAGCCAAAAACATCTATTTACTTGACGAGACAACGTTGTTGTATTCCGTTCCCATGAGTACTTAATGTTAGATTAAATACAAGAACATTATAGATGTGATTTTTATTATCAAGCATGCAAAATACGTAATAAACCACATACCCTAGAATCATGCATACTAATCAAAGTCAAATAAGTCAATATTGTAAGACATACCAATCCATCAGAATTAGACAATGCAAAGAATGTAAGCTCTCACTAAGTATGGAGGTTGGGTTTGTCTTCTCGATTGTAAACCTAAGCAATGATACGTCTCTTCTTTCGATGGGGTCACAGATAACGTGCCGTAGGTTTTAAACCCAGTGGACCCCGCTCAAATTACTTTAATTGCCTCTAATGTTATTGACCCATCAAAACAACATTAAGGGCAAAACAAAGAAACCCTACATTAATTCCATATTTATAATTAATGAAATAATTATATAATTATTTCAGAACCTTAATTCAATCGAATAGATCACTAATTTTATTAGATTACTCGAATAGACAACACAATCATGTCCAAAATTTAATTTGTCGCCCCAACAAAAGGAAATCTAACAATCTCCCACTCACATAAGGTTACTTCAAATATGTACATGATTGAATACTAAAGTTGCGCGCAAATATACACGTCCAATCACGTAAATACTTTAACAATCTGGTCCATTAATTGTACTAGAATGGGATCAGCGAATTTTATTACATTCATGCGTGAACGACCTATCTTTGTCAACAAACAAGACAATCAATGACATAGATCAAATATAGGTGTGTGGCTTGAGGATTACATAAAATGTGATCTATAAGATGCCTATCTCCAAAAAAGGTCTCTGGCACTCCAATGAGTCTAGTATCATATTTTCAAATACCACATGCTAAACAAAGAAGAGAAAATCATGACATGACAACAGAGTAGCCTAAACATAACATAAATGCATTAAATAATCATAGCATGTACGCATATAAAATGAAACAACTATACAGGTCAATCACATAATTACACATAAAACCAAATGAACTCCCACTATCTTCCTATATCGTCTAGACTAAGTACACCCATCTGAGCAACATGCTCATGAAACACCTTAGGTGGCAAGCCTTTGGTGAGTGGGTCTGCAATCATGGAGTTCGTACTAATATGCTCAATTGACACTTGACCACTCTGAACTCTTTCTTTTACAACCAGAAACTTAATGTCAATGTGCTTTGATTTTGATGAACTCCGGTTGTTTTTAGAATATAATCATGTACTTATTATCACAATTAACTTAAGCGCTTTGTTAATGCCTTCAATAACTGTCCCAAGATAAAGCCTCTGCAGCCCATATTCTGATTAGATTCCCCGGCTGTGCCAAATCAGCCTTCCATGGTCAAGAGGCTAATAGTGTCTGCTTGACACTTTTCCATGAAATACCTCCTGCCAACATGAAGATGTAGCCTGAGGTCGATTTCCTGCTATCTTGACATCTTGCAAAGTCTGCATCCGAGTACCTAATAACTCCTCCGTGATGATTGATCGCCACATGTGAGCATACGCATCCTTGTCTTCCTCAAGATACCATCACCGCTTAGCCGCTTCCGTGGATCCATACCAGATTTCATTGAGTTATCCGCCACATTCCCGGCCAATGTACGCTTATATCCGACGGTGCATAACACTCTGTGCACATGGCAAGACTCCCTACGCGCATTTAATAAGGGTAGTTCTCCATTTCTTTCTCTGTCCAATTTCGGGGCATCGACCTAAGCCGAATTTATCACCCTTGCCACAGTGTATCACTCCGTGCACAATTCGTGATATTAAACCCTTTCAAGCACCTTATTGATATAGGCCTTGTAGATAAGCCAAGTATAGCATCTGAACGCATCCTATGGATTTGTATACCCAAACATATGATGCATCACCAAGGTCTTTCATTCAAAATGACTGATAAGAACCTTTCGTGTCATGCAATAGACTCCACATCATTGTCATAGCGTAACGTCATCCAGAGCACCAATATAACAAACTTGCTCCCACTGAACTTAAGATATATGCACCGATCAACGCTATTCTCCTTGAAACCATATGAAGAAATCACCTTATCAAATTTCCTGGGCATCATCGATTTCCGATGCCCGCTTAAACCATAAATGACTTCTCAGCCCATATCAGGTGCTTGGTTTCCTAACTCAAAGTTCTCTCGTTGTGCACCATGTATATAGTTTCATCAATGTCTCCATTGAGGAAAGTCATTTCGGGACAGCCCATTTGGTGCAACTCAGATCACAATGAAATGAGCCAAGTGCCATTACAATTCGGTCGAGTCTTCGTCGAAATCGCGAAAAGGTCTCCTTATAATCTATGCCTTCCTTTCGGGGTAAAGCCTCGCGACTAGGCGTGCCTTATATCTCTCGACATTGCCTTTGAATCCTGGTTTGAAATATCCATTTACAACCAATTGGTTTTATACCTTTAGGCAATCTGACGATCCCAAACGCCATTATCTCATGGATCTCATTTCCTCTCAGATAACAAGAATCCACTTTTTCTCGAATCGCATCGCTTTGGCTCGACGAATGCACGAGGATCGCCCCTCTAACTCGTATCAAACTCATGCTCCGGGCTATAATCAAGATAATAACCGAAATTGCCTTTCTCCTTTCTAGCGGACTGGGCCTTAATGGGACTTCAGTTTCGAGGTCATTGAGGTTCTTCCACTATTTTTGATGTGGTTCTCAAATCTAAGTGGGTGTAGCCTCCAATTGTATTGGAAGTTGCACAGGAATGTCATCATTTGCCACAAATACTTGGCACAATAATAGGAATGGCACCGATTGTCACCAATAAATTTCAATAGTAGCTCGTGGTCGAGACTTACATACCCTCCTCAAAAAATGACCCCAACTTGAGTGCCCGACCATCCTCAATAAACTTGGCATTACCCGCCTCAAAGAAGGACTCCGCTTGAAGGGTCATAAACTTATACCCTTTAGACCTCTGTGGCATCCCACAAAATAACAAATGCAATACCCCGAGTCCAGCTTTCTTCATCGGGCCTATAAAGGCTCGTCACCGATTGAACCCTGCACGCAAGTGCATGTCTAATAATAGGCTTACCCGTCTAACTCATACGGTTTTGTTAACTGCCATCGGGAACTCTATTGAGTATATAAACTAAGGGTCTTTAATGCTTCACCCTATAATGAATTAGGTAGAGAAGCATCGACTAATCATAATTTTACCATGTCTTTAAGGAGTTCATTGCGCTTCTCACTACACCATTTTCACTGGGAGTTTTATGGTATCGAGGTACAATAATTACATTCGAAGGTACTGCAAAGGCCCCTGCCTGCTCCGACCCATCATATCTACCGTAATATTCCCCTCCACTACGGGATTGACGGCTTTAATTTTTCGTCTAGCCGCATTTTCAACTCCTGGGCTTGAAAATTTGAACACTTCTAGTATTTGTGCTCTTTTCATGTATTAGGTACAAATAACCATCGTGAGTAATCGTCTATAATTGTGATAAAGTATGTGTGCCCCATTCCAAGAAGCTTCGAGGGAATGGTCCATATATCCAGATATCAACTCTGGGTACGCACTACACGATTTGCACTCGTTTTCTTTTGTTAGTCATTTTCCTTTAATGTAATCTACATATGTCAAAATCTCGATATGTCAAGGGTAAATCAAGAATTCTCAGTTATTAGCCTTCACCCGTTGTTTGGAAATATGTCCTATACGCTTATGCCATAACATCGAGGATTTCTAATATTTAATTTGCGTTTGATCCAATAATGGTTGCATTCATTAAATTTGTATTGGGACTTTGCATATTTAATTTATATAGCTTATCAATTAGACTTTAGAATTTGAAAGACTAAATGTTTATTTCAAAATGAACAAAGATAACCGGGATTTGTCCAAACATGAAACAGAATCAAATTCCATCTAAATGATCAGATAATAAATGTGTTTTCCAAATTAAAATAAAACTAGAGTTCAACATAAACTGAATGTCCTAATAATTGTACTTGAGCTTTCTTGCCATTTCCCGTATAGATGTATCTTTCACCATCAATCAAGTAGCCAATGAGCCAGCCCGCATAGTGACACCTTATGTGAGTAAAGTGGGCTCCTCGTATCTATCCACCAAGTGTCACTTTGCACAAAGCCAAATTAACTTAACTAACAAAGTTGTTAAGCTTAGAATGCTAATTATATTGGTAGAAATAGCGCATATGTAGTAGATACGATAATAAACACAAATGCTCACATTAATACTACACACGTATATATTAAAGCACAAAATATATATACACATGGGCCCCTTAATAAGATACCAAGCACAACATTGTATTTAGTCTTTGGACGTAAAAAACAATTTGAAAACAGTACTCTCAATTATAGCACTAAATGTAGACAAATATTATAGCAATGAAACGTTATCGCTCTTTGGACCGACATAATGTTTGCATGTTAAAAAACTTTATTTGTCTCACATTTAGACTATTATTTACCCTACATTTGGCATAAAATAATCATCCTTTGGGCTGACTACTTTAGCATAGATATAGAAAGTTCATTTATTATAAAATTAATTTAATTAAATTAACGAGAGGTTGCTTTGGTAACATATTAATTTAAAAAATTAATTCTAAAATAAATAAACATATCATACTTCATCATAATTGAATTAGACGTTATGGAAATAATGATAATTCAATTAGACGTTATGAAAATAATAATAATAATAATGATAATCATGACGTCAGCACTGCACTCCAAACGACATAATGTTTGAATCGTCTTCAACCTTGCGGCGTTGACGTAGATAAAGCGAGCTTGACCCGTTGATAAGCTTACGTAGTCACGTCAGTTTCGACAATTCAAGTTGGGTTTTTCTCGTCTCTTTATTGCCATTTCAGTATCAGATGTATCTTTCCATCAATTGACGGTCGGCTCGAGTGTAAACACATAGTGACACTTATGTGAGTAGTGGCTCTTGTATCTATCCACAAGTGTCACTTTCGGTACAAAATAAATTAACTGCAACTATGAAAGTTGTTAAGCTTAGGAATGCTACTGATATTGGCAGAAATAGCAGACATAGTAGATACTGATAATAAACACAAAACCACACATTAATTCCATATTTTATAATTAATGAAATAATTATATAATTATTTTTGTGAACCCTAATTCAACTGGGAATAGATCACTAACTGTTAGGTTCTTGAATGGGCGGCACAATCATGTCCAAAATTTAACACTTGTCAGCTCAACAAAAGGAAATCTAACACTTAATTCTAGTTCTTATTCATGCCTCATCAACCTTTTTTTTTATTTTATGATAACTCCTACTTTTCATATGATTAAATCAGTCAAACATAATTTTTATATTTAAATTTATTAACAAAAAGTTAGAGAAACTAAGCTATATGTTGAAACCCTAGTCGCCCCTTCTTTCCTTTTTTCTCATCTTGTTTTTTTATAACCCATTTTTCTTAAGCAAAAAAGAGTGATTTTTTTGGTTATTCTTGGCATGAAATCACCCATTTGCATATTTTTATTTTATTTTATTGCTTAATAAAGTGGTTATTCCATGAAGATTTAAGTTTTATTTTATTTTTTATGTTGTCGTCTTTGTTATAATCTTATTGCGGTGTTTGGTTTGTTGTTAGCTTATTATGTTGTGGTATTATTCGTAGTTTTGTTGCGACGTTTTATTTGTGTAGGGCGGTTCAAACAGATAATTTGATTAATCGAATATATTAAATTATGGTCGTTAGTATATTGAAGAATTGGAGTCGTAGATATTCTAATCATTATATTATTAAATTATAGGTTTAATGTTATTAACTTGGATATTATTTCATAATGTATAGGTAAAAACCCCAAAAGAGAGAGAGAAGGACATATCCTGAACTCACCCATCCCCAATATCATCATCTCTGATTTATTTTTTTTATTTTTATTTTTTTCTTGATTGGTAAATAAATTTATACACGATTATTTCAACTTCGGAGTTTTGTACGGAAAATAGTGATTTTAGAAAAAAATCTAAAATATATCCCAGTTTTAAAATATGTCAAAACTAGTGCGTTTAGGAATGCTTTACTAAATTTAAAATTTGGCGTTAACTGCGCATTCGTAGATACAAAAATTTACTAAAAGCAGCAGATTAGGAATAAACTGTTGGTGAGATGTTAAAAAATACGGTGAAAATAGGTACCCGATGGTCGATAGAGTCGTTAAATGTAGGCTTTTTAAATTTTAAGGGCCAAATATAGGTGTTGATGTGGCGGCACTAGCTTTCTTGGGTGAACGTTACAGTTTTAGCGTATTTTGAAAGCCAGGTGTGCTCTTTAGATTTTTGTTCTAAATGCACTGTTTTCGTACAAAACTCTCAACTTTGAAAGTGGGGTCAACTCTCCAACGACTTCTTCAGCACCCCAAAAACGACTTCTTCAGCACCCCAAAAATTCCATTTCTTTAGACGTTTCAGCAAAACCTAGGCCAATTCCTCCTCTTTCACCTTCCTACATCGTTAAAGCTCCCATGGCTGAGTCTCCCGCCAAGGCGCTCCGCCGGATTCTTGATTCTCCCGGGGTTCACCTGGGCCCTGCCTGTTTCGATGCTCTCAGTGCGAAGCTTGTGGAAAGAGCTGGATTCGGCTACTGTTTCACTAGCGGTATGTGTGTTGTATTTGCTGGCTGTTTCAGTGGTTTCATCATGTGGGTTGTATCTGATTGGGTTGTTTTACTGATATGGGTATTGCTTGATTGGTTCGTATGTATGCGCATTTTACTTGCTTTAGTGGATTTCACTTCTGGGTATTGTTTGATTGGATTCCCTGTGTGTTTATCTGGTTTGTTTCAGTGGTTTCATATTATGGATCTTATTCGATTTCGTTAATTTTTGGGGTCTGTGAATGTGGAGCATGATTTTGGGGAAATCCATCTGATTCACATTGTGAAAAGAATAAACAATAAAATTGATGAAGAAAATGTAGTACTGTAGTAGAAATTGATGATAAAGGAAGAAGAAGCATTTAGGCAATTAGGAACAGTAAATGAGCCAGTGTCTTTGCACAATTATCCACCTTAGATGCCATGCCAGTGTCTGTTGAATATTGCTTGGGGATTACATTACAAAGTATTCTGGCAAAATGTAGATGGGGAAGAAAACGCCTTCTACATCTTAATATTATGACCTGGAGATGAGCCCTCCTTTAGTCACCAAAAGACCATAGTTACCAAAACCAAAGGTGACCTGCACTCATACAGCTATATATCACTAAGTAATCCAAGGATTCCTTGTGGGAGGAACTGAATCTGAGACCATGCCCCTCTTCCACACATCTTGGTGCTCACCCTTACCTCTAGGCCATGACAATGACGCCATAATCCGAACAGGGATGTTGTTTCCCGCATTCGTCACTTCTTGATTTCATGGCTCGAACAACTAAATGTGAATTTACAGTTTATTCTGATTACAAATGTTTCTATCTTGCATGGTTTCAATACTTCTGCCTGGTTTAAGGGCCAAACAGAGTTGGGGAAGATTGTTTTCCTGGTTTCTTTTTCAATAAGTTGATTGTTTTTTATTTTATGGCATTTGGATTTAATTTTTTTTTAGATCCATTTTACCGGTAGTATATGTTTGTTGTGAGACTATGATTGTTCCTTATCATGATTCCACAACACAAAAAGGAAAGTCAATCAATCAATATTTTAGTTTGAATTTATCTCTTTTAAAGTCTTGGTTTGAATTTAATTATCATTGATACATTTTTGGATAACCCTATGGAGTAACATGTCTTAACTAGAATTGATTTTAAGATGAGCTACCATAAGGGTTATTCTGAAACTGGTTTGAGAAGGACTTTAGACACCAAATTTTATTTTGTTGGGTACTGTGCTCTTGGGTATTTCTTAGACGGTTAAAAATCAAATGGACAAATTTACATAAATTATGTTTCAACTTCCATAATAAATTTCTTGCTTACTTATCAAAAATATTTATGTTTTGTGCTTTCTATTAGGGGTTTTCAATATCGATTGCTAGATTGGGCTTACCCGGATGTGGTGTATTTCCTATATGGAAATCTTTGGACCAAAGGCGTGGAATCATCCAAACTGTGTCAATTTCACATCATTGCGGATGGGGATAATGGATATGGAATGCAATGAATGTTAAGAGAGCGACCCAGAGGCGCTATTCGAGGCGTGAAAACTGCGGGGATCTTCCTTGAAGATCAGGTTGATATCATTGAGAAAATTTTGATAATCATCACTAGTTCCTTTGTACTAACGTTGTCTTCATCTTTCTCATTTATTGCTCAATCTGCTCTCTCTTTGTCGAACACACACACACACACACACACACAAACACACACAATCACACTCATCAAGTTTGTGGCTGCTTAGTTTTTACTCATGATTAATATGGAGTTCTTGGTATTGGAAATCATATTTCTTTCAATAGTATTTCAGAATTGGTTTACACTAATGTAAAATGTTTTACCAGTTAAAGTGTGGTTGTAGGATGCAAACACAAGCCTAGGAGTCTGATTCAACGAAGACCTTGTCTAAGATCAATGCCTAGTGTGGATATTTAGAGGTTTATTAATCAAATAATAAAAACGTTAATCGTATATATATTTATGGAAATGAAGACTGTGGAAGGTCCTGCTTCTGCATCATCAGTAAAGAATTCTTTGAAATCAAGGTAGTAGATGGGAATGGAGGTTCTTAGACCAAAATCACATAGAGAAATAGACATGCTCTTATAGCCTTGAACTTTGAGAAAGAAGATATGGAAAAGCTATTTAGCAAGCACACCTTGATGCGATAAGAGGAATAGGTGTGTATCTTGGAGTTGGTGGAGTAATAAGAAATGGAGAGGTTTACGAGGCCACGAGTTATATAGAGAATGAAATTTGTGTTCATGAGTGTTCATAGTGGAGAGTGAACACTTGTGTGGTAAAGTTCTCATCAAAGGAAATTACTCAATCCCCTAACAACCAGGCTAGAGACGAAATTGTGAGAATAATACTAATTGGCTAGTGTTCTCTCACATGCTTTGCAATGAGGAAGATTGTTCCTTTTGGCTCTTGATTGAGCACCATGGTATGTGCACATTGGAATAGTGAGGTAGATAGGTGAAGTACAACAAAGGGCTTGTTTGGTTACAATTTTTGAAAATTGTTTATGTTCTCAAAAACAAAGAGAATAAGGAAAATAGGGAGAACATGTTTGGTTCCCAGTTTTTTTAATTCTAAAAAACACAGAGAACATAAAAAACACTAAATTCAGATAACAAGAACAATTTTTAGAGAACACCAAAATGGTGTTCTCTGTATTTTCAAAAACTGTTCTCAAGAACAGTTTTAAAAAACAAGAACCAACCAAGCCCCAAATCTCTCTGTCCGATGTTAGGAATCTTGGGATGTATATCCTTAAACCCTTGTTCCTTACTCGAGAGAATATTTCAAACTCAAAGTTGTAGAGTCAAGCAGGATGAACAACTTTAAATTATATAGAGAAGTGAAGTAGATGTAGGGTGTTTATACTTGATTCTATTCTTGATTGCAACTAGTGAGTGGTTAAAATGCGGGTTTACCTTTCACTTGTGAATGAGGGGTGTGCTCACTAGTATGACAAGGAAAACTGGGATTTCTCTGTAGATTATTCTGATGACTACGTTGTCAGTGGACCTATCTTGTGTTCAGCAGAAGATTGAACTTTGTTGAGTATCACATTTTTTTTATCAGATTGTTGAGTATCACATATTATCATGTAGTTATTCTTTATTATTCTTTTCCTTTTTATTTTTATTTATTCTTATCATTTTTTATTTTCATTTTATTCTTATTTTTATTTCATTTTATTCTTTTTGAGTTTCCTTTTCAATTATCTTCTTTCACATATAAATGTGTAGAGACATGTATTCTAATTGAATGAAATAAATTAGCCTCTCTCTCAGCGTATCCAACCAGCCAAAGATTAAGGACAGTTTAGCTTTGTAGTCGTTCAGTGACTATATGACGATAAGTGATATAAATTTAGGTAACTCATAAATAAATTAAACTCAAATTAGATGTTATTAAACATGGCAGGTATCTCCCATTCAATGTCATCGACCATTTAAATATGTTTCAGATCTCAATAGATTTGTTAGGTTTAATTTATTGTAGTCCAATTAGACAATAACCATCTTGACGGTGTCTTAGTTCAGATTATATCAAGCTCAAAAATCTTTGGGAGCATGGCGTGGTGGATTGATGATTTATCTGTTTGGTAAAGTGTATATCAAGGTCCATCCAGCTCCTCGGTGAACAACCACCAGGCTCTCCAGATCAGTTTTAGAATTTCGCATTGTCATTGTGGCACTCAAGGTGTAGTAGGGATCTATCCATCAGATAGGATTAAGTACATGATTAAGTACATTTGTAACAAGGCTTGGTGTGTATGACTGTCTTCCCAGGCTTAGAAGTGTTGAGTATGCATATTCTCCATTAGTTATTCTTTATTATTCTTTCTTTTTTATTTTGTTTGTATTCTTGTCACTTTGTTTTCTTTTTAATTTTATTTTTATTTATTTTATTTATTCATATATAATATCTTCTTTCACATACCAAATGTGTGTGTATACATGTATTCTAATTTAATGAAATAAATTCCTTCTCTCTTTAAACTCAGAAAAGAAGCACTAAATTGTTGTGCATGTAACTCCAAGGTGGCGCGAATATTGATGGTTGCCAAATCTATAGGGCTTAATGAGTAATTTTTTATGCTCTTGTTAGTTTTTAATTTATATAACATTAATCTTCATTTATACTGGTATCATCAAAAAAACTATGAATATATGGACCAATTAACCTAATTAGGCACTAAAATGAACTTTAAGCGTTAATTTCTTTGTTTTAGTGGACTTGGGCGCTATATTATTTCAGTAAAGGCACAGCGATAGAGACTAGATTATTATGAATTTTACTTGGGATTTAGGATTCTTGCAGAAATTTTACATTTAAATAGTTGCATCATAAAGTAGTGCCTTTGAGAGTCTTGATTCTGTCTTTGTTGTCTAAATCAGAAAACAACCTATTCCTTTCATGACCAGTTGTTTTCATTAATAAACCAGCTTGGAGTCGAAGTTTGCATTCTTCCTCCACACAATTTTTCGGACAAATCTACATTTTGTTAGATTTATTTCTCATTACTAAAACAAACATATATAACACATCTTTAATAAATATAATATATCCATACAACTGTTTTGAACATGTTTAAAACTTTAGCATATGATAATTATTTATATCCAAGGTGTCCCAAAGCATGGTCATGCAGCGGTAGGAAAGTGGTGCCTAGGGAGGGGAAGCGGTGATGCGGGACCAAAGCGGCCCATTGATGCTCTGGAAGGGTGCTGACCTTATTATCCTCGCCATGATGACTCCGTCAGGCAGTGTCTTTTGATGAATCACTTTGGAGATCGCAGGCTTTTGCTGATGCTGGAGCAGAGGTTCTTTTCATTGATGCACTTGCTTCAAAAGAAGAATAAGGCCTTTGTGGTGCTCTTCTGTTTCCAAAATGGTACATTTAAACATTTCACTTTTCTTTGATGTAACTTTTCAGTGTTGACCAATAAAAGTCTTAGCAAAGTCTACTTCACACCATATATCTATCTATATATGCCTGAAAGTTTGTTTGCTATTATTATTATTTGCCTCAGTTCTGAGTCTTGTTTGTAAAATAATCTGAAACAAGGTTCTAATAATATTTATGTTAGTTGTGTCTTTGCTTGTCATGAATATGGCTTGTAAAAATCTGGTATTTACCAACCTATGCCAGTGTCCTTGTACATGTTTTCTCTTTTGTATCAGTACTAGATTTTGATAACGCATTTTAATACATTTATTTTCTTTTAAATGTTGCCTTGTTCAGGACCAGTTTTCCTTATTCGTGAATAAGTTTTAGTGAACTTCTAATGACAAATAATGGTTGTGTATTTTAATGTTTTTATCAGTATTACATAGACTTCCAACTGGAACAAACGAGTCTCAGTTCTTCTCTGTTAACTGTTTTGTACTAATTTAAAAAATCTTCAGTCAGCACAGTTCTTATCGATGCGCTCTGTTTGCTTTACTTTTAAGTCTTCCATTTACTTTTTGCATGGATTGATTGATATGTAGTTGGCATCATGGAAAGTGTTAAACCATAGTATTACACTGGACTGGACTGATTTTAATAGTGTTGATTTGTTATTACCAAAGATCTTGGAATTTCATAATCCGGTTTTGACAACTTTTTTTAGCTGATAAATCTATAAGTAAACAAAAATGAGGATTTATTGAAGCTTGTGCTCATTGTTTCTTTCTTGAGAAATAAATTTTATAACTATATTTGAATTTTATATATGAATTCCATCATGTTCAATTCATATATAAAATATTGGATTTTTAGGAGTCACATAGAATGTAATAGAAACACATCCTTTTACATATATGATTTGGCCTGCACTGCATTGATTTCACAGTCATATCTTATATGAATAGGTTGAATTTTTACCACGACTAGTATATACATTTTATAGGTCTGTTTAGAGTTAAACATGATCAATCCATAATATCAACATTTTTTGAACTTTCAAGGAAGGCAATAAATAATCTATACTAACTGAAAGCTCTCTTGATATGTAGTAATATATGTGGAAACTTCTTAGTACTCCATTCCACTAGACTTGAAAGGATGGATTTAAGGTATTTGTTTATCACTCTCCTTGATGAAGTATCTATTCTGTAGTACAAGTTAGAATATCATTCATTTGGTTTTCCCCTTCATTTTTCAAATTATAAATGCTTGGTGAATCTCATTGATATCGCTGTGTTTGACTAGAATTTAATCTTATAACAACCAAATCTAGGCTTTCATTATAGACTTGTGATCCATCTGTGAACAGCACCAGAGAAAAATAGATTCATAGTTTCTTACATATTACTGCATATTAAAAATTATGAATCTATCTCTTTAAGTTCTTTATGCTACAGAATTTTGGTTTTACTGTACCTGGATTTGAAAATTGTAATTATTCTGCCTTTTGTACTAAGAAACAAGATAATTTTTGAAGAGATTAATACTGGGCATGATCTGATGCCGAATGATAAGGGAGGCGTAAAAAAGAAAAGTGGAAGAAAATTGTTTAAAATCTGATTCAAAACAGCCATTTAATTATAATTTTCAGTGAGGGTTTCAAGCTGGCACCGACCTCTTACTTTAACCACTAATAGAAATGCCTCCATGTTAAGTAATATTGGGTTCATAACAAATTTACACTGAAGATTCTAGGGCCCTCTATACCTCGTGCTCAAGAAATAACTATTGAAGTCTGATATCTATCTGTAAGTTCAAATGCATGTACCATAGGTTGGAATATACTTAAAGAGGTCTGAAACAAAATTTGATGTCCTCTTATTTAAATATTTATTATGTGCTTATTCACTGAAATGTCTGACCTCCTGGTCCATGCTTGCTCGTCTGTTGCATAATGTTCCAGCTCTAGTAGGATTTTGGAACAAATTTGAAAAATTGAAACAATTATGTTGATTGATAGTTAAATAACAGTTTTGAGACTAACGTTAGTGTCTCCCTAAATTCAAGTGCTTATAGTAGTTTGCGAGGTTGAATATAACTTCAACAGTTGAAGAAATTATAGATATCTATTATTTGATCAAACCATATATGTATAAAGAACACCATTACCCAGTTAATTAATTTTCCTTTACTAAACTATTTGCAGAATGCATTAACAACCATTAAGTGGCCAGTCACTTTATGTATGAGCATATAACTTTTGAAATTACAAAAGTAGGTTTCAATTCTTATTATAGAAGAAGCTGCTGTAGCTAGCACTCATCAGGTGTATCTTGACGATTGAGTTAAGTTATAATAGATTAAACACTATAGCCCTTATCAATAAAATTATAATAATTAACTATGACCTCGTCAGCAGTTCTAATAGTTCAGTGTTCTGATCGCTGTGATGATTATAATAATTGATGCTTGTTAGTTATTTATTGTCCATATTTATAATTATGTATTATTTAAAAAAGACTGAGCACAAATGTTTTTAGTTTGAGTTTAAGTAGGATTGGATACAAAATGATTTTAAATCATGAATATGATGTGATAGAAATTTAAATGTTTGCTATATTGAACTAAAATGTTTTGTGAAGTTACAGTTCTCATCTTGTAGCATCTCCTTACAGAAAGCATAATAAAAATATTTAATTCATAAAACTGTATTTATTATTTCCCAATTAGGTTTTTAAAAATAATCATATTTTGACATTTTTCGAATTACCTTTAGTTTGGGCAAGAGTGATGGTTTGAGTATTAATGAACTTGAAGTTCAAACTCTGTGTTTGATCTTATGATTTAATGTTTCTTTGCATTATATCAATAAGAAGTTTTAGACAATGATATTTATCCTTGGTTAATATATTAAACTGACATTGAAATTGAAATTTGAAGACTATGGGAATTCTATTTTACTGTTCTAAATAGGAATTCAAAGATTGGAAAACATTCAATTATGAGAGGAGAAGAAAATGTTTGGTATATAGTTTCACACTTCAGGCTTTTTGGTTTTAGATAAGGTGTGAAATGATCGTCATGTCTTTGGAGCGTTCTCTTTGCTTTTTTTATTTCTTACAAACATAGGGGGTTACATGTCGGTGGGAAGCAGTAATTCATTCACATTATACAGCAGAGGGCTTAAGATGATGATATGCAGCAAACAGGATATGACAATCAATGATTATCATGGACTATGACACTAAAATCAGACAGATGATCATGATTATATTAGGTATAATTTTAGAGGCCTGCAGATGGATGTTCCAGTTCAACTGTACACACCATCAAAGCCGAGGTATTTCAGCCCTACTACTTCACATTAACTGAATGATGAAGGCACCATTACCTATAAGCATTATTTACACAACGGGGCAGGGAGGCGGGTGTGAGGCCAGGCACTCTGTCCATTCCTTATTGTTAGAAGTAAAATATCTCTCTTACATTATAATAGTTAGGTATTAAAAATATGTAATGCCCACATTACAGCTTTGTTAACAGCAAATACATTAACATCATCAAAACTTAGCATCCAAACCATTTGGATTATAATGTATAGAATAGATTAAATCTGATTCACTATTCAGTAAAATGCATATATTGAGAAATATATATACATAATCAGACCCAATGGCATCAAACAGCATCCAGACCTTACTTTAGTTCAATAGTAGAAAGAATAGTGAGTCAAACATTTATTCAGTAGTAATCAAACATACTCATAAGAATTCTGAAAGTGATTGAAAAGGAGACTGCAGAAGATTTTCAGGGGGTAGAAATGGGGCTGTGAAAGGCATTGGGGCTGCTGCTGGTCCAGTTGGAATCTGGAAAGTTATTGAAGCTGTGATCTTTGATCTCAGACTGTTTTAGAAAGCCTCTTCAACATTCAGATTGCAAACACTGGGCTGGCCTTAGACTGAAGATCCACAGAGGGGTAGTAGATTATATCCTGGATATCTTTGTTCTGCTCTAGAATCTATTACTCTTGGGCAAAGAATTATGAGTTTGCAAGAAGGAGGTTGTGCAGTAGAGACACTGGTGGGTTTATTAGTTATACTGTATCCACACAGTCAGAGGTGAACTTATGTCCACTCCTTGGGTGGCAAGGAAGGTATCCTGCTGCAGCTTGATGATTCATGGTCTGGAAATTTATCACCAAACGGGTCTTCAAAAGGCTGCATCAAGAGGAAATGCTTTCAGCAAAAACCATTTTGTTTCATTATAATTAGGAAAAAAAGAAACGAAAAGAAATTAATAGGAGGGGTTAACACATTCACATAGCTAGGCATCTTTAAGCTAGAATGAAAACCACTTTCTTAGTTTATACTATATTTTCTTATCAATAATACTTTATGAAAATCATCCATTTTATTGAAATATTATGAATAAGCCTTGAATAAAGAATAATCCATTGCTTGGCTTCATTTACTCCTCACTCACCTGGGAAGGGCATGATCATCGCTGCATTTTGGCAACCACAGAAACGACATAATTCCATGGTGTGCGGTACACAACATTTAGGTGAGGTCATTTTAAAGAAACTCAAGTCGTGATAAACAAACGGAGCCACATTTGAAGGCAGCGACATCCACCAGAAACGACATTCTTTCTTGCAAACCACCATTTAAAACCAATTCATAAGTATTAGATAGATGGTTTATTAATGGGAACATAAATGTACACAACCAGATGCCCTAAGTTTGACAGTGCAGGGCACTTGGACATTGACCCAAAAAAAGGCTCTAATGTGAATTTAAAAGTTTGGCTGAGACACTCAAGAGTTTTCTCACTAGTTTTTCAAATTAAGTAAAATTAAATCTACCTGGTTCATAACAGCATATCCAAATGGCATTGCCGCAGATGTGGGTGCAGACCCAGCATTCGCAAGGACATCAGCTTCAGATGATGTGGTTGGTGGTTCAGATTGGCACAGGTAATGAATTTGGAAAGTAAGATCTGACAGTGAGCCAAGTAACTCCATTTCCGGACTGATTGATGTAGCTGGGGCAGCTGTCCAAAGAGAAGATAAAGACTCTAAATTTTCATTTGCACCCTATGTTTATCACAAATATACCGGTAGAAGAGTAATCCTATCCATTCTATAATACTTCAGAAACCATTTTTTCTAGAAATACATTTAGTAAGCTTTTCATTTTAATCAAAATACATCATAGACATGTGAAAGCATAAGCAGTATTAATATCAATGGAGAAATAGAAAATAACTGAATCACAAAAAACCTACTTTTTCATCGAAACAAACACCTACTTAACAGTCCAAAACTATATAGACAGTCATCAATGGAACGTATTTAGGTTCTTGAAAACAACGGTAAGGCCATGAAAACATTTTGGAAAGGTATTGGCATATTGCAAATGAACTGTTCTTGCATGTAATAACTAATAGTAGCAATATATAACCAGAAAAGAGATGTTGTGGGTACCATAGTCTTTAGACCCACTATTCAACGACCCAAGCTCACTTACCATATTGGAACCAGGGGCCGCCACCCAGACGGGAGAATCCTAAAAAAAGCCAGGATGTTTTCCCATGGACTAGTTTAGAGCGGCCGGTCAAATTTTAAGTCTCGACCGACCGTGTATATGGGAGTTCGTTGTGGAAAATGAAGGGTGAAAATCGTAGTGATTTTTATGACAGATTTTCCTAGTTCAAAGTCATTATTTTCGGAAAGTTAATCTTTGATAAGGAAAATTAATGAAATGCTGGCCCCAAAACCCGGGGTCAGTTGTTACCGATCTTCAAGCGAATACAAGCGGAAGTCGGATTACCAGCCACTTTAGAAAAATGAATGAGTCTCATTTGTATGGGGGCTCTACCCAGGCCACAAAACCTGTGAGTCAACACCCATATCTATGCAAACTATGATTAATATGCAATATATATCTCAAATCAAAAGCAGCCAGTATATGATACTCAAATATACGTACAAATTATGAATGCATTGTAATAAAATGGTTACAAGAGTTCAAATGTTTTACTCTTATACAACATATATTAAAATACTCAAATTCTAATACATGTCAATAACGTTAAAGCCACACCCGGCTTTCTTCTAATCAGCCTCATGACGAACCCCTACATCTCGCACGCTCCTTGTGCACAGTAAAAGGGGTCCCACGATGGGGTGAGCTGAAACTCCCGATGGAGAATCATGCATTAGGTACACTACTTACCCCAAGTGCGGTGCAATGTTCGATTTAAACAAACATTCAAGCAAATGCATGATCCTACTTGAATATGCTCTACGCGGCCGACTCGGATCAGGAGTCCTGCCGACTCTCTCACTTTTCGCCTAAGCCTTGTATGAGAATTACCATTTTATTAGTGGACAACCTCCGATGTATATATATATCAATGGGCCGCTCAGGCCGGCGATATATAATTTGTTTGGCTTTGGGGACTACCATAGATGAATATCGTTGGGCGCTCCGGCGATTGATATTTTAGTTTGGACTCTTACTCAGGCCTTGTCATTTTTAGACTACCCTCCCGGAACCATATTTCTATACAGACTTATACAGCGTGGCCAACCTACGAGTCCTGGGATGTTTGTATTGCATATGGAATACATGTATCATAGCCCGATACGATTAATCACATGCAAATATATAACACAAATATATTACATAAAAATTTAATCACACAACATGTTTATGTATTTATCCATTCAACACATCAAGAATTAGCTGGCAGAAATTTGCTTGTCTGACCTGAAGCAATTCCGTTCGAATTACTTAATCAAGCGCATATTTTCAATATCTTTGCAAAGTCCACTATTCCTCGGGCAGTGAGCCTAGGTTTGTTCAACACTCAACAAAACGTCGGTTCATATTAGAACGCGTTTCACGACGCCAGGCATTAAATCCATTCAACACATGATTAACACAAGAACACACGAGGTTCCTTACCCACACATCCTTGAGTAGGAGCATGCAGGTGCCTCAGCCAGATAACCTTTTTTATATTAATTAGTCGATGTTTGGGATGGTGGCAATACTGCTAAATGGCTCCATCGGCTCAAACTTTGAAAAGAAGTACTAAAAATGGGAATAAAGCAGAGTGGGGAGAAAATCTCTATCGAAAGGTTTGAAGAAACTCCTAGATCAGGGTCAGCGCGTGGCACTGTACATGTAGAGTATTTTCCTTCTTTGCTGAAGGCCAGCCAGAATGTGATTGGATGGTGTCTAATCTGAGAGAAGTGATACTCTCTGCAAAATCTCAAACGAAGGTCACTGCATCTCCCATCCCCCTTCCCACGTTTTTGGTCTTTGGGTTTAAGTAGGAGAGAAGATACGCTATTTCTATTTTGTCACTTTGTGACTTAAATCAAATCTCTAAGTGCAGCCTTTATGTCACTTCATTGCAGATTTGTGTCGAATTATCTGGTAGAAATTAAGTTTGTCATTTCTCTCTCACCCTCTTATGTTTCATGAGTGATGCTATCTGACTTTAAATCATATCGAAATTCATTCTGACGCTCAAGCGCGATCATAGAAAAGCGGTAAACTCATTGTCTCTCGAATATTAAATTTCAAGTGCTAACTAGATTTCGTGAGGCAGATGGCGGTGAAATCAGTTTGTCATCCGAGATCTAGAGAATTAATTACGGATTTTTAACCGAAATTACAATTTTGTAATCAAAATTACGATTTTGCCCTTATTCCAGAAATTGGAATTTCTCGGGTCTTACATCCTTGATAAGGAAAAATTAATCCTTGATAAGGAAGGATTAATCCTTGATATGGGAGAAGAGATTTCATCTCTAAGATTAAGAGATTTTCTTTCTAAAATCAAGGAAAGATTTGTGAACCACTTTCTATAAATCAGGAAGATCCCCCCACGATGGGGAGGTAAGCAATTCTAACTGCGCAAACCCTCTGTTTCTTCTTTTTCGTATTTTTTGTTGACTTAATCATCGGAGAGGTGGCCAGCCCATCGTCGCCAAATCGCCCCTTTTTGAAGGTTCATAATGCAGCTGGCGATGCCCAGGGGTTAGAAGATGGGGTAAGCAACAGTGGCGCATCTATGGGATCAGGAAGGAGGAACAATCTCATCCTATAAATTCACGAGCTTAGCTTCAACGGTGCCAATAGACTTGCATCACATGGAACTTTGTGGTTCCTATTCGCGCAATCGCCCGCGGCGGTCATGATATCAACTTGTCGATGATCCAATAGCTAAAAGATCAATTCCTCCATAGGCGTCAAGACATGGAGAGGAAATAGGAGAAACAAGCAAGGCAGATGAAGGAGTTACAAAGTCATGCCGAACGATTGCAGCGGGAGAATGACTAGTTACGAGCCCAGATGGAGAAAAGCCACAATATTGGAAAAGATATACGAGATGGAGGTCGAGCTGCGTATCCGATCACTCGCAATAAATGGAAAGACATTATCACGGCGTTTCGATAACCTGCGATTGGGTTGTCCTTGCGGCCCATCTTTGGTCTCTCAACGAAAAAGTGCTTGGGAAGAGCCTGAGCCAAGTCGCGCCCAAGAACGCTTCACATCACCCATGCCTTTGGCAATGCCGTTAGTAAACATCATGAGGCAAGGAGGATCAAAGCGGGGAGGTGAACAAGCAGTTCAAGCCCTTGGGACGTCTCGGTGTACTTGAGGTGCGATGCCACTAGTATTGCCCGTAGGCACGATGCTACCAATGCCGCTTGTACATCCCTCCTTTGGTATAAGGCTAACGTTCTACATGCTGCCAACAACCTTAATTCGAAGACCCAATGACACGCTCTCTTTGCTCCTAGGGCAACATCGCGATTATCAGCCTCATTGAGTTGTCTATCTGACTTTTCCATGTTCCAATGGATTACGCTAGCCCTTACGATCATATGCTCCATTATAATCAGGCGACGATCCTAAATGCCCGCAATGACTGCCTGTTGTGTAAAATGTTCTCAACTAGCTTGCGGGGGCCTGCGTTAGCCTGGTTCCACAAGCTCCCGTGTAACATAATAAACTCGATCAATGAACTATGGGCGTTCCGTGCCATGAGATCTTTGTTCGGTGAGCAAAGGAACATCGAGATCCCTTACATACAATTCCTGAAAACGGGAAGAAGAGTCTATTGAGACTCTGTGCAGAGATTCGAGCAAAGTCGTCCAGCCAAAATAAGTTTATGCGGCATGGATCACGGTCCTCCAAAACCTTAGGAAGCTTCGGACCGCATCTACTCTTTTCTTAGGTCATTGTCTTAGACCGTCAGCAGCAATGGAGGGAATTATCTGGTAGCCGTCGGTACTCACTGTTGGAGGACAATATCCTTGCAGCAACCCATACTAAAATGATTACAAATCAGTTGGCCGAGGGAAATATGCCCCTTAGGAAGAAGCATTCCGAGCCCAAGGAAGGTCAGAGCAGAGACCAAAAGTGATCTCGTGATCGGTCATAGAAAAAGAAAGAGCTCTTGTAATTCACCTCCTTGAACGTCTCGTATGAAGAACATGCCCGATCATTGGCGACTTGCAAAATTAAATAACGTCTTGATCCGGGCGGATCCCTCCCAAAGAAACAAATCCTTGCGATGCGATTATCATAGAGACCATGGGTATGAGACCAACAGGTGTCGAAGCCTAAAGTTCTTAGTGGAAAAACTGTGGCGGGGCACCTCGGGGTATATCGGAGAAATTGACCTGAGGTTGAGTCGGGCGGCTGCGAGAATAACGACGGTGACATTATCAAAGTCGGACTAGCCCATAAGCTATATCTTGGGCGTCGTTTGATGGCAATATCGGTCGAAGAGCCAATGAAAAGAACCTCTTGAGCTTGACCAGTTAGGCTCGAGTAAATGTATCCTTACGAGCTTATAAGAAACTAAATAATAAGCTGAAACCCATATCCTTTCCTCCCTATCAGCAGACAAGGTTATGATGCCCCTATTTATGATGCACTATTACTCACCATACGTATTAATTGTTTTGATGCGAAGCTGATGCGATAGATCTTGGTAGGTGCGTGGAGCTTATTCTGTGCCTTTGAGAAGATGAAGCTTTCCTTAGAGGTGGTGAACTTAGCCGGGCAAATTCTCTCTAGCTTTAATGGTGCAACTACTGCAACTCTAGGAGATGTCACTCCTGTAAAGGCAGACGATGACTGGCGGGGTTCCTGTTCTCAATCCTTAGAGACTTGGGGCCTTACATGCCATGTGGGAGCGAAGCTGGTTCTGCTGGAGTAGAAAGCCATCCCTCGACAAACTCACAGGCAGTGAAGCTATTTAACTAACGTTGGGCATGTTGACCTTTTAAGTAGTCGGTGGATGCTGATAAGTGTTATGGCTATCATCAGAGACAGAGAGGAGAGGAACATTGAAAATCCTCCCTCGAGAAGATCAAACCCCGTAGCAATCAAATTCATTTATCTATCAGGAGGAAGAGAAGGATGGAGTAATTTTTGTGAATCCCACCCCAGAGAAAGTAACATTGGACGGGCCGAAAAACTTCACTTATATTAGCTCTCTCCTGTCCAATGAAGAAAGGGAGCAGTTACAACTCATGTAGTTGAATAATATAAATGTATTCGCCTGGAGCCACTCAGATATGATTAGGATTAACCCGACGATGGACTTTTACAAACTAAGTATTATCCCCGCGGCTAGACTAGTAAGACAAAAAGTGAGGTGTTCAGATCATTCAGACGGAAGTAGACAACTTGCTGAGGGTAGGTTTCATCAGAGAAGTGAAGTAACTCGAATGGCTAGCCATCGTGGTGGTGGTTCCAAAAAAATGGGGAAGGGGGTAAGTGGCAAGTATGTGTAGATTACAGGCCTTAACGGCCGCGCCGAGGCCGGCTTTCCTTACTTGCGTATAGACCAATTGTTGATGTAGTGACATGGAATATTGTCGTTCCTGGATACTTTCTCTAGGTATAATCAAATTCCCATGCACCTGCTTGTCGTAGAGAAAACGACCTTCATTACACCACATGGGTTATACTGCTATGATGTGATGCCTTTTTGCCTAAAGAATGCTGAGGCAACTTATCAAAGATTGGTGACTAAGATATTCCGATCGTTTTTGGCCAACACAATGAAGGCCTATATCAATGACATGCTGTAAATGAAATCAAAGAAACGCTTTATTTTAAGCATCACAGAAGGCCTTTGGTACATTGCGAGAGGTATGACATGAAACTTAACCCTTTGAAGTGTGCATTTGGAGTTAGTTCGGGCAAGTTTTTAGGCTTTATGGTGACCTAGAGGGGGATAGAGGCCAATCCCATTCAACTCAAAGCTATAATGGACTCTCAGGCTCCTACCTCCAGGAAAGGAATGCAACGACTAACTGGTCGGTTGTCAGTTCTTGGGAGGTTCATATCATTCAGATTGATTGATGACACATCCACTCTCAGTGTGGAGCACAAAGGCGGTTGGAATGAGAATGCAGCTAAACTCGACAGATCAAACAATATCTTGCAGAGCCGCCAATTAAGCCGGCCTTAAAGCGGCGATACACATCTACCTTTGGTGGTTTAAGGAGGGCCTTAGTAGTACAGTTTTGTTGAAGAAGAAAAAAATTGGCTTGAGACAATCGTAGCTGCTTAAGCAAATCTCTGTTTTGAGCCAAACGGTGGCTGCTGAAAGGCGACACTACGCCGATGTTGGCTAGGCTTTGCCTCTAGCATAAGCTTTACCCGTAAAGTGTCACTTCCCTCACTTAATGACAATATATCTTGGCGGAACTCCGTGAAGGGATAATAAAAACAGTCGACGACGAGGAACTTTAACTCATAGGGCCCGTACAGGAGTTATTATTGGTCAACCATGAGGACGGGGCCTTGATAGGCTAATGTCGAAAGTGCGGAGCCCATTTGCCAACGACAAGCCCCCATCTTAATGGCGTTGGATCAAGATCTAGCCACCATCACGAGCCTTTGGCCTTTTGCTTAGTGGGGAATTGATATAGTTGGACCACTGTCTACCACTCCAGCTCAGAAAAAGCTACTCTTAGTTTATACAGAGCTGCTAGCAAATGGGTTGGCGGGGCGCCGCTCCATCAAAAACGGGGCATCATCCAATTTCTATGGAAGAATATTGTCTAGCAGTTCAAAATACCTCAATTGATTGTAAGTGACAATGGGCCACAGTTTGATAACAAAGTATACAAAAATTTATACCATGAGTTGAAAATCAGAAACTTGTACTCAACCCCGCGGTACCCACAGAACAATGGCTAGATGAAAGCATCTAACAAAACTATCTTGACGGCTTTGAAAAAGCGTCTACATTTGGCTAAGGGAAAGTGGGTAGAAGAGCTACCGGGAGTTCTTTGGAACTATAGAACAACCAGTCGGAAGCTGATTGGGATATCACCGTTCGCCCTTACCTATGGGATGGAGGCAATAATTCCTCTGAGGAGTTATTATACCCACCTTTACTTGGGAAATCACGAAAAGCCAATCTTTGAAGCCATCACCAAAGACTTAGACATGACAGACAAGCTTCGGCTGGAGTCATGCATATAACATCTTAAATGAAGACTAACAAACCTATATGAGGCATGTAAAGTGGTGACGTTTTGGCCCAGGAGACTGAATCTGAGAAGGGTCTTTGAAAACACGGCTGACTCGACGACTAGCAAATTCCAACCAAATTGGGGGGGCCATACGTGATCATCAGAGTAGGGCCAGTCGGGTCATACACATTAAATAAACTAGACGGGGGCACCAGTGCCCAAAATGAGGAATGCTATGCACCTTAAAAGGTATTATCAGTAAAATTTTCTTTAAGGGGGTTATCAATAAAATTTCCTTTAAAGTAAAAATTACCAATCAAGTGTTCTTTAAAGCATTCTTTGCTGTTTGGAGACCGCCCCATTTCAAAAGACCGGATGTGGCTCACAATCCTATTGCTTTCAAAAAGACGGTGTGGCTCTAAGCACTAGCACTTTGAAGACTAGATGTGGCTCTGAGTTGTGCTTCCAAAAGACAGGGTGGCTCTGGCGTGGCCTTTCAAGACAGGCTAGCTCTAATAACCGACATACTAAGCACAGAAACAACAACTCTCTTGCTTTGTTAGGCTGGAGCTAAGGCAAAAAATGGTGCTTTGTTGATCATGTCTGAGACACTACCATCTTATTTCATATAAAACTTAACATTGAAATCCTAAAGTAACTATCTAATTAAGATTCATGAAAGGAGTTGTGAAATAAAAATCAATAGCTACAAGTAAACCCAAAAGTTGCTTATTTTACTTAATCTTTGTCAGTGGCATTAAAATTACATGCAAGTTAGCATTTGTGAGGTAGATTCAAAAATTAGGAGGGAGGCCTAAGATGTTTGAATAGAGTCCTCGACGGGCGCTCCTCTACAGTTCCTTTGCCTTCTAAGCCATTGGCTTTGCTTTCAGCCTATATTCACCTTAGCCTTAATGGGGTGCTTAGTGAGAGGCACACAAGGGTTCATGAAGAACTTAGGTGGGAGCGGGTCTAAGGAGTCAGGAATCCTATTTGGAATCTTTGGCTAGTCTCCACAGGTGTTGTGTTTGAATGCACAACATTCGTAGTCGTATGCAAAGATCAACTCCAGGGCCTCCTCCATAGTCGTCTCGATCTCCAGTAGGAGTGAAGTTTGCCCAAACCTCGGGATGGGCAACTGACACCTAGCCTCGCTTCTCGGCCTTGGGGGCATCTTGGACCACAGCCAGTTGTCTCCACCAGCGCCATACTCGCCACTATAGCCAATCAGTGAGGCTGCACCTCTTCTTTGGCCTCATCCTGCCATTCTCACCCGGCTTTCCTGCCAGCCTGGCCTGAAGCTCCCGGTGTGGGCCGAGGCTAGTCTGGGCCGAGGGCGTTGTACAAGGCTAGTTCTTGAAGCCACTTAGGAGGTGAAGCATATAGCAGCGACTTCTCGGCATCCCGATCTATGGTAAAGGCTCCTTATCTTTGTCGTGCCATGTTTCAAATAGCGGTGATAACCTATAAGAAGGGAGGTGTTATTAGGGAATCGTCGTAAAACTGAAGCTGAATCTTATTAAGGAGCCCGATCATACCGGCTCAAGCGTCTTGTCAAAGTCGTGATTTGCGAGCCAACATCCCGTTCTCGGCCACACTTGGTAAGATTTCTTATCCATATAGGTGGGAAGGAGACTAAGTACTCTTGGCCACGAGCCACCATCGATATTAAAAGGAAGTTGAGGTCAGTTAGCGTATATCACGCATGGAAGAGTCCCCTCTTGTTAAAGTTCAGTGGGTAATAGTGATCGGCCTTCCGTCTATGAACCCGGGGTCGCGGGACCGCAAGGGCGACTCACTCCATCGGCTTGATGTATGAGCCAGCCTGTTGGTCCAGGTACTTTAACCGCGCTCCATAGGCTCTTTGGTCTGCAACGACATACAATTGGTTGTCTCTACAGCAGGGGCCTTGCTTACATCTCAATTAGCGTTGGGAAGTCCCTCGGATGGAACCTCATCCTCCTGCGATGCACAAGCCTCTTGAGAAGCATCCTGGGAGGCACCCTCCAATGATGGTAAGGCATCAGAGGATCATTCTAGGGAGTCCACAAAAATTATTGTCGGGCTCTTTCTAGCATCTTCATCTGGGCCATACCACTTTGGGCGTTTTCTGCCAGATACTTCAGAGCCGAGGGTATTCTCCCCCTGAGCACTCATAGCCCGCTTGGGCATCCCCACGACAAATCCAGCAACGAGGCTAGACATATCATCCTCCCTCTCCCTAGCTGGATCACTAGCGTTTGGATCCACCTATTAAGCCTCTAATCCGCATGGCAGCTATGATCTTTCCTTCTTCTTCTTGACCTTAGGGCGGGCTAAAGTCTTGTTCTTCCAAAGGGATTGGTAGGCGGGACAAGGGGCGGGGTTTCTCGAGTAGTCTCAACTTAAGGCTCTTGAGCAGGAGGCTCTTGAGCCGACCCACTGTGATAGGCTGCCGATTATTGAGTTTGGTAGATTCGGCTAGAGTGGGTGTTAGGTCTCCTAACAACCTCTATTGGCAACGGGTGGGGGATGACGGGAGCTTTGTAAGGGAAGGAGCTGGCGCCTAATTCCCGCAAGTTCTTCACATATAGGAGGAGCTCGTGGTTGCGCTCCCCCTTAGTGATTTCTAGAAGCCGTCTGATGAGCTCCAAACTGGCCTTCTCTACCTAGCTAACCAGCCTGCCTCACCTGCGCCTACCTACAAAAATTTCACAAAAAAAAGGAACATGTCAAAACAAGCAAAATTCTAGAAACGAGGGGCATGCCAAAACTACGAACTGACCTAGGGAATTTGAGTCCACAAAGCTTAAGCAAACACAGGAGCGAGAGGGAACATTTAGGTTAGGTCAAAGGGTAGCCATGGAGAGCCCGAAGTCTCGTACCATAGACCTTTAACCAAAACAACCCCTTTCGCTTTGATCTTGGAGGAATCAGGGGCTGATTATAAGGTAGTTGGAGGTACGTGAGGCGACATAGAATGAGAGCCCCAATCGGCTTTAAGTGCAAATAAAACAAACCTCTACCGGCCATATCGATTAGTAAGAAAGTTTAGCACACTACAACCGTGAGGTGGCTGTTGAATGTATAATAGTAGGAGGTGCCCTAGTGAAGTGTAGGAACTGCTTTACTAAAGAAGGGATAGGGAGGCAAAGTCCAACACCAAACTGCTCTCGGGTAAAATAAAAAGCATTATTTGCCGCTCTCGTTGTCGAGGTAGCCGCGCTGTCTCACTTCTCTAATCTGATGGCGGTAGGGACTTCAGGACCTTTTAAGTCCCTCCCTGACATAGCGACAAGTACGCTGCGGGTGGCACTTTCCAGGGGGTCCCTCTTATGCCCAGCTTGACTAGTGGAAGCCTCTTCGTGACCTCTTCCTATTCTATAGGCAAGCAAAAAGATAAACGGGGATTAGCCAAAGGAAAAAAAATCCCCCTCTAGAGGTCTAACAACTCGCTAGCAACGAAACCTAAGAACCCCAACGGTGAACGATGTTTGCACCCTCAGGAAGAAAAGAGAACTTCCTGACCCAAATATACTTGACAAACAGAGACGCCAAAAACACAACAAAGGCAATACAAACTAAGTTAGAGAAAACTCACCGAAAAATTGAAAGTAGTTGAGGGACCTCTGATGATTTCCTTGAAAGAATCGTTTGTAGAAGCACAGGAGAAACGAAATTGCAACAAGCAATAGGCTTTGTGAAACAGAAAAAGAGGTAGCACTCGGAGCCCTGACCCCTATATATAGGAGTGAAACATCAAGTAGGCGCATAAGATGCGGAGTGAACATCCTCATAGCGGATATGTTGAGGCTGTGCGCTTTAGCTTTGTGCATCAGAAACTTGCTTCATCTTCTGGCGTGTTCGATGTGTGCATTGATTTTCCTAGTCACTATTTCAACTGCCAGGGTTTAAACATAGTATTTCCCCAGCTGAAAAGCATGAAATTCAGTATAAATCTCTTGCATAAAACCTCTATAGTTTATAACTTATTCGAGGGTGTAAAATAAATTATTTATATTTTTTTAGGAGTTTAAATGGATACTTAGAAAATATATTCAAAAATTTTACAAGAGTCAAATAAATATGGTAATTTATAAAATGAGGACCCAAGGGTCATAACACCGAAGATTATATCAGTTAAATTGAATAAAGTTGAATGCAAATATATATTGAATAGGAAAGGTTAAAATGGTAAAAATGGAAAGTTGTTAAAGTGATAAGATGAACATGGTCTTATGAGAAGGGAGTTTTCTCATTTGCTGATTGGGGAGAGCTAAGTTCCTGATGAGAGAAATAGAAGAAGAAGAGAATAAGAAAGAAGAAGAGAAGAAGAAGAAGAAAATCTAGGTTTGAACCATGTTTGTTTTGTGTGATTTATTGATTAGGAAACTACCACTAACCTTTCTTTGGCTATGTTTGGGTTGAAGAAAACCTAATATTATTATGTGTATTTTGTTTGGTTCAAGTCAGTTTTGTGGTTGGTTTGGTTTGGTTTATTAGATGAAAATGGCAAAACAGAAATTTATAAAAATTACAGTGATGAGATGCCCGAAAGTTGAGTACCGGTACTCGAAATGGTTTTAACTGAAGGATGTTGGTATCGATGCGAGAGGTTGAGTGATACCGGTACTCAAAGCTGTTTTAGTCAGGAAGGATGTTAAGTACAGTCAGAAATAATGTCGGTACTCAAAGTGATTGAAGGTCTAGATGATGTTAAGTACCGATACTGAAAGTTGAGTACGGTACGCACACAATCTTTTACCATTGGTCTAATCAATTAAGATGAAGGTTCATTTTGTACATAAAAGTTATAACTGAAAATTAACGATACATTACCTCACCATGGCGGCTATGAGGCAACCATTGTTCTTGCCCTTGTGTGCTGGGTGATTAAAGAACAAAATATCAGAGTACTTAATTATGTTTTTATGATCTATCTTGACAAACATATGTAGTAAATTTGAATAATGAACAAGAAGAAAGCTCTTTGAGTCTAGAATCTAACCATATGCCATTGAATGAAAATTGGTTCTTACTTGGTTGTGTTGATGTTTAAGTTGAGTCTTTCTTTTCACAGTGTCTAGTGCAAGTGCAGACTATGTAGATACTATGGCACACAGGCCACTCAATAAAATGAGGGGCTGCAACAAAGCCTGAAACAAATGTATTTGAGATTTTTAAGGAGTAAGGGGAAAAGAAAAATGTATAAAGAAAATGGGAGTCGAATTTAGAAAGTAAACTAAATAAAACTCCTAGAATACCCGACTATGGCACTAGTTATTAATTATATTGAATTAAGTAATGGGAAGCCCAAATTGATTAGGTCGAAAGTTGAAATCAAAGTGCAACAAACTTTTAGTTTATTCTTCGACTATCTCTTTGTTTCCATTTTTGGGGTTTTGTTTCTCACTTCTCTTTCTCTATTCAGGATTTTTGAATGATTACAAAATGATTTAAATTCTTTAAATGGTTTATAGATAAACATATTGATTTGTTTTAATTGATTTAAAACAATCGATTTAACAAATGATTTATATAAATTACATTATGTGTTCTAGTGAATTAATTTGTATAAGTATGCACCTTTATTGTATTTTACTATAGACTGATTTGAACGCCCTTAATAGTGTTAACCATTAAATTTGAGTTGAGGATGAATTAAGTATAGCAATAATGGTCAAATTCAAGCGTCTGTGAGCGAGCGTAATGATGTGTCACGATCCACGCATTAGCCTAGCAGGGTGATGTCATTAATTATTCCATAATTAGTTTTAATAACTTGATCGGCGGCCATGAATGTACTTGTTTTATAAAAACAAAATGTTTATACGACACATCAGTAAGGATGAACGCAGTGGTCAGATTATCCTATTCTTGCAAAAAGCATAAGGATTAAATTCGTTTAAAGACAATTGATAAAAGGAAATTTTCCAAGCGCATGATTTGTGTTTTAGATGATTTATTGCATATGAAAGTGCATATTTGGAATAATCAATAGCGTAAATGGTGTATATGAAATGAATATATGTATTGTATTGCATTGATAATTCGAAAAGGTTAAAAATCATTGTTTAGAAAAATTGTATGATTTGTATTAAACTGAAATGGAAGAGAGAACAATATAGAACCACTAAGAATGAAAATGGTTAACGCGTTGTTTTTTTCATTGCGCAGGCATCGAGAGAAAATGTACGAAGACGTAGACCGCAGTGAATCATAGTCATCGTCAAAGTCACACGGAGGATAAGTAAAGCTATGTCACATGCATACATGAAATTATTCGACTCATTTTGTACAAACACTATTATGAAAATTGAACTATGATTTTGTTTTGTAAATATTTGGTTATTGAAAACAGCTAATAATGCCGCATTGTATAGAGGTGGGAAATGGACCAAATGGGCATAAAATACCATATCAAATAAAAAGAGTTTTGTGATCAAATGATGGACCCCCTTTATGTTAAAGTGGTATTGTAATACCCCAAATTATACCCTAACAATTTCAGAACATGTTTTTGGTATAATAAAAGAAAATGTATATTTTTCCGGGATAAAAATAATGCTAAAAATAAAATAAGAAAAAATCCGGAATTAATACAGGAGTTAAGGAGTAAAGTGTATTACAGTGTCAAGGATCAGGAGTCATATTTATTAAGATTATAGGCTAAAGTAGGAATATGAATAAATTGAATTGCAAATAGAGGGAAGTTGAAGGACCCAATAGCAAAAAAACTCAAAAAGTAATACAAAAGTGTATAAGGCAAAACATGGCCTTATTAATGAAAGGCAAAATATCTCATTTTGGTCTTACATGTTATGGCCCATTTAAGAAGAAGAGAAGAAGAGAAGAAGAAGAAGGAAGAAGGAAGAAGGAAGAAGGAAGAAGAAAAAGAGAAGGAAAAGCAAAGGTATGTAGACTTTTTGTGTATGGAACTCTTGTTTAGAACTTTGGTTTGGGATTGTTTAGAAATACTTGTTGAAGTTGGGTTAGGAAAACCCTAACTAGTCAATACATATGTTTTTTGTTGGTTTAAGGTAGTGTTATGGTTTTGTTACAAAATGAGGAGTTTTGGTTGAAAGAATTCCGGTGAAAATGGCCAAAACTGGCCATTTCTGTTATGTTCGGCACCCTTATGCCTAGGCGTAGGAGTCCATGCCTAAGTGTAGGAGTCCATGCCTAGGCGTATAGCTCCGCCAAGGCGGAGGCTCCTTCGCCTCGGTGGACTCGAGACAGGGTTTTTGCTTTTTCGGGTCTGCCTAGGCGTAGCAATGCTCCTCCTAGGCGAACCTCTTTGCTTAGGCGTACCTACTAGTTCTGTTTTTAGTTTCTCTCTTCCGTTAAGTCTAACAATCGCCCATTGGATCAATGAGGATCCTAATAAATGATTGAAAGGGTTCATACAAGTATATGAAAAATGTTTTGTACCTCGCCGCTTCGTACTTTCCCTCATTTGTTAACGTGTTTAAATGTAGTGTTATTTATGAAAAGATAAATGTGTAATGAAGGCATATAAAAAAAACATATAAATGTCTAAATAATACAAGAATAAAGATCTATGTAGAAATGATAAGAAAATATCGCATATGATTACCGGATAACAATAATTATTCGGGGATATGAGATATATATTGTAAATGAAATAAAAGAAACATATTATCACGCAGAACCTAGTAGAGGATGGTGGAGGACATGCTTCATTAGGGAAACAAGTCTGCAACATAGCGATCGATTGGCCCCGTTTAGGTCATTCTGGCGCCTTCGGTAGCTTATAGATAGTCATTGTCTTGTACAATGATACTTGGCCTTGCAATGGGCCCTTATAGAAAGGTCATTGTCTCGTCTGATGACTCACCCAGCCTGTCGAGCCCTTATAGAATGGTATTTGTCTCGTACAATGATAACAACAGATTCAGGTCCTTATAGTTCCCGTATCCACTATCTAAGGTATTTGCATGCATGAAATATAAAATAAATGAAAAGAATATGCAAATGACATGATAAATATGAAACATAACCTTCTTTACTATGTGATGATACATTATCTGATGATAAACATAAGAAGAAAAATGTGAATGAAATATGATATGAAATGAAACATGATAAGACGAATAAGTATGATATATGAACAAGCATATGTATGAGTATATAAATGTTTCATGGATATGCAGTTGTGTCAAGTGTGATGACTCTGATTAGAGGTCGTCTATGAGTATTATTTCCTACTAAGCTATAAGCTTAGCACGGGTCTTTCATCCGTGTAGGTAAGGAAGCGAGAGACGAAGTCAGAACACTCGCATCGACACAGGCCAACAAGCTACTAGGTGCCCACTAAAGACGCCTTTTGGTCTATTTTTGTATATGTTTTGTTTTTGTAAGCAATGTAAAAATTTGTATATGTTGAACACTCCCATTTATGGAGTTTTGAATATATTTTGTACTCCGCTGTAACAGAATATATTTCAAGTTAAATGCTTAACAGTACATAAATGAACAAGTTAATGGTATGGTAAAAAGTAAAAAGATAGTTACAAGTTAAGTAGTATCAGAGCACCCCAACATGGGGGACGTTATAAGTTAGTGGTATCAGAGCACCCCAACATGGGGGACGTATCAGGTATTTACGTGTATATATATATTTTCATTGAGTATTTGAAATGTGTTTGGAAAAGGAATTTTATTTGAATTATTCGAAATAATTAAATAAATAAATAAAGGGTGAAAAAATAAATAAATAAAGAAGAGTGAGGACAGCGTCCCCGGGTTCGACCTCTGAGTCGGGTTGGGTACGACGACGCAGGCTGCCACAGGAAAACGGGGGCATTGTGGGTACTGTGGTCTTTAGACTCATTACTCAATGGGCCCAAGGGACGCTTGACCCACATTGTGTAACGGCCTAAGCCCACTTACCATATTGGAACCAGGGGGCACCACTCAAACGGGAGAATCCTAAAGAGAGCTAGGAAGTCTTCCCATGCACTAACTCATGGGTAGCTCGTCTAGAATTTTAAGTCTCCCAGCCAGCCATCCTATCGTGTATGGGAAGTTCGTTATGGAAAAGGATAGGATGGCGGAAAATACGCAAAGGATATTTATCACCGGATTTCCCAGTTTCCAAATCCATTATTTCCCGAAAAGATTAATCTTTGATAAGGAAGAATCAATCCTTAATAAGAAAGGATTAATCCTTGATATGGGAGAAGAGATTTTATTCCCAAGATTAAGAGATTTTTTTTTCCAAAAATCATTTTCTATAAACAGGAAGATCCCCCATGATGGGGAGGTAAACAATTCTAACTGCGCAAACCCTCTGTTTCCTCTTCTCCATATTTTTTGCAAACTTAATCATCGGAGAGGTGGTCGGCCCATCGTCACCGGATCGCCCCTTTTTGAAGGTTCATATTACGCTGTTAATGCCCAAGGGTTCAGACGATCGAGGTAACAACAGATGTGACAGGATATATATAAATGCATAACTTGCAAATGAACCTACACATTAGCAGAGCCAAAAAATATAAGCTAACTAAAAATTAAAGCAAAAATAAATAGATGGCCAAGGCTTCAATAAATACAATTCTTTAGCATTGAAGGAACATCAAGCAAGCAAGCACCAAAACATAGAGGATTGAACTTCTACTAAGTATCATCTTGCACCAAAGCAAGATGTTTGAATTCTTCTCTTTAGAAGCATGGCCTTGTTGTCTAAGCCCCTCTTCCTCTTTAGATAGCTAATAACATTGCCGTGCGACCAACTGATTGCTGAAAAGGTCAACCTGCCCAATGTTAATCAAATAGCTAACCATTTGGAGGTAGGTTGAAGGGATAACTTTCATCGAGTGCTACCAGGCTTGCTCCATTATGGTGTTATGACCAGTGCCACGGTGAACATAACTTAACGGTCTGCGACGAACGGGGCGCGACATCATATATGATTACGTTGGTTGCCTATTAAAACTAGAAAAGGATTTGTATTTGAGTTCACCATACCTAAGGAAAGCTTCATCTGCTTGAAGGCGGGTAGTTGCAACAAGTCTACTGCGCTCCAAGGATCTATTAGTACCCTATGCACAACAAAATGGTTAATACAGAGGTGAGTACTAATGCATCATAGTGGGGCACAATAAACCTGTTCGGGTTGACAGGAGGAAAGGATATGAAGCCATCTATTGGCTTGATTTCTTCATGTCTGCCTTCGGCATGGATAGCATTTATAGGGGCCTTAATTGTGGCGGCTCTCAAGTGCTTCTTCTGTTGGTATTTCGACTGATATTGATTGTATGACGGTTCACCCGTATATAGTTAATGGCTGGTCTAGATTCTGACGGAGCTGCCGCATCGGTTATAACTCTGTCCGTGGCCTGCCCTGATTCCACCTTGAGGTCAATTTCCTCGATATATCTCCTAAGGTGTCTTGCTTTAATAAGCTTTTCCACCAAAAACTTCAAGCTTCGGTATATGTCGGTCTCTTGCCATGATCGCTATGATTATTTCACTGTAAGATTTATTTCTTTGGGAGGTATCCATCTGGATCAACACTGGCCATTTAAAATCTGGCAAGTTGCGAATGATAGGCAATAGCCTTTCATATGAGACATTCAAGGGGTTGAATTGTGGGAGGTCTTTCTTTTTATGTGATTGATCACGGGATCGCTTTCGGTCTGTGCACTAAAGGTAGGATGTATAAACAACATTTGTGGCATCATACCTAGAAATCTTTTGGTGGCATCGTGCCATGGTAGTAACATGTTGCGAGGCCACGAAGTAGGCCAGTTCTGCTTCTTACTTGTCTCTCCTTGCCTTGTGGGCGTGCCCGCGCGACATCAGAAGGCGGGGGTGATGTGAAGGCCTCTTGCACGACTTCTCCTTCGCCCCCTCTCGAGCATTCTTTGTCGGTGAGAGACTCAAAGATAGAGCTGCTTTCGAGGAACTGACTCGTCGTCTCTTGGGAGCTATCGAAATCGTCGAGAATCAATGGGCTCCTTCACTTTGTGCGACGGAGTTGGAAGTGCAACTCGATTGCTATCTCGTACATCTTTTGCAAGATCGCAACTTTTCTTAATCTAGGCCCATAGCCGGTCATTTCCTTTATGCGTTCGGTGTGGCCTTGCGGGTCTCGCCGTCTTGCCTTGCTTGCTTTCTTATGTTTCCTCGTGTCGGCTCAATGGAGGGGTGAATTAAATCTTGCGATTGAATTACCGGATTGGTTGACATTGCGACTGTCTCGGACGAATCATACATGGAAGGGGGAATCGATAGGGTTTAAGTGGTGAAGGGCTACTAGACTATTGCTGGAGCTAAGCCCTTGTTGCTTGTAGACGAGACTTTTTGTTCAGTTCCCATAGATGGCGCCAATTGTTGTTACCTTGATCGTTTGAACCTCTAGGCATCGACAGTACAATATGAACTTCAAAAGGGTGATCCGGTGATGGTGGGGCGTCCGCCTCTCCAATGATTAAGTTAGCAAAAGATGGAGAAGAAGAAGAAGAAAGTACGCGCAGTTGAAATTGCTTACCTTCCCCTCGTAGCGGATCTTCCTGATTTATAGAAAGTGGTTCACGAATCTCTCCTTGATTTTTGGAAATAAAATCTTTTAATCTTAGGGATAAAATATCTCATTCCTTATAAAGGATTAATTTTTCCTTATAAATGATTAATCTTTTCGGGAAATAAGAGATTTGGAAAGCCCCGGAAAATCCATTGTCATCTTTTTTGTGTAACACCCCAATTGTTCTCTCGAGTTTATAACATGTTTTTTAGGTATAATAAAAGTAAATGTATATTTTAGAATAAAATAAGACGTAGTTATGTACATTATAAGCAGCGGTTTTATAAGCATGTTTTTGGTATAATAAAAGTAAATTTATATTTTTTGGAATAAAATAAGGTAAAAATAAAATACATGGCAGAATTTTTCTACAGACAAGGGAGTAAATTGGTCATTTACCAATTTAGAACCCAAGGGTCATAATTTAATAAGAATATATGCTAAAGTGAAAAATAAGACAAGTAAAGATTGCAATTAGATGGAAGATGAAGGACTTAAGTGAAAAAAATGGAAAATAAGGCAAAAATGTAAAAGGCCAAACATGGCCTTATTTTGGAATCAAAATATCTCATTTTTTGTATATGAAGCTCCTATGGGTAGGATAAGGGGAGAAGAGAAAGAAGGGAGAGGAAGAAGAAGAAAAGAAGAGAAAAGGAAGAAGGAAGGGAGACCAAAAATCCAGTGTATGGATTTGTATGGTTTTCTATGGATTATAGTATGGAACTTCTATGAGATTTGTATGGACTTGTTTGTATAGATTTTTTTTTTTATGGATACTTGTTTGGAGGTTTGGAATACCTCTTTGTTTGTGAAGAATCCTTGTTGGTTTGGTTGTGGTCCTCAATAGAGGAAAGATTTGTATAGAGAAAATGTTGGGTTTTAGGAGAGATGCTGTCCGTTTTTTTTCAACCCATGTTTTTGTTTCGGCCATAACTTGGCCATCAGTCATCCAAATTGAGTGATTCAAATTTTCAGGTAAACTAGACTTATAGGAGAACAAATATTCCTAAAATAAGTATATCAAATTTGGACTCCATGGGACCTAGAAAATTCGTCAAAGTGATGCTATGTTTTCAGGTCAATTCTGTTACAATTTTGGGTTCCGGAACAATTTTGGTATTTAGGCCATAAGTTGAGTTTCACTCATCCAAATTGAGTGATTTAAATTTTCGGATAAACTAGACTTCTAAGAGAACAAATATTCCTGAAGAGAGTATATCCAAATTTGAACCCCATTGGACCTAGAAAATTCGTCAATGTAAGGAACTTGGTCGGTACTGAAATACGTCTCAAAAGCAGTCGAATAGCTAGAGTAATTCAGTTGTTTTAAATCATAACTTGGATTATCTTGATTTAAATGAGGTGGTCGAATTTACGTACAAACTAGACATCGGGAGAATAACTTTATGAAAAAAAGTAGGGTCCAAAGAGTACGATCGAAAATGGACCCAGGAATTTGCCTAGAGCTGATGAGGGCGAAATTGGTTATAGAAACTAAAATTGTATAAAGGTTATATAAATGTATTGTTATATTAAATAATGCATCATAGTAATATGATTATGATAACATGTGTTATGAAAGTTAAACATAATACATATATAATTGTGTTATATGAAAAAGTACAGTTAAATGTTTATAAGAGATTATTTGAAAATGAATATCTCATAAGTATACATGATATCAGTAGGTATTTATGTATATGAGATATCTTTTTATAATACTTGAAATATTGTTAAGAAAACATAATAAAAATGATTGTCTACTTAAGACCGGGTAGTTGGATAAATAGGCATGCCTATAGGGATATAGTTGCTGCAACATACAATTTATAGATATCGACGCCTCATTTGGGTCGATGACATAGATCCCGTTTGGATGGGTATAATATTTTCGTTTTGGTCATACGGATAGAGATCGTTGCCGGACAGTGATAGTGCAGCCAGTACGGCTACATATAGAGATCTTGTCTCAAAATGCAGTGATGATACTATGGAGTACATACAATTATTTCATATCAGAAACATAGGGTTTTGCGGACCTGAAACATAAAAAGAAAATGATAAGATATATGTAAAAAAACATATGATATGATATAGAAGTATAAATATTTCTTTATCGCGATGATAGTATCTGATTCGAAACCAGTAAAGTGAAAGATGACATGAAAAGTATATGAAATATGATAAGAATGAAGCATGTTATGAAAAGAAAAAGTAGACCTGAAATGGATAAATATATGTAAATGTTATATTTGCCATAAGTATATGCATATGTATAAAAGTGTGATGATCGGTCTTGCAATTAGATCCATATGTATTTATTAACAAGTGTAAAGCTTAGCGTGGGTGTTTTTCGATTAGGTGTGAGCCACGAAGGGGAAGCCCAGGAGGACGGGTTGATGTCAAAGTCGGCGAGTCAAGGCCACGCATCGCAGGTGCCAGGCGGAAGACCTTTGGTCTATTTTGTATATGTAATTTTGTTTATTTTGTAAACAATGTAAATATTGTAAATGTTGGCTTGGCTTGTATATAGACACAGCATATATTTTGTGTCCCATTCTTCTGAGAATATGATATAAGTTAAATGTTAACGATATATGAATGAGCAACTTAAAGTTTATAAGTTTATAGTAAGCAGGGAAAAAAAATGGCACTTTTAAACGACATGTGTGCTAGGAGTTGGGGCATCACATTTTGCATATATTTCGCTTTTGTATCTTGTCAGCCAAAACTACAGTTTGAGGTGGATGGTTTGGCGGGAGTGTGTTCTAGATGCCAGTGCAGCAGGCGGGTCCAGTGGAAAGAACATCCACGGCTTTATTTGGGATTCTCTTGTTTGGTGGCGATCTATGTTTTGATATGGTAAGTGGGCTGGGCCGCCTAACATGGACCCAGCCCCTTGGGCCCATAGTGGGTGCAAGAACCACGGTACCATGATGGTTTTTAAACCCGATGAGTTTTCATTTGGTTTCATTTGATTTTTTTTTATGTTTATAAACCAGGCTTGTTCTTTGCGTGTGGTTGTTCGTTTGACAATGCTACTTCGATCAGACAGAGAAGTTATATCATATCCTTGCTCGTCATGTTAATATACTTCATCAGACATAAAATCTTAAGTATTTTAAGCATATTAGAAGTATCTCTTATGTAGGCCTTGAGCAATTTTTGATTGCTATTAACTTGAATGTTATATCATCGTCAAATATTTTTAGTAATTTGATTAATATGTTCAAATATAAAGATATTATTGTTATCAATCATAGAAATTTCAGTTTCTATTAACCCAAAAAAGGGAAAAAAAAAACGTTTACAACGAGGGTGACAATGACACGCACGTGCATAGAATTGATTAGGCGCCAACTACCAATTTTCAATCCAAACAGAGAGCGAGAAGGACATATCCTGACCTCATCCTTCTCCATTATCATCATGTCTGATTTTCTTTTTCCGGTAAATCACCATCTCTGGTTGTTTCAATTTTCAAAGTGGGGTCGACTCTCCAACCACTTCTTCACCAGCCCATAAATTCCACTTCTTTAGACGTATCAGCAAAACCAAGGCCAATTCCTCCTCTTTCTCCTTCCTACATTGTTAAAGCTCCCATGGCTGAGTCTCCCGCCAAGGCGCTCCGCCGGATTCTTGATTCTCCCGGGGTTCACCTGGGCCCTGCCTGTTTCGATGCTCTCAGTGCGAAGCTTGTGGAAAGAGCTGGATTCGACTACTGTTTTACTAGCGGTATGTGTGTTATATTCGGTGGATGTTTCAGTGGTTTCATAACGTGGGTTGTTTTACTGATTTGGCGATATGGGTATTGCTTGATTGGTTCGTATGTAAGTGCATCGTACTTGCTTTGGTGGATTTCACTACTGGGTATTTTTAATTGGATTCCCTGTGTGTTTATCTCGTTTTTTTCAGTGGTTTCATATTATGGATCTTATAAGATTTCGTTAATTTTTGGGGTCTGTGAATGTGGAGCATGATTTTGGGGAAATCCATCTGATGCCCGTTGTAAAAAGAATAAACAATAAAATTGATGAAGAAAATGTAGTACTGTAGTAGAAATTGATGATAAAGGAAGGAGAAGCATTTAGGAAACTAGGAACAGTAGATGAGCCAGTGTCTTTGCACAATTATCCACCTCAGATGCCATGCCAGTGTCTGTTGAATGTTAGGCAGGGTTACATTGCAAGAGTATTCTGTGAAGCCAGATGGGGAAGAAAACGCCTTTTAAATCTTAATATTTTGACAGATGAACCTCTCTCTCTCCTGGGCATTTTTATTATTTTATTTGTCTAAGACCATGGTTAGCAAAACCAAGGTGAGCTTCTACACTCTACAGCTATATATCACTAAGTAATCCAAGGATTCCTTGTGGGAGGAACTGAATCTGAGACCATGCCCCTCTTCCACACATCTTGGTGCTCACCCTTACGTCTAGGCCATGACAATGACGCCATAATCCAGGCAGGGATCATTGTTTCACATTCTAAATCACTTCTTGATTTCATGCCTAGAACATATAGTGTGAATTTGGTTTATTCTGATTACAAATGTTTCTATATTGCATGGTTCAAATATACTGCCTGGTTTAAGGGCCAAACAGAGTTGGAGATGATTGTTTTCCTGGTTTCTTTTTCAATAAGTTGATTGTTTTTTATTTTATAGCATTGGGATTTAATTTTTTTTCAGATCCATTTTACCGGTAGTATATATTTGTTGCGAGACTATGATTGTTCCTTATCATGATCCCAAAACACAAAAACGAAAGTCGATGGATCAATATTTTAGTTTGAATTTATCTCTTTTAAAGTCTTGGTTTGAATTTAATTATCACTGATACGTTTTTGGATAACCCTATAGAATAACATGTCTTAACTAGAATTGATTTTAAGATGAGCTACTGTATGGGTTATTCTGAAACTGTTTTGAAAAGGACTTTGAACTTCACAAATTTTATTTTGTTGGGAACTACTATTCAAAGGTGTTCTTGCTGAGCGGTTTAATCAGATGGACAAATTTATAAATTACGTTTCTAGCTTCATGAAAATTTCTTGCTTACAAATTATTTATGTTTTGTGCTTTCGTTAGGTTTTCAATATCGGCTGCTAGATTGGGCTTGCCAGATGTGGGTCTCATTTCCTTTGGAGAAATGATGGACCAGGGGCGACAGATCATCCAAGCTGTGTCAATTCCCATCATTGCGGATGGGGATAATGGATATGGGAATGCAATGAATGTTGAAGGCATCGGAGATGCTGTCAGTGTCGGGATCTTTCTTGAGAACAGGTTGATATCATTGAGAAAATTTTGATATTCATCACTAGTTCCTTGTACAATGTTGTTTCATCTTTCGATTATTGCTCGTCTGCTCTCTCTCTCACACCACAATCACCCAATCCATGATTTGTGGCTGCTTAGTTTTTACTCATGATTAATGTGGAGTTCTTGGTATTGGTAATCATATTTCTTTCAGTATTATTTCAGAATCGGTTTACACTAATGTAAAATGTTATTCTAGTTAAAGTGTGGTTGTAGGATGCGAGCCTGACCTAAGTGCGATTCAGCGAAGATGTATCTAAGATGAATGCCTAGTGTGGATATTTAGAGGTTTATTAATCAAATAATAAAAATGTTAATCATTTATAATCATATATATATATATATATATATATGGAATTGAAGACTGTGGAAGGTCTTTCTTCTGCATCATCAACGGAGAATTCTTTGAAATCAAGGCTACAGATGGGAATGTAGGTTCTTAGACCAAAATCACATAGAGAAATAGACATGCACTTATAGCCTTGAACTTTGAGAAAGAAGATATAGAAACTAGAGGAATAGATTGTGGGTGTTCCTTTTGGCTCTTGATTGAGCACTATGGTTTGTGTACATTGGAATAGTAAGGTAGATAGGTGAAGTACAACCAAGGGTGTTTTTGGTTATAGTTTTTGAAATTTTTTTTATGTTCTCGAAAACAAAGAGAACAAAGAAAACATGGAGAACATGTTTGGTTGCCAGTTTTTTTTTGTTTTGAAAAACATAGAAACGTAACCTTCAGTGGATAACAAATAGTTTTAGAGAACAAAATGATGTTCCTTGTGTTTTCAAAAATTGTTCTCAGGAGATTTTCAAAAGAAGAACCCAGTCGAGCCTAAATCTCTCTATCGATGTGCCCAGGAATCACAGGATGTATATCCTTAAACCCTTGCTCCTTACACTCGAGAAGAATATTTCAAACTCAAAGTTACAAAGTCAACGAGGTTGGAATGACTTTAAATGATATAGAAAGTAAAAGTAAATGTAGTGTTTATACTTGATTCTATCCATGAGGAGAGGAAAACTTGGCTTGCCCCAGAGGCCCAGATCGCCGACATTGAAATCAAAGAATAAACTGGCGAAAGAGGGGTGTGTTGGGGAGAGATGCAAAGGTGTGACCGTGGATAAGATTCGTGATGTGGGTCTTCAGGAAATCTCTTGTCGGGGAAATTTGGAAAATTACGGTAAAAACTAGCCGGCGAGGGTTGGGTAGTGCAGTGGGAGGAAAATGGTAGACAGTTCAAACTTGAACGCAGATCGAATAGCATGGGAACTTTCATCCGTTGCACGGTGAGGGATTCGAGTGTGAAGAGGCATTGTTTAATATTTCTAGAGGGCAAAGGTATGGCAAATGGTTGGGCTCTACTTGCAGAGAAGCTTTGTTCCCTCGGTGTGGATCACAAGAAAAAGGTTGAGATGAGGAAGGGCAGAAAGGCGAAGAAACAAGCGAAGGCTTCGACTTTTCTTTGCTTGCTTATCTTGAAACGGTGATCTTGGGCTCAATGGACCTGCTGAAGAGGTGAGGATCTCTTTAGGGAAAGAAGAAGTCAAGGATAAGCTAAGGCTTCAAAATTGTTGTTTGGTAGGCTGGTGAGATAGAGGAAGTTGACCGATGCCAGATCTAAAATCCCTTAAAAGGCGTGTGTGGGCCTCTTGGGTTGTTTCTGGTTACCTAAAAGTAGCGAAACTGGGAAGAGGGCTTTGGATGTTCGAGTTTGAGAACCAAACAAGAAGCAGAAAGAATCCTGCTACATGGTTCTAGAAGATTTGGGGACTTTGGCCTCTCCCTAAAAAAATGGAGTCAGGATTTCGATTGCAGTAGCGTTGGTATTAGTAATGTGGAGAAAGAGGTGTGGGTTAGGCTGGTAGGGCTACCGGTTCATCTTTGGAGTCCTTACATCCTAATGAGGACTGGAAAAGGTTGAGGAGGTTTCTTGGCTATAGAAGAAGACACGACGTTCCTCTCACAATTCGGTGGGCTGAAATCAGGGTAAAATGTGATGGATTAGCCCTCCCCAAGGTTATAGTGGTGATAGTGGGAGATTACAGCTTCGAGATCCAGCTTTGGTGGGAGATACAATCTCGGATTGTCGCTGCTAGGCTTGAGAGACCATCGAAAAAAGCAGGAAGTCCCATGGGAGAATACAAAGTTTTCTCATGCGCTGAAGAGAGCGTGAGACTCTCGAAGGGCTATTGTCCACAGGGGGGTAGTTTGACTACTAGGGCCATTCAAGGTAGGGCTGAAAAGACGACTTGTCCTATTGTGCAGACAGACTCGAATCACGTGCTAGAGTGGGTCAGGGACCCATATCTGGTGTGGGTTATGGATTCGGGGTGGGCCGTCCTTCCATGGGCCCTTTTGAAGACCTTGCTTGGGTTTGTGTTCGGGGGCTTTTATTGGCAACCCAAGAAGATAGGGACGCTTGGATGGGGCCCTTTAGTCAAGGCTTGAGGCAAGGGCCGATTCTCTTGAGCTGGGAAAGGCCGGTCAGCGGCAGAGATCCTTGTTTCACGAAATTTGAGGCTGGGACCTAAGGAATGTCAGACATAGCCCTGTTGATGCATCCAGGTATGAGTCAGTCCCTTTGGAACATTCTCCTTCCATCATTTTCTTCTGTTTTGGTCGGCCTTCTTTTAGGGGCTCTTGAATTTGGGGGACTTTGGTGAAATTTGTGGGGATATGGGCCTTTAGGGTGATCTCGAAGGATGGTGAGAGGTGGGAGAGGTCCTGGGCGGAGGCCTATTGCGATCGATCAAGAGACCGGGGGCCGTTGGGCTGATTTAAGGAGTTGAACCTTTGTGAGTCCCGGATGGTGTGAGTATGAAAGTTGGGGACAATTTATTTAGGAAAATTATTGAGTTCTTAGAGCATTTTCTATGTGGGTGCAAAAAATGAGCTATTGGTTTTGGTGCGAAAAATGGTGTCTCAGCAACTAAGAGACCAGAGAAAGGGGAACTTGACAGAAACCAAATGCGCGAGGGAACTAAGGAAGTTGGAATGCACCATCAATATGATAGCCCAAGCTTAGTAAATTAATTGGCAAGATAGGGGGGTTTAAGGCAAAAGTTAAAATGAAGTTAAAGCTTCTCTCTGGAATGTTAGAGGCGAAGAACCTGAGCAAGGAAAATCATTAGTAATTTTGTTAGGTCTCGAAGAGATTAGTTTTATGCGTGTTCAGAAAATAAGATTCAGGATTTGTATAATGCTTGTGCTCATAGTTTTAGGGCGGATAGATTCCATGATTGGAAGGCCTTGGAGGCTGAGGGCGCAGCTGGAGGTATCCTTATGTTTTGGGACTAAAGATGAAATTGGTTGAGGCTGAGATTGGCAATTTCTCTATCACGTGCCTATTTAAAAATGTGGAAAATGGGTTTATGTGGGCTTTCACAAGAGTATACGGCCCGGTTGAGAGGAGCAAACAAGAGATCTTCTTGGAAGAGTTGGGGTCTTTGAAAGGCTTGTTAGGGGGGGAAGGGGGACCTTGGTGCTTGGGAGGGGACTTCAATGTCACCCTTTCTCCTAATGAAAGGAAAAGAGGGGGTAGACTTTCCCCCTCGATGAGACGCTTTGTAGAAGTCATAAACGAGTTGGGGCTTAGAGACTTGCCTTTTAGGGACACTCATGGAGAGAATTGGTTTAAACGGTCGATCAATGTCTCGTGTAGCCAGTTGCAATTGTCGATAGATTGGGAGAGCAAGTTTAGCAAAGCAGTGCAAAGCACCCTTCCAAGACCAGTTTCGGATCACTGCCCCATTTTGCTGGACAGTGAAGGAATTAAATCGGGACCTCGCCCTTTCCAGTTTGAAATCATGTGGTTAAAGTATGAAGGCTTCAAAGACCTTCTGAGGGATTGGTGGCAAAACATGTAGTTCTTTGGGTGCTTCAGTTTTGTTTTGGCTTCAAAGTTAAAGGCCTTGAAGGGGATTTTAAAGGTCCGGAACAAAGACGTTTTTGGTAGAGTTGAGACAAAAAAGGAGGCTCTTAGGAGGGTAGTCTTTTGGGATGACCTAGAAAAGGTAAAGGCGTTGACTTGTGAGGAAGTTGAGGAGAGGGAAAAGGCAAGGGAGGACTATAAGAATTGGGTTGATATGGAAGAGGTCTCTTGGAGGCAGTCTAGGAAACTTTGGTTTGAAAGAAGGGGGCCAAAGCAGGGTTTTTTTCGATTTGAATGGCGGTCGCATAGGAGGAGGAATACCCTTCTGAATATCAGTATTAATGGTAGAAGATTAGCTCAGGATACAGAGATCAAAGAAGGCTTGGTAAATGCGTTCCAAAACCTCCTATCTGCTTCGAACAGTTGGCTCCAGCATCTCCCTTATCTTCCTTTCAATGTGATTGGTGATGAGCAAGCTGCTAAGCTTGAAGAAATGTTCACGGAGGAGGAAATCTTGGCAGCGATCTTTGGGCTTAGCGGGGATAAAGCTCTAGGCCCGGATGGGTTCCCTTTGGCCTATTGGTTATTCAGTTGGGACTTTGTGAAGGATGAAGTCCTAGGTTTCTTTAAGGAATTTTACAAACACAATAAATATGTTAAAAGTCTCAATGCTACTTTCTTAGTTTTGATTCCTAAGAAATGTAATGTTGAAGACTTCAAGACTTAAGACCCATCATTTTAGTGGGAGGTATTTACAAGATCTTAACCAAAGTTTTGGCCTCACGAATCAAAAGTCGTAGGTTTGATCGTCTACCCAAGCTCAAATGCGCTTTGTGAAGGAAGACGAGATCCTTGGCCCTTAATTTTAATGGCTAACGAGGTAGTGGACTCAATTTTGAGGTAGAAAGAGAGCGGGTTACTTTGTAAATTCAACATAGAGAAGGCTTATGACCACATCAGTTGGGACTTCCTGTTCCAGATTTTGGAGAAAATGGGCTTTGTTAGAAAATGGATTAGTTGGATTAAGTGGTGCATATCCATAGCCACTTTCTCAGTTCTTTTCAATGGCTCTCCTACGGGCTTCTTCTAGAGTTCTAGAGGCTGGAGAGAAGGGGATCCCCTTTCCCCTTATCTTTTTGTGATTGGAATGGAAGCTCTGAGCGGGTTGCTAAAGCGTCTTTGTGAAAACCAAATTTTATATCGGTGGATTTGTGGAGTAGGGAGTGGAGGAGCTCATCATCTCCCATCTTTTGTATACGGATGACACTGTTCTATTATGTGATGCAAATCTAGAGCAATTGATGTATCTAGGTTGGACCTTAATGTGGTTTGAAGCCTTCTCTGGGCTAAGAATTAACTTGAGCAAGAGCGAGATTATCCCAGTGGGTAGGGTTAGTAATGTGGAGACACTAACTGCTGAACTTGGGTGTGGCGTTGGTTCTCTACCCACCACATACTTGGGTCTTCCTCTTGAGACTCTCGAAGTCGGTAGTTGTGAGGCTTGTATTGAAGAAAGATTCGGAAAGAGGTTGACTTCTTGGAAGAGACAATACATGTCTAAGGGCGGGAGACTTACGTTGAGTCCGAGCACTTTTAGATACCAAAGTTGGTCTGTGCTAGATTGGAAAAAATTCAGAGAGATTTCCTTTGGGGAGGCGGAAATTTAGAGCGAAAGCCGCATCTTATCATTGGAATCTGATGCGGTATGAGAAGAAAATAGGAGGTTTAGGGGGTGAGAAGCCTTCCCGAGTTGAATCAAGCTTTGCTTTGCTAGTGGACACAGTGGTTTTGTTAATGAGGAGGAACCTCTTTAGACAGGAGTGATAAGCGAAACTGAGAGAAAGGGTGTGGTAGGGGTTTGAACATAGGTGACATAAGGGAGGGTTATGGCACTGGTCTTTGGAAAGACATTAGTAAAGATTGGCATACCCTATCCCAAAATGCAGTCTTTTCCTTAGGAGACGACAGGAGATTGCGGTTTTGGAAAGATATTTGGTGTGGGGAGGTAGCTCTGATCACTGCTTTTGCCAACTTGTTTAACATGGCAGTTCATAAAGAGGCTATGATAGTAGACGTTTGGGATTTTTCAAGGGTTGAAGAAGGTTGGTCCCCAGTTTTTGTTAGAGATTTTAATGACTGGGAGATGGAGGAGGTGGAAAGGCTCCTTCAACTTCTCCATAGAAGAAAAATCATGTCTTACCAAGAGGGTTAGTTCTTTGTCAGGATTGCTAAGGTTACTTAGTTTTTCAGCTAGACTTATGTATAGAAAGCTGGTACATTCTCCCCCCATCGCTTTTCCTTCCCGCTCCATCTGGAATCTTATTGTTCCCCTAAGATAGGTTTTTTTGCATGGGAAGCGTCTTGGGGTAAGGTGCTTACTCTTGACTAGCTTAAGCGAAGAGGGGTAATTCTTGCAAATAGGTGTTTTCTTTGCGAAGAGGAAGAGGAATCAATAGACCATTTACTCATCCATTGCCCAAGAGCTAAGATGCAATGGGAGCTATTTCTAGCCATTGTTGGCTCAAGTTTGGTCTTCCCCCGAATGGTCCGCCAAACTCTCCTTACTTGGCAAAGCATTGGCAGAAAACGCAAGAGAATTTGGATGGTAGCACCTCTTTTCTTATTTTGGATCGTATGGCAAGTAAGAAATTAGGGCGGCTTTTGAGGACATAGGCCCCTTTGCCCGTAGAATGAAAGTTACTTTTTGCAATGTGGTTCGGCACTTGTATAGTGTCAGATAACACTAATTCTTTGGTGGATTTTTGTATGCAATGGGTATAGTGAGTTAGAGGGTTTTTTTGTTGGGTTCCCTTTTTGTATACCTCTAGTGTACTCTTCAGGAGCCTCTGTGCTCTTTTTTTGGTCAATATATTGCTTTTTACCGATAAAAAAATAAAATAAAGGTTTGTCTTTCACTTGTGAATGAGGGGTGTGCTCACTAGTATGACAAGGAAAACTGGGATTTCTCTGGAGATTATTTTGATAACTACGTTGTCAGTGGACCTATATCGTGTTCAACAAAAGATTGAACTTTGTTGAGTATCACATTTTTTTATTGGGATTGTCAAAGATCACATATTATTCTCAGAATATTTTTTTCCTTTTATTTTTATCTTATTCTTATCTTTTTTTTGTTTTCATTTATTCTTATTTTGTTTATTTTCTATTATCTTCTTTTCACATATAAATATGTGTATATTACGTATTCTAATTGAATGAAATACGAGAATTCTTTCTCTTTTTACATGGTATCAGAGCCATAAAGAGATTAGAGATTAGGTTTAAAATATTTAGCTTGTAGTCAATCTCAAGAACTCCATCTCGACCACCATGTTCATTCCTAGATCATTTGACAACCATTCATTTTGGTACTCATTTGACAATCATGTCTCATTTTGGTACTCATGTAACAAACTTGGTGTATATGACTTATATGCTCCTACTTGAGGGGGAGTGTTGAATATCACATATTATCTTGTAGTCATTCTTTATTATTCTTTTCCTTTTTTATTTTTATTTTTTTCATATCATTATTATTATTATTACTTTTATTTTGTTTCCTTTTCTATTATCTTCTGTCACATATAAATGTGTATAGACATGTATTCTAATTAAATGAAATACGAGAATTCCTTCTCTCTTTACAAACTCGAAAAGGTGAAGCACTTGCCTAAATTGTTGTGCCTGTAACTCAAGGTGGCAGTAGACGTTGATGGTTGCAATTCTAACTAGGCTTAATGAATAATTTTTTTATGCTCTTATTAGTTTTCATTTATACTCTTGTTAATCTTCATTTATGTGAGGAATCTATCCAAAAAAAAAAAAAAGGCTATGAATTTATGGACAAATTAACCTAATTAAGCTCTAAATTGAACTTTAGCTTTTTGTTCTTTGTTTTGTAAGACTTGGGACTTTATATTATTTCAAGTAAAACCTGTGACATAAGAGACTAGATTATTATAAATATTTACTTGGGATTTTGAAAACTTTTCAGTTTAAATGGATTAGCATCACATCAAATGGTCTGCCTTTGTGATCATTGTTCTTGTCCTTTTACTATATAAATAAAAAAACAACCTATTCTTTAAACTGAACTGATTGTTTTCATTAATAAACTTAACCTTTGGAGTCTAAGTTTGCATTCTTCCTCCACACCTAATTTTTCAGATATTCATTTTGTCTCAAGATTTTCTAATTACTAAAAGAAACAAACATATGCATAACTTTTGTCTTTTGACAAGTATAATATATACATACATGGTTTTCAAAACTTGTTCAAACTTTAGCTTATGATATGATGTTATATATATCAAGGTGTCCCCAAAAGCTTGTGGTCATACACGCGGTAGGAAAGTGGTGCCTAGGGATGAAGCAGTGATGCGGATAAAAGCAGCCATTGATGCTCGTAAGGAGAGTGGCTCTGACATTGTTATCATAGCACGAACGTGACTCGCCGTGCACATCTTATTAATCATCTGAGATCATGTGCTTTGCATGTTGAGCAGATGTCCTTCTCATTGATGCACTTGCTTCAAGAGAAGAGATGAAGGCCTTCTGTGAGATTGCTCTTTCTGTTCCAAAAATGGTACATTTCTTTTGTTTCTTTCCTTTGATGTAACACCAAGTGTTGACCAATAAAAGTCTTATAAAGAATCTGTATATATACATACACATATATTTATATATATGCCCCTGAAAATTTGCATTTTGCTATTATATTATTTGCACAGTTAGGTCTTCATTTGTTAAAGAATCTAATAATATTTATGTTAGTTGTGTATTTTGCTTGTCACTTGAATGTGACTTGTAAAAATATTAGGTATTTTCCTTTCATGCTTGATGTCTTTGTACGTTTTCTTGAATCAGTAGTAAATTTTGAATGCTTATATTTTTTATACATTTATTTTCCATTTTCCCAAATGTTGCCTCTGATGTGAGGACGAATTTTCCAGCATTGCGCTGACTAAGGCTTATTCTTCATTTTCTAATGATAAGCTCAACGATTTAACATGCTGTTTAATAGTTTGTCCTATATTTACATGGGAACTTTGGCAATTCAGACCAGTAACTCAAAGTTCTTCGGTTCCTCCTATGTTTAACTTTGTTAGCTTTTACTTTAAACAATCTTAATTTAAAAAATCTTCCATTAACCCAAATTTCTTACTATGTTTAACTCTGTTTGCTTTTACTTTTAAGTCTTCTGTTTACTTGTGCATACGGATACAATTTATATGTGGTTGGCAACATGGAAAGTGTTAAGCCATATTATTACACTGGACTGGACTGATTTTAATGGTAGTTATTATTGCCAAAGATCTTGGAATTTTATAAACTGGTTGGGTACTTTTTAGTTGATAAATCTATCGTAAACAAAAGCTGAGGATTTGACTAGACTTATTGTGCTCATTGTTTCTTTCCTTGAGGAAAACAAATTTTATAAGCATATATTTTGAATTTTGCATATGCATGGGGCCAACTTGTACATCCTCCTGTAATATTTGGATTTTTGCAGTCGCATAAGGAATATATGAAACTTTTACCTCATATGATTTGGCCTGCACTCGCAATGATTTCACAGTAACTGCCTTTCATATGAATGGTTAATTTTTTACAGGCTTCATATATGCATTTTATGAGTCTGTTTAGAAGTGAGAGAGCCTGATCGATCTTGGCATCAACCATTTTAGAACTTTCAGGAAGAACAATAAATAATCCATACTAACTGAGAAAGCTCTCTTATCTGTAGGCTAATCTGCTTGAAGGAGGGGGGAAAACACTCCACACTAATCCCACTGAACTTGAGGATGTTGATTTGCAACATGTTTATCCACTCTCCTTGATGGGGGTATCTATTCGAGCAATGCAGGTCAGATCTCTTCATTTGGTTTTCCCTTCATTCATTTTTTTTTTTTTTTTGTCTGAAATGCTTGGTCAATATCATTGATGCAGCACAAACATTTGACTACAGAATTTAATCTTCATAACAACAAATCTGAGCTTTAAATGTGAACTTAAACATGATCCATCATGTTTAAACACTTGAAGGAAATAAGATATATGGTTTTCTTTTGCTATTACTGCACATCATTGAGAATTATGAATCCTATACTTGATTGCTATGCAACAGGAATTTTGGTCTTACTGTTCCTGGATTTCAAAATTGTGTTATTTTTACCTTTTTAAACTAAGAAACAAAGGGTATAATTTTTGAAGAAGGGATTATGCTGAGCATGATGGGAAGTCCTTCTAACGAGATAAGGAGGCAATAAAAAGAAAAGTAGAAGAAAATTGTTAAAATGTAATTCAAAACAGCTACCATCTGAGTATAATTTTCAGTGGAAGTTTCAATGGCATGACCCTCTGTCCCAACCCCACCCAGCCAGAAATCTGCCTCCATGTTAATCAATATATGGGTTCATAACCCAAGATTTGTCGAAAGATTCAGGTCTCTATACCTCAATGATGCCCAAGGAATAACTATTGAGTGTCTGGTATCTCTTCTTGATTCAATGCATGCTTTCTTAGGGTTGAATATACTTAAAGAGTCTGGAAACAAAGGCTGAGTATCTTCACCATTTCACATCATTATTATTGTGCTTATTCACAGAAATGTCTGACCTCTTGGTCCATGCTCTTGTCTATTTTGCAATAATTCCAGCTCTGGTAGCAGTTATGGAACAAATTTGAGAAAATTGAAAACAAATTGTGTTAAATTGATAATGTTAAGACAGGCACAACTTATCGTAGTCACAGATAGCATTATGATGATTGGGAATAATGACTAGGAAGGGTGTGATAGCATTTCTGTTAAGGAGGAAGATAATGAAGGAAGGAAATTGGGTGTGCAGATTCCTCAATCAACTCCTTGAATCACATCCAAGGATAACCATGCTCTTTTTCAACCACCTCTTCTTTTCTTCTTCATTTTTTTCCCCTGTGAATGTATGACTTTCATTTTATTGAAATATTAATTGCTGGTGTCTGCATCTGCCCATTCAGATTCAAGCTACGCATTTGGATTCAAACAAGTTAGTTGTGAGTCTCCTTTGGGTTTGCTCCCCACTGATCACCAATTTGAGTCCCTTTAGGGCTGTTGAAGGATTTGTTCACCTATTAATTTCAGAGTCCATGAGAACACCCATGGTTTTCAGAAAAAAGAAAAAGAAAAAGTTATGTGACCCTCATAACTAACCTAATGCCAAACCACCAACTTATTGTGCTGTAATTGCTACGTTCTGTGCACTTTGCATGCCCATGGCCTGTGACCTTCCTCACCACATGTTGAACTCAGCTTGCTACTCATTCCAACCTTAGTGTCTCCTAGGGTAGTTAAATTGCTTATCGATTATAGTACTAAAGTTGTAGTTGTATAACTAACCACGTTAGAAGAGGAATTATGAACTTTGAATTTAGTCAAACCATACTCATGTATAAAGAACTCCATTATTTTTAGTTAATTAATTTCCCTTTACTAAACTATTTTGGCAGAATGCATTAACAACTACGTTGGTGGCTAAATCCTTCTCATGGAAGCATACCAACTTTTGAGGAAATTAAGGAAATTGTAGGTTTCAATTCTTATTATGAAGAAGAGAAGCGCTATGCAACCAGCGCTGATAAGGTGTCTTCACAAAACGGTGAGTTAAGTTATAAATTTTGTTACTTTGTTTTGATAGGCTTCTAATTTGACAAAGATGTTCTTTTGAAAGTTTACTTAGAAATTAAGCATTTTTTAACATAGTTGTAAACATTGTTGAAATGATATGAATTGAGGTCATAATATAACTTGTCAGTTTTTCTTGTAGATTCTGTGAAGAACTCCCAAGTTTTTCTTTAAAATTGACTGGAATTGTAACCCCCAAACCAAAGTTAGGTTAAAATTAATTTATAATATAATAACAATAATTCATAATAACATTTATTAAGGGTGAAAGTCATTTTGTATTTAAAACCCTAAGTATAAATTAGAATTTTGTACCTTCCGTCTGCATAAAAACCTATTATACAAAAATTAGAGAGATCAAAAGATTATAAAGGAATGGAACGGAAGATTTGAAAGCGAAGGTTTATGATTGACGATTTAGAAGTTTAAGATTTATATATCAGTTTTTTGTCCAAGGTTTTATGCTTTAGATTATTATTTTTATTCATTAATAAGTTTCAAACAATTTAAAGTGTATATTTAGAGTTTCAAACAATATGTTCCAAATGTAGATCCTCTTGTCTGAAACTTTGTTGGTGTATTATCCTAATTTTTTTAGAGCTAGCTTTTTGGGAAGGTGGCGGCTTTCAAAGCCCTTCCCTTTTGTACAAGCCTGTCTTCCTTGTATACCTATGTATACATTTTTGAGTGAAAAACAACCAGAATAATATTAATAAAAATAATAATAAAACACATTACAGAGGAAGGACGAGATTTCCTTCCAAAAATACACACAACCTGAACTTGGAATTTAAAACCCTAACCAACAACAAGTGTTCCAAAGACCCATTCTACCTCTATTTGGGTGGTTTAAACACAAACCGCCAACCCATTAAGTTGTAAAAACAAAAGTGGCACTCCTATAAATACAGGGATACATGAAGCCCATAAAGATGAAAAGAAGTAAAATAAGTCCCACACTTCTCCTTCTGTTCTCTTTTTATCCTTAAAAATCCTTGCATTTCTCTCTTGCCAAACAAACCATACCAAAGAAAGGCATTCAATTTGCCACAAAGTCTTGCCTCTAGTACACCTTCCAAAACTTTGAGAGGTAATGGTAAACATATCTTCAATTCTCCATTAGGAAACTCATACCAATCCAGTTGAATCGAAAAGCTTATTCCACATCCCAGTAGTGTATGGGCAATGAAGAAAAAGATGATCAATCGCCTCTCTTTCTCCTTTGCAAAGAATACCCTATGTATACGCTGGGTTTGTGCTTTTGGCGCGTTTTTGGTTTAATGAATCTTTTTCGTTATATATATATTATCTCGAAGATCTCAAGCAGGGTTAAGAATTGTTTATTAGGTTGAGATGAAAAGATTTAGAATTCATGAACATAAGGTTGGCCTATTTGTAGAAGTAGAGAAATTTTAGAGGAATAATAAAATATGAGATTTACTAGTAATAACTATCTTAAGTAAATAATATAATTTTGATTATTAGGGTATAAAATATAGGGTTGGGTAAAAATTGTTTTCCCCAAAAGATTTAAGTTGATTGTTAGGATGTAAGATATAAGTCAATTATTAAGTAATAGATACATGAATAACAATTGTTGCATGTGATGTTGATTGAGGGTAGTTATAGTGAAAGCATGATATAGGAAAAATTGATAATAATTATTGTAGATTGCATAGATTGATAAGGCATGAAACATGGAGGAAATAATTATTTTCCTTATGTTATTTTAGGTATTTTCCTTATGTTATGTTAGGTAAAGAATAAATCCTTTAACGTAAGATTCTTCGAGGATCCCAACTTTCATGTGCTCTTCTGAGGTAAGAAAGATTAATACAACTTTTGAAAAAATGAATTTTTTTTTTGTATGTATATGTGGTGTAAGGAATATTCATTCATATGAAAAATATATATTACTTGTATATGCGTTAGTTAGTGGTACTCGCTTTTTACAAAAATAATAAATGCATTGAAAAGAAAAGTTGTTTTATATGTCATTTGGAATATGAAAAGTTTTGATTTGTTATATGTCATTTTGCTTATAGTATTCTTTAATTCATTTGACTATCCATTAATCAAATAGTGATTTTTAAAAGTGAAAATATATTTGAGATTCTTTTTGTTATGAAAAATAAAAAATAAGGAGATATGATATAATTGTTCTTTGGTTTGAATTGATAAAAGAAAGTCCTTTTTTACTCCGGTTTATAACTCTTGTCAATTAGTTATAATAGTTGACACTATTGCCCTTGCCATTGAGTTATAATAATTAACATTATGACCCTCGTCAACGAGTTATAACATTTGGCATTATGATCCTGGTCAATAAGTTATAATAATTGATGCTAGAGCCCCAGTCTACGGGTAATAATTATTGACCGTTTGTTTATGTCTCACCAATTTATGGACCATTTTTTATTTGAAAACTAGAGCACAAATATTTTTTGAGTGGATTTAAATTGGATTGGATACAAAATGATTTTGATATGAATATGAAATGGGGTAGAAATTTAAATGTTGTGCTATATTGAACTAAAATGTTTTATGAAGTTGATTATATCATAAAAATATTTAATCCATAAAACTGTATTATTATTCTTAATTAGGCTTTGAGCTCATCCTTATTTGTTGACATTTTCCAGGTATCTTCAGTTTGGGCAAGGAGTGATGGTTAAGATGAGGGTTTGGTATTATTAAGAATTTGGGGTTAAAACCCTATTTATTTAGTTGGACGCTTGTTTGGATGTTATGATTCAATTTTTCTTTGCATTATTTCAATCAAAAGTTTTAGACAATGATATTTATTTTGGTTTATGTATTAAATTGACATTGAAATTTGAAGACTTTGGTTTATGTATTAAATTGACATTGAAATTTGAAGAGTATGAGAATTCTATTTTATTGCTCTAAATAGGAATATAACGATTGGAAAACATTCAATTATGAGATAAGAAAATGTTTGGTATCGTTTCACACTTCAGGCCTTTTGGTTTTAGATAAGGTGTGAAATAACTGTCATGTCTTTGGAGCGGGTTTTGGGGGTGTGATAGAAATCATTATTCTCTTTGCTTTTTCTATTTCTTACAAACGGAGGGTTACATGACGATGTAATAATACCAATGGTTGCTCTTAGTATTGGAACACTTAGAAAGATGAGACAATCCACATTAGGAGGGAATATGTATAAAGAATATGTCAATAAATCCATGGGCCATTTTATGATGACAAAGTTTATTAATGAGAACTAAATCTTTTGTGTGTATCCGATGGATGAAAATGTTCGTTCAGTTCAATCCAACCAAACATGAAATCAAGTTAACTAAAAGCACACATCAATACAACAAAGCCAAAAGTCATCCAGCCTTACTACCTCCCATTAATTGAATGATGAAGACCCATTACCTATAAGCATTATTTGCACAATGGGGGTGGGGGTGGGTATAAGATTGGGCACACCTATCCCATTCCTTGCTCATTGTAGAGATTAACAATATCTTATAGTCGTCCTAATAGGGTCAGGTTGGGTAACCCAAAAAACAGACTGTCATCCTTAAATACCTTTGTGAACAACAAATACATAAGCATCATCAAAACTCAGCATCCAGACCATTTGGATTATAATAAGCATAAGAACGATTTATTGTTCAGTAAGTAATTGAACATACTCAGTAGGAAATATATGAACATAATCAAGACTAATACAACATCAAAACACAACATCCAAACCTTTTGGATTCTATGAAGCAGAATAATGAATTAAATATGATTTATTATTTGTGGGTACCATGGTCTTTAGATCCACTACTCAATGGGCCCAGGGGCCTTTTGGCCCATGTTGTGAAACGGCTCAAGCCTACTTACTATATTAAAGCCAAGGGACGCCCCCCAAGCAGGAGAATCCTAAAGAAAGTCAGAATGTCTTCTCATGGACTAGCTTCAAGGCTGTCCATCTGGAATTTTAATTCCCCCAACCGACCATCCTATCGCATATGGGATGTTCGTTATGGATAAGTATACGAAGGTGGAAAATACGCAAAATATATTTATCAGTGGATTTCCTAGTTTCCAAATCCTTTATTTTACAAAAAGTTTAATCCTTGATAAGGAAGAAAAAATTTTATCCCTAAGATTAAGAGATTTTCTTTTCGAAAATCAAGGAGCAGACTCACAGAACCACTTTTTTATAAATCTTCGTGAAGACTCACACGAGAGAATGCAAGCAATTCCACCGCTACACATCGGGTGAGAAACCTGGAAAATCCAATTTTTCTGGATAGCGTAAAACATAAATTTCTGGCCGAAATCAAATTTTTCTCATCTCAAGATTTAACCACTTCTCACCAAGCCGAATCAGTTCTCTCGCAAAATCTAGAGACATGTCGGTCACTCTGCCTTAATTCCGAGATACCAAATTACACATAATTCGAGCATCTAGAGTAGCTATGACACTCGACACTTTTTGGAGTGCTCAAGAGGAGACACGTGTCGTGATAGATTAATCAAATACGAGCTCAAATGGGACTCCATGAGAGACATGTGGCAACATGTGATTAGGTGGAAATCTTATCGACATGGATAAGGTGTAATCCAAGGTAAGAACTTAGAAGGCGACGTGACAAGCTAGAGGACAAGTTCTCTCAGACTCATCTCGACCAAATTGGTGAGAAGAGGAGAGCAAATCGAGAGAAGAGAGAAAAGAAGAGAGATTTTGAGCAGAAGCACCACTTCTCTCTCTAAGTTTCCTTTATGACTGACCTGGTTTTAGCGAGCAGTGGGAAGAGTTCATCCTCATGACAAGGGCTTCAGATAAGACCTAGTCGGGGGAGTTTCAAAACTCGAGAGGTAGTTTTCTCCTACTTGGTTTAACTTGTCTAAAGGCCATTCAAATGGCATGGGTTGTGTGAGGCCTCAGAGTGGTTGTAGAACCGCCCCAAGACTAGACAGCCTGAGACCCAGATCTGTTGGGATACCGAGAACCGATGTACTAAGTAATTGTCTCAGAAACCATTTTTTATGTGTTAGAGCAAAATGAATAATCTGTCGGGGTTGTTCACTTGCTGGGAATTCGGGACAGATTAACCACGTGTTTCACCATATCAGGTAAGACACACTAACCTGACTTTAGAACCGAAGCCAGTAAATAAAGGAAATTCGTGAGTCCTCCGTAATTTGTAGCTACATCGTTGAACTTGATGTCAGCTTTCACCCTCAATTCAACCCTCACCTCAAGTTACGGTCCTTTATTCGAACAATCTAACTCCACAAAGTCACCTCGCCGTCAGTCACCGACTAGGTCGTCACCGCTACGTCGCTATTCGTCAGTCGTTAGTCTGCCAATCAGTCACCGGCCAAGTCAAGTCACGAATGGTTTGATCACTCCCTACGCGACTTCCAACTTCTAAGGTCATAATTTCTTCGCCGTAACTTCATTTCGGTGTTCTTGACTCTATGTAAAGCCCATTGAGTTAAGATTCCATCCATGTGCCCTCGTGGAGGGCAAGCGTGGGTACCAGAGCTAGCCGGCGGGCATGCCGTGGCGTGCCCGGGCAGTATCGGCCGCAGTGGCCGCCCACTCATGCGCGACCTCCAACTTCGTGGCGTCATAATCTTTCGTCCGAACTCCATTCGGCATTTTTAGATTCTATGGAAAAAGCCCATTGAGTCAAGATTCCAGCCATGTGCCCGCGAGGTAGTGGGTGCCGGAGTCGGGTCGCGTAGGGCAGTGCCTGGGTGGCCGGCCCGTGGCCGCTTTCATCTCATGTGTGACCTCCAACTTCGAAGGTCATAACTTCTTCGTCCGAACTCCTGCTGGTTTTCTCGGACTCTGCATGGAAAGCCCATTGAGTCAAGATTCTATCCACATGTGCCTATGGAGGTCGCAATGAGAATTTAGCCAGTTTCATGGGCAGTGCCTGGCTAGTGGCAGTCAGTAGGCCGCCGAGTAGGGCTAGCCATTCATGTGTGACTCCAACTTTGACTACAACTTCGTCCGAACTTCGCCGTACCTAGACTTCATGGAAAGCCCATTGACTCAAGATTTCAGCCATGTGCTTGTGGAGGGCAAGTAAAATCGAGCCACCATAAGGGCAGTCGAAACTAGGTTGGTCGTAGGGATGGCCATTCATGTGTGACCCCCAACTTCAGATGGTCATAACTTCTTCATCCGAATTCCGTTTCGGGTGTTCTTAGACTCTATTGAAATAAAATTGAGTCAAGATTCCATCCATGTACCTATGGAGGGCTTTAGGTGATCATAACCTTGCTGAAAATCTATGTTTTTCACCAAGTGTGCAAAGAAGTGACAAATGAGGTGAATAGTCTGGGATATGTGACATGACCATCGTGACAGCATGTTTTAGTTATCAGACGTATGGTATGGATGTTTGGCTGAGGCTGGTGAGAGGCCATACGGTTTAGTCTCCAAAAACATGGATCAAGGATAAAGGGTTTTTTTGTGGATCAAGCTCAATCACCAAGACTGTGGTGGGTAGGGATTTTCTCCTACTTGTGTTAATATTTGTCTAAGAGCCATTTTAATGGTTAGGAATGTTCGGGGGCTTGAGTGGCCATTCATCTCGCGCCAAAACTCGACCGAATGGCAAAATCCTCATAAGAGTTTTAATGTACTCGAAACTCGAATGTGGACTGCCAGGTGGTTTTGTGTGTTGATATGTTATTTGCTATGATTGAATAAACATGTGTGTTGTTGGTGATGCTTGTGTTCCAAGATGGACCGCTTCTGGCTTGTTTATTAGCCCATGAGCCAATTTTTGGGGTGTTATCGTTATGAATGAATAAATACGCCGCTTTGTAGACTTCGCTAATATATGCATGCTTGATATATTAACATGAATTATTGTGAAATGACACATTGCATTTCATATGCATTGAGGTAACCAAGAACAGTAGGTAAGAGTGCATGACATGAAAAACATGGTTGTGAAATGAATTTCATAGGAAGATTTTCTCTCAAGAATTTGTCTCGGGAGAGTCATTCAACAAATCATCTCTGAGGATGACCCATGACCTGCTTCTTGAGGGTTATCACAATTCACTCCCGCAGGGCTACAATCTCCAATAGAAATTTATCTAAATTTGTATCAAGGCTTTAACAAAACCTTGCTTTCTTGAAACAAGTGTTTTCTCATACTGCTTAGACATGCTGCTAGTATTAGTGGAGGCTCGAGACGCTGGAAGTGGGTGAGTCACATTCTCATCCATAACATGTAGACATTCGAGTAGAAATCATGAATTCATTTGAATGTGTGTGTTTTCCATTGCATGAGCACTTAGGTGAGGAGTAACCCTTTGTAGAGATTATCACCACCGGCTCACACCTGTCGTGGGATCCCTTCAGCAATGTGGAGTATTCGAGAAGACGACGCCACTAGGGTCGCTTTATAGCCATTGAAAGCCGACATGTGGCTTGATTATGTATTTTCGTGAAACATGATTAAAAACTCTTCTAACTGCTTGTATAGGAGCGAAGTTAACCTCAAACTATTAATATAGTTGGTTATATTTTTGAGAGTATGGATGTATGGGTCTGATGAGGCCATTTTTACTCATGTATGGGTCTCATGAAATGAGACACGCAGGTTTCCGTAGGTTGACGGTGGTCAACGGGACCCCCGGGTTTTGGGGCGTCACACGTACTCTCTTCTTCTTCTTCATATTTTGTTGACTTAATTATTGGAGAGATGACCAACCCACCATCGCCGGATCACCAGAGGTTCGGCACACACCACCGATACCCAAAGTGTTCCAGACACCAGGCACAAATAATTGGTGCCGCTCGTGGGAACCGAACAAAATCTCGTCAAGTCGCGAGGGCTCGCTTCAACGACATCGCCTAAGAGTCTCTTCATCACCTAGAACTTTATTGAATCCCCATTTCACACTTGTTTCGCCCGAAGCAGTCACAATGTCAACCAATCCGATGATCCAATCGCTAGAGGATAAATTACTCCATTGGCGTCAAGACATGGAGAGGAAACAGAAGGAGCAAGCAAGGCTGATGAAGGAGCTACAAGGTCGCGTAGAACACTTGCAGAGGGAGAATGACCAATTCCAGGCCCAAATAGAGAAAATTCGCGCTCTTGGAAAAGATGTACGAGATAGCGGTCGAGCTGCGCTTCCAACCGCCTGCAATAAAGGGAAGAACCCCGATGTTCCCGATGATGTCAATACCCCAGCAGACGATGAGTTGTCCTCACGCAGTTCTTCATCTTTAAGTCTCTCACCGACAAAGAATGCTCGGGAAGGCGTAAAGGCCAAGTCGCTTAAGATGCCTTCACATCACCCCGTCTGGGCCGGGATGCCATTAAATGGCGTGTCCATGTGGCAAGGAGGGAGATTATAGCAGACTATTCTCAATAAACCCTGAGAATAGTCCATAAACTGCTCGCAACATAAGACTGTATCAAGATCTTTATTCTGGTATGCAAAGAGGAACATCGCCCCATAGACTATTCTCAAGCAGTAGTTAAGAGACTATTCGAGACTTCACAAGGAGGTCGCAAGCCGCACGCCCACAGATAGAGTCGATAGCATGGATGCGCAAATTCTCCAAAAACTTTAGGAGAAGCTTGTATATATCTTCCAATCACCATTTTTAAACCTTCTAATGATAATGGAAGAGTTATGTGCTGGCCGGACAGTACTCAATGCTGATTCGCTACAAGAGGTCGAGCTAAAATCAACAAAATCACACCTGTTCTACTACACGCCAGTCAAGTTAACGCAAAGATAGTGGTCTGTGTGGCCTTGGGAATACCCGGGATGGGTTTTCATCCTAAAAATGACGGTATATGCAACGGCTGTGCGCTTTCATTTGACTTTTCGGATTTGCTTCAAAATAAGGGAAGTAGTTTGAAAGCTGAGAAATTGTAAAAACTGAAAGTGAAGTGTAAAAAAAATTAACTTTGAAGATTTAGGTCACTAACTTGGTAAGTTAGGGCAAACAAGTGTCCTCGGGTTTTATCCTCGCGTTATGACAAGCAACCTATAGTCCAAGGCATAACCGGATCTATGTTTAACTAGCAACCCTCACCCTTGAAATCAACTCCTATTTGAGTCAACATAGTTAGCATGCATCATGCCCTTTACCGTTTGAAACCCTAACATTCAATATCATCTCGTGAGGCTCGTGAAATATTCATCTAGACGAACCACAAGGCATCTAGCAATAAGTATGCACCGATCCCGGGCTATGGAGAGTATTGGCCAAATCAATAACATTCCAATGCAATTCAACCCTCGCCTTGAAACCCCTAACATTTAAATTATTTCATTCAGAGAGGCTCGTAAAGACCATCTAAAGAACCACAAAGGCATCTAGCATTACATGCATCAGATCCTAAAGCACGAGAGATTGGCCAAAATCAATAAACATTCAACGCTTATTCAACCCTAATTTGAGAAGATTGGGGTCATAAACACAAGACTATGGTTTTTTAATACAAGAGGACAACATGCATATGCCCCACCACCGTTAGCTTCCTTCCTTCTTCAAAGAAAAGAGGTTAGCCAAGCATCTCTTGAGTCATTATCCTCAAGAGTGCCATGGCAAAACCTAAGCAAAGCAAGAGAAAGAGGAGAGAGGTAAGAGAGAAAAGTAAACCTAATTAAAAACGAGACTTTATTTACAAAAATGAAAACTTACAAAATTTCTTCTCTCCCAAATTGTCAGTTTCAAAATTCTATATATTTATTACAAAAGAGAGGGTTTATAGGCCACCTCAATACATGAAAATACCAAAAAGCCTACACTCACAAGTTAAAGACAATAGTGTAATACACCAAATTTGGAGTCTGCTAGTACTGAGCATGTTATGACGAGGCGTTGAATTTCCGCTAGGTCGAAGAATTTCGCCAGGTAGCTAAATCACTGTGCATAACGAAACAAATTTCACAAGGCTCGTAATTTCTCACATGTAGCGAAATTTCGCTAGCTTAGCCGAAATTTTCTGTGATAGCGAACATGAAATTTCGCTTAGGAACAAAGCTCAGCTTAAACCGTTCGTCTAGCGAATTCGGGAGATTTTCGCTAAGGTTGCGTAAATTTTCGCAATTCTACAAAATTTTCGCAACCTCTGTTTTAAAATTCCGTGCTTTGTCGATTCCACGTATTTCATCTCCGCCTTCAATCGTATCAATTTTTCTTCACTTTGCCTTCAGCCATTGATTCTTTGGTCAATGATGTATCGACACTGAAGCTCAAAACTTCATGATTCATCATACATCCCGATATCAACTCGCAAAGTGCGCAAAACCCAAAACAAACCCAAAAATAACCTCTAAACGGCATAAGGATACTAAGAAGACTGAACACTTCAATCGCATTAATGACTCGATTATGCCAAAGCACTCCAAACCTATCTAATATGTGGTTCAAAATTGTACTTTTTGTGGCACCAATCACACCCCCAACCTAAACGCCTAAATTCCTTAGCAATGCAAAACAAAAAGGAGATGCATGTAGTGATTTTCAAAAGGTTATGATTCAAAAGGTATATGCACATATAAACATTGCCTTTAAACCTAAAAAATTGACATCAAAATTGTAACCGATATGAAAGAATTAAATCCATACAAGAACAATCTTGTTCAATCTCATCCATCCACGATTCTAACTTGAATTTCCACCTAAGGCTAATGGTTCTTTATGTAACCGATTAAGTCAATAATTTGCAAATTGCTCTCCCCAACTTAGCACCGACATGGCCTAAGTTGTCGAACAACCCAGATGGTTAGTTACATCTTTTTTTTTTTTTTCTTATTCCCACTACATTGTGGGATGCACGTTTAAAAATTCGACTTCACCAAAGTCCGTGTAATGGGGGTCCACCGATGACTCCCAACCACTCAAGGTTTAGGGCATCAAGCCAAAAGGATCTTTCGACCACAAACTCTACAGGCTTCACCCCGGACTCCGTATGACTTCGAAAATCAAGCACCCACACTCGCTAAATCCTACTTCATTCACCCATGTAATCGAACACTGTAAATCGATCCCAAATCACATGTTCGCGCATGTGGCACCAAGTTTCTAGTTAAGCTGCCATACACTTCTCGGACCGTGTTTCGGGTTTCAAGGCAAACTTACGACTTTATTTTTTCTTTTTTTTCTTTTTTTTCTTTTTCTTCGTTTTTTCTTTTCTAAAATATCAAACATCGTCTTCAATCGCAAGTAACACAAACTATCCTAGGTTGCCAACATACTTAAGGTCGCCAAACAAGGATACAATCCACAACCATCAATTATAGTCCAGGCAAAGACCAGGCAGAAAGGGGAAATTCTTCAAGTTTACATGCCGAACTTCAAATGACCAAAATTAATTCAAGCATGGAATTTGTAAGTAACATAAAGGTGACAAACAAAGGATTCAATCCTCCAACTAAAGCAATTCAATTGTCCACTGTAGCACCAATTGTTCAATTGAAAAGAAAACATTACACATGGTAAAGGCACAAACATGATATGTACAAAAAGTCGTATATATAAAAACCGAATAGCTTTTGATATAGCCAAAACGGCTAGTACATGGCTATCAAAGCTAAACATACAAAATATCACCGCCACATGGCTAGCAATGAAGTCCCAATCAAATTAGTAGCAGTTGATAGTGCCGGTAACTATACAAAATCATAAAGAGACTAATCCACCCACCGGCTGGTGGTGGTGGGTCCGGTCACGGCCACAAACATCCAAATAAGATGCGCTCTGCAGGCCTTCTCCGATCAAAATTACGATAAGACCCGTAGGTCATAACTGTCAAACATGGAATGGCACTGTCAACCTCTGAATCCTTCCAGTTCACAGAGCTTCCAAAGTGAGCAGATAGTGATCCATCGCCGTCACCATTTTCCTATCAAACATCCGCATTTCGCTAACGCGTATTAATAGGACGGGCTGGGGAGTATTCACAGAATTTATTAATGGCCTGTGGAGGAGCGGTGACATTCAGGCCAGACTCACAGATTCGGCTCAAAGGTATATCATCCGTGATGTGGTCCTGCAGCCTCCCCGACCCTAGCATCTCCCCGGTCCCGTGGTCGTAGCGGAAAGATACGGCATAGTCATCACCCGCCTCCACGACATGATCAAGCAGCATCCCACCCCATCTCATCCCAAGTCCACCAGAAACCAGATGGTCCAGAATGCTACAAAGAAGCCCCGGCATAAGTAATGGAAGACTCTCGTCGGCCAAACTTCCGATGGACCTTCTCCTCGGGACCGCAACAGAGAGGCCATAACCGGGCCGTAGGGACCGAACCAAAATCCCCGAGATCCAGAAAGAGCCCCAAGATGGTACCCCTCCTCTCGCACATAATGCCGCGAGGGAATAAGCTCGGGCACGAAAGGGGGATGGTCGACAACAGCGATTCGAGGCGGAGTCGCTTCAGCACACCGGGTCCAAAGAAGCAGTCTTCGGCTGCTCGAATCCATTCTGCTGGCGAGGCGGGTGGGCCCACCTCGTGAACTCGTGATTGCCGGCGGTATATGCAAAGCAAGAGCTTTAAATATTCATTGCTTCTCGAGTAATTCGGGCGGCATCATCAACATCAACCAAGTCACGCGACTCGTCGATCCTTCGGGACGCCATCAGCGCAGAACTCAGCATTCACTCGTGGGTAGTAATACCGCCGGTCATTTAAAGGTAATAGCGACAATCTCTAATCGCCTCATGACCGCCAAAGATTCAGATCGCCTCGCAAGGGACGCCGTATACCTAATTCTAATACCGGAACGGTCACAGACGGTCGAACATTCTGAACGGGTTCCCTTACAAACAACGGCTCAATCCTCGGTGCGCGATACCGAGGTGATGAAGTCGCCCGCAGCCAGATGTGACTGTGGATTCCGGGCCACGGGCAGCTTGCGACGCACCGGGTCGCCCGAAGGTGCGGGTCTGGCCGAGGTCCGGGCCTCGAACTTCCTTCGAGGTACGGTGATGGGGCACGGTCCCATCCGCAAACCGATAACGCGCCTAATCCCGAGGCTCGCCGTAATTGCTTCCTGGTAGGCATCCCGATAGTCCAATAGAGTCGTAACTGGCACTCCCGTTGTAACGACCCTCACCCGAACGCTCTGAATGGTGGACCCACCCCGAAAGTACCGAACCATACCGAATGTAAACTGTAACATCGAGGAGGGCTCGACTCACCGAAAATGCACCAGGCTCAGATTCCGAAATGAGGCTCTCCGAGGTGATCAATTACTCAAGCAGCAAACGAATCCAGTGGCTCATCGGCCGCAATCGAAACCGGCCTGGAATAGCCAATAAGGGTCAGGAAAAGACCGATGCTGTGGCACTGTGCCGAACCGAGTGGGCACGACCGTCTTTGTGATCGGGTAGCCGAGGCTCACCTGAGGCTCGACAGAGGCATCGTGCCAAAGAAAATAATCAATGCGGTCGCTTTGAAAGCGCAAGGAGTTCGCCAAATTCTTGCGGAAAGGAAGCTCTAAACAAATGCACAAGGCAGCGTATAGCCAATGTGGCTTCAAGTAGGTTGCTCGTCACGCTCGCCAGGCAGGCACAATCCGGGCAGCGACGCGGGACTCAAAGTGGACGGATGCCGGAAAGCTCGCAGAAACCGCGCAAACAAAGGACAATGGCGTGGCGCAAGACGCCGGGACCCGTGGCTGGGCCGGGGGAAAGAATGAAGTGGCACTGGGACAACGCTCCCCGTGTTTATATATAGGACCGTTTGTCGAAGTCTCCCCTCGCCACGCTATTTTTAGCTTAATGGCCCAACCTAGTACACACCATCTCGCACTGACTTTTTGTGGTTAAATATTAATATTGTACTACATTATATGAAAATATTATATACAACTATAATTAAATCGAACACACTACTATAATTATATACAAACTAACTTATTTAGGAAATGAAAATGCTAAGTTAAAAATTTTCGAAAAATAATCAAACTAACTAAATTAACTAAATTAAGACAGAAGTAAAATTGTGGGAACCGCACCGGTTTTTGAACGACCTAACCAGTTCATTCTCAAAATTTACTCAAGGGGGGTCAAGGAGAATGATCTCCTCAACCCCCGCAGAATGGCCGATCACTGTGTCAAGCCCAAATGTTGATCCGCTTCCTCACTAATGGCTTGTGAACTGAGCACACGGTAGCTGGTGTTGATGGCAAAACCAATACCTCTTCATCTCCATGGCTGATTACTTCCTTGCATTTCCTCTGACACCGTGGTTTTCAAGACACCGATCAATTGAAACAACTTCATCGTAAATTTGATTTTCGCTCTGAACAAATTTTTGCTTGTTGTTCAAATGGAAGATATTAACTCCAAGGTCATGTTACCAAAGGTTAGTTGCATGACTCATCTCTAAGCACTTATTATCAGCAACGCAAGTACAGAAAGTGGTCTTCTCCTTAAGATGATCAGGATCGGGTTCGATAATTGCTCAAGAAAGCTGCTGACCGCTGCAAAATCATCTGGGTAGTGAATTTGTCTTTTCGATTTAAGACAACTCTCAACTGATCCTCTTTGTGTGGGATTTTCTAATGACGTGGCCAATGCGTGATGTTGCGGCTTGTCTTCACTCCAAAACCTAACTCCAAGCTGGTATAACACGCATTAGGTCTCGACACCTGCTCCCTAAACAAGCGGCGACTTTCTTTTCATGCAATTCCCACCAATAGACCTTAAATCGGAGATCCAGATCTTGTATTTGACAGCAGTATTTGTTTTGATTATGGCACCGACTTGTTCAGTGAGAAAATGCCTTTCTCAATGCCTGCTAATCCTTCTTGATCGCGGTAAAGATCCTTCAAATTTTTGCATAAGGTGGACTTGCTTGATTATGTGTCCACTAGAGGTATGTTAACTTTCACTTTGCCTTAATCTCTTAAAAAATGCTCACTTGTCGAGATGCCTTCTTTTTACTCCTCTAAGTGCTTCAGAATGGAGGTGGTAAGGTGGTATTTATGAATCCTTCTTAGGAGAATATGCTCGCATCATAGCTTCTTCTCCTTGATCACTTCAGCCTTCAGCATGGGTTGATCAACCTCTTCACCTCGCAGTAATTATACCTTAACTTCATCCATTCCCGAATTGTCGGATGACCCACCTCATGAATTCCTCGATTTGGAACCGCTTGTGATGGAAACTCCCTTATCTGCACTCTAGCAACTGCTGGGATCTTAGTGATCAACACCGTAGGTCGTCAATTTTCTGTCGAGATTGGGTTCTCAAGCCCATCTATTCTCTTATTCAAAGGTACTTTCTGCGCATCAATCCTTCAGGCCGCTGGTAACATTGATTCCTTTTTTTGTTCCTAACAGTCGCCCACCACCTTACTCAAATTCAATATGGAATCTTATTCCATCGGGGAGAGTGACGGTAGCTCTGCCAGGATCGGCGAGGTACCGCTAAATCGAGGTTTGGCACTGGGTACATGCAGGGGGTCAGGGTTCCACAAGGTTGTAGGTGATTCTTCAATCGGGAATTGCTGGTATTACCATATGGAGCATCGGGATTGCCAGGCTAGTATTGTTCCTGGCGTTGCTCGCGACATCTCCGACATCAAATCCTTTCACTCAGGCCATAGCTATGGTCACCTGGTGCACAGGGATTGGAAATTGCGTGCTGATCGAATCAGGCAGATTTTCGCCACCGCATGCACCTCGAGCTGTTTGCCTTCAAGCTCCTCTACCTTCCTAGCTGGTCGAATCTCAACTCGCTTATTTCTCCGGCAAGGCATACATCCCACCCCCTCGTCGATCGGGGTGGTTCATCCTATCCATTTCTAGTGGTTGCTCATCCAACCCTTAGAAGTTTCCAGCCACGATAATTTAAAACCATGGCTTCATTAGGATGCTTACTTAGACAGTCTCCCCCACACATGGTTTCCAATAGCTCGCCTCTGGCGGCAGAGACATACCACCATGGGAGGAAGCCCACCAACATCCAAGTGTCAAACCCATTGTGGGTGGGCACACCATGGTTTCCATAACCTTTCCCAACACCGGGTAAAATCTCTCACCATCATGAGCTGCAAAAGATAAATTTGTTCTTCAAATTGTTGGTTCATGAAAGAATCGGGTTAACTTTCAGGAATTCGTCAAACACACCTACTTCTAATGGTTCCCAGCTCCCAATGAGTTGACACATCTGCCTCACTCCTTAGAGTCACGGAAATGCTTAGCCAAAGAAATCCATGTCCATCATACCTTCCCTGGGCGAAAACCTCAAAATCCCACATGATTATGATTTTCATTTTCCATACCACAGATACGTGGGGAGTAGGTACCAAATATATCTCACCTACATCTTCGCAGGAGGATGATACAGATGGGGTACTAATCCCCAGATATGATGAACCCCATGGTTCATATGCACTGGATCCACTGGTTCGGTCAATTGCCGTTCTCGTACGGGATCCATAGACGCATGTACACTGATCACCATCGGGTCAAACAGTACCCATTCTATGCATCTAATTGATGTGTTCCCTATCCCACTGTTGCATAAACACTGCTACAAAATTTAGAGACGGACAAAGAGCACCAGTAGCTTGCAAAAAGGTTAAGACAGCTAAAAAATTAAACTAACCGAATTTAAAACTAAATAAATGGCAGCATCGCGAAATATTAAAAACTGGCGCTCTCGCGAATCAGGGACAAAAAGAGGTAAAAAGCGTTACTTCACTGCTGCACGCCATCACGTACACTTCAACTTACCATTAGTAGTTAAGTACCGACCCAAGAACGCGCCATTTGATTCGCGCTGCTTAGGGCCAGCCAAAATCAACAAAATTTATATACACTCTGTTCTTACTACCGCTTCGTAGTCAAGCTACCGCAGATAAATGGTTCAATAGTGGCTCAACACGATGGGTTTTTCATCCTAAAAATGATTTAAGTGCACGGCATTGCAAGGCTTTTTATTCGATTCTTTTTGATTTGCTTCAAAACAAGTGGAAGTAGCTAAAAGCCAGAAATTGTAAAATCAAAAGTGGGAAGTGTAAAAAAAATTAACTTTGAAGATTTAGATCACTAACTTTCGTAAGTTGTGGGCAATGTTGTCCTGTTTTATCCTCGCTATGACAAGCAACCCATAGTCCAAGGCATAACCGGATCTATGCTTAACTAGCAACCTCACCCTTGAAATCAACTCCTATTTGAGTCAACACAGTAGCATGCATCTACGGCCCCTTTACTGCTTGGTGAAAACCCTAACATTCAATATCATCTCGCAGGCTCGTAAAGACCATCGAACTACGTTGCATCCAAGAATAAGTATGGGATCAGATTCGAAGCATGAGAGTATTGGCCAAATCAATAACATTCAATGCAATTCAACCTCAACTTTGAAACCCTAACATTTAAATATCATTTCCCGCAGGCTCAGAAGACTATCTAAAGAACCACAAAGGTATCTAGCATTACACAATCAGGTCTTTAAAGGCAGAAAATGCCAACCAATAACATTCAATGCTATTCAACTCCCACTTGAGGCATGGGTCATAAACACGCACCTATGGCTTTTAATACAAGAGGACAACATGCATATGCCCCACCACTCAAGCTAGCCTTCCTCTTCAAAGAAAAGAGGTTTTAGCCAAGCATCTCTTGTTGTCATCCTCAAGAGGGCAGCCTGGCAAAACAAGAAAGTAAGAGAAAGAGGAGAGTAGAAGAGAAAGCAAACCTAATTAAAAAACGAGACTTTATTTACAAAATGAAAACTTACAAAACTTCTCTCTCCCCCAAATCGTTAGGTTTCCCCCAAAATTCATATTTATTACAAAAGAGAGGGTTTATATACACCTCAATACATGAAAATATCAAAAGCCTACAACTCGCTGTTAAAGGACAAATAGGTACACCAAATTGAGTCCGGTTAGCATTATACAAAAGCATGACGAGGTAGTTGAATTTCCTCGCTTAGTCAAGAATTTCAAGAGAGCAATCACTTCAGCATAAATAAAACAGAAATTTCGCGCAGGCCTGTAATTTCCGCTTAGTTAGCGAAATTCTGCCAGCTTAGCTAAATTTTCGTGGAGTAGAATCATGAAATTTCTTAGAATTGCCTAGCCGAACTGCCTCGTCTAGCGAAATTCGAGATTTTCACAGTTGGTCGCAAAATTCTTCGCAATCCTAGCGGTAAAATTTTCTAACTCTGCTGAAAATCTAAAAGCCTTTGTCGACTTCCACCGCATTTCACTGCCTTCAATCGCATCAATTTTTCTCTTCACTTTGCCTTCAGCTTTTCATTGATTCATTATTTGATGTATCACTGAAGTTCAAACTTCATGATTCATCATACATCCCGATATTAGAACTGTTAAGAAAACCTCGCAAACAAATAAAATAACCTCTAAACGACATAAGTGATACTAAGCAGACTCACCACTTCACCGTACACGATCTGATTAGTGCGCAAAAAGCACTCAAAACCTATCTAATATAGGGTTCAAAATTGTACTTTTTGGGCACTAATCAAATGCTGGAGGACAATATCCGAGCAGCAACCCAGATTGTTATGATTACAAACTAGCCGACCGAAGGAAATAAGCCGTTTGGGAAGAAACCATATGAGTCTAAGGAAGGTCAGAGTAGAGACCAAAAGCGATCCCGTGATCAATCATAGAAAAAGAGAGAGATCCCACAATTCACCCACTTGAACATCTCGTATGAAAGGCTTATGCCCATCATTCGCGACTTGCAAGAGTTTAAATAGCTAACACCGATCCAAACAGATCCCTCCCAAAGAAACAAATCCTTGCAGTGCAATTATCACAGAGATCATGGGCATGAGACCGATAGGTTCTAAAGCTTGAAGTTTATGGTGGAAAAACTTATCAAAGCGGGACACCTCAGGAGGTATATCAGAGAAATTGACCACAAGGTGGAATTAGGGCAGGTAGCGGACAGAGTTACAGTCGGTGCGGTAGCGCCGTCAGAATCTAGACCAGCCAGTAACTATAGACTGGGCAGACCATCTGACGACTAGTATCAGTCGAAGTGCTAACAAAAGAAGCTCTTAAGAGCCGCCATAGTTAAGGCCCGAATAAATGATGTCCACACGGAGGGCAAACATGAAGAAACCAAACCAATAGATTCAATTCCCATATCCTTCCTCCTTAGCTCGAACAAAATATTACGCCTTACTATGATGCAATCGATACCACCTCGTATTAACGATCGGCGTGCATGTGGTAATGATAGATCCTTGCAAAGGCGGTAGACTTGTTGCAACCACCACTTCAAGCGTATGAAGCTTCAGAGTCAGGAACTAAGCTCCAAGAATCCTCTCTGGTTTTAATGGTGCAACTATCGTAATTCTTGGAGATGTTGCGCTCCTTGTAAAAGCCAGGCCAGTGACTCAGCAGGTTTTGTTCTCAATCGTCAAAGACTTGGGGCCTTTCAACGCCATAATGGGGCAAGCCTGGCTGCACTCAATGAAAGCTATCCCCTCAACCTACCACCAATCTGGCTACCATTTGACTAATGCCAAGTGTGTCAATTTTGGCAGCTTTTACCGCCGATGGTAATGTTATCACCATCTATGCAGGAACGTAAAGGGAGAAGCACATTGAAAATCTTCCCTCAAGATCAAACCGCTTAGCAATCACGTCATTGCCTAGATCGTATTAAATAGAAGGATCCGCCGTTATGGATCCTTTGAGCAGTAACGCTGACAGTCGGAAAGTTCACTTACTTCAACTTTCTTTCCGTCAAATGAAGAAAGGGAGCAGTTACGACTCATGTTGTTGAATAATATAGATGTCTTCGCTTAGAGCCACTCATATATGATTGGGATTAACCCGACGGTGGCCTCTCACAAACTAAATGTTATCCCCTCGGTTGAACCAATAAGATAGAAAGTGAGGCGTTTCCACCTAGATCACCATTAGATCATTAAGACGGAAGTAGACAACTTGCTGAGGGTAGGTTTCATCAGCGAAGTGAAGTACCCCGAATGGCTAGCTAACATGGTAGTGGTTCCAAAGAAAGGGGGTAAGTGGTGAGTATGTGTAGATTACATTGATCTCAATGAAGCATGCCCCCAAAAGATAGCTTCTTATTGTCACGTATAGACCAAATTGTTGATGCCGCAGCTGGGCACGGAATACTGTTGTTTCTAGATGCTTTCTCTAGGTATCATCAAATTCCCATGCACCCGCCTGACGCAGAGAAAACGACCTTCATTATACCTCACGGGTTATACTGCTATGATGTGATGCCTTTTATCTTAAAGAATGCTGGGGCAACTTATCAAAGATTGGTGACTAAGATATTCCAACCATTGTCAGCAACACAACGGAGGCCCCATCGACGACATGCTCAGAAAATCCAAAGAACGCCGACCATACCAAGCATCCGCAAGAGGCTTCGAGTTGTCATAAGGTATGGTATGAAACTCAACCGCTTGAAACGCGTCAGAGTCGGGTCGTAAGTTTTAGGCTTTATGGTGACCTGCAGAGGATACTGCCAATCCATTCAACTTAAAGCTATAATGGACTCTAAGGCTCCTACCTCCAAGAAAGAAGTGTAGCAACTAACTGGCTGGCTGGCGGCTCTCGGGCGGTTCATATCCCGTTTCACAGACCGATGAAAACCATTTTTCATCACCCCAAGGGAGCCAATGAGGAATGCGACCAAGCCTTTGAGGCGATAAAACAAAATCTTATAGAATCGCCAATTCTGGCCAGCCTCGGGGCAGGCGATACACTTTACCTTACCTGGAGGTGTCAAAGGAGAGGTAAGTGTAACTTTGTTCAAAGAAGACGAAAACCGAAAGCAGAGACCAATATTCTTCATGATCAAATCTCTATCTGAAGCGTAAAAACACTAAGATACCCGTCTCGAACAAGATAAATTCTTCGTGTGGCGCCTAAGAAGCTTCGCCACTTCCAAGCACACCATCGCCGTGGCCACCACTCATTGCGGCACCATACGTAAAACCCCACCTATCAAGAAGGATGGGTGCGCGGGCAATCGAGCTTGGTGAATTTTGCAGATTCGCAGATAAACCTTGCTGCATTTATTGTGGCAACCTGACAGATTTTTTAACAGAACTACCCCAACAAGATAGGGACCCGAATAACATTGGTTGGTGGATCTTTAATGTGGACGGCGCTTCTCGCCAAACGGGAGCTGGAGTTAGCTTGCAACTTAGAGCCTTGATTGGGGAAAAGGTAGAGCATGCCATACGGCTAAACTTCCTCGTATATGATAATGAGTCTAAATACGAAGCAATCTTAGTCGGGGTCAACCTCGCAAAGTCTGTATCCTCAAAAAAACTCATCATACGTAGTGACTCTCAACTGGTAATAGGACAGGTAAACATAGAAGGCGAGACGCAAGACCAACGCATGGTTAATTACGCAAGTTTGGGCAGGAAACAACTAGGGAGTTTTGCAGCTTGGAAGCTCAAACATATCCTAAGAGACTCGAATGAAAAGGCAAGACGCCGGCGCAGGGGTAAATGTGATTCATCCCAATAAAGAAATGGTGTCTTTCTGTCTACTACTGGCCGATGTCAGCCTTATTACGACTCAACTGTGACAAAGTATCTCGGTTTCTACAACTCCTATAATGCATTATTTGAGCTTGAGAGAGTTTCCAGATAATAGGGTTGAAGCTCATAAGATTCAGGTCCAGGTGGCTAGGTTTTCCCTTATAAACGAGCAATTATATAAGAGGTCTCTAGATTGGCCGTATCTTAAGTGTCTCACCCCAACAGACGCGATATACCGGCGAACCTACGGCGGATATGTGTTCATCCGTCGATGTAACCTTATACTACGCGCCCATACATGTGGTTATTATCACAATCCACGAGAGCAGATGCAAGAACTCCATGTTAGAGTACCATCACGCAACGAAAAAGCCCTCATCTCAAAGGTGTCGAATTAAGATCTAACCACACCATCACGCCCTCGCTCCTTGTCAAAGGGGGAATTGATATAGTTGGACCATTGCCTACCGCCCCAGCTCAGAAAAAGCTATGGTTGGTTGCCATCGACTACTTTAGCAAATGGATAGAGGCTGAGGCCTTCGCCTCCATCAAAGATAAGGACGTCATCCAATTTGTGTGGAAGAATATTACCCATTCGTCGTATCACCTCGCCGACAGAATCGGCTAAACGGGCCACGCTTGATAGTAAAGTATACCTAAATTTTTTCCATGAGTTGAAAATCAAAAACTTGTACTCAACCCCTGTATAGTTTCCACAAAGCAATGGCTGGGACGGCTGGTTTAACAAAACTCTTCACTGGGCTGAAAGCTCACATTCTGCCATAGAAAGGGGCAAGAGCTACCCGGGATCTGCCTACAAAACAACCACATCCCGGTTATCTGATATCATGAAACGCCTCAATATGATGGAGGCAATAATCTTTACCAGATTGGTATACTACACTTCAAACTAAATTTTAAAGAATAATGCCGCCATCACCAAAAGACTTAGATATGATGACGAGTTCAGCGGTCAGAATCCGCACACAATGTCTACTAATGTAATGACTCCACTAAACTGACAGATGAACACAAATCACAAGGTATTCCGAGCCGAAGACCTAGTCTTGAGAAGGGTCTTTGAAAACACGGTTGACCGACTACAGAAAAGTCTCACCAAATTTGGCGGCCACGTATCAGAAGAGTGGGGGTCACTGGTCGCATTACCATTAAATAAACTAAACGGGCACCAAAGGTTCAGAATGTGAATGTTATGCACCTTAAAATGCCATCGTTATGTTTTGGTGTGGTTATCATTGTACCATTTAAAGTATTTTCTTTCAATCTTTCAAATTATTACTATCTCAAGTGTTCTTTAAAGCCATTATTTCCTTCAATTTTCGGACAACCCCATTTCAAAAGACCATAATGCCTGGTCAACACTGCACTTTCCAAAAGCCCGATGTGGCTCTAAGCATGTCGACATTCTCTGCAGACTGGGATGTGACTCTAAGTCACAGCACTTTCAAAACTAATGTGTTTATGCTCCCAAACCCTCACTGGTGTGATGAAGGCGCTAAACCATACTCAGACTCTTCTTACTTGCTTTTCCGTACATTGGTGGGCCAAAGTCTTATAACTGAATCAAAATATCATATACAGTAGATACAAAATAAAACTACCATCGTAGTGGTGTTTATAGTGTCAATACATACAATCATGAGTCCCATTTACATATACATATACAAAAATTGTACATTTACATAATCATAGCACAAGACCTATAGGTGATTGACCCCCTACAAGTGTGCTCACTCGCCAGTAATGCAAGATTCTGTGACGTTCCTTGTGATCACCTACACTGATTGAACTCCGGTGCTTAACGCTTAGTGGGAAATATATGACTTATATGTATACACATGCATCAATACTCTTTTACAATAAGCATATAAAAATAACAAATATACAGTAGTAGATATTAGAATTTATCATGAATTCATATAACAAAAATTATGTTGTTATAGTTGTACTTATAGCACTCATACTCTGTTCGATCTTCGTGAGGGAGTTACATAACTTATACTTGTACTGAGGCATTCAAGAGGTACTGGCGTAATCCTACATTGTATAAAGGCAATCAGAGGTCTGTAGAAAGGTAATGATGTACACATTTTACTTTATTCGTTATTTAGACTCTTATCATATAACTGTTTGACTACCTAGACCAAGACAAGAAATGAGTCGGACATATAATAATAAGCACCTAGCGGTACAATGGCTAAGATCGAGGTGTCAGAGCACAAAGAAGGAGGTCAAGACCGACAAAAGAGTGCCGGGCCGCACTACAAGTGAGAGCACCATACTAATGCCTAAGCACTAATCGGAGTACCATACTTTATGTGCCGCCTGTCGAGAGTGTCGCGACTAATAAGAGAGCACCAAGCATCTATACGTGTCGCCACGCAAATGAGGGGCCGTCATTAATATCCCGCCTTTAAGCAGCCCCATACCAAGTGTGTTCAGAACTTGCTATCTTATAGATAAAGGTTTCGTTAACATTCACTTTTCGCCGAGGCGGCGATACGGCTCCAATTTTTCTTTACTTTTACAACATGTATGAACTACCATACTCTTATAGAGTCCTCATTAGTCCAATCGACAAGTTCTTGGAATAACAGAATAGCAAAACGAAACAAAACACAAAATTTCCATGCTGTGAATAGTAGCTACGCCGCGGCGTAACACTGCTACCACGGCACCCGAGGCCTAAACTAAGCCTCTCAGCCCACGTCGTATGACCCACGCTGCGCGTGGGATCCCTACGCCACCCGGTAGGACCCTCAAATGCCCGCATTTTGTCGATTTGGTCCATTTTTCCAAAAATCCAACCAAAAACCCTTAATTAATCCAAAAGCATCATTGAAAACAACTCCAAATGTGGGTTCTAACTCACCAAACTAAACATAGTTTAATTGTGTGGTTTTTCCAAACCCAAACTCAAATACTTCAGTTAGGTTAACTTCCCAACACCTAATAGGTATCCATACATCATAAACCAAGAATCCCTACTCAAATGGAGGATTCGATACTTATAAAAAGAGTAAACTTAGGCCTACTAACCTAACTTTGAATGAAATCTAAAATAGGATGAATTCCTAACTAAACCCTAGAAATGGAACAAACTAATATCCTTACTAAAGTCCAAAATCCATATTAATCCATAGTAATCCATACAATCCATACAAACCCATAGTGATCCATACCTTTCCTCTTCTTCTTCTTCTTCTTCTTCCTCTACCTCTTCTCTTCTCCTCTCTTCTTCTTTATGTTGAAGCCTTCTCCAAAAATGAGAGACCAACTTGGTCTTATCCCATTTGGTCAAAATTTCATTTTGTTACACTTTGGTCCCTCATCTCTCCTCTATTTACAAATCAAGTCATTCATATTTACACTTTAGCATCTCATCTTCTTATCTTATGACTTTGTGTTCTCGTTTTTGACAAATTCACACTTTACTCCTTGTATCTTTTGTACAATTATGGGTTTCTCACACGCTTGGCATTTAAATTGTTTAAAAAAAAAAAATTAAATTATACCTATAAAATAGCCTAAATATGTTGAAAACGGCTAGGGTATATTTCGGGGTGTTACAAAATGTGGCTCTTAGCCTGTTGACACTTTCAAAAGACCAGATGTGGCTCTACACTTGTTGGTACTTTCAAAAGACCAGTTGTGGCTCTAAGCTTGCTGGCACTTTCAAAAGAATAGTTGTGGCTTTAAGCCTTTTGGTACTTTCAAAAGACCAGATGTGACTATAATCTTGTTGGCGCTTTCAAAAGACCATATGTGGCTCTAAGCCTACTAGTACTTTCAAACTTTCAAAAGACCATATGTGGCTCTAAGCCTGCTGGTACTTTCAAAAGACCAGAAGTGGCTCTAAGCCTACTAGTACTTTCAAACTTTCAAAAGACCATATGTGGCTCTAAGCCCGGGCTGTAATTTCTCTAAAAGACCGGGAGGGCTCTACATGCCGTCGTCACCCCGATTCCCGGTCCGAATTGACGGGAGGATCCGACCGAGTCCGGACGCGAGACTTCGTACACGGATTCTCTTATTTTCGATATATATATATATATATATATATATATATATATATATATATATATATATATATATATATATATTTTTAAAGCCAATTATACCTGTGGGAAGGGCCTCCACATATTATAAATGTAATCAATAATGACCTATACATTTACCGAAATCCCATTTATTAAATACAAAACTTTACACTTTTACAATTACAAATCGTGAAAAAGACGGAACTCACGAATGGAACCCACAAGTGTGTGCCGTCACCAGATGCTGATGTTCGGCCGACGTTTTCCGTACTACACGGATTAAACCCGTGCTAAGCTTTACGCTTAATGGGAAACATTTCTTATGCATATACACATTTAACTATAAACAATAATGTATAATATAAATTTCCTGGGCTTTTACTTATATTATGAGTTTACACGAGTACTTCTTGCTAACCTAGCTACGCTTATTTGGATCTCCGTAGGAAAGTACAGATCTTATTCTTATGTAACTTATGCTTTATCACAAACTTATGTTCATTCAAGACTCTGTGAGGGAGTTAACTATATCTATCTCGAACTTATACTTACTGTGCTTATGTTTAGACGCCCAGACTTCGTAGGAGTTACAGAACTTATCCTTATACTACGGAGTTTACCCTTATTCGGAGGTACCCGTAGGTATCGCCGAAATTACGGAATGTATACCGATAATGCAGAACTTATTCTTATACGGAAGTACTTGTAAGTACTACAAAACTTATAACTGGTATTTCAAATCTTATACGAGTATTACAAAACTTGATATCATTCCATTTAACTTATACATCGGTCTATTAACTTATACTTCTTGTTTTACATAATCCTATTATTGTCTTACTGGGACCTTATTCTTGTGCGAAGGTACCCGTAGGTATGATAAGTCGGAACAGATCAGATTATATCACATACCAGGTCGGATCAGACTTATTACAGAGATAATGAATATTAGTCTTTCAGAGGTACGTATCATGTATTCATTATACCGGCAATTCGTAGTTACGATCGACTTATATTTATCTGACTGATATCGGGAAAGATCAGATATACTCACATCGATTTATACTTATTTTACGTAACTTGTACTTGCTTACTGATACGAGTAAATTCGTGGGTAATAATGTAGAACTTATACTTATGTTATCGAGACAAGGGTACCCCTGGGTACTACAAAACTTATACTTATGTTGCGATGTAAGTACGTGGAGTCTTCACGGAGGAACTTATCAAATACAGGGGTACCCTTGGGTACCACGGAACTTAATCGGGTTGCAAGGTACGTAGGTACCCGGAGGCTGTGAGATACGGGAGTATCCCCAGGTGCTAGAACTTGGTGAAATGCGAGGAGTGCGTAGGTGCTACGAGCTTGTCGAATACGGGTGCAGTGAGTCTTACGAGAACTTAAGCGAGACAAGACTTGTCCCGGAGACGGAACTTATTCGGATACGGGGAGTACGTGGAGTCTTCTGAACTTATCTGAGGAATACATTCGGATCTTCTTTCTTTATTCTTTGATAGGGTCCTATCATATAAGCTGTTTTGACTACCTATAGACGATGTCTGAATGGGGACAAATATGGTCAGTACGGAGATACTATACAATACGGAAGTCTTAGTAGCACTAATCAGGGCTATTGGAATCTTTTGAGCAGAGTGCCATAGCGCCCAACGGGACGGGGAGTGGTAGCACTGTCGGGATCTTAGGAAGTCTTGTCCCGAGTGCGGGCCTTGTCGGAAGTCTTGCGGACTAATCGGGAGTGCAAGTACTAATTCGGGACCGAGTGCGGAAGCACTAACGAGAATACCGAAGTACTGTCGGGACAGGAGTCTTTGTGTCATTAAATAAGCGGTCTTAGGTGGTTTTACAATTATATGAGTTCGATAACTTACTATCTTATAATAGGACATTGTTAGCCCATTATGCGTTCATGCCGGTCATTCCATATCTTGGTAAGGTATGATGAACGTAATCACACCATATTATGTATTCTTATTCTTATATAAATCTCTTTCCGGGGTGGAATCGTCCGTCGGATCGTCGAGCTGAGTTATGGCATTTCATACGACTAATTGATTCTGGATTTTAGGGCAGTTTGAAATATTTATTTTCCAGTGCCTTGTCTCGATATTTGACACTGGATCTTTGTACTCCTTCAAGTTAGGTGCTAAGGTTTCTATTCAACTAGAATCACCCAATTTGAACAGGAACTCAGGGTCGTCAAAACATCGAGTTCTCTATGTTGAACTGGAGCCCAGAATTTGGCTTACATGGTCCCACTTTGAGTGAATTTTTAGGCCACTTAGGATCAGAATTTGGCGATGCCTATTCTTTAAGTTTTGTTCTTTTTGAAGTCTATTTTACGTAGCCACTTGAATCACTCAAATCGGATGAAATTCAGGCAAGTTATGGCCAAAATCTGGCCAGTCAGCTGGGAATGCGAACGGGGTGTGCCAGTACACCTAAAGTGTCTGCAGGTACACATTGGCCAAAAATGACCAGAACACAAAGTGTACCGGTACACTTTCAAAGTGTACCGGTACAAGTTACTCGAAATGCCCTAAAATGTGTGTTTTTCACCCCTTTTTCCATGTTTTGATACTCAATCAACTCTACACTTCAAACACACATCAAAACCATTTCTAATTCACCTTGGAATCTCTTTCTATTCAATTCTTCCTTCAATACTTATCTTAGTTCAAAGACCTATCATGAATTACTTCAAACCCATTCTGATATGGAGTTTATAGCTAAATACACAAATCAAACTCAAGGATTTGTTAGGTTATTCTAAACCCTAATTCAATTACTCTCAGTGGCAACGATTCATCCTCGAAAGAGGATTTCATGAGCTTCTTGTGCCATATGGGGTTTCCACCTTACTTGCCATCATTTTGGGTTAAGATGAAACCACTGGCAAAACCAAGTTTAGGACAGCTCTTAACCAACCAACATGGCAATTCATATAATCTGTAGAATCCATAACCAAGGTTAGTCTCCATACCTTGGCTTTGCTTGATTTTGACTCCTCCATCTTCTTCCTCTTCCTCTTCCTCTTCTTCTCTCTTTTCTCCTTCTTCTCCACGTTTTTTTTTCCTCCCACAAATGAGACCAATTTGGTCTTTAAATTCCATGTTTGCTAAGGCAGCATTTGGCCCTCAAAAACCCATTTTTGGGTTAGCTTCCTCTAATTGCATTTTGGCCTCTCATCTTCTAGGAATTACACAACAATTCCTATTATTTCTTCTTTGGCCCATAGTCTTTTCAAATTATGACTTTTAAGCCCCTTTTTGGACAATTCACATATTTGTCCTTAAGTTTTGTAACTTTCCGGGTCTCTCGTTTCCGTGTTTCGCATTTTAACTTTCGAAAACGATCTCAAGTGCTCACTTACAAAATACCCTAAACATGTCGAAAGCGACTAGGGTATATTCGGTGTTACCACGCTTGCCACTTTCAAAGACAGTTTTGGCTCTAAGCTTGTTGTACGGTCGAAAAGACCAGATCTTTGGCTCTAAACTTTCCTAGCACTTTCAAGGGCAAATGTGGATCTAACCTGCTTGGCACTTTCAAAACCCAGGATGTGGCTACAAGCCTACTCGTACTGCAAAAAAGACAAGATGTGGCTCTCCCAACATGTGGCACTAAGACCGAAGCTAGCTCCTTTGTTGACACATGCCTAAGCATAGTAGCGACTCTTAGCCTATTGGCTAGGTAAAAGACCCCAGCTGGTGCCTTGCACGGTGACCCATGTGAACCACATGACACGCTCTTATAAAACTTAACATTGAAATCCTTAAAGCAACTATCCTAGTCAAAATTCGTGAATAGGATAGGGATTCATTGCATGAGTAAAAAAAGAAAATCATATTTCATTAATACATCGAAAGGCGTCAATGATTACATGAATGTTCATATATATTATGGCGGCTAAACAGGGCCCCTTATAAAAACTTCAACAAAAGAAAGGGGACAAAAGAAAAAAGGGACAAAAGTCAACTATGATCATCGGCAGGAGCACTTTCACTCTGATCCACCTCAGCTGTTGTGGCCTCAGTGGCTGCAGGGGCTTGGGGGCACCTAGGGTCCATGAAGAACTCTGGAGGGAGTGGCCAGAGGAGTTGGGCATACCATCAGGAACTTTTGGCTGGTCCCCACAGAAGTTGTGTTTGAACATACAACACCCGTAGCCATAGGCAAAGATTAACTCTAAAGCCTTTTGGTAGTCCTCCTCCATGGCTTCTTTATCTTTGTCGGCCTAGGATTGGAGGAGGACATTATCTTTCTGTGACCGATCTCGACAAAGGGAAGTTTGTTCGACCTCCCAGGCGGCCGACCTCGACCACATGCTTTGGCCTCCTCCTGTTGCTAGGTGTCTTGAACCACAACCCCGGCTCCTCCTTCGCCAGCACCTTTGCGTCACACATACAACCCTGACCTATCGGGCAGCTGAGCCTCTGCTTAGTCATCCCTTGCCTTTCTCGCGGTTGTGGCCTTCTCACATGCCCTCATGGCCTTGGCTCCCGATGCTTGGACTTGGCCCAGCTCTTAGGCCTTCATTTGGGAGCATGATGCTTAGGCGACGGACTGGCGTAGAGCTACAACTTCTTGGCATCTTCCAGCCTATGGTGAAGCTCCTCATGTTGGCACGCCATATTTTGGATGGCGGTGATAGCCTATAAAAGGAAAGGAATTATAAGAAAATCACAGCATAAGACTCACGATCAAGCGTTAAAAGACAAACCAACCAAATCAACTGTCTCATTAAAATCATGGTTACGAAGGTACATTAGTCTTCGATACCGAGTTGGTAGGTCTTTTTATCGATGCTTGAGAAAGTGATGGTACTCTTGAACACACACGCATGCTCCGGTATGCCGAAGGTTAGTGGGGTAGAGCTTGCGCATATTAGCGACATAAGTCTCCATTTGGTTGAAGGGGTTCGAGCGATCGATAATCAATTGGGCAGCATAAAAACCAAGAACAGACATGTCCATCGAAGGCTGATCCCACTTCATCGGATTGTGAATTGAGTTCGGCACCTAGCTTGTGGGTAGACATTTGCAAGCCCTAGCCGGGAATAGCGACCCTAGCGGCTACCTCCCAGGGAGCCTCCTCCTGGCTCTACGGTGTGCAGGCCCCCAGATTGGAACCCCATCCTCCAGCGATGCACAAGCTTCTCGAGGAGCATCCTTAGCGGCCCCCTCTAATGTCGGCAGGACATCGGAAGTTCGTTCTAGGGAGTCCATAGCAATTGCGCTGAGCTCCTCCAGCCTCCTTGCATCTAGGCTAGGCGCTGGCGCTTTCAGCGGATTCTTTAAAGGCAGAGTAGTCTCTTCTGTGCTCTGCTTTGCTTGTCATCCATGCAATGAAATCGATGGGAAAGACTAGACACTATCGTATAGCTCCTCGGTAGGGTCATTAGCGTTTTGATCCACCTAATCCATGAAGCCCTCTAATCCCACACCAGACTCTATGATCTTTCCCTTCTTCTTCTTCTTCTTCCCCGCCTGGGGGGTAGACCGAGAATCTTGTTCATCCAAAGGTGATTGGTTATGTCGGACCAAAGGTGTGACTTTTTCTTCGCGGTTTCAACCTTGAGGCTCTTAGGACCCCTCTTGTGCAGAGTTGCTCGGGGTTGACTTTAGGAGGGTGGTGAGAATAAAGTGTTCTCCCCTAACGAGCTCTACTGGCAATGGGTGGTGGATGATGAGAACTATGTAAGGGAAGGGGTTGGCGCCTAATTCTCGTAAGTTCTTCACAGATAAGAGGAGCTCGTGGTTGCGTTCCCCCTCAGTGATCTATAGAAGCCGTCGATGGAGCTCGGTTCAGCCTTCTCATACATAACCAGTAGGCGCACATGCCTACTATGGGAGTGTTATAGAAAATAAGAACATGTCAAAACAAGCAAAATTCCAAAATGAGGGCATGTGCCAAAACCTTACGAACGACACAGGGAGTACAAGTCCCACAAGCTTAAACAAACCCAAGACGAGAGAAGTGATTTGGGTAAAGAAGCCTAGAGAGCGGAGTTATTATAGTACCACGGGACCTTTGTAAATAACTTCTTTGTGATCCTTGGGGAAGTCCTGGAGCTAGGTTACAAATTGTAGTCGAAATTTGTGGGGCGTCATAGATAGGTATTTTAGCCTAAGCTTCAAGGTGTAAATAAAACAAATCTCTACTAGTGAAATATCTAATTGGTAGAGAAAGTTTAGCATACTGCAATTCATAAGAATCCGAAAGACATTGGAGTGTACGAGTGTAGGAGGTGCCCTAGTGAAGTGTAGACCAAAGAAGGGCTAGGGAGGCAAAGTCTAGCGGTAAACTGCTCTCGGGTAAAATAAACTGCATTATCTATGCTCACATTCTTGAGTAGTTGCATATCGACCTCTCGATCAGTGGCGGCAGTGGGAATAATCTGGACCTCAGTCTGTTTGCTAAAGTGGGCATTTCACGAGGGTTCCCTCTTACACCCAACCTAAGCTGGTGGAAATAACCGTGACCTCTCACCAGCTCTGGCAGACAAGCGGATAAAGGGGATCGGGGAAAAGTCCCCCTACAGGAGTCTAACGACCCTGTAGCAACAAAACCTAAGAATTCCATCGACGAATGAAGTTTGCACCTTAAGAAAGAAACAAGAACTTTCTGGCCCAAAAATATTCGACAAGCAGTCTGATAAACACGCGAGGGGCGATACAAGCAGTTGCAGGAAAACTCACGGAGGAAGAATTGAAAGTAATTAGAGACCTCAGATCAGTTCCCTTGAAGAAAAGTTTGCGGAAGCATAAAAATGAAGTACAGCGGCAAGGCTTTGTGAAAGAGTAAAAGAGTCAACACTTGGACCCTAACCCTTAAATATAAGGGTGAAACATCAACGGGCGCATTAAATGTGATGTCAGAACATCATGCGTACGCTTCCCATGCACTTTAGCCAACCAAAACCTTCACGCTTCTATTAGATGTCTTGATAATTTTGGTCTTTTCAACTTTCACTAAGGTTTTTAAACAGTATTTTCCCCATTAAAAGCGAAATTAGGTCGGGAAAAGGGGGGGCATTGTGGGTACCATGGTCGCTGGTCATTGTTACTCATTGGGCTCAAGGCCGCTTGGCCCATGTTTTGAAGAGGCCTAAGCCCACATACCATATTAAAGCCAAGGGGCGCCACCCAGGTGGGAGAATCCTAAAGAAAGTCAAGATGTCTTTTCATGGACTTGCTTCAAGGCGGTCCGTCTAGAATTTTAAGTCCCCGAGCTAGCCATCCTACCATATATGGGAAGTTTTTTATGGATAAGTATACGAAGGCAGAAAATACACAAAATGTATTTATCAGCGGATTTCCTAGTTTCCAAATCCCTTATTTTATGAAAAGATTAATCCTTGATAAGGAAGAATTAATCCTTGATAAGGAAGAAAATATTTTATCCCTAAGATTAAGAGATTTTCTTTCCAAAAATCGAGAGATTCGTGAACCACTTTCTATATCCCCCAAGAGGGGAAGGTAAACAATTCCAACTGCGTGTACTCTCTTCTTCTTCTTCTCCATATTTTCTTGACGAAAAATAAGCCCGGATAGGTGATCGGCCAATGAGTTGGATCGCCCACTTTTTGCAAGTTCATGTGTGCTGCTAATCTGCAAAAATTCGGACTATCGGTGCTCTTGATATTGTTGATAGAAGTAATCAAACATGCTATAATATTCCACAAAATTCACCCAAAAAAAGATATATGTATCCAAAAAAAAAAAACACCTGTGAAAAATGCTTATCTTGATTGTTACACATTCATAACAATGATTCTTGAAGCACAAAAAGGGAATCATATGGTATAACCAACAGTAAGAAGAAGGAACCTTTTAAGTTTACTAAATAAACATACATGATGGGCAATATATAATGGCTACCACCACTCTCTCCTTACAACCACCATTGGGACAAAATACAGCTGTCTCTGTCCGCCAATTTGCATGCCGTTGGGATTCTTCCTCTAGAGAACACCCAAGTAGGGGTTCGCTATGCTATTCTTCTCCTCATCTTAAGATAAAATAATAGGGGTATCCATGACCAATCCCCACAATTTTGGTACAAGGGGATATATATACACACACGCATATAGATGTATGTATGTATATATATCAGTTATCATCAATAGCCACCACCATATGGTTGTTGCTGAGGAGGAGCATAACCACTTGGGCACATCATGGAGTTATAACCCCCAGGAGGCAATCCAGTTGGTTGTTGCATTTGTTGGCCTCCTCCTTGCCCTAGTCCCATATTCATCCCCATCCCCATGTTCATACCCATTCCCATAGGTTGATTCATACCACTATATCCTCCCATGCCTATGCCTCCTCCCATCCCCATCCCCATACCCAGTCCAGGACCGCCACCCATTCCCATATCCATGCCTCCTCCAGGAGCACCATTCATTCCCATTCCCATACCCATGCCTGCACCAAGACCACCAACCTTACCCATATTCATGCCTGCGGCGAGACTGTCTATGCCAATGCCCATACCCGAACCCATCATCTGATTAGGTGGGGGCCTGAGTGCACCTGCACCAGCACGGCCAATTCCAAAGCCAGATCCCATTGCCTTGCCCATTGTGGTAGTAGATACAGGAGCTGTGGCTGCAGGTTTAGGTTTCTCCATCCTCTTTTCTTTCCTATTAATGGCATCAAAATCAATTCCAATGTCCGCCAACGGATTAGTGTTAGCTGCATATTGGGAGATATCAATTTAGTCTCTGGGACAAAGTAGATATAAAACTACTAGAAAACCATGTGTAAACCAGAAGGATTTAAGCACTTACGTCCAGATATATTCAAATTGACTAATCCTCTGCTCAGTGTATCAGCCCAAACCGCTGACTTGGGTTCAAACTTGTCCTTGGATGTTTGAGGAACTATATAGTAAGTGAACCTGTTGAAGCAGATGCACTTGACTGTGAAACAACTGAACCGAGCGGTCCAGCTTGCCCATTTAGTGATTGAAAAGGAGACTGTGAAGGTGCAGGGGGGGCTTGAAAATGAGACTGAAGACATTGGGGCCTGAAAAGGAAACTGTGAAGGTGCTGGCGATGGAAAAGAGATCGGGAGGGTACAGGACCATGAGGAGGAGCTGTGAAGAACCCAACTGTGAGAGGAAGTTCCCACTGTTATATTGTGCAGCAGCGGGTCCAGTTGGAATCTGAGGAGAGAATTGTGAAGCTGCATGATCTGCGGATCCGGACCGTGCAAGATAGCGCCTAACAACATTAGGGTATGGCTGCACAGGCTGGCCACTTGAAGCTGAAAATCCTGAAGGTGGTAGAATATCTGCTAGGATATCATTGTTCTGCTGGGGAATCCATTGCTCTTGGGGCGAAAATTATGGGGTTGCAGAAGGAGGTTGTGCAGTAGAGACACTGGGTGGGTTGTAAGTTATGCCAGGGAGAGTATCCACAAAGTCGAAGTTAGAACCCATGTCCATTCCTTGGGTAACTGGGAAGGGTGATCCTGCTGCAGCTTGATGATTCATGGTCTGGAAGGAAGTTGTAGAAGCAGCAGAATCCTGAGGTTGAGCTGCCACACAACTCTCTGTTGGAGGCAAAGCTCTAAAAGGCCCATCACCCATCACCCATCACCAAACGGGTCTTCAAAAGGATGCATGAAGAGGAAATGCTTTCAGTAAAAGCATTTTGTTTCATTATAATTAGGAAAAAAAAGAAAGAAATTAATAGGAGGTGTTAACACATTCACTTGAATAGAGCATCACTAGCTAGACAAACACTTAGTTTATACTATATTATCTGTCAACAATAACTACGAAAATCATTCATTTTACTGAGAAACGTTATGAATTAGGCTTAAGGCAAAGCAATCATTGCCTGGCGTCATTTTGAGATTCCTCACTCTTTCTGGGAAGGGCATGATCATTGCTGCACATTTAGACATCCCACAGAAATGACATGATTCCATAGACCTCAGGAATCTAATTAATTAATCTTTATTTACAACATTTGAACAGGAATCTAATTTTTCCTTAACAGAATATTACGTGTAAAATTTCACCATTCAGGGTGAAAATTCTTGGACCTCTGCACTATCACACACATTTCATTCCTTGTAAACACCATGCAAAGTAATTTCTTCAAAACCATTGGAAATGGAATAGGTTTGTTGTGTAGAACATATAAAATGTACCCCAACCAATTAACACAAGTTTGACAGTGCAGAGCACTTGGACATTGACCCAAAAAAAGGCTCCAATGTGAATTTAAAAGTTTGGCTGAGACACTCATGAGTTTTCTCACTAGTTTTTCAAATCAAATAAAATAAAATTTACCTGGTTCATAACAACATATCCAAATGGCATTGCCGCAGACGTGGGTGCAGACCCAGCATTTGCAAGGACATCAGCTTCAGATGATGTGGTCGGTGGTTCAAATGGCACAAGAGCCAATGAATTTGAAGAAAATGAATCTGACAGTGAGCCAAGTAAGTCCATTTCCGGACTTATTGATGTAGCTGGGGCAGCTGTTCAAAGAGAAGATAAAGACTCTAAATTTCCATTTGCACCCTATGTTTATCACAAATATACCGGAAGAAGATTAATTGATTAGTGCCCAAAAAATGCTATTTTGAGCCCTATTTATTATAGGTTTTGAACATTTTTTGTGTACTAATCAATCGAATTAACCTGATTTGCGCATTAGGGTCCCGGTTATTCTACTGATTGCATTTTGTGGCTAATTTTGTAGTTTTAGCCAACTATTTATGCCAAATTTGTTTAGTCGATCCAAGCATGAGGAATTCGAGTCAAACTCGGCATTGCAGATAAGAAATCAGAAGGAAAAAAGGAGCAGATGAAGAGCAGAAAAAGTCAAGGTTTTCGCATCAGGGTGCGAAAATTTCGCACCAGTGCAAAATTTCTCTTGCACTTTTTTATTTTTGCTACTTTTTGACTCCCTTTTTCCCATTTTGCCCCTAATGTATAAGTGTGTATTGAGGGTATATTGGTATTTTTTCTTATTGGAGCTCTATATAAGCTCAAACATTGTAGAGACATGGATCGATTTTTTTGGCTTTGGCTTTGGGGGGAAATACTGAGCACCGGGTGGTAAGCTTACCCGCTGCTTTCATTTTCTTTTCTTTTCTTTCATTTTCTCGGCTGCCAAACACCTCTGAGGATGACAACTCAGAGGATGGTCAGCTAGACCGCTTTTATCCTTGAAGAGGAGGGCTACTGGGCTAGGGTATTGAGGTAAAAAGTCGGTTCTCATGTGTTTAATGCAAGCATTTATGGGTATTTATGTCTATTTCGCACAATAGGTTTAAATCTCTTTGATGTACCTTGGTTCTTTGTGTAACTTGAAGCACAGGGTCCAATGGATGCTTCTTTGCTAGATCCTTTGAGATTCATTAGTTTTCATTTATTAGTTAGTGTTGGGTAGATTTTAGGAGATAGATTTCCACTGTCGGGGAATTTATGTCCGTGTCTCCATATTTCAAAGGAAGAATTATTAGGGTTCGTTTTGGTGCGAATGAAGATCGGTTCGAAATGACGCTATAGGTCATCCTCCATGAGAAAGGACGAGGACCTCTCATTTTACCTTAGGATCTCGAGCCAGTATCCCGATGTGAGTTCTTTCTCACATTTTACTTCACCCTATTTTCAGTTTGAAAACCATTCACCTCCACTGTTTTTATCACCAACTTAAAAATCCAATTTGAATTCACCATTTTGAACTTAACTACAGATCATTTACACAAAGAAAACCCATCCCTGTGTTCGACCCTTGAGCCACTATACTGCAGTAGCTATGCTACGGTAGTAAGAGGGGTTAGGTTTATAAATATTTTTTATTCCGAGCACCAAATCTCTATCACATGCATGCTGTGAATGTGGCGAATCAAATGGTTATTAGGGATGGATTGCACAGTGCAAGTGTGAGTTGTTTAACTTGTGATCCATCACAAGTGTTTTCAACGTTTGTTTTTACTGTTTTCTCCCCTAGCAGTTCATTGTTTGGTCGATTCAATTTTATCACGTCCATATACAATTTACTATCTTCATTTTTTTAGCTAACATGAACCTTTTGGTACTTTGTTTGTTTTTGTCTCTTGTTGTGTTTGTGCTCTTTTAAGTGAGGAGTTTATGCAGCAGGATAGGAACACAATAGGCTAATTAAGGCTTGAGTGCTCCTGAAAGAGTTGTGAATTGAGCATGCACGATTGGTCGAGATGGAGCCTCCACCTAAGGAGCAAGCAAGCTGTAGGGGGTTCTGAAATCCCCAATGCATATAGATCAATGAGGATCATGTGCTCCTCGATGGTAAGTGCACTCTGCATTGTGCCCCTTTAGGGACATAATTATCAGAGCCTACATTATTTCTCCACTTTCCATGGAATGGAGGCGAAAATCCATACTCACACATGCGGGGTCGAGAAGTATGCAATACCTTCAAGAGGACATCTCAATCGTGAACATTGGAGAGGCGACATTTCTTCCTCTTACTCTGAATGAGTAATCTGAAACCGACTCTCGATAAGTATTAGGAATTGGGGAGATATGCAGGCATAATTTTTAAAGAAATTCTTCAGCACCTATAAAACCAATAGCCTAAAGAGGGAAATTTACACCTTTAGAGCCCAAGAAAATGAGAAATTCTACCAGTGCTGGGAAAGGTACCTAGAGACCATCAATGCACCTTCCTTGTAGCTTTACTTGGATGCTGATTCAATCACTTCTATAATGGCATGTCCCCCTGCTATGAAGCGGGTTGTTGGAGACTATGTGTGGGAGGGGACTTCATGAGAAAACATCTGAGAGAGCCATGGACTTCTTGAATTATGTGGTGAAACATCAGCATGGGATGAACCCGACCTGAGGCGAGGATGAGACTGCGGCCCGATTGAGGAGGCATGTACTTTCGATCCACCGGGAGGACATGGAGATGAAGGCAAAGCTATCCACCTTAGCTAGAAGGTTGGAGGAGCTTGAAATGCGAAATCACCATGGTGCGACAGTGGCGGGGCATCTATGCCTAACCAGCCTTGTTTCATTTGTCAATCCAGGCACTGAGGAAACTAACGCAGTGTTCCTTGATGGGGATATGATGGGTGAGCATGCAATGTTATTGGGTCAATACAAGCCACCAACCCTTTGCCCCATATGGAAACACCTATAACCTAATTTGAACCATCTAACCTCTTGTAAGCCAAAGCCTCCGCCCATATGTGCCTCTTTGCCTGGCCTTAGTATGGTTGCTTCATCCCGACCCTGACCGCACCATCATCATCACCGGTGAAACGAGCTATCAGACTTAGCGAGGTGGTGGGTAATTTTGTGGAAGAACGAGAGAGAGCGATGGTACTCGGGCTAACCCGAGGAGTTGGTCTGATGGAAGGCACATTGAATAAAGAAAATAGAACTACGGTATGAAATTTCTCGAGATTTGACAACCTACGATTACTTTCAATTTCAAGGTTGATGAACTGATAGCGAGTGCGGGAAAAGGGAGACATCTCTCAAACACAACCCGATTCTAGAGGGGTGCGTGAGCTCTTTCAACGAGGCAAATCCAGGATAGATGAAGTTAACGATTATCTTTGAAGTGAAGGGGGTTGAGCAGCCAGTCCCCAGCTAAGCGAGAAGAAGGCTAGGAGGTAAAAGAAGAGGAACCAGAGGAGTTAGTGATTAAAGAAGATGTAGTGAAGAAGAACACACCTCCACCTTTTCCTCAAGCACTAAAAAGCAAGAAGAAGGCCATCAACTAGGTTGAGATTCTAGAAGTGCTAAGGCAGGTAAGGTTAACATTCCCCTGCTAGACATGATCAAACAGGTTCCAACTTATGCCAAATTTTTAAAGGACCTGTGCACAATGAAGAGAGGGTTAAATGTCGATAAGAAGGCCTTCCTGACAGAACAAGTCAGTTACATCATTCAGTGTAAGACTCCAGTAAAATACAAAGATCCGAGTTGCCCTACAATCTCGGTGAATATCAAGGCACTTGTCTGAAAAAGAGAGCCTTGCTAGACTTGGGACGGCGTCGACACGCTACCTTATTCAGTGTATAAGCAGCTAGGTTTGGGAGAGCTTAAGCCCACTTCCATTACATTGTCCCTTGTAGATAGATCCATAAAAATACCAAAGGGCATTGTGGAGGATGTTTTAATACAAGTGGACAAATTCTACTATCCTGTAGACTTTGTTGTGCTTGTCTGAGCAGGTTCTGCGAGTGAGGAATAATTATGTGCACATCATCCTCGGAGACCATTCTTAGCCACCTCCAATCACGAATTAATAATTGCCGAAATGGAGTTATGCAACTTACATTTGGGAACATGACCTTAGAACTCAACATCTTCCACTTGAGTAAAAAGCACATGCAACCAGTGGAAGAGGGTCCAGAGGAAGTTTTCATAATTGAAACAATTTTGGAGGAACAAGCTAATCAACAGAAAATGCAGGATGTTCTAATTGAGGAGTTGGTTGGTATTGCAGAGCTCTTACAGGAACAGACATGCCTTGTACAAGATTATGAAAAGAAGAATTATACCTCTGCGACTGGGGAAGAAGCCAATGAGCCTCAGTACAGATCTACAGCCTTGCCCTACGGAATTGAAATATGCATACCTGGAAGAACATGAGTAATGCCCAGTTGTCATATCCTCCTTGCTCAGTACTTCACAGGAAAACAATCTGTTGAACATCCTCAAGGAGAACAAGCAGGTTATAAGGTGGAAAATCACTGACCTAAGGGAATTAGCCCAGCAGTTTGCACCCATCATATCTACTTAGAGAATGAAGCAAAATCGGTAAGGCAACCGTGGAGGAAATTGAATCCTCATATGCAGGAGGTGGTATGTGCAAAACTCCTAAAATTGCTACAAGCTGGTATCATTTACCCCATATCCAATAGCACTTGAGTGAATTGAAACTAAATTCAATGCCCTTGCATCGGGAGTAATACGTACATAACGAAAATGGAGAGGAAATGCCCACGCATACCACAAGTTGGAGGGTATGTTCTCGATTATGAGAAGATTAAATGAGGTGACAAGGAAAAATCACTTCCCTCACCCTTCATGGACTAAGTTGCGAAAATTTCTAGTCACCCCGCTTCTATGCTTTTGGATGGCTGTTGGTACATTTCTAGATTGAGATTATACGAGAGGAACCCGGGGAGAAGACCGCCCTTTGCGTTTGTGCATATACTCAGAAGGATGCCCTTTAGCTTGTGTAATGCCACGCACCATTCCGGCGATGCGTAACTCGGCATCTTCAGTGATTTGTGGGCGCATTATGAGTCTACATGGATGATATTACGGTTTGCATGGAGCTTTAAAGTAGCGATCGCTTGGAGCCCATCCTTCATAGGTGTCGAAGAACTTGGTGCTGAACTTGGAAAAATGTCATTTATAGTCAACGAAGAATTTACTGCCTTCCGCAGCATTGCTTTTCTTGTAACTTTTACTTTTTTTTATATTTACCATGTAGCATAAAAAAACTTGTGACATACCATTGCTTACACTGTGTAACACTTTGCATATAGTAAAAAACTTTTGGTAGTGTACATTGTGACTTTGTAAAAAAGAAGAAAAAACTTATACACACAGGCCTTCTTCCTAAACAGATTGAGGTTAATAAATTGAAAAGTGAATGATTTCAAATTGCCTTCTCCATGAATGTGAAGGCTGTGAGCAGTCTTAGAGCATCTGAGAGGCTTTTCTGAAGAGGAGTTCATCGAGTTTTCAAAATTGCCAAGCCTCTATATAAGCTATTGGAGAAAGATGCCAAATTCATTTGGATGAAATTTGAGAAGAGCTTTGAATTTGTAAGGCTACTTGACCACTACACGATAGTGAGCTGACTAAAGTTACCTTTCGAGGTTATGTGCGATACAAGCGACCTCGCCATTGGAGACGGAGTTCTCGGGCAAAGAGGCAGAGGAAACCACATGCGGTCTACTATCTGTGGCGTTGAGCGAGGCGCGGAGGAATTACACCGCCCACGGAGAAAATTTCTTTGGCGTCTATGATCTGGACAAGGATTTAATTCTTACTTGGTTGGGTCGAACGTAATCATCTTCACAGATCATTCGACTTTAATGATGAGTTTCTGAGGTCCTGTTTGCTAGTGGAAAATGCCCCCATGGTATGCTCACATTGCCAATTTCTTGCTTGTGAGGAGATTACCGATGGGTGGAAGAGAGCCTGAAGACGGGAAGTTTTTCTTCTAATTTCACTCCCCACCATTAGGAAGAGCCTTTTGTAGTACAAATATTATCTTGTCAGATAATAAGAAGATGTGTGACTCAAAGAGAACAACAAGGGATACTCAACCATTGCCATGAGAATGCATGTGGAGGCCATTTTGCTTCGAAGCGCCATGAAGGTCTCTGATGCGGGTTTATTGGCGCCCTCTTTTCAGGGGATGCCCACACCATATGCAGGGAGTGCGACAAATGCCAAAGATTGGGGAAAATTTCTCATCGTCACATGATGCCTCTGAACCCGATCTTGGTAGTTGATTTGTTCGATGTTTGGGGCATCGACTTTATGGGACCATTCCCTTCATCGTTTGGATACATCTACATTTTGGTGGGAGTCGACTATGTGTCGAAATGGGTTGAAGCAGTGCCTTGCAGAGCAGCAGACCACAGGGTGGTGTTGAAATTCCTGAAGGAGAACATCTTCTCCAGATTTGGGGTCCTCAAGGCCATAATCAGTGATGGAGGTTCACATTTATGCAACAAACCTTTGAACCTCTTGAAGCTGATGCGGTATAAAGCCTGAAAGTGGCCACCCCTTACCATCCTCAAACCAGTGGTCAAGTTGAGCTTACTAACAGGGAAATCAAAACAATATTAATGAAAGTGGTGAGCTCCAACAGAAAGGAGCGGTCTCTTAAGTTGCTAGATTCCTTGTGGGCATACAGGCGACATACAGGGCCGTCCTTGGCATGTCCTTATCGCTGGTTGTAGCGAGGAGTGTGTGTCACTGCTGTGGAAGTGAGTATAAGGCATGGTGGGCAGTCAAAAAACTGAACCTGGATATGGGAAGAGCTGGCCTTAAAAGGCTCCTTGATATCACTAAGCTAGAAGAGCTTAGAAATGATGCCTACTTCAACTCGAAGATTGCAAAAGACAGATTAAAGAAGTGGCATGATCAGTTGATAGCCTGTAAAAACTTCAAACAAGGAGACCAAGTGCTGCTTTATGACTCTAAGCTTCACATCTTTCCGGGTAAACTTAAGTCAAGATGGACTAGACCATTCATCATCCATCAAGTCTATCTTAATGGATCAGTGGACCTGCCAGATTCAAGGGCCGGTAGGGTGTTCGAGGTCGATGGGCGAGACTAAAGCCGCAGCAAGTGTGACACCACGGCCAGTGAGGAGAGATCCCCCTTCTTGATCTGTAAATCCAACGAGGCTACTACGGCTTGGTCTCCATGGGTAGCCTCCATTTTATTTTTTTGTATTCGTGATTTTATTTGGTTTATTCAAGTTTTAATTAAGTAGCCGATTATGACTGCATTTTCTAATTTTCAATTGCACATTCTCATAATTTTTAGTATTTTGTTTTTCAGGTGTAGCAGAAATCCTCCACCCTCTCCACCTTTTCCTTAATCCAAGCATGGCCAGGACTCGTGGAGGGCATAGTTTTAGGCCTCGGGTGCGCACTTCCTCTCCACCCCCTACCATTGAGTAGAGCTCTCCTTACTGCTAGGCATTCGCTGTATCCACACTTACTGCCCTTGTTCCTAAGCTCTTTACCTGCTTGAGTGCAGCACGAGTTAGGCCTACTCAGCATCCCTGCTCATTCCACGACCATCCCGGTGGTTCGGACCTGCGGCTGAGGGAAGTCTTCAGTTCGACCCAAGGCCGGGTTCACCACCTAATTAGGAGCCTGGCCCGAGAGATCTTATCTGGATCAATCCCACATGATCATGGTGGGCCCACGTCTTCCATACATTTTATTAGGAGGCCGATTGCAGTACTAGGGACTTGCATAGCGAAAGTTTTTCTTATCTTTACGACCTTTGCGAAGATCTGAAGGCTGAGAGACTCACATGTGGCTAGTGCGAGAGGTACTCACAGGCCATTTATGGGCCGCCGGTTTTCTACCCGGTGGTCCTTCCGAGTTCTACCATACCATGGCGTCGAGTACTGATCCTATTATCCATTTCTCGATTGATGGCTGTGAGGGACACTTCGGGCCGCCGATATTGCGGCGCGTGCATTCCACTAGCGTCTGTGACTCGGGCGGCGCTAGTTGTGGCCTACCTCCTGGGGAGATGGTTCGCATATTATCCAGGGATGTAGCAGCAGGGTCTATACTTTTTCGAAGGCAGCTTCCTCCGAGCATGCTCCTTATTGACCACATAATGCGGTCCAACATCTTCCCACTCCAACATAATATGCAGCGAAGAGGAGCTATTCTGGAGGCTCTATACCGCATTTCTGAGGGTTATTGGTTTAGCCCTACTGAGCTCTTCATGACATCATTGTTCCACTTTGAGGACAAGGTACATCGTAGAAACCTGACCCGAGCTGAGTCCACACCCCTCCTATTCCCAAAGCTACTATGCCAGGTGTTAGAGCATTTGGGTTTTCCTGCTGAACCCCGATTGGAGGGGTACCGCTTCCGGTGCAGGGACGTTGCTATTGTGAGTGGTCGGTATGCATACAGGTGCTTAGCACCTCCCACCTCGGGCGTGGCGAGAACATAACGAGTTGACCATCTTGGAGGGGGATGCCCGGAGAGACTGATACCACCAGCACCACGTGATTGCTGCTCCATTTCCTACATCTCCGGCATCCCCTGCACCTCCAGTATCTCCAGCTCCTACCGGCGCGGATGGACCCTAGTACATCGGCGCTCCATACCATGACATATCTCATATCCACTCGAGATTTTCCCGCTATTATGGATGCATTCCGCACCTTCTCAGCCATGTCAGCATCTTTTACGGCTGCCCATTCAGCCTTAGCTAAGAGGATGACCCGCCTGAGTCGTTGTGTCGCCTGAAATAAGGCCACGTCCTCATGCGAATCTGGGAGTCACCAGGCTGCCTCTTATCTCCTCCATCGGTACCTTGAGAGCCTCTTCGGCGGCCAGCTAGGTTTCCTCGGCTTCATCGGCTGGCTCTAAACACTTATGCAGAGGATGACATACCACCACTAGCTCACCATTGAGGAGGTAGCACTTCCTTCTCTAACTTTCCAATATGAGCCCCATTGAGGACAATGAGACATTTGGTTAGGGGAGAGTTAGCGAAGGAAATGGCTTTTACATTTATGTGTTGTTGCTATTTTGAGCAAGTTTTCTTTGTGAAGATTAATGACTTGTTGTTTAGTTTCTGTTTGTGTAGTTGTTTGTTTTGGTTATGAAGCTGTTGGCTATACTAATAGCTGAAAACATAGTGATATATCTTTTATACATCTTATCTGACTTACTTTTCAATTCTAAAAATTGCACCCATTTTTACACCCTTTTTTTTTTTTTTGCCTAGCCTGCAGTTTGAAAAATTGAAACATTGTCCAATTATGTTGATGTTAGATTGGTTTCATGCTTAATTAAGCGGATAGTCAATTGAATTCTTGATTCTTTTCAAAATAAAGAAGGTCAGTTAAACAGTCCACCTTTTCTTCATTAAGCTGAAAAATTGCCTAACCTCCGAAACTTTGCAAAACTTACCCTAGTTTCATTGACTACCTTTAATAGGTTAAGGACCCCCATGAAAAAAAGGTCAATGTGTCTTCCAAAATAAAAAGAAAAGAAAAACAAAAACAAAAACAAAAAGAAGAAAATTACAACGCTTTGCCTTGAGCAGAGGCATGGTCAGAGGACATGTGAGAAGTCTTTAAAGCAGTGCCTAAGCCAACTGGTTGGGAGTCATCGACTTTGTGCTCGCTACATGGGTGGATGGGTGAGGTTTAGCAAGTTGTAGGTGCTGGAGTCTAGAAATCATTCGAAGTTCGGGGTGAAACCTGAAGAGTTAGTGGTCGAAAGATCCTTATGACTTTGTGCCCTAGGCCTTAATTAGTTAGGAGTCATCGGTAGATCGCTGTTACATGGACTTTGGTGAGGTCGATTCCTCAGCATTGCACCCCTACAACATAAAAAGAGTTGTGGAATAAGAGTGGGTCCTGATCTATTTATATTTGGTTGAATTACTTACTAGTGGAAGCGATAGCTTAGTTGGGGAGAGTCACCGGTTTAGCGGTTATTGTTGAGAGCGATCAAACAAACACTTAGGTTTTTAATTGGAAGTCTCTAGTTCACCAGAGGAGGCTCTTTTGATACTCAAATTTTGTATGGCATTCATTCTCTCCTTGATGGTTATTGGGCGGGAGTTTGTTGATTTCTCATTGAGGGTTAGGCATTACTCACCCACATACTTTTTGAAACACCATTTTTGAGAACATAACTTTGTTATATTTTTGTTTTCTTTTTCTTTCTTTCTTTCTTTCTTTCTTTCTTTCTTTCTTTGCTAAGGGACTAGCAATGTGTCGGTTGGGGAGAGTGATTAGTGCCCAAAAAGTGCTATTTTGAGCCCTATTTATTGTAGGTTTTGAGCACTTTTGTGTACTAATCATACGATCTTGATTGCACATTAAGGTCCCGACTATTCTACTGATTGCATTTTGTGGCTAATTTTGTAGTTTTAGCAAGCTATTTATGCCAAATTTGTTGAGTCGATCCAAGCACAAGAAATTCAAGTTGAACTTGGCATTGCAGATTAGAAATAAAAAGGAAAGAAGGAGTAGAAGAACAATAGAAAAAGTCGAGGTTTTTGCATCAGGGTGCGAAAATTTCGCACCAGTGCAAAATTTCTCCTACAATTTTTTACTTTGGCTACTTTTTGACTCCCTTTTTCCCATTTTGCCCCTCATGTATAAGTGTGTATTGAGGGTATATTGGTATTTTTTATTATTGGAACTCTCTATAAGCTCAAACATTGTAGAGACATGGATCGATTTTTGGCTTGGCTGGGGAAATACGAGCTGCTTGGGTGGTAAGCTTTCACATTTGCTTTTCTTTTCTTTCATTTCTTTGCTTTTCTTTCATTTCTCAGGCGCGAACCTTACTATGAGGATGTGACTGGAGGATGGTCGAATTGGGTAACTTTTCTCCTTGAAGAGGAGGTTTACTAGGCTAGGGTTTTGAGGTAAAATAATCGGTTCTCATGTGTTTTAATGCAAACATTTATGATTATTTAATAATATTTCATGAAATGGGTTTAAATCTCTTTGATGTACCTTAGTTGTAACACAATATTGGCGGCTTTTAGGGTTCGTGGATGCTTATTGCTAGATCAATACTGAGATTCGTGAATTGTCATTTATTTAGTTAGTGTAGGGTAGATTTTAGGAGATAGATTTCCACTGCCGGGGACATTTATGTCCATTAAATGCCATATTTCAAAAGGAAAAATTATTAGGGTTCAGTTTTGATAGCCAAATGAAAGATCCGATTAGGGTAGCTATAGGTCATCCTCCCAGCGAGGAGAAGGATGCGAGGACCTCATTTACCTTAGGATCTCAAACCTAGTAGCCCGATGCTTCAAGGAGTTCTTTCTCACATTTTACTTCACCTTATTTTCAGTTTGCAAACCATTCACCTCCACCGTTTTTATCTCCACCTTAAAAATCCAATTTGAATTCACCATTTGAACCCAGCGCATCTTTTACCTGAAAACCATCTGTGTTAGGCCACTAGAGCCTTATACTACGTTAGCTATGCTACGACAGTAAGAGGTTTAGGTTTATAAATATTTTGATTAGAGCATGCCAAATCTCTATCATGTTCATGCTACGAATATAGCTGGATAGGTAATCATCCATGCTATAATGGGATTAATTCGCTATTTTCCTAGAAATACATTTAGTAACACTAAATTTCAAATCAAAATACATCATGTTTAATGTGAAAGCATATGATGTGTATTGGAATAGAAAATAATTGAATCACAAAAGAACTTTCTTTTTTCATCAGAAACAAAAATACCTACTTACTTGATCTAGCTCTCTAGACAATCGTCGGGCGAGGCATCCCAGAGTTAAGTAGCGCGGCAGTAAGGGCATGAAAACATTTTGGAAAGGTATTAGCATATTGCAAATGAAATGTTCTTGCATGAAATAACTAATAGTAGCAATATATAACCAGAAAAGAGATGTTGTGGGTACCATAGTCTTTAAACCCACTATTCAACGGCCCAAGCTCACTTACCATATTGGAACCAGGGGCCACCACCCAGACGAGAGAATCCTAAAGAGAGCTAGAATGTCTTCCCATGGACTAGTTCCTGGGCAGCCCGTCTAGAATTTGAGGTCTCCCAGCCGACCATCCTACATTGTATGAGAAGTTCGTTATGGAAAATGATACGAAGGTAAAAAATATGCAAATGATTTTTATCAGCGAATTTCCTAGTTTCCAAATCCATTATTTTTCGAAAAGATTAATCTTTGATAAGGAAGGAAATCTTTGATATGGGAGAAGAGATTTAATTTCCAAGATTAAGAGATTTTCTTTCTAAAAATCAAGGAAATATTTGTGAACCACTTTCTATAAATCAGTAAGATCCCCCACGATGGGGAGGTAAGCAATTCCAACTGTGCGAACCCTCTGTTTCTTATTTTTCGTATTTTTTATTGACTTAATCATTGGAGAGGTAGCCAAACCACCATCGCTGAATCGCCCCTTTTTGTAGGTTCATATTGCGCTGCTGATGCCCAAGGGTTCAGACGATCGAGGTAACAACAATTGGCGCCATCTGTGGGAACCGAATAGAAAGTCTCGTCTACAGGTTGCGAGGGCTTGGCTTCAACGATTGTCCAATTGCCTTGCATTACCTGGAACTCTTTCGATTCCCCCTTTCACACTTGATTCGCTCGAAGCAGTCGCAATGTCAACCAATCAGATGATCCAATCATTAGAAGATCAATTCCTCCATTGGCGTCAGGACATGGAGAGGAAACAAGAGGAACAAGCAAGGCAGATGAAGGAGTTACAAGATCATGTCAAACGATTGCAGTGGGAGAATGACTAGTTGTGAGCTCGGATGGAGAAAATCGCGATCTTGGAAAAGATGTACAAGATGGAGGTCGAGCTGCGTATCCGATCACTGGCAATAAAGAGAAGGAACCTGTTATCCCTAACGATGTCGATACCCACACCCAAATGATGGTCGCCCAAGCGATTCCTATCTTTGAGTCTCTCAGACGAAGAATGCTCGGGAGCGCGAGGCAGTCGCGCGAGGGCCTTCCACGTCACCCGCTGCCCGGCTGATGTCGTTAGTGGCATCCGTGAGGCGGGGAGGAGATAAACATGGGGTAAAACTAGCCAATTCAGGCCCTTAGGAACGTGTCAGTATTGTCTGAAGGTGCGATGCCACTGGTATTGCCCGTAGGCATGATGCCACCAATGCCGCTTGTACATCTCGCCTTTGGTATAGGGCTAATGTTCTACATGCTGCCAACAACCTTAATTCTCAGACTCGATGACATGCTTTCTTTGACCATAGGGTAACATATCCTTGATTATAAGCCGCCTCGCGGGTTTGTCATACCAACTTTTTCCATGTTTGATAGTTCTGCTGACCCTTACGATCGTATGCTCCATTATAATCAAGCGATGATCCTAAATGCCAGCAATGATTGCCTGTTGTGTAAAATGTTCCTAGCTAGCTTGCGAGGGCCTGCGTTAGCCTGGTTCTACAAGCTCCTGCGTAACATAATAAACTCGTTCAATGAACTATGGGGGTCGTTCGTGTCGGAGTATCTTTGTTCGGTGAGACAAAAAAGGAACATCAGATCCTTACATACAATTCTCAAGAAGGAAGAAGAGTCTATTCAAGACTTCAATATGAGGGTCGGGCAAGCCATACAACAAATAGAGTTATACAACATAGATGTAGTCCTCCAAAACTTTAGGAGAAGTTTCTGGCCATCTACTCTTTTCTTCCAGTCATTGTCTTTAGACCCGCCAGCAACAATGGGGGAATTATATAGGCGGGCCGATCGGTACTCATTGCTAGAGGACAATATCCATGCAGCAACCCAGACTATAATGATTACAAACTAGTTGGCCGAGGGAAATATGTCATCTTGGAAGAAGCCTTCCGAGCCAAGGAAGGTCAGAGCAAAGACTAAAAGTGATCTCGTAATCGGTCACAGAAAAAGAAAGAGCACTTGTAATTCACCTCCTTGAACGTCTTGTATGAAAGGCTATTGTCAATCATTCGCGACTGACCAAAATTTAAATGGCATGTGCTGATCCAAATGGATACCTCCCAAAGAAACAAATCCTTACGTTGCGATTATCATAGAGACCATGGGCATGAGACCGACAGGTACCGAAGCCTAAAGTTCTTAGTGGAAAAGCTTATCAAAGCGGGGTACCTCAGGAGGTATATTAGAGAAATTGACCACGAGGTTGAGTCAAGGTAGGCTACAAACAAAATAACCGCTAGGTCACGACAGCCCGTCAAAGTGCAGATGTGACACCCCCAGATCGGGGTCCGGGTTGACAGCTTAGTCGACTGCGGAATTCACATTAGTTTCGGATGACCCGAATACCTGTTGTTGTGTCCCATTTATCGGGATCCATATTTTTTTTAAAAATCGGGCAGAGTCTCCTTGGTTCGGGGAGCTATACCCAACATACAACCTGTATAACAATATAATCATAACCCATCTAGGGTCTCAACAAAAGTGGTATTGACCCCACAGGGTCCATCTGTCCATATCCCCAATATACATCTCTTTACCGGAACCCATTCATTCACATTTAAATCTACCAATATACATCTCTTTACCGGGACCCATTCATTCACATTTAAATCTAAAATATGAAAATAAAACGTTTAATTACAGTCCATAAGAGTTCGATCACGGCCCTCTTACCATATTTACATACCCGATTATTTATACACTAGTTCAAAAGAATTTAATTACAATTCTTTTTACATAAAATACTTTTTATAAAAGTATTATCAAGGCCACATGTCGGCCTTCTTCACAATCACGGCCTTGTCGGAGCGCCATCTCCCTGTACACCATTGCACGAAGGTACCATAACCAGTGTGATACCCGATAGAAAAATTGTCCCTCTGATGGCTACTCCAGGCCTAAATGCACATGAAATGACATACATAAAACATCAAACCATATTCCATATAAATAATGTAATCTTTCCGTGTCATGCATGAGATAAGACTCCTCATACCCCATCCAGAGTCTGGCAGGCTCCTCAGGCATGCAGCAGCGAAGTGTGAAAAGCGAGTCAAGGGCATCCAGCCTAACCCTTGTCCCGAAACAAAAGCTTTTGTTTTGTAATTATAGACTTACATTGGATACTGAATGCCTACTTATTTCATACTAAGTCTTTGTGTGTTATGCATTTGTGGGCCATGGACCTCGAGGTTCTACTCAGTGGGACGCCCTGAGCCTATACAACATTTTGGGCTGCAACTTGATTTCATGTTAAAGCCACCTGCAGGAGTTTTTCACCTAAGGAAGTGTCTATCCTACTTGCTTCACCATTTACACGCATTACTTTCATGCCATGCAACGCGAGTCTCAATTTGGGCGTTGTCCCATTTCACCCAGGCTCACCATCAGACACGAACACCCGGTGTCGGTTTAACCATGTCCTCATGACATACAACGAACGCCCACACAGTGTCGATTTACCATGGTCGAACACCAGAAGCACGATTGTCGACCCCGATCACATCTTGCACTCACGCTGGGCTGAAGCGTGATGTGGCCAGGTGCATATGAAATGCAATCATGCCATTCATGCTATGTCATGCTTATCACGACATTTATAAATTAGGATAATTATATTTCCTACATATAATTTCCATTCATCACAAATTCCATGTTAATACATCACGCAAGAACATATTCACATGATTTTTACACACAACAACATACTATATATATTTTGTACAACAATAACACACAAAATTGCTCAAATCTTCGACCCATATAAAACAAGGCACCTCTTGGTCCCTTCACGGTTAAATCAGAGATGCTTGTGATAAAGCACACCCTGAAAACCTGAAGACATCACAGTCGATTGAAACCAAGCCTCGGCTTGAGTCCGGACTTCTCAGCAGGTTTCAAAAATCCTGTCCCGGACTATCGAAAAGTCACCGAGAAATTGCTTGATTTGTCACGAAACAATCTGAAATTCCTACACTAAATTCTAAAAATTTGGGATGAAATTCTGACCTCTCCGGCCTCTAGAAAACTTAAGCCATTAAATGACCTTTAAACTAGAAATAACCTAAATAGGAAAATTCCCAACCTCACGGAGTTTGATGAAACTCGAGATTTTGAAGTACCCATGGCGTGGCTTTGCGATAAATAGATCCAACTTGTCTTTGCTCAGAAGACGAAAACCTACGGTTCATAGATCTTAGAGAGAAGTGAAGAGAAGAAAAAAAAAATATTTTTCTCTTTCTATTCTCTTCTCACGCTCAATGTGAGCCATTCAAACAAGTGCATCACATGTTATGCCATGTATCACCCGACACCCGATGTCTTGAAAAACGTGAAATTCCGACTATCTCGAAATCCGACGAAATTTGAAGGGGTAACTAAATTTTGCTAAACGAATTTAACGGTAAAGTTCGTTTTGTCATCCGAGATCTAAAAAATATCCGGTTTTCAATTTAAATTACCGTTTTACCCCTTTTAAGAAAAATTGAATTTTTCTCGGGTTTTACACTAGACCAGCCATAAAATATATATTGGGTGGTCCGTTTGACTACCAATATAAGTTGAAGAGCCAATAGAAGAAGCTCTTGAGAGCCACCATAGTTAATGCCCGGGTAAATGTTGTCCACACAGAAAGCATACATAAAAAGACTAATCCAGTAGATGACCCCATATCCTTTACTCCTATAAACTCAAACAAGGTTATTATGCCCCACTATGATGCATTGATACTCACCCTCTATATTAATGGTTTTGATGTGCAAAGGGTATTGATAGATCTTAGTATTGCGCATACTTGTTGCAACTACCCACCTTCAAGAAGATGAAGCTTTCCTTAGAGGTGGTGAACTCAGTTGGGCGAATCCGCTCTTGTTTTAATGGTGCAACTACCGTAACTCTAGGAGATGTCGCACTCCCTATAAAATTTGAGCCATTGACTCAATAGGTTATGTTCTCAATCGTCAAAAACTTAGGGCCTTACAACGCCATAATGGGGCAAGCTTGGCTGCACTTGATGAAAGCCATCCCCTCAACATACCACAAAACGATCATCTATTTAACTAATATTGGGTAGGTTGACCTTTTAGTAGTCAGCTGGTCGCACGACAGTGTTATCAGCTATCTATGCAAGAACAGAGATGGGAGAGGAACATTGAAAATCCTCCCCTCGAAAGATCAAACCCTCGCGTAGCAATCATAGTTCGCTGCCCATATCTGGGCAGAAGAGAAGGATACGCTGGCAGTGGATCCCCTTGAGAAAGTAACGTTGGACGGGCCGGAAAAGTTCACTTACATTAGTTGTCCTGTCCAATGAAGAAAGGGAGCAGTTACAACTCATGTTGTTGAATAATATAGATGTATTCGTCTGGAGCCACTCAAATATTATTGGGATTAACCTGATGATGGCCTCTTACAAACTAAGTGTTATCCTCTCGGCTAGACTAGTAAGACAGAAAGTGAGGTGTTTCCACCCATATCGCCATCAAATCATTAAGACGGAAGTAGAAAACTTGTTGAGGGAAGGTTTAATCAGAGAAGTGAAGTACCCCTAATGGCTAGCCAACGTGGTGGTGGTTCCAAAAAAAAAAGGGAAGGGGGTAAGTGACAAGTATGTGTAGATTACACTGACCTTAACAACGCATACCTAAAAGATATCTTCCCCTTGCCACGTATAAACCAAATTGTTGATGCCATAGCTGGGCATGGAATACTGTCGTTTCTGGATACTTTCTCTAGGTATAATCAAATTCCCATGCACCTACTTGTCATAGAGAAAACGACCTTCATTACACCGCACGGGTTATACTGCTATGATGTGATGCCTTTTGGCTTAAAGAATGCTGAGGCAACTTATCAAAGATTGGTGACTAAGATATTCCGACCATTGTTGGGCAACACAATTGAGGCCTATATCAATGACATGCTTGTGAAATCCAAAGAACGCTTTGACAACACCAAGCATCTACAAGAGGCCTTTGAGCTGTTGCGAAGGTATGACATGAAACTCAACCCTTTGAAGTGTGCGTTCGGAGTCAGTTCGGGCAAGTTTTTAGGCTTTATGGTGACTGGGAGATAGAGGCGATCATTCAACTGAGCTATAATGGACTCTCAGGCTCCTACCTCCAAGAAAGGAATGCAGCGCCTAACTGATCGATTGGCAGCTCTTGGGAGGTTCATATCCCATTTCACAGATTGATTAAAACAATTTTTTACCACTCTCAGGGGAGCCAAAAAGGACGGTTGGAACAAGAATGCGACCAAGATTTTACGACGATCAAACAATATCTTACCGAACTGCCGATTCTAGCTAGCCTCGGGGCAAGCGATACACTCTACCTTTACCTGGTGGTTTCAAAGGCCTTAGTAAGCGCAGCTTTGTTCAAAGAAGACAAAAACCGAAAGTAGAGACCAATATTATTCATGAGAAAATCTCTATTGAAGAAGCACGCAGTAAACCTCGCCTGAAACGGTGTAGCGTATCGTTTGGAAGCTAAAAGCTTTGCCTTTTTCAAGCACCCTATGCGTTATGCGACGATCTCCGCATTCTGGTACTATACATAAGCGACTGTCGAGAAGGATGGCTCAGTGGGTGATGAGTCAAAAACTCATTGATTTTTAATCCATTTTTCTGATTAGTGTTACAATGTAATTACTTATTTTTATGCAGGAATATGGAGATTTTACCAAATTTATATTTTGCAGATCTATATAAAAGAAGCTACAATTCCAACAAAAATCCAGAAGAAAATAAGATCAATGGTCAAGCAGCGAGGTCATGGAGCATACGAGTTGGTCGCGACAAGGGAATTCATCGATTCAACGATTTTTTAAGTCGATGCGGTGTGTGAGACAATTACGTAAAACAAAGGCTTCAAGTGTGTCACGACATCCTTGTGGCTTGATCGAAGAAAAATTTAAGAATGCACAAAGCGATGTCGCGACCAGGAGAATCGATCTTCGCCCAACGAAGACAACTCAAGTCGCAACAGATAATTAAGGTCGCGATGAGGAATGGATGGCTGGACCAGCTGACAAGGTCTCTAATCATAAAAATTGATGTTGCGACAAAAATATAAGTTAAAGACACTAGTGAGGTCGCGACATGGATTTCATGTCGCGACATTAAAATGAGCTGAACAGTTTAAACATGTTGTGACTAAGTTTTGAGCAACCGCGAAAAGAACAAGGTAGGAAGAGCCACCACTCAGTCACGACACACTTTCTAGGTCGCGACTAGAAAAGGAAGTTGAATTGAATAGAAACTGCCGTGACTAAAAAAAAAAAAAAAAATGAAGTGCGACTATATTGGAAAAAAGAATGGTCGCGACAGGAATTGCAGTAAGAAAAGAAACGAACTTGTCGCAACCTAATTTCCATGTCGCGATAAGAAAATAAACAGATCAGCAATTGGAGTCGCAACTTGCATGAGAACAGAAAACAAGATACGATGTCGCAACATAAAAGGGAGGTTGTGACCAAGGATCAAATTGGTTTACAACAGAAACGGTGTCGCGACATGAAAAAGTAGTCACGACACATAATTTAGCAAAGGAAGAAAAAGCCAGGTCGTGACATGAAATTGTGAATTACATGTACAAACGCTGGAGACCGAGCTTTGTCGCGACACCTGAATTCGGCAAAGGAAGAAAAGGCCCGGTCGCGACATGAGGTATGGTCGCGACCTGACTACGGAAGCAAAGAAAATGTGGTCGCAACAAAAGTCATCACTACTGACAACTAAACGTGGTCACGATAAAGCAATTCCAATCGCGACTGTAACATGATGATTCTCAAGAAACATGATAATTAAAAGCAAACAACAAGATTTCCAAGTCACGACAACCAACTGAAGAAAACTGCAAAGAACAATGTCGCGATAGAGGACATTAGGTCGTGACTAAATATTACAAAAACAAGGCAAAAGAGTGTCGTGACAAGCTTCTAGAGGACATGACTGACCCAAAAAGTCGTGACATGCTTCGGAGGTCGCGACCTGAACAACAAGTTGGGCCATTAAATTTAGGGAAATCCACCAGGAGCCCTGGAATCAAGCCCAATGGCTGGAAATGTATAAATAGGTGTTTCAACGTCAGTAACGTAGGCTCTTCCGGAACCCAAATCTTTGGGGGATTAAAGAAGACTCAATTGTATAATTTTAGAGTAGATTTTTCTTTTCTTTTTCTTTTCTTAATTTTTCTTTGTTGGATCTGAACCAGTAACCTATTCAAAATGTTGAAGCTGGATTTAATTTTTCACTTTCTTCTCGATTCTTTGAAATTAATGGAATCGGACCAATTAAGGTCGTTTCTTATCGGATTAATTGCAACTATTGCTAGTGTGTTGATCAATGCTCCTTTGTTGTTTGTGTCTGATTTTGATGAGCACGGCTTCCACTAATTTAGTTTGTCGTTAGTTTACAGTCTTTTAACGTATATTAGAGAGAGTAAGAGTGAGGATTATTTGATTGATGTTTTTCTTAAATTGTTTGTTCCCAATAGTAGGATTGAGTATCCTACCAAGGGCTTCATTTCATGAATTACGATTTCGAGAGGCCCTCTTAGTGACACAAGATGAGATTCTTGAGTTTTGAACATTCCGTTTTGGCCAGACATGCTGAGCTACCATTGAAGAACTACTGAGCTTTGAGAGTTCATTTAGATAAATTTCCATTTCACTCACAATTGAAGATGAAGAGGATTATTTATCAATTTAAATCATCAGAGATTTAACCTTAATCTGATGGAAAGATCTTGATCTTGTGTTAGCTGAGATCTAATCAGGGAAAGAGAAAAATCCATCAGATCTAAAGGATGAGGCATCAACCATTTTGTAGAGGTTTTACGAGAACCCGGACAGGATCTGTAATCTGCGATCTTAAGAAATGGGTATGAAATATTGAAAAAGAAAAATACCTAGATCTTATAAAGAGTGTTCTGAATACAAGTAACTAGTTAAATCCATGTCTTTGAAAGAAGCAGGGACCTCTAATTAGTGAAATGTGGAGAAATCCAAGCTGCATTATTAGACATCTTTGACAAATCCATATCCAAATTCAGGATTGAGAGAATCAATGGATTATAGGCGAGGAGGTGGCATTCACATCAATTTCATCTCAGTGTCTAATTCTCGCAGAGAACTGATTCAGTCCTGTTTATTTGTTTATTTTAATTCAAATTTACTCTTAATTAGATAGATATAATATAAGTATTATCTTATCTTTAATTCTAGTTCTCCAAACATTTACAAGTAGGTGCAAATAGTGTGGATCTTGAGTAGTTAGGGTAGTTGATTTTAAAATTCTTGTCAATCTCTGAGGGAATGATATCTGGACTTATATCCAAATTTTTACTACTTGTATGACTTGTGCACTTGCAGTGTCTTAGACTAAACCATTTTATAATTTCAAGAACATAAAACCACTTTCTACTTTTCAACCAATTAACTCTAATTTTGGTCCATTATAGAGGAATTGGAAGACCCCACTAGAGGCATTAAAATTGAGTGGTTTAGTCTATACATAAGAAGACAAACAGTGGGCGATTGAACTAAGTGAATTCGGTATTCAGTATAAACCTCCCTTGGCATTGAAAGGGCAGGTATTGGCGGATTTTTTAGCAGAACTACCCTAGCCAAATGTGGACCAGGGTGACGTTGGCTGATGGGTCCTTAATGTGGACGACGCTTCTCGCCAAACGGGAGCTGGAGTCGACTTGCAGTTTAGAGCCCCGACTAGGGAAAGGATAGAACAGGGCATACATATAAACTTCCTCGAGTCTAATAATGAGACTGAATACTAAGAAATCCTAGCCGGAGTCAACCTCGCAAAGTTTGTATCCTCAGAAAAACTTATCATATGCAGTGACTCTCAATTGGTAGTAAGATAGGTAAACGGAGAATACGAGACGTGAGACCAACACAAGGTCAAGTGCGTAAGTCTAGTCATGTAACAACTAGGGAGTTTTGCATCTTGGAAGCTCGAGCATATCCTAAGAGACACGAATGAAAATATAGAGGCTTTGGCAGCAGTTGCCACATCCATCTCGATAAATGAAACGGTGTTCCTTCATGTCTACTACCAGTCGACATCGTCTATTACAACCGACCAGGTGAGTCAGATAGATGAAACATCATCTTCTTAGCTCGCCCCTATAATGCATTATTTGAGCTCAGGAGAGCTACCGGATAATAGGGTTACAGCCCACAAGATTCAGGTCCAAGTAGCTAAGTTTTCCCTTGTAAACGAACAATTATATAAACAGTCTCTGGATGGGCCGTATCTTAAGTGTCTCACCCCTCTACAATGACAATATATACTGGCGAAACTCCATGAAGGGATATGCGGAAACCATCCAGGCGGCAAAACTTTGACTCACAGCGCCCATACCCAAGGTTATTATTGGTCACCCATGAGAGCAGACGCAGCCACCTATGTCAAAAAATGCGACCACTACCAACGAGAAGCCCCCATCTCAAGGGCGTCGGTTCAAGATCTAACCACCATCACGAGCCTCTGGCCTTTTGCTTAGTGGGGAATTGATATAGTTGAACCACTGCCTATCGCTCTAGCTCAGAAAAAGCTATTGTTGGTTACCACCACTACTTTAGCAAATGGATATAAGCTGAGGCCTTCACCTCCATTAAAGACAGGGACGTCATCTAATTTCTATGGAAGAATATTATATGGCGGTTCAAAATACCTCAGTTGATTGTTTTTGACAATGAGCCACAGTTTGATAGCAAAGTATATAGAAATTTCTACAATGAGTTGAAAATCAAAAACTTATACTCAACCCCGCGGTACCCACAGAACAATGGCTAGACGAAAGCATCTAACAAAACTCTCTTGATGGCTTTGAAAAAGCATCTACATTCGGCTAAGGGAAAGTGGGTAGAAGAGTTACCCGAAGTTCTTTGGGCCTACAGAACAACTAGCCGGAAGCCGATTGGGATATCGTCGTTCGCCCTCACCTATGGGATGGAGGCAATAATTCCTACGGAGATTGATATACCCACACTTCGAAAACTGAAATCCCTGACAAAGCCAATGTTGAAGCCATCACCAAAGACTTAGACATGACAGATGAGCTCTACAAAGCTGTGGTTGTGCGTATAGCGTACCAATAAAGACTGACAAACCTATATAACAAGCATGTAAAGCCACGTGCATTCCGAGCCGGAGACCTAGTCTTGAGAAGGGTCTTTGAAAATACGGCTGACCCGATGACTGGAAAATTCCAACCAAATTGGCAAGGGCCAAACGTGATTGTAAGAGTGGGGCCAGCCGGGTCGTACGCATTAAATAGACTAGACGGAGGCACTAGTGCCCAAAATGTGGAATGTTATGCACCTTAAAAGGTATTATCAGTAAAATTTTCTTTAAGAGGGTTATCAATAAAATTTCATTTAAAGTAAATATTACCAATCAAGTGTTCTTTGAAGGCATTATTTCATTCAATTTTTGGAATAACCCCCATTTCAAAAGACCAGATGTGGCTCTAAGCCTTCTTGCACTTTCAAAAGACCAGATGTGGCTCTAATCCTGCTAGCACTTTCAAAAGACCAGATGTGGCTCTAAGCTTGAAAAACCCGCTGGCACTTTCAAAAGACTAGGCTAGCTCCTAGCCTTCTGACACATGTCTAAGCACAACAACAACTCTTAGCTCGCTGGCTGGAGCTAATGCCCAAAAATGGTGCCTTGCCTGTTGATCCATGTGCGAACCCTACCATCTTCTAGCTTTTATAAAACTTAACATTGAAATCCCTAAAGGAATATCCTAGCCAAGATTCGTGAAAGGGAGTTGTGAGATAAAAATCAATAGTACAAGTAAACCAAAAATTGTATTTCATAAATGCATCAACGGCGTCAGAAAATTACATATAAGTTCAAGCGGCCTAATAGGGCCGATTAAAAAAAAACGGAGGGGAGAGCCTAAGATGTTTCAACAAAGTCCTCAACAGGAGCGCTCCTCTCTGGTTCCTTTGCCTTCTCGGCCATTTCACTTTGCTCCTCCTCGATTACTGTGGCCTTAGTAGGTGCTCGGGCAGGGGGGGACTTAGGGTTCATGAAGAACTCAGGTGGGAGAGGGTTTAAGGAGTCAGTTATCCTATCTGGAATCTTTGGCTGGTCTCCACAAGTGTTGTGTTTGAACGCACAACATTCGTAGTCGTATGCAAAGATCAACTCTAGAGCCTCCTCCATAGTCGTCTCGTTCTCCAGCAGGAGTAAAGTTTTCTCAACCTCCAAGGCAGCTTCAGCCTCAGCTTTTCACCATGCCTACTCCGTAACCGCTAGGGAATCTTGGACCCTGGCCAGTTTGTCCTTCACTAGTGCCTTCGCGTCACTCGCCGCCATTATAGCCAATCGGGCAAGCTGTGCCTCTTCTTTGGCCTCATCCCTCTCATTCTCCACTCTCCCAGCTTTCCCTACACCAGCCTTAGCCTCAAGCTCCCAGTGCTTAGACCAAGCTTTAGCCTTAACCAGGGCGTTGTCCAAGGCCTGGTTCTTAGAAACCGCCGGCTGAGCATATAGCCGCAGCTTCTCGGCATCCCCCAGTCTATGGTGAAGCTCCTTATGATGTCGTGCCATGTTTCGAATAGCGGTGAAAGCCTACAAGAAGAGAGGTGTTAGGAGGGAATCAATACATAAAACCCAGGCTCAAACGTTAAGAGACCAGTGATACTATCTCAGTCGTCTTGTCAAAGTCGTGGTTTCGAATAAACATCCCATTCTCAGCCATACGCTAGTAAGATTTCTTATCCATATAGCCAGGGAAGGGAATGAAATACTCTTCAACATGAGCCGCCACCGATATTCAGAGGGGATTGGGATAGAGTTAGCCCATATGCGCGGTAGAAGAGTCCCTCTTATTAAACGGGTTTCAGTGGACAATAATTGATCAGGCCTCATCTTGACTAGGAGCCGATGGGTCCACCAAAGGACAACTCTACTCCATCGGCTTAAAGTACGAGCCCAGCCTCAGTCGGTCCAGTAGCCTAACCTTGGGCTGTTTAGTCTGCATTGACAGACCAATGGTTGTCTCTACAATAGGGGCCTTACTTATGTCTCAATCAACGTTGGGAAGTCCCCTGGATGGAACCTCATCCTTCAGCGATGCATAAGCCTCTTGGGAAGCATCCTGGGAGGCACCCTCCAATGCTGGCAAGGCATCGGGGGATCGTTCTAGGGTGTTCACTAAAATTATTGGTGGGCTCTTCCAAGCCTCTTCATCTGGGCCAGACCACTTTGGGCTTTTTTCGCCAGATACTTCAGAGTCGAGGGTAGCCTCCCCTTGAGCACTAGCAGCCCGCTTGGGCATCCGCACAGCAAATCCAGCAACGAGGCTAGACATGTCGTCCTCCCTCTCCTTAGCCAGATCACTAGAGTTTGGATCCACCTAATCCACAAAGCCCTCTAATCCCGTGTCGGCAGCTATGATCTTTCCCTTCTTCTTCTTCGCCGCTTGGGGGGCAGGCCAAGAATCTTGTTCTTCCAAAGGGGATTGGTTGAGCTGGACAAAGGAGGTCGAGGTTTCTTCAGCAGTCTCAACTTAAGGCTCTTGAGCGGGAGGCTCTTGAGTGGACCTCGCCTGTAATGAGCTACCCGGTATTAAATTTAACAGGTCGACGAGAGTAAAGTGTTCGCCTCTAACAACCTCTGTTGGCAACGGGCGGGGGATGATGGGAACTGTGTAAGGGATGGGGTTGGCGCCTAATTCTCGCAAGTTCTTCACATATAGGAGGAGCTCGTGGTTGCGATTCCCCTTAGTGATTTCTAGAATCCATCTGATGCTCTTCAGACTGGCCTTCTCCACCTAGCTAACCAGCCTGCCTCGCCTGTGCCTACCTACAAAAATTTCACAAAAAAAGGAACATGTCAAAACAATCAAAATTCTAGAAACGAGGGGCATGCCAAAAACTCAGATGGCCTAGGGGAGTACAAGTCCCACCAAGCTGAAGCAAACCTGGGAACGAGAGAGACTTATTCAGGTCAGGTTAAAGGGAAGCCCTGGAGAGCCCGGAGTCTCATACCACAAACCTTTAACCAAAACAACCCTTTTCGCTTCTGTCTTGAGGGAATCCGGGAGTCCGATTACAAATTATAGTTGTGGGCTGGAGGCCCCCAATCCCAAGCTTTAAAGTGTAAATAAAACAAACCTCTACCAGCGAAATATCCAATTGGTAGAGAAATTTTAGCACACTGCAACCCATGAGAATTTGAAAAACATTCAAATGTACAATAGTAGGAGGTGCCTTTGTGAAGTGTAGGAACTGCTTCTCTAAAGAAGGGACATGGAGGCAAAGTACAACAACAAACTACTCTCTAGTAAAATAAATAGCATTATTTTCCGCTCTCGTTGTCGAGGTAGCCGTGCTGTCTAACATCTCCAATCTATTTGCGATAGGGACTTGTCCAAAGGATCTCAAGTCCTTTACTGCCATAGCAGCAACTAGGCTGCTTGTCGTGGGCATTTCCCGGGGGGTCCCCTTCTCACGCCCAACCTGACTGGTGGAAGCCTTTTCGTGACCTCTCGCTATTCTACAGGCAAACAGAAAGATAAACGGGGATTAGCCAAAAGAAAAAAAAAATCCCCCTCTAGAGGTCTAACAACCAACTAGCAAGGAAACCTAACAACACTACCGGTGAACGATGTTTGCACCCTCAGGAAGAAACGAGAACTTCCTGACCCAAAAATACTCGATAAACAAAGACGCCAAAAACACAGCAAGGATAATACAAACTAAGTTAGAGAAAACTCACTGGAAAATTGAAAGTAGTTGAGGGATCTCTTATGATTTCCTTGAAAGAAAAGTTTGTAGAAGCACAAGAGAAACGAAATTACAACAAGCAAAAGGCTTTGTGAAATAGTAAAAGAGGCAGCACTCGAAGCCCGACCCCTATATATAGGGGTGAAACATCAACGGGAGCATTAAATGCGCAGTCAGAACATCATACGTAGCAGACATGTTGGGAAACATGCTCTTCCCATGCGCTTTGTATCCAAACACGCTTTATCATCTGGCGCGTTTGATGTGCGCATTGATTTTCCCAGTCCTTTCGACTTTCCACACCCAAGGTTTAAAACATAGTATTTCCCCAATTGAAAAAGCATGAAATTCCAGCAGGGGAAATGTCACGCCCTGAAAATACCATAACGGTTTTATAACATGTTCAGGGAGTAAAATAAATTAAATTATATTTTTTCGTAGTTTAAATTGTTAAAAACGAAAAATGATAAAAACTTCAGAGAATTTTACGGGGGCGAATAAATATGGTAATTTATAAATGAGGACCGAGGTCATAACACGAGAAGATTATATGCTAAGTTTAGAAATTGAATAAGTTGAATTGCAAATAGATTGAATAGAAAGGACCAATGGTAAAATGGAAAGTTGGGCCAAATGGTATAAGCGAACATGAGTAGCATGAGAAAGGGTTTTTTCTCATTTGTGATTTGGGAGAGCTAGGGTTACAGTGAAGAGAAAGAGAGAAGAGAATAAGAAGAAGGAAGAAGAAGAAGAGAAGAAGAAGAAAATCCAGGTTTGGAACTCATATTTGGAAATTTTGTATGGATTTGTTGGTTAGGAAACTACCCTAACACTTTCTTTGGATATGTTTGGGTTAGGAAAACCCTAACTCTTCAATACATGTGTACTTTTGTTGCTTCAAGTCAGTTTTGTGGTTGGTTTAGTTTTGGTTGGAAGATTTTCGGTGAAAATGGCAAGAATTGGTCATTTCTGTAGAAATCGCAGGTGAGTACCGGTATTGAAGAGTTGAGAGTCACCGTGCTCGATGGTTACCACATGGGATAGTAGTATCGATACTAAGGTTGAATACCGGTACTGAATTTGTTTTTGGTCGGATGATGTTAAGAGTGCATTAAAGTAGTGTCGGTGCTCAAAGTTAAGGTCAGATTATGTTAAGTACTGGTACGAAAAGTTGAGTACTGGTACTACAAACCTGTTTTTTTCCTATTCGTCCGTTAATTTGAATGAAAGGGTCAACACATGCATAAAAGTTATATGAAAAATGTTCTGTATCTCGCTGCCAAGGCGAAGCTATGGGCAACCATTCTTATTGCCCTTATGTGCTAAGGTGATTAAGAACAAAATATCAGTACTTAGTTATGTTCTGTGATCTATACAGACAAACATTTATATGATAAGAATCTGAATAACGAACAAGAAGAAAGCTCTTTGAGTCTAGAATCTAACCATATTCCATTGAATGGAAATTGGTTCTTACTTGATTGTGTTGATGTTTAAGTTCTTACTTGATTGGATATATATATATATATATCCTGCTTCTGCATCATCAGCGGAGAATTCTTTGAAATCAAGGGAGCATATGGGAATATAGGTTCTTAGACCAAAATCACATAGAGAAATAGACATGCTCTTATAGCCTTGAACTTTGAGAAAGAAGATATGGAAAAACTAAGAGGGAATAGATTGTGTAAGATTGTTCCTTTTGGCTCTGATTGAGCACTATGGTTTGTGTACATTGGAATAGTAAGGTAGATAGGTGAAGTACAACCAAGGGCGTGTTTGGTTACAGTTTTTGAAAATTGTTTTATGTTCTCAAAAACAAAGAGAACAAAGAAAACATGGAGAACATGTTTGGCTCCTAGTTTTTTTTGTTATGAAAAAATGGAGAACATAGAAAACACTAAATTCAAAACAAAAATAGTTTTTAGAGAACAGCAAAATGATGTTTTCTGTGTTTTCAAAAACTGTTCTCAAGAACAGTTTTCAAAAAGAAGAACCAACTAGGTCCTAAATCTCTTTGTCTGATGTTAGGAATCTTAGGATGTATATCCTTAAACCCCTGCTCCTTACTCAAGAGAATATTTCAAACTCAAAGTTGCAAAGTCAACCAGGTTGGACAACTTTAAATGATATAGAGAAGTGAAGTAAATGTAGAGTGTTTATACTTGATTCTACCCATGAGAGGAGGGAAAACTTGGTTTGCCCTAGAGGCCAAATCCTTCGACATCGAAATCGAAGAATACGGCGAGAATTGAAGGGGTGTGTTGGGGAGAGATGCAAAGGTGTGACTTCGTGGATAAGATTCAGTGATGTGGGTCTTTAAAATCTCTTGTCGAGGCTAGAAAACTGTGGCAAAGCCTATCAAAATCAGGGTTGGGTAGCGCAGTGGGAGGAAAATGGTAGACAGTTCAAACTTTAACGCAAATCGAATAGCACGGGAACTTTCATCTGCTGCACGGTGAGGGATTCGAGTGTGAAGTGGTTTTTTTAATATTTCTAGAGGGCAAAGGTATGGAAAATGGTTTGGCTCTACTTGCAGAGAAGCTCCGTTCCCTCGGTGTGGATTACAAGAAAAAGGTTGAGGTGAGGAAGAGACTCAAGAAAGAGGCGAAGAAACAAGCTAAAGGAAACTCAACTTTTGCTGCTTCTTATGCCGAAACGGTGATCTTAGGGCTCAATGGACCTGTTGAAGAGGTGAGGATCTCTTTGAGGAAAGAAGAAGTCAAGGATAAGCTAAGGCGTCTCGATTGTTGTCTGGTAGGCTGGCGAGACAGAGGAAGTTGACCGATTCCAGATCTAAAATCCCTTAAAAGGCTTGTGTGGGCCTCTTGGGATGTTTCTGGTTCCCTAAAAGTAGCGAAATTGGGATGAGGGCTTTAGATGTTCGAGTTTGATAACCAAAAAAGAAGTTGAAAGAATCATTCGATGTGGTTTTAAAAGATTTGGGGACTTTGGCCTCTCCCTCAAAAAATGGAGTCAGGATTTCTGTTGCAATAGCGTTGGTATTAGTAATGTGGAGAAAGAGGCGTGGGTTAGGCTGGTAGGGCTATTAGTTCATCTTTGGAGTCCTTACATCCTAATGAGGACTAGAGACATTTGTGGAGGTTTCTTGGCAATAGAAGAAGACACGACGTTCCTCTTCGAACTCAATGGGCTAAAATCAGGGTAAAATGTGATGGATTAGCCCTCCCCAAGGTTACGGTTTTGATAGGGGGAGATTACAGCTTCGAGATCCAGCTCTGGTGGGAGATACAACCTCGGATTGTCGTTGCTAGGCTTGAGAGACCATCGAAAAAAGCAGGAAGTCCCATGGGAGAAGACAAAGTTTTCTCAAGCGCTGATGAGAGCTTGAGATTCTCGAAGGGCTGTTGTCCACAGGGGGCCAGTTTGACTACTAGGGCCATTCAGGGTAGGGCTGAAAAGACAACTTGTCCTATTGTGTAGACGAACTCGAATCACGTGCTAGAGCGGATCAGGGACCCAGATCTGGTGTGGGTTATGGATCTGGGGTGGGCCGTCCTTCCATGGGCCCTTTTGAAGACCTTGCTTGGGTTTGTGTTCAGAGGCCTTTATTGGCAATCCAAGAAGATAGGGGCTCCTGGATGGGGCCCTCTAGTCAGGGCTTTAATGAGACCGGGCCTTAGGTCGATTCTCTTAGGCTTGAGGAAAGTCGATCAAGTGCCAAGATCCCTTTGTTTCACCAAGAGGCTGAAGCTAGGGACCTAGGGAATGATAGACAAAGCCCTGTTGATGCATCTAGGTATGAGTTAGTCCCTTTAGAAAATTCTCCTTCCACCATTTTCTTTGTTTTTGGTCGACCCCTTTTTTTCGGGGGCTCTTCACGCCGGGGGGACTTTGGTGGGGCTGTGGGGGATATGAAGCCTTTAAGGGTGATCTCAAAGGATGGTAGAGAGTGAGGAGGTCAGTTGAAGCCTATTGCAATCGATCAAGAGACCCCGGGGGCGCGAGAACTGATATGAGGAGTTAGACACTGTGAGTCCAGATGGCGTGGGGTATGAAAGTTGGGAGGACAATTGTTTAGGAAAATTTAGCAAGTTCTTAGGCGTTTCTACGGCGGGGTACGAAAATGAGATACTGGTTTTGGTGCGAAAAATGGTGTCTTAGCAACTAGAGACCGGAGAAGAGGCAGCGAAACCAAATGCGGGGAACTAAGGAAATTGAATGCCATCAATTACAATGGCCAAGCAGAAGAATAAGTGGTGGCAAAGATAGGGGTGTGGTTTAATGCTAAAGTTAAAACTTCTCTCCTAGAATGTTAGAGGGGCAAATAACCTAGACAAAAGGAAAATCATTAGTAATTTTGTTAGGTCTCAAAGGGTAGATTTGGTCTGTGTTCAAGAAAATAAGATTCAGGATTTGTCTAATGCTTGTGCTCGTATTTTTAGGGCGGGTAGATTCCATGATTGGAAAGCCTTGGAGGTTGAGGACGCAGTTGGAGGTATCCTTCTATTTTGGGACAAAAGATGAACCTGGTTGAGGTTGAGATTGGCAGTTTCTATATCACTTGCCTATTTAAAAATGTGGAAAATGGGTTTATGTGGGCTTTCACAAGAGTATACGACCCGGTTGAGAGGAGCAAACAAGAGATCTTCTGGGAAGAGTTGGGGTCTTTGAAAGGCTTGTGGGGGGGACCTTAGTGATTGGGAGGGGACTTCAATGTCACCCTTTCTCCTAATGAAAGGAAAAGTGGGGATAGACTTTCCCCCTCTATGATATGCTTTGTAGAAGTCATAAATGAGTTGGGGCTTAGAGACCTGCCCCTTTAGGGGGGCCCTTTCACATGGAGGGGTGGTTTAAACGGTCAGTCAATGTCTCGCCTTGACAGATTTTTGGTGTCGACAGATTGGGAGAACAAGTTTAGCAAAGCAGTGCAAAACACCCTTCCAAGACTAGTTTCGGATCACTACCCCATTTTGCTAGATAGTGAAGGAATTGAATCGAGACCTTGCCTTTTCCGGTTTGAAATCATGTGGTTAAAGTATGAAGGCTTCAAAGACCTTCTGAGGGATTGGTGGCAAAACATGCAATTCTTTAGGTCCTTCAATTTTGTTTTGGCTTCAAAGTTAAAGGCTTTGAAGGGGATTTTAAAGGTATGGAACAAAGAGGTTTTTGGTAGAGTTGAGACAAAAAACGAGGCTCTTAGGAGGGTAGTCTTTTGGGATGACCTAGAAAAGGTAAAGGAGTTGACTCGTGAGGAAGTTGAGAGGGAAAACGCTAGGGAGGACTATAAGAACTAGGTTGATATGGAAGAGGTCTCTTGGAGACAGAAATCTAGAGAGCTTTGGTTGAAAGAAGGGGATAGAAATACCAGGTTTTTTCATAAAATGACCAATTCACATAGAAGGAGGAATACCCTTCTGAATATCAGTATTAATGGCAGAAGATTAGCTCAGGATACAAAGATCAAAGAAAGCTTGGTAAATGGGTTCCAAAACCTCTTTTCTCTTTTTTTGGTCAATATATTGCTTTTTACCGATCAAAAAAAAAAAAAAAAATGAAGGTTTGCCTTTCACTTGTGAATGAGGGGTGTGCTCACTAGTATGACAAGGAAAACTGGGATTTCTCTAGAGATTATTCTGATGACTACGTTTTTAGTGGACCTATATTGTGTTCGACAAAAGATTGAACTTTGTTGAGTATCACATTTTTTTTATTAGATTGTTGAGTATCACATATTATTTTGTAATTATTCTTTTCCTTTTTTATTTTTATCTTATTCTTATCTTTTTTGTTTTCATTTTATTCTTATTTTGTTTCATTTTCTATTATCTTCTTTCACATATAAATATGTGTATACACATGTATTCTAATTGAATGAAATACAAGAATTCCTTCTCTCTTTACATGGTATTAGAGCCATAAAGAGATTAGAGAGATTAGGTTTAGGGTTTAGCTTTGTAGTCAATTCCGACAACCCATATGACCACCATGTCTCATTCCGGTACTCATCTGACAACCGTGTCTCATTTTGGTACTCATTTGACAATCAAGTCTCATTTTGGTACTCATGTAACAAACTTGGTGTATATGACTTATATGCTCCAGCTTGAGGGGGAGTGTTGAGTATCACATATTATCTTGTAGTCATTATTTATTATTCTTTTCCTTTTTTATTTTTATTTTATTCATATCGTTATTATTATTATTACTTTTATTTTGTTTCATTTTCTATTATCTTCTTTCACATATAAATGTGTATAGACATGTATTCTAATTAAATGAAATACAAGAATTCCTTATCTCTTTACAAACTCGAAAAGGGGAAGCACTTGCCTAAATTGTTGTGCCTGTAACTCAAGGTGGCAGCAGAGGTTGATGGTTGCAATTCTAACTAAGCTTAATGAGTAATTTTTTTATGCTCTTATTAGTTTTCATTTATACTCTTGTTAATCTTCATTTATGCGAGGAATCTATCCAAAAAAAAAAAAAGGCTTTGAATGTATGGACAAATTAACCTAATTAGGCACTAAAATGAACTTTAGCTTTATGTTCTTTGTTTTGTAAGACTTGGGACTTTATATTATTTCAAGTAAAACCTGTGACATAAGAGACTAGATTATTATAAATTTTTACTTGGGATACAAAGTTCTTTTGAGAACTTTTCAATTTAAATGGATTAGCATTGTAGCGACCCCCGAGCCCGGCCCGACCCGGTTGGCGGATCCGAACCGAAAGCCCGAGGACGCCCGATCGAATCCATTAATCAAATCCCTTTAGTTATCGTTTTGTGATGCTGGTTTCAAAAGTGTCGCGACCGAATCACGACTCACCGACCACATTAGCGGATCAAGCGAGAAGCCGGTTTACTCCGACATTTTCAATTATCTTATCAAAACATTTTGTTTGGTTTATTCATTTGATTTTGTAATTCTGTGAGCTTATTTCATTTGGGCAAGCCCATAAGCTTATTTACACATTCAGACTCATACCTACTTCACATTTAGCAAAATGCATTTTACAAAAATAATGATTCGAGTTCAAGCTTGTTTCAAATGTCAATGTTCGAAAGAAATGGAGTAATGCATATGACGGAGCCTTTTCATAATTCTATCTCTATGACTCACGAGGCTCCTCGATCTTGGGTCTTGCCCAAATGTCTATCACTAGAGGCCTGCGCATTGATAAAACAATACGCTAAGCATTTTCGTAACAGTGGTTCCTATCTGATTCTGTATTCCATTTGATTCCACTATAAATCATGCATTTATCAAAATAATACCTTTATACAATAAAATGCAAATGTAAAATCTTATACAAATACACTTTTCAATACAGTTGTTGTTTAGTTGTGATTTCACATATGGCTGTAAATTCGACATCGTGGTCGGTTGGTGAATCACGTGCTTGTTTGTCATTCAGTAGCAATGTGGTCTCACACTCAATATTACCATTTCACATATGGCTATAGAATTCGACATTCATGACATATTCAGTTGGTGAATCCTGTCCTGTTTTTCATTCAGTAGCAATGTGGTTTCCATTTAACAATTACGGTTTCACATATGGCTATAGAATTCGAGCATTCCGCGATGAGATTCGGGTTGGTGAATCTGTCTTTGTTTGTCATTCGGTAGCAATGTGGTTTCCATTTAACAATTCTGGAGTTACCCTCATGATGAATTCAATTGGTGAATAAAGTGTGTTGGTCTCGTCCGATATCACGTTTCAAATCAAGTTACTTTTATGCAATAAATTAAGCTTGTAGCTGAATACACGCATACATGCAGATATTTGTCAAACATTTCAAATACTAATCATTCGAATCGATATATATGTATATTTCGCAAATAGAGAGCAATATGAGAATAAAGAACATGTAGAGAACAAACTAGAATAAAGAACAAGTATAGAACAAACCAATTATCGATTCCTTTTTCCTTTCAGATATCAATCCTAGAATTGGTTGTAGTCTTTGCCCTTTTTAGTCAAATACAATTTATTCACTCTTAGTGGTTATGCAAATAATCATTGCCCTAAGCGAATATCGCTGTAGGCGGAGGGAGGAAGTGCAGTGCGTTTTCGTCGAGTTCAATCTTATTTGAATCTCTCTTAATCATTTAATAAGGTTCTCATTATCGGGTATGAATTCGGGCTTAATTGTACAAAAACCACGACGTGGGCATTTGGGCTCACACGGCCTCAGTACACCTTGGACTGTACGGTACACCTTGGACTGTGCCGGTACAAGTTGCGTGTTAGCTGTACTAGTACGGGTTGGACTATCTGGTACATGTTGGCCTGGTGGGGTGTCTTGGTACACCCGCGTGCCTATATCTTAGGTACATGTTCGGGAGGTGTCGAGTTTGCTTCTTTTGCCACTTTTGATACCAATTCTCCATATATAACTTCCCCATTCCTTAATTCCTCAAAAATCATCATGGAAATCATCAAAACAACTTCAAAATACTTGTATTGGTGGTTTGAACCTCCTTACTCTAAAACCTAGGTAAAAATCCTATAGATTCTGAGTCCATCAATTCTTCTAAACATCATATAATTTTGATGATTCCATGTTTATTTTCTACCATTTGGGGTTTTACCCACATAACCTCAACAATTTAAGGGTTTATGTGACCTTTCCACAAAACCCTAGACCAAAGGAGCAACTAATCTCCATACCAAACCTTAAGATCGAATAACCATGATTCAGTAACATACTGAATTTTGATCTTCTTCTTCTCCTCTTCCTTCTTCTTCCTCTTCTTCTCTCCTTTCTTTACTCTCTTCTTCTCCTACGGTTTTGCTAGGGCAATTTGAGACCAAAATGTGAAATTTTGGTTTTATCTCTCTCTTTTATAGTCCCATTCTTCACTTAATTTCAAAGAGGTCCTTAATCAATTAAATATTGCAAATCAACTTATTTTATTTCTATTATAATTGTCTACTCCTTTTGATTTTTTATATCCCTTATGGCAAATTTCAATTTTATCCTTGTTCTAGTGCCCAAATTTCCGGGTTCACTAAATTTACATTTCACAATTTGTCAATTTATCAATTTTTCCGGAAAAACCCAAGTTTGGCTCAATTTATACACAGGATATATAATAAAATTATTATAAAAATTCTTAGGGTATTTTTGGGGCGTTACAAGCATCACATCAAATGGTCTGCCTTTGTGATCATTGTTCTTGTCCTTTTACTATATAAATAATAAAACAACCTATTCTTTAAACTAAACTGATTGTTTTCATTAATAAACTTAACCTTTTGGAGTCGGAAGTTTGCATTCTTCCTCCACACCCAATTTTTTCAGATAGACCATTTTGTTCGTTATTTTCTAATTACTAAAAGAAACAAACATATGCATAACTTTTGTCTTTTGACAAGTATAATATATACATACATGGTTTTAAGAACATGTTTAAACTTTGGATTATGATATGATGTTATATCAGGTGTCCCCCAGCTTGTGGTCATACGTGGTAGGAAAGTGGTGCCTAGGGATGGCAGAGCGAGTGATGCGGATAAAAGCGACCATTGATACTCGTGAGAAGTGGCTCACGACGTCATCATAGCCTGCTGAAGCCCGTCCGTCAGGCAATATCTTTTGATGAATCACTCTGGAGATCACAGGCTTTTGCTGATGTTGGAGTAGATGTCCTTCTCATTGATGCACTAGCGAGAAGAGATGAAACCTTAATGGGATTTGCTCCTTCTGTTCCAAAAATGGTACATTTCTTCTGTTTCTTTCCTTTGATGTAATACCAAGTGTTGACCAATAAAAGTCTTATAAAGAATCTATATATATGCATACACATATATTTATATATATGCCTGAAAGTGGCATTTTCTATTATAATGTTTGCTGGTAGGTCTTCATTTGTTAAAGAATCTAATAATATTTATGTTAGTTGTGTATTTTGCTTGTCACTTGAATGTGACTTGTAAAAATATTAGGTATTTTCCTTTCATGCTTGATGTCTTTTGTACACGTTTTCTCTTTTGAATAAGTACTAAATTTTGAATTCTTATATTTTTTATACATTTATTTTCCATTTTCCCAAATGTTGCCTCTGATGTGAGGATGAATTTTCCAGCATTGCGCTGACTAAGGCTTGTTCTTCATTTTCTAATGATAAGCTCAATGATTTGACACGCTGTTTAATAGTGTGTCCTGTATTTACATGGGAACTTTGGCAATTCAGACCAGTAACTCAAAGTTCTTCGGTTCCTCCTATGTTTAACTTTGTTAGCTTTTACTTTAAACAATCTTACTTTAAAAAAGTCTTCCATTAACCCAAAGTTCTTACTATGTTTAACTCTGTTTGCTTTTACTTTTAAGTCTTCCGTTTACTTGTGCACGCGGATACAATTGATATGTGGTTGGCAACATGGAAAGTATTAAGCCATATTATTACACTGGACTGGACTGATTTTAATGGTAGTTGTTATTGCCAAAGATCTTGGAATTTTATAAACTGGTTGGCAACTTTTTAGTTGTCTATCGTAAACAAAAGCTGAGGATTTGACTAGACTTATTGCGCTCATTGTATCTTTCCTTGAGGAAAGCAAATTTTATAAGCGTATATTTTGAATTTTGCATATGCATGGACCATCTTTACATCCTCCTGATATTTTTGATTTTTGCATTCACATAAGGAATACATGAAACTTCTTTAACCTCAGGATTTGGCCTGCACTCGCAATGATTTCAGCCACTGCTTCAGAGTCATAATTTTTTTACAGGCTTCTCAGATATGCATTTTATGAGTCCGTTTAGAAGTGAGAGAGCCTGATCAATCTTGGCATCAACCGCTTTAGGAACTTTAGCGAGTTAACTAAGACCCGAGAAATTCCACTTCGAATAAGGGCAAAATCGTACTTCGATTACAAAATGGTAATTTCGCAGTAACCAGACACTTTCAGGATCTCGATGACTAAACGGACACCGCTAACCGCCTTCGCCGAAATCTGGTTAGCACGTAAAAATTGCATTATTCGTGAGACGTACTTCGGGAAGCTTCCGCACGCTTTTTCGGAGGCATCGCGCTTCTCGAGTGCCGTGTAAATGAATTTCTCGGCGCGACGAAAGTCACATATAGCAAGTACTCATATACCACATAAGTGGTATAAGTAGAGAAATGGATGAAAATGACTGGTCGAAATAGTGCCGAATATCAATTCTGGTAAAAGAGGGATATAAATGTCATTTTCGAGATTGATTTATGGCTAAATGACGAATACTAAACAAGATTATCCTTTCAATTAGCTAAAAACAAACGGTGGAGAAGGATTTTATTTTGGTCCGTAAGAGGTGGTTCGTTGGAGAGAATTTTGTAGAGAGAGAGATTCTCTAGTTCTCAGACACGATCCGACCGTTGGCGAACTTCGGGGTGAGAAGGGAAAACGATCTATGCGGAATAGGCTACGCGTGGACTCTGATTTTAGTGATTTTCTTCAAACTCCTTGAGGTAGGATTTTCTCCCTACTTGGGTTTTATTCCCATTTTTAGTGTTTTTCGAATGCCTGAGTTTAACAGGCCATTAGGAAAAACATGGATCGGGGTCCCAAAACATGGGACCGAATTAATACAATTTTTTTAAAACCAAATGGAGCAGCCTCTAGTCGCTCCACTCAATGTAGTATGAAATGGCGTTTTGTGGTTTGAATCATGTATTGCTGGATTCCGAGGCCTAAGAGGTCATGGAAATGCGTTCAAAATATGAACCTAGGATTATTATAGTTCAGAATGCAAGAAACCCTAGGGTTTTACACCTTAGAATAGTACCCAAAAATGTATTTTGGGAAAATCGTGTTTGATTGGCGATTCGACCTAATTGTTTTTGTTTGAACATTAGCCCCAAGTGAGCTAATTTTGGTGTTTGAAAATGATAAATTACATAACATGTCTTCAGGTGGGATTTACCTTTTATGTGAATATATTTGTGTTATATAATTGCATGTGGATTAGACTCAGACAAAGTGGCATACATGTGCATTCCATATGCACTGAACGGTCCTAGGATTTTAGGAATTAGTGCATGAGATGAGTCTAGAGAAAAGGTTCTGGAGGGTTGTCTAATAATATAAATGACGAGGGTAGTCCAAACTAAATATATCAACCGTCTGGGAGGCTACTTCGCTGATATTTATTCACTGGAGGGTAGTCCATTGGAATAACACATATATCAATCGTCTGAGCTACCACCTCGACATATATTCATCTGAGGGTTGCCCACTAATTAAATAATAATTTCTATACAAGGCTTAGGCGAGTGTGAGAGAGCTCATGGAGACCCTGGATCCGAGTTGGTCATGCAGACATCCGGCAGATCATGTATTTGCTTGGTCGTGTGTTTAAATTGGAACATTACACCGCACTTAGGGTGGTGAGTAGCCCACTTGTGGCGCATTCTCCCACGAGCTTACTCACCCGTCGTGGGATCCCTATCTTACGTGCACGAGCGCAGGGACCCACTCATCCTAGGAGCCGAAGCCACAAGAAAGCCTGGTGTGGCTTTCATGGTTTTCCATATGTATTAGAATTCTTATTTTGATATATGTTATGTTGTTTATTTACTAACTCTTAGAACTACGGGACATGGTCAGATATGGTTGATGGATATTGTTTTATGGGCCCAAGAGGCCGTTTTATCCATGTTGTTATCCTCGGGATTATATCGGGACTGCTTGGGGACAGTAAATGCAGTTTTATACAAGCATTGTATCTGGGGCAGAGCTCCCCGTATAAAAGGAGACCCCCGCCCGATTTTCTAAAAGTACGCCTGCAACCCGACCCTCCACTTGTATTCCGTGGGGTCGACGGAGAATGTCAACCTGACCCCGGTTTGGGGCGTCACAGCCTGGTGGTGCGTTTCAGGTGGCTACGAATACCTAGAGAGCTCGGGTTTGGGTATCCATCACCACCAAGTGGTTTGATGTGGAGTATTGGTACATGGAGACCTATAGATAGAAAATTTGGGCTTAGGCCATGGTTGAGTAAGAACATCACCACTAGGAGTGGTTTGATGTTCGATTTAGGTATGAGATTACCTAGGAAATCACTGACAAAACTAGACACTACGCGGCACGTGTGTTGATGTGTTTTGTGTGATTTTGTGAATGATTTGGTGAATTATTGTATGATGGTGTGTATGCCATGTTTTATATGTGTTGTGGAAATGTTGTGTGCTTAGTACTTAGCACATGGAGGTATTAGAAAATTTGTGAAGTTTTACAGTGAGTAAAAACTGGAACAAAACAAAGAAATAAAATAAATTGGAATAAATTTATTTGGTTTAGAGGTGAAGGAATTTAATTTTCAAGGTTTTACAGTGCAAAACCGACGAACAATGTAAATAAATTTTAATAAATTTATTTGGATTGTTGGAAAATTGTTGAAATTTTAAAGCTACAAAAATAAATTTTTCTAAATTTATTTGACGAGAATAGAGTGAAAATAATTTTCTATGATTTGACAAGTGTGGTAAAATCAAGAAAATGGAAGAAAATAAATTTTTATAAATTTATTTGAGTAGAGAAAATTTTTCAGTGAAAAACTGGAAAAAGAAAATAAATTTTATAAATTTATTTGAGTATTAGAGAGTGTGAAAAAAAAATGATTTTAGTGTTTTTTTTAGAGATTTTTCCAATTTCTGGAAATAAATGAAAAAAAATATATATATTTATAATGAAAAAAAAAACGAAAAAAAATTTGGTGCAGAAATTTGGAAATGGCTACTGCCAATTGTTTTTTAAGAAAATGAAAATTGTATTGCAATACCGATTTCAGACGCAAACGAGGAACCCAGAGGTGCTAGAAGTGTATCGCAGAATACACCGGTTCAGACAGCCGAGAAGGCTTGGATGGTCGGGATCGTGTTGCAATACAAGAGAGTGTATCATACTGGAAGGCTACAAGAGCTGTAAATTGTATCACAATACAAAGGGGATCAGACAGGATCGGGCGCGCTGGCGCTGGCGCAAAGAGGCGCAGTGGGCGCTGGGCGCGCGCGCAGTGTGCACGCAGTAAATGGCGCGCGAAGCGCAGTGCGTACCGGGCGCGGCAGCGCTACGGGCGGCAGCGCAGCGCGCGTGGATCGCGGCGAAGCGCAGCGCGCGCGGGGCGCTGGCAGTTAAGAAGCAGCGCGCGGGCGCGCCGGCAGGTGGCGAGGCGCCAGCGCGGCGCGCTACGGGCGCGCGACTGGCGCGTTCGGCGCTGGGCGCGCGATTCGGCGCCGCCGGAGCCGCGGCGCCGCACTGCGCACTTCGCCATTTTTTCGGATCCGCTGGCTCGCATTTTCCCGAAGTCAAATTTTTTTGGACGCCGTTTATGAACCCGCTCATGAACACTGCTCATCTCTAAATTTTTTCTCGTGTGGTGTTCTTAAATTTAATTAAAATCAAATTAAATCAATAAATTTTGATAAAATTTTCGAAAAATGTACTTGAACACTGCTAAAAACAAAATTTTAAATGCAAAATTGACGCGTATACACCGGGTTATGTAAGGACTAGTGTCTCGTGAGGCTGTATTTATGCCTTAGAGACGCCAGACGGGTGATTTAACTACCATATGAAATCGTAGTTGCGCTGGAAAAGAAGTTGTGTAGGGAATTATATGCATGGTGTAATGCGTGATAGAAAAAGGGTGAATACTATGCTGATCATTAATTCGCCGATTTGACATCGAAAGGAACAAGAGGGCATAGAACTCATCAAGTAAATGAATTGAGTGGTTGAATTTAACACCACTTAGGAAATGAACTGGTCGCTTCATGGCCGGTCAAGTCTATCGGGCAATTGGCATCCGCATTAGTAGTTAGACCGAGATGAAAGTTAAAATGATTCTTGCTGCCAAGGTTAATCGTGTAAATGGCTAGTAGAGGACGAGGACATGTAGGACGCCCACTAGGGCACTCGTGGGTTAGGCACCACCGACACCGACCGGGCCGCCAAGATTGATCGCCGGGCTCAGAGAGGCCGTAGTGTCGCAGAGGTCAAGTATTGCACGTGCTAGCATAGCAGAAGTCAGAAGATCCTGAAACTCCCAGAGGTTTAGACGATCATCCTCCGACATTCACAGGGGGAAAGACCCGGCTATGGTAAACCATTGGTTCACGCAGAACGAGAAAGCGTTAGAGGCTATGGAGATTTACCGACTAACGGTAATCCTGATTAGACCAGTCATGTCTACCAGAGAACGAGGCCCAAATATGATGGAAATGGGCAAGGACCCTAGAATCTTAGAGGAGCCGGTTGTATTAGGAGTTCTCCTGGGGTGGATGTATGAATAAGAATGATAAGTCGAGGTTACGAGTTGTGAGATCCTGACTCTACTCACTGACTCGAGGATCTTGGGACATGTCGTAGTTCGATGTCATCCTCGGGATGGATCAGCCGACGCCTTACGGATCGCATCGATCGTGAGCGGGAGGGTTACCGCCTATATGCGTGATCAGCACTCAGGTATTTCGTGCGGGGACAGCATGACATTTTGCCCCGCACAAGATACGAGTCCAAGTGTCGTGACGCTTGGCGGGTTGGCCACCCGAGCCTACTCCCTGAGGACTAGGTGAGACCTCGTAATTTCAGATCTACCTCGAGCAAGCAGCGAACATGTGGATGTTTCTTCCGACGAGCAACCCGACTACTCACACAGGTGCAGACTTCCCCCAAGAGACGAGCACACCTCGGTAATTCACCCATCTCATAGACTCCCAGACAGATGGCATCTACGTATCAAGCAGAACTCGTAGTCCGGGCCTATAGGAGCTATTGACAAGGGGGTTTATTAGACCGCACTTCACCACGGGCGCCTTGCCTCTAGTTATGGCAGTTAGGCAAGACCCTTCGACCGTACTGGCTACGCATACAACATGGTTATGATCCACTCCGCACTCCACACGAGATTGATGATTTCTTGATCAATCGAGAGGAGCGAGTCTACCCAAGATGTAATCTTTCCGCATCAGTTACCATCACCGAGGTCGTGATACAAGATATCCCAAGACGCCAAGCAGACACGTTACGGGCACTTTGAGCCATAAAGGATGCCCTTTCGATTTACTTAACGCGACTACAGCATTCATGGATCTCATGCATAGGTGCTGCAACCCTTATTCGCATCTGGTCGTAGTCTCGCGGGATGACATTTCGACTACTCCCAAAGCAGAGCGGAAGCATGAGTGCATCACTGAGGATTGCTTTACGGGGGCCTACTAAGAGACCACGCTATACGCTAAGTTCCGCTAGTTCGAGTCAGAAGCATCGAGGGGAGATCTGTGGGACACGTGGTGTCAACACCAGGAGTGTCAATCGACTTAGAGAGGGTCGAGGCAGAGATGAGTTTGGAGAGACCGAATGTCAATCTTCTAGATACATACTCTGGGATCGGGCCGGGCAAGCACGACACGAGAATGGATCAAGTCAGTTCCACCGGACAGATCGTAGGACTCTTCACCTACTGGACATGGGATCTACGGTTAGCAATACCCGACCATAGAGAGAAATCTAGATACCGGGAACACTCCTGGGATACCTGTGTCAGTAGCTGGGAGGGAGGATAAGTTTTCCCAATGGGAAGAGGTAGAAGACTTCTGCTTCATCCTAGTTTCAAGACTAAGGCCAGGATTAGGCACATGAGGACTGGGAGGCTGTTCTGCAGATGTGAGGATCCCAAGGTTTTGGGACAATGCACCCCAAGCACTGGGTAGACAAGAGAGAGGCGTCATTCCTCCACACCCTAGTACGGTCGAGGAACTGGGATTCGCCGGGTGCTATACAAGCATCTCCAACAGCCATGATAAAGCCGTAGAGGGGCCGCAGTGTGGATTCGAAGTCGTGACGCACTGCAGTCAGGCATCTAAGCGTAGGACCTTAGGGTGGCAAATCTATCGTCGCTGATCGTCGTGCTTGACACGGACGAGTCAATGCACCATCCGTCGCGGCATCGAGACTCCAATGTGTCACATACCACACGATATCGATTCGGGCTTAGAGGTTAAGGCCTTTAGACGCTTTTCATGTATAGATGTTCTTCCCCGAGATGTAGGAGAGAGTCGACCCGATAAGCTCTAGACATGAGTGAGTGATCTCAAGATTCTACCCACGCTGACCCCCGGATAGGTGTCAGCGCTAAAATGAGGGTCATTCACACTCGTGAGCGCTGGTCGAAGTTTGTCTTGTGACTACGTCCAATGAAGACTCATAGTGAATCGTGAAATGCAAGAGGCTCAAGTGTGTCGGTAGTTATGCTGGCCCAATATGAAAACACACTCCAAGCAATTATCACATGAACGAGAGTCGAGTGGATGTGAGTCGCGGTGACTCGCTGCCTGATACCTCTTCGAAATAGCATCGCGTTGCCGCCGAGCCGGCAAGGGCTCGCAAATGGATGTCATGAAAGGCATGGGATCGGGCCGATACCATTGATTAATGCGATTGTGACCTCGAGAGGTTAGCGCTTACACACCAAGCAGCGGGTCGGTCACGCGGTGTACGGATTACATACGTGTTAGAGGACATATCATAACATGTGTCCCGAATCATAAGGCGGGGGAGGACACTGCCCTAGAAATTCGCCACAACAACAAAGCATTGCTGAAAGGCAAATGGCACCACATGAGTCATGGCAGGAGCGCGTAGATTATCATATGTAGGACCAAGGTGGAAGAGAGTTCCATCACTGGTCCTGATTTGATTAGAGACACCTCTGAGAAGGTGAGCTTGATACAATAGCATCTTCTCATGGCTCAAAGCCGACAGAAGAGCTATGCTAATGTGTTACGCCGAATTTCGCAGTTCGAGAGGTCGCGGATCACTTTTCTCGAAGGTGAATCCTAAGAGAGGAGGGACGTTCTGCGCTGAAGCCATTTTGAGGTTTACCGGGGCCTTCGAGATACCAGAGATGCGCAACGGCGCATCAGCTTACGCTATCGCCCACATGACGTGTCCATCGAGGTGTTTCACTCGCCCATGCCCGGAGATATACTCCGCACGATCCAAATTACGCGGACGTGTGGGACAGACAGATCGACATCTGATGGACCTTCGAGAGGGACCGTTATACATTGTTGGTAGCCGTGATCGCCTTTATGACGCGAAGACCGTGAGGCTAGTGAAGGTACTATGGAGACACTATGGAGCGGAGGAGTTCACGCGAGTCGAGACGGTATGGCCATACCTATCCCTTCGCTTAGGACGAAGGCACGCGGGTTTACTTGTTTAGCAATCGATCGAACTAGTTTACATGCATGGTACAAGACACGCTATATATGCATGTGAGTGTTTATATCGTTTTGAATTTCGGACGAATTCTTTTAAGGAGTGGTATGTAAGACCCGAGAAATTCTAATTTCTAGAATACGGCAAATCGCATTGACATACAAAATGGTACTCGCTAAAATTGTGAATTAATTTCTCTAGATCTGATGACTAAACTGATTTCACCGCTGGAATCGCCTCGCGAAACGAAGCTAAGACGTAGTGCCCTCGTAATATTCGCAGATGCCGGTGCCCAAGACGCTTTTCTCGAGGCATCGCGCTGAAAGCCGTAATGAATTTCGATGCATTTAAAGTCAATATATAAAGAAAAGTACCATACCATAAGTGGTAAGGCGTAGAGAACGATGAAATGGACGTGCCGAAATAGTGTCAATATCAATTTCCGTAAAAGAGGGATATAAATGTCATTTTAGGAGATCGATTATATAAATGACGGTAAATACTAAACAAGATTTCATCCTTCAATTAGGCCAAAAACAAACGCGGAGAGGATTTTTATTTTTTGGTCCAAGAGGGTGGTTCGCTGAGAATTTTTTAGAGAGAGCGCTTCAGGTTTGCACACGACCGGATCCGCCATAACTTCGGTGAGAAGGGAAACGACTATAACAAAGTACGCGCGCGATTCCGATTTTAGTGATTTTCTTCAAACTCCTCGAGGTAGGATTTTCTCCCTACTTGGGTTTTATTCCCATTTTTAGTGTTTTTCGAATGTTTGAGTCGACGAGGCCATTAGTTTGCTGGATCTGGCCCCAAAAACATGGGACCTAATTAATACAATTTTTAAAACTGCACTGGAGCTGCAGTCGCCTCCACTGTACCAGGTGTGGGTATGAATGGCGTTTTGTGGTTTGAATCATGTATTGGTTGGATTCAGGCCTAAGAGGTCGTGGAAAGTGCCCAAAACAGAACCTAGGATTATTTGAGCAGCCTAGAACAAGAAACCCTGTGGTTTTACTCGTCTTGGGGAATAGTACCCAAAAAATGCATTTTTGGGAAAATCGTGTTTGATTAAGTGATCTCGAATCGAATTGCTTTTGTTTGAACATTGCATTCCAAGATATTAATTTAAGGTTTGAAATGACAATTTACACACATGTCAGTGGATTTAATTTTTATGTGAATATATTTGTGTTATATAATTGCATGTGATTGATCAGACGAAGCTAGTGATACATGTATCTGTATATGCACCTAACGCCCTAGATTTTAGAATTAGTGCATGAGAGAGTCTAGAGAGTAATATTCGAGGGTTGTCTAATAATATAAAATGATCTGAGGGTAGTCCAACTAAATAATATATCAACCGCTCTGAGCTACCGCTTGATATTTATTCATCGGAGGGTAGTCCACAAACAAATAATATATATCAATCGTCGGAGCGGCCCAATTGATATATATTCATCGGAGGGTTGCCCACTAATTCAATAATAATTCTCATACAAGGCTTAGGCGAGTGTGAGAGAGTCGGTGAGGTTGAGTCGAGTGCATATCTGGCAGGATTCATGTATTTGCTTGAATGTGTGTTTAAAATTGGAACATCAGACTTAACTTAGCGGTGAGTAGCCCACTTAGGCGATTCTCCTCCTATCGAGCTTTAGCTCACCCCGCCGTGGATCCCCTTTATTTCCTTAAGTACAGGTACCGGGAGCTATACAGGTGTAATTGCCCATCCTAGAGCCAGTTTTGAAGAAAGCTCTGGGGTGTGGCTTTGAGTGTCTTCCACATATTAGAATCTCTCTATTTTGATATATGTTGTATAAGAGCCATTTACTTCAACTCTTAGAACTATGGGACATGGTCGAGTATGGTTGATGGATATTGTTTTATGGGCCCAAGAGGCCGCTTTTTATCCATGTTGCTATCCTTGGGATTATATCGACCGCTTGGGACAAAGTAAATGCGGTGTTTTATACAAGCATTGTATTCAGCCCTGCATAAAGGAGACTCGCCTCGATTTTCTGTAAGTGCCGGGTAACCCGACTCTCCACTGTAGATTCCGCGGCCGACGAGTCAACGGACCCCCGGCTCGGTGTCAAGAACAATAAATAATCCATACTAACTCGAGAAAGCTCTTATCTCGTAGCGACCGCTTGGAAGGAGTGCGGGGAAACACCAATACCAATCCCACCGAACTGAGATGTCGATTTAAAATTGCTGCTTATCCACTCTCCTTGATGGGGGTATCTATTTGAGCAATGCAGGTCAGATCTCTTCATTTGGTTTTCCCTTCATTCTTTTTTTTTTTTGTCTGAAATGCTTGGTCAATATCATTGATGCAACACAAAAATTTGACTACAGAATTTGTTGGATATAGTGAATGAATATCACACGACAATTCATTGTCTAATTCTATGAATTCTCAGCTATATGAAATGATTTACATTCAATGAAGAATTACTGTATCAACAATGACACTAATGAATGAAATTAGTGATATTCACTGAATATTAAATTTCAATTTAAGGGTTTGGGAAGCCAAAAGGTTTGACATTCCAAAAGGTCAAGTCTCTCCTTTATATAAAGGTTGTCGGGGTATTTGTCTTAAGGAGGTCATCGAGGGTGCCTCAAAAAGATCATCGAGTCTTGAGTTTTCCTTCCTTTCGTCCTTTTGTCGGTGATAGAGCAAACACATCATCGCTCGTCGAGTGGCGCAGCGCTTTCATCGACCATTTGACACCCGTTTTATCCCGGGACACGCCTTGGGAATCTTTCAAAGTACCAAACGGAGAAGGCGAATTTGTCTTAAGGAAATTGTGAATTTCATAAGACTCCTCGGGTTGCTTCTCCAACTTGTTATATTCCCTCCTTTCTTATTGATTTAATTTATTTTTGGGTTTTTCTTGGAATAACCATTATTTTGGCAAAGATTATGTATGTTGCTCGAATGTCCAAACAATTGGTTTATGCGTTCCTGTGTTTCTACAACATGAGACAATTTCAATGCATCTCTAATCTTCATAACAACAAATCTAAGCTTTAAATGTGAACTTAAACATGATCCATCATGTTTAAACACTTGAAGGAAATAAGATATATGGTTTTCTTTTGCTATTACCGCACATCATCAGGAATTAGAACTTATACTTGATTGTTATGCTACAGAATTTCGTTTTATCGTTCTCGATTTCAAAATTGTGTTATTTTTACCTTTTTAAACTAAGAAACAAAGGGTATAATTTTTGAAGAAGAGATTATGCTGAGCATGATGGGAAGTCCTTCTAACGATAAGGAGACAATAAAAAGAAAGGTAGAAGAAAATTGTTAAAATGTAGTTCAAAACAACTACCATCTGAGTATAATTTTCAGTGGAGGTTTCAATGGCATGACCCTCCATGTTAATCAATATATTGGTTCATAACCCAAGATTTGTCGAAAGATTCAGGTGAGATACCTTAATGATGCCCAAGGAATAACTATTGAAGTGTCTGATATCTCTTCTTGATTCAATGCATTCTTTCATAGGGTTGAATATGCTTAAAGAATCTGGAAACAAAGGCTGAGTATCTTCAACATTTCACATCATCATTATTGTGCTTATTCACATAAATGTCTGACCTCTTGGTCCATGCTCTTGTCTATTTTGCAATAATTCCAGCTCTGGTAGCAGTTTTGGAACAAATTTGAGATTGAAAACAAATTGTGTTAAATTGATAATGTTAAGCACAACTTATCGTAGTCCCAGATAGCGTTATGATGATTGGGAATAATGACTAGGAAGGATGTGATAGCATTTCTGTTAAGGAGGAAGATACTGAAGGAAGGAAATTGGTGTCCAGATTCCTCAATCAACTCCTTGAATCACATCCAAGGTTAACCATGCTCTTTTTCAACCACCTCTTCTTTTCTTCTTCTTTGTTTTCCCCTGTGAATGTATGACACTAAGTCCCTACGTAGCCAGCCCTAAATTCAATCATGTAGATAATGAAAAGTAATGAGATCACACTACAATGAGAGGAAAACGACTTTCCACTTATCATTGAAATATTTATTGCTGGTGTCTGCATCTGCCCATTCAGATTCAAGCAACGCATTTGGATTCAAACAAGTTAGTTGTGAGTCTCCCTTGGGTTTGCTCCCTATTGATCACCAATTTGAGTCCCTTTAGGGCGGTTGAAGGATTTATTCACCTGTTAATTTCAGAGTCCATGAGAACACCCATGGTTTTCGGAAAAAAGAAAAAGAAAAAGTTATGTGACCCTCATAACTAACCTAATGCTAAACCACCAACTTATTGTCCCAACAACCCTTTGTCTTGTCAGTTAAATACCAATAGTCATGTCTATCATCAACAAATGCCATGTTTGGGGTGACAAAACTGCCTTGCATACAAATTCCAAATGATCCCTTGTCTATCTATTATCAGCATGGGTAACATTATATAGTCTTAACTTTGAGTCATGCTCTCAACCCGAGAGCTGTTTCTAACACCTTCTTTTGGCACATGGCCTTTCTTGTCTTGTCTCAACCTACCAAGCCTGCAGATTACGTTCCCAGCATGACCTATCATTATCTGCGTCAATTACTTAACTTTGCATCAGCCTGTTGATGCATGGTCTAACCATAGCTATAAATCCTAAGATATTAGGAAGCCAGCATAGTCGATGCCCCACATGTCCCCTAAACAACCCTCTTGCCCTATAAAGAGAATTTTATGATTTCCACTCAAACAAGAAGAGACATTAAGTATGCTTGAGCTAGGATATTGGATTTTCAAAGTAAAATGTAATAAATGGAAATCAACTTTGTAATTCATAATTAAAAATAAAATTCTCAGAAATCATAAACTTCAAGGGAAAATGACCAAATACTTGAAATTGCCACCATGCGTGTTCCATGTTTTTTATGTGCCTTTTTGTGCTGTAATTGCTACGTTCTGTGCACTTTGCATGCCCATGGCCTGTGACCTTCCTCACCACATGTTGAACTCAGCTTGCTACTCATTCCAACCTTAGTGTCTCCTAGGGTAGTTAAATTGCTTATTGATTATAGTACTAAAGTTGCAGGTTGTATATAACTAACCACGTTAGAAGAGAATTATGAATGTCTCTTTAATTTAGTCAAACCATACTCATGTATAAAGAACACCATTACTTTTAGTTAATTAATTTCCTTTACTAAACTATTTTTCAGAATGCATTAACAACCATTAAACGTGGCCAAATCCCTTCTCATAGAAGCATACCAACTTTTGAGGAAATTAAGGAAATTGTAGGTTTCAATTCTTATTATGAAGAAGAGAAGCGCTATGCAACCAACGCTGATAAGGTGTCTTCACAGAACGGTGAGTTAAGTTATAAATTTTGTTATTTTGTTTTGATAAGTTTCTAATTTGACAAAGATGTTCTTTTGAAAGTTTACTTAGAAATCAAGCATTTTTTAACATAGTTTTAAACATTGTTGAAATGATATGAACTGAGGTCATAATATAACTTGGTCAATTTTTCAGGATTCTAGAAGAACTCCCAAGTTTTTTGTTTAAAATTGACTGAAACTATAACCCCCCAAACCAAAGTTAGGGTTAAAATTGTAATTTATAATATAATAACTGTGACGCCCCATTTCCCGGGGGTCCGTTGACAATCCGTCAACTCGCGGACACGCTGACGCCGGGGACCTAACACCATCACTTAAAATCGGCAGCCTCATTCAGACAGTTTCTACCCAAGGTACAAAACTTGTCCTTAACAATTAACAATGACCACACAGTCCATTATGCGAGTAAAATAATGGCCACTTGGGCCCTTGCATCAATACTCACAAAATACATCAACTATATACAATAATTCAAAAGTTAATAACTTATTCTTTATTCAACATATATTAAAATGTACAATTCTAATACATGTTATACAAAATGACTATGCCAAAGCCACAACCCGGATTTCTTCTAAACGTCTCTAGCGAAGGCTATCCTCCCGTACACCCCGCACCTGTGCTGACCTCACAGGTAAGCAAACCTAGTAGTGATAATTTTCTACGTGGCCATTTCCCACCTAAGTGCACATGTCAGTGGCAAACAATCACATCCAAGAATTATACTCGAATGTCTACATGCCCAATCACATGTCCCGTAGTCCTCACCGACTCCTCACATATGCCTAAGTCGAACAGTAAATCACGCTTTCAAAACAAAGATTTTTGTTCTCGAAAAACTTACTACTGAAGTTTCGTAGTGCCATTGACTAGCTCCTCCGAGGCGAATTGTTGGATAACGCCCAAAGTCACCATGGTCCTCATCCGAAGTGATCTGTTGACGACTCTGGCGTACCTTCGTAAAATCTTCCTAGCCGAATTCCTCACAAACATTTTGATTTTCTTTCATGTCATGCACTCACTCCTAATATTCTAGGGTGCCATAAATCATGTTATTCAAATTCACGATCAATAACACCAAAATTAACTCACATGGGCTAATTAACAAATACAAGCAATTCATTTTGAATCACTCAACATCATAAAAATTCACACCAAAAATCAAGTCACTATTCACATGAACAGTGAAACCCTTGGGTTGGCACTGTTCACGGCCACAACAATGGGGATTTTCTCTACTCGGTTCAAATGTTTTGAGACTGAAAACACGGCTAATCAAGCCTCGTGAATATCCTCTAACCATTTACATACTTCCACAAAAATAACACAAGTAGGAAAAGATCCCTACCTCTTGAGTTGTCTGAACTCCACTAAATCTATGTCCACGCTGCGAGTCTCTCGCCAGAGAATGCTTTACTTTTGTCTGGCCGAGAACCAACGGTCCGAACGGTTGGAAATCTAGAGATAAGGAGCTCTCTCTCTCTAAAAAAATAAAAAATCCAACCCACTGCACCTCACTGCCCGTTTGTGTTCCCAAAAGGCAAGGCACTATTCGCTTTTTGTCTTATTCTCATTAAACATTTTCATAATTCCCATCTTGTTCATTTTTCTTGATTTTTGACACTTTGCACAATCTCAGTCAGCCATCTGATCCTCTCTCTACTCATGCAACATGTGTTACATGGGTACATGTAATAGGTATGCCACATGTCTCAACTCGCTTTACTTGCATTCGACACCCTGCTTCAAAACGTGAAATTCGAACGTCCTGCACTTACGAAATTCGACGTGGTAACTAGATTTCACGAGATGATTTCAATGGTAAAATCCATTTCGTCATCCGAGATCTAGAAAAATTTCAGATTTTTACCGAAATGACCATTTTACCCTTTTTCAGAAACTTGGGGGTTTCACAATAACAATAATTCATAAATTAAATTAACTTATTAAGGGTGAAAGTCATTTTGTATTTAAAACCTTAAATATAAATTAGAATTTTGTACCTTCCGTTTGCATAAAAACCTATTATACAAAAATCAGAGAGATCAGAAGATTGTAAAGGAATCGAACGGAAGTTTTAAAAGCGAAAAATTATGATTGACGATTTAAAAGTTTAAGGTTTATAGATCGGTTTTTATCCAAGGTTTTATGCTTTAGATCATTAGTTTTATTCATTAATAAGTTTCAAACAATTTAAAGTGTATATTTAGAGTTTCAAACAATATGTTCCAAATGTAGATCCTTCTTTTTTCAGAACTTGGTTATGTATTATCCCTAATTTTTTTTAGGAGCTAGCTTTTTGCGTAGGTATGTTTTTTGTAAAGCCCTTCCCTTTTGTACAAGCTTTGGTCTTTCCCTTGTATACCCTATGTATACATTTTTTTGAGTGAAAACAACCATAATAGTATTAATAAAAATAATAATAAAACACATTACTAAGGAAGGACGGGATTTCCTTCCAAAAAACACACAACCTGAACTTGGAATTTAAAACCCTAACCAACAAGTGTTCCCAAGACCCATTCTACCTCTATTTGGGTGGTTTAAACACAAACTGCCAACCCATTAAGTTGTAAAAACAAAAGTGGCACTCCTATAAATACAGGGATACATGAAGCCCACAAAGATGAAAAGAAGTAAAATAAGTCCCACACTTCCCCTTTTGTTCTCTCTTTATCCTTAAAAATCCTTGCATTTCTCTCTTGCCAAACAAATCATACCAAAGAAAGGCATTTAATTTGCCACAAAGTCTTGCCTCTAGTACAACTTCCAAAACCTTTAGAGGCAATGGTAAACATATCTTCAATTCTCCTTTGGGAAACCCATACAAATCCATCTAAATCGAGAAGCTTATTCCACATCCCAATAGTATATGGGCAATGAAGAAAAAGATGATTAATCGCCTCTCTTTCTCATTTGTAAAGAATACCCTATGTATACATTGGGTTTGTGCTTTTGGCTCTTTTTTGGTTTAATGAATCTTTTTCGTTTATCTATCAATATATATATATATATATATATATATATATATATATATATATATATATATATATATATATATATATATATATTATCTCTAAGATCTCTGCGTAGTAAAGAATTGTTTATGAGGTTGAGATGAAAAGATTTAGAGTTCATGAACATAAGGTTGTCTTATTGATAGAAGTAGAGAAATTTTCAGGGAATAATAAAATATGAGATTTACTAGTAATAACTATCTTAAGTAAATAATATAATTTTGATTGTTAGAGTATAAAATATAGGGTAGGGTAAAAATTGTTTTCCCCAAAAGATTTAAGTTTGATCGTTAGGATGTAAGATATAAGTCAATTATTGAGTAATAGATACATGAATAACAATTGTTGCATGTGACGTTGATTGAGGGTAGTTATAGTGAAATCGTGATATAGGAAAAATTGATAATAATTATTGTAGATTGCATAGATTGATAAGGCATGAGACATGGAGGTAAGAATTATTTTCCTTATGTTATGTTAGGTAAAGAATAAATCCTTTAACGTAAGATTCTTCGAGGATCCCAACTTTCATGTGCTTTTCTAAGGTAAGAAAGATTAGTACAACTTTTGAAATTTTTTTTTTATGTATAATGTTGGTGTAAGGAATTTTCTATTCGCCTTACAAATATATATATATATATATATATTACTTTGTTTATGCGTAAGGAATTTTGGTACCACTTTTACAAAAATGATAAATGTATATCTTGCAAAAGAAAGTTTGTTTTATATGTCATTTGGAATATGAAAAGTTTTGATTTGTTTTATATCATTTTGGTTTATGAAAAGTATTGTTTTAATTCATTTGACTATCCATTAATCAAATAGTGATTTTGCATGAAAATATATTTGAGATTCTTTTTGTTATGAAAAATAAAAAATAAGGAGATATGATATAATTGTTCTTTGGTTTCAATTGATAAAAGAAAGTCATTTTTTACTCTGGTTTATAACTCTTGTCAAGGAGTTATAATAGTTGACACTATTGCCCTTGCCATTGAGTTATAATAATTAACATTATGACCTTCGTCAACGAGTTGTAACAGTTGGCATTATGATCTTGGTCAATAAGTTATAATAATTGACTCTAGAGCCCCAGTCAACGGGTAATAGTTATTGACCTTTTTTTATGTCCCACCAATTTATGGACCATTTTTTATTTGAAAACTAGAGCACAAATATTTTTTGAGTGGATTTAAATTGGATTGGATACAAAATGATTTTGATATGAATATGAAATGTGGTAGAAATTTAAATGTTTTGTTATATTGAACTAAAATGTTTTATGAAGTTGATTATATCTTGTATCTCCCTTTTGAAAGCATAAATAAAAATATTTAATCCATAAAACTATATTATTATTCTTAATTAGGCTTTGAGCTCATCCTTATTTGTTGACATTTTTCAGGTACCTTCGGTTTGGGCAAGGAGTGATGGTTAGGATGAGGGTTTGGTATTATTAAGAATTTGGGGTTAAAACCCTATTTATTTAGTTGGACGCTTGTTTGAATGTTATGATTCAATTTTTATTTGCAATATTTTAATCAAAAGTTTCCGACAATGATATTTATTTTGGTTTATGTATTAAATTGACAATGAAATTTGAAGACTTTAGTTTATGTATTAAATTCACATTGAAATTTGTAGAGTATGGGAATTCTATTTTACTACTCTAAATAGGAATTTAACGATTGGAAAACATTCAATTATGAGAGAAGAAAATGTTGTGAAGCATGGTCTTTAGATCTGATTTATTAGTTGTGGGTACCATGGTCTTTAGATCCACTACTCAATAGGTCCAAGGGCCTATTGGCCCATATTGTGAAGCAGCCTGTAGACCCAAAATTTTGTCCTCTTGACACATTCTTTTCAAATTGATCATTGACCACTTGGTTGAAGCTCTCAGGTGGCCCATTGTTACTCACATAGCTTGCATGGGTGACATGACTTGCATGGGTTGTTTAACACATGACTTTTTAGTTATTTATTTTGTTTTGCTTTATTATGTTATTTATTTTATTTATCTATTCATTTATTTTATTATTATTTTGATCATTTTCAAAAAGTAGTTTTTACTTACTTATTTTAATTTAATAATTTTGAAAAAGGAACTTTTACTTATTCATCTAATTTTTGAAATTTTGTTAGTTTAATTTAATTTAATTTAATGTTTCCAAAATGATTTTTAGTTATTTAAGCACATTTTTTTAAGAAAATGTTTGTTTCATTTAATTTATTTTAATATTTAAAAAAAAGCTTTTATTTTAATAGTTTGATAATTTAAAATGTAAACCTTAAAATTCTAATTTTCTCGAACAGAAAACCTGCACTTTGGTCAAAACCCGAATCTTCCCAGATCCTGATGATCTAAATGAACTTCACCGTTGAACTGCCCCGCAAAATCTAGTTACCACGAAACTGTGAGAATCTGGTGACAGTAGGAATTTCACGCTTCACGCACCGAAGACCGCAAAATGTGAAACTACTTCTCGCGAAGCTGGGCATGCGACACGACAAAAGTCACTCAATTATACACCGCCATTACACGTCAACACGATTGTATAGATGATTGAAACTGAAATACAACAGTTCAACGTCAATTGTTCAAACAATGATGAGGTTTTTAATTAACTGGAGTTTTAACTATAAGATAAAATGAAATACTCTTCTCCAAACGAAAGACCAAATCCAGTAGGCTCAAATCAATATTTTATATAGGTAGATGCCTCCAGATTCTACATGCCTGATCCACTTACTCACTTGATGTAATAGCAGAAAAGCCATTTACTGTATGTCACTGCGATGATCTGACTTTATGTGAGTCCAATGAACCCAAGATAAAGATCTTTCCATCAGTTATCTACAATATTTCATGTAATGGCTCTGGGATGTCCAAGTCTATTTAATGCTACTTTTTGTCTCAAAAACATCACAATCACAGGTATCCCCATTTAAGAGGGTTAACAGAATCAGCTGCCAAATCCTGAGGTCTCACCCAGCTCGCTAGCATGACTGACTTGGTTGAATCTTTACATGACTGTTAAGATCAAAATAACTGAGTCAGAGGGTCTGTTAATTGAGGCCCACGTGAGCCAATTTTGTAAGTATTTGACATGAACTAATGATCAATTCAGTAATTGAATTATGTTAATATATACACGCTAGACATATTAAGCATTGAGTTGTTCTGATTTAAGATAACAGATCCTCACATTATAATCAATCTTATAAATATCACAGGGTTTTGTTTATGATACTTGGTTATATCAAAAAGAAAAATGTCAGTATATGAATTCTCCCATTAAAGATTTTCCCAAGAATTCTGCCCTGAGATTTCCAACAAATCACTGATGAGACCATTGACTGTTTATTTATCCAGTTAATCTAATCCTGAGGTATCCAAGAGACACTCTGGTCTGTAGTAAGTTTCTATGAACAAAAAAAGCTTTGTCTGAAAACCAGATTCATCTGATTTGGCTTAGGCACGTGAGAGCTCATGGAGGACTTGAGCCACTGATCGCAGATGTGTGGACATATCTGAAGGAGTCTCATAATTTGTTTGACGTGATCGTCACATGACTGTGCACTTAGCTGGAGAGTAATCCACCAGAAATTGATCACACTACGCTTCTGTCATCTGTCAGAGGGATCATCATTTCAGGCACAGAGTAGCAAGATAACTGACGCCACTGCAGAGTCGCCAGGAAGAAAGTTCGGGTCATACTTCAAGACTTGGCTTGATGATATATGTTTGATAAAGAGTAATTATTAACTCTTGAACTATTGTGGTATATAGTTGATGCATTTGTGAGTATTAAATAGGTAATGCTAAGGTCATTATTTTAGTCTAGATGGACCCCGCTAAGGGTCACCTGTAAATTGTCAGACAGAAATAGAACACTTTGTAGCCCCGACATGTTTATGACTCCCGCCCGATTATGAGTGGTGTCGCGTTACCCGACACATCCACGAGTATTCCTGGCTGACGGTCACCCAGAGCACCCTGTTGGAAAGGCTCACAAAAATGTTTTTTATTTTATTTTCTAATGCATACTCTAAAAAAAAATTATTCTATTTTATTTGTTTATTTTAATAAGGTAATATATTTGAAATGTATTCTTTTTTATATTATTTTACATGATTTTTAAAGGATTTCTATTAATGTAACTATAAAAGAATATATGGATAAAAGGAGAATATATATGATTAATGGGTTGGGGAGAATGTGAGGAGGCAGAGTTCCCAAAAAGAAAGAGAGAGGGTTATCCATGCCTAGAAAAATGAGGAGATTTTTAAAGAGGCACAAAGTTTTTTAAGAGGAAGGGGGAAGGATTTTTCTTAGGGTGGAAGTTTCAAAAGGATGGAGGTTTGACGAATAAAAGGAGGGGGAGAAAGAAGAAAAAAAAAAGGAAGGGGGGAGGAAGCTTGAGAGAAGAGTAGACGGTTGTAGTGAAGGATCTTTGAGGAGGGGGGATGTTGTTGGGATTGGCAAGTAGAAGTGATCGCAGAGCAAGGGAAAAATTCGAGAGAAAACAGAGGATCGCGGGTGGGGTATTAGGGTTGTTCAAAGGAATATTTTTAGTTTTTCTAAAGAGAACAGCGCTCGTGGAGAAGAAAGTATTTGGAGACAAGACTGCATTAGGTGCAGCTAATGCATAACGTAGTTTCGTAAGCGACTTCTCAGAGTTTTACGTTATGCTATTTTATTTATCTATTTATTTTGGTTTATTTGAAATAGTTTCTAATCCGGCTTAGAGAAAGGAATGTTTCTTTATGGCTTCTTTGGGATATATTCAAGATTTTGGAAGGGGTTCTTGTTTGCAGCTTATGGGTTTGAGAGGCTTTTATTGTAAAACCCCAACCTGATTGAATGTTATAATAGTAGTTTTTGAACTGATTAGAGGTCCAATTTATAAACGGCGAAATTTTTGTGAATTTAGAACGCCTGACCTCATTCGGGACATGAAGCGGGAATTTTCGAAATTGTAACCGAATGCCTAAGGAATAGTGATTTTTCTTATTATATTCGATGGAAGGGTTTGCAAAGGGAATTTTATGAAATTTCAGTTCCTACGACTTAACTAATATTTAAGAGATTAGGAGATTTAAGTGAATAGTGATTTCCTGACCGAAATTCTAGAGCCCGTGGCCGAAATTTTTCAAATTGGGCCAAAATACGAAATGTCCGGAATATATCATAGAGTCTAACTAAATCGAAACGGAGTCCGTTTGATAGTTTCCAGCGATCCGAACGTGAATTTGATAATACACGCTTATCGCCTCTGATTTATTTATTTAATGATTTTAAATCCGATTTCAGGATTTCAGAGTCTGAATCCACTGTGAAGGATTTAATTAGGAATATTTCCTATGGTCAATGTGAAGTTTAGACGACCATAGAATATTTCTTTTTGACATTTAACTCCAGATAAAAGCGAAGATAAGGTGAAACTGAGATAAAATCTGCTATAATGGAGATATTTTATTGTGAGAGCTAATCAAAATCTTTCTTAATGGCTAAGTTAAGATTTAAAATATCATGAGAATGGACCAATGAGATTCATGGGCTCAAATGCAATTTTGGCAAAGTGTAAGTTAAATAGCTAAATTCAAGGGACCAAATGGTAATTAAAGGAAAGATTAGAATATTAAAATGGGAAGACAAACAAAAAGTCTCATTTTTGGTCTCTCAAAAAGTTAGGGGAACCCGTAGGAGATCTTGTACATATAAAATGCATATAAAATGCATGATCTTATACATAATCTTGCACAATCAATTGTAGGATATGAGGTCCTTATTCCAAGAAATGCCACAAGTCATGTATCAAGAGAAGTTAGTCATGTATCATTGCTTGAAAAGTTGAATCCAATGATAAAAGATAAAATGGAAAACCAAAAAGGTCCATATCATGGCTTGAACAGGTTTATCGTAGGTTTTAGCCCGTAGATTTGGACCACAAAGAAGGCCGATAGCCCATTACGCACGGCCGTAGTAGAGGTCAAAGTAGCTAGGGATGAGAGGAGCATATTTGAAATCCCAGCTACGCATTACCAAGGACAACGGAGCGTCAACGTGGGTTCAGTGGAGGCCCCAAGAAGTACTAGGTTTTATGGATTATTTATCTAAACCTTCACTGAGTTATATTAAGGTTTTTTGAAGTATTAAATTGACATGATTCTAGGTTGATTTTGCTAAGAAATTGAAAAGAAAGAATGAGATTATAAGGATTGTCAATTTAGTCAACCTCGATGTTAATGCAAGTGATGTTGTTTGGATTACTTAATTGATTTAATGACATTACTTGAAATGCTTGAAGGAATTAATGGAATTAATGGAATTAAAAGTTGAATAGAAAATGAGATGAGAGGGTTAGGCCAAGAAAGGGTTTAATTGGAAATGCATTGGTTTGATTTAGTTTAAGTAAATCAATGACATTGGATGAATTATCAAATATAATTTGTTGAAAGAAAATGGAAGAAATTGAAGGCCTAATTATGAATGTGTGACATGTAGGATTTGACCACCTTAGGAGAAGTATGGAAAAGTTGAGTTTCCATTGATTTTAATCAATTGGAAGTGATTACATGCCTAATGGAATGTGTTGGAATTAATGTTTTAAGAAGAATTGATTAAGATATAAATGTAATTTTGCTAAGGTGAAGGGCATTATGGGTTTTCACTTCAAGGATGCTAATGGCTTGATTTAAGGCTACAAAGATGTTGTCATGAGCCTTGGATTTAATTGGAAGTGAATTGGATAAGTTGAGATCGCATGATGAGGATGTTCCCAAGACAAAGATTCGAACACTAAGACGCATTTTCAGTTTCTAATCTGCCATTTGGACTTACGAATGCCCCAAACGCTTATGGATCTCATGAACAGATTTTCCTGGCCTTACTAAGTAGGATCGCCTTATTATCGTGTTTATCGACGATACACCGATCTATTCAGCAAATGGAGAAGAACATGCAAGAGCACTCGAGGATAATCTCCCGCAAACATCATGCAAAGACTGGCTATATGCTGAACTCGCAGGTCCGCTTTTGCTCGATTAAATGTCACCTAGACACATAGTTTCTCAGAGGATCTCGTGATCCGTAAGGTCGGTTATACCGAATTGGAAACCTCCTACGAGTGTTACAAACAGATAAGGAATTTTACTGGCTCAAAAGGGTATTACCGTAAGTTCTTTGAGGGATGTTCTAAGATAGCCGCACCTTTGACTAGACTGACAAAGAAAGAGGAACCATTTTTATGGTCAGAGGCTTGTCAGCAGAGTTTCGATGAATTGAAAAGGAGATTGACCTCGCCCAGATTTACACTTCCATCAAAGGTAGGATGGCTTTGGCAGTTGTATCAGATACCCCAGTGTGGTCCGGTCAGGTATTAAATGCACGACAAGGTGATTGCATATGGGCCATGGAAGAAGCATGAAATTGCACCATCCTACACACATGACCTCAGCCAGCGTACCAGAGATTGGCTTTGAGATGGAGGTGATGACATGGCATGAGCCCCGTAGGATTTTTGCCGCATCATAAGAGCTTCGTAGTATCTGCTTACGCATGAACTGAACATGAGACAGAGAGGAGATGGATTGAACTGATCAAGGATTATGAATGTACCATCGGATCATCCGGAAAGGTGAACGTGGTAGCGATGCTCTAGGAGACCCGCGAGTTCCTATCACACTCGAGGGTCGCATCTTCCTCACTATGTGAATCGAGGTCCCGGGGTGACTGAACCGACAGATTCAGAGCACCAAGTAGCCACATTTCATAATGTCTCCAGATTGATAGACAAGGATTAGAGAGCTTCGCATTCGTGGATCCACGATAGTAAAGTCGAGAGGTGAAGTAGAAGTCTGCAACGAGGGCTCATTATCGAGAGAGGATGGTACCGTGGTCATGGGGCGCAGGTTATGTACCTGATGTAGGTGATGTGAGAGAGAGATTATGAGGAAGGCTCCATTCCTCCGCCTTATGCTATGCATCCGGAAGTACAAAGATGTATCATACCCTAAAGGAACACTACTAATGGAGTTCGTGACACAACAGTTTATCCCGCTAAAGATATGGCTCTTGCGAGGCTCTTTTTATGGACTCCGAATTGTCGAACTCCGCATGTTGGGATCGCAGGTAGGCAGGAAACATGTAGGTCCGGAAATTGTCCAAGTGACTTGTGATAAGGTCAAGGTTAGAAGGGATAGACTGAAAATTTCACAAGACCGACAGAAAAGTTATGCGATTAATCGCCGTAGGGACCTAGTGTTCGAGGTAGGGGATATGGTATTTTTGAGGATTTCCCCATGGAAGGGCGTACTAAGATTTGGGAACGCGGAAAGCTGAGTCCACTGTGATACCCACCATACAGATTGTTGGAAAGGATCGGGGAGGTGGCAGATATCGACAAGCCGCTTATCCGACCGATTGCATTCACGTATGTTTTCAATGTTCTATGTCTCGCAAGTATATACCACTTTCTACATGTATTGATAGAGCAACCAAGGAAATGACAGAGAATTTGACATACGAAGAGGAACTGCGCATCCTCGACTGCCGAGCAAGTTCATGCGAACAAGACTATTCCCACTGTGAAGGTATCAAGTGAGGAGTCATACAATGTGGTGAAGCTACATGGGAGCTGAGGAGCGTATGAAGAGGCATTATTCCCATCTCTTTGATGCAGGTACGAATATTTTAATTTCGAGGAAGAAATTTTTATAAGGAGGGGTGATTGTAAAACCCCAACCTGATTGAATGTTATAATAGTAGTTTTTGAACTGATTAGAGGTCCAATTATAGAAACGAGGGTAGCTTAGAATTTAGAACGCTCTGGACCTCATTTGGACATGAAGTGGAATTTTCGAAAATTGTAATCGAATGCCCTAAGGAATAGTGATTTTTCTTATTATATTCGGATGGAGGGGTTTGCAAAGGAATTTTTATGAAATTTCCGGGGCTCCTATGACTTTGAACTGATATTTAGAAGAGATTAGAGATTTAAGTGAATAGTGATTCGAACTAAATTCTGAGCTCATACGAAATTTTTCGGAAATACGAAAATACTAAAATGTCCAGAATATATCATAGAGTCTAATCTAAACCGAAACTAGTCCGTTTGGATAGTTTCAGCGATCCGAACGTAATTCTGGATAATAATACGCTATCGCCTGATTACGATTTTAATGATTTTAACCGATTTCGCATTTCGTAGCCCTGAATCCACCGTGAAGGATTTAATTAGGAATATTTCATGGTCAATGTGAAGTTTAGACTCACTCATAGAATATTTTTTGACATTTAATCTGCAGACATAAAAGCAAGATAAGGTGAAATCGAGATAAAATCGCTATAATGGATGAGTTTTATTGTGAGCCAATCAAAATCTTTCTTAATGGCTAAGTTAAGATTTAAATATCATGAGAATGGACCAATGAGATTCATGGCCTCAAATGCAATTTTGGCAAAGTGTGTTAAATAGCTAAATTCAAGGGACCAAATGGTAATAGTATGAAAGATTAGAATATTAAAATGGGAAGACAAACAAAAAGTCTCATTTTTGGTCTCAAAAGTTAGGGAACCTGTAGGAGAGAAAGGAGTATGGCAGAAAAGGAGAGAAAAGAAAGGAAAGAAGAGAGAAAGGGAAGAAAATTGTGAAGCAAGGTGAGATGTGATTTTTTTCTTTCTCTTCAAGCTTCTAAGTGCTCTACACGTGTAGCAAGGGAGAGGAGCCAAAGGAAACCAAGAACAAGTAAGTTTTAATACGGTGGTTAGTGGTTCGATGTTTTTCATGTCTAATGTCTTGAATTTTCTCAAGCGGATGTTAAATCGTGGTATTTAAGGTCAATGATATGATTTTGATATCAAAATGAGAAAGAAATGGATTAGGTTTAGGCTTTGAAAAAAATAAAGTGAGTGGAATTGTTAGGTTTGATGTTTTCATATCTAATGTCTTGACTTTTCTGGTATGGATGTTAAATTGGTGGTATTTAAGGTTAAATGATGCTGATTTTGATATCAATTGAGAAGGAAATGGATTAGGTTAGATTTTGAAAAAGAAAGTGAGGGAATTGTTAGGAATTGATAGTGAATTTTATGTGATATGTTGAAATGGGTATAAGGCATTAGATTGGAGGTTATGAGGAAAAGTGGAAGAGAACACATTCTGTCATTTTCTGGCAAGCATTCTCAGACAGAAATGCTCTGCTTCTCGTTCGACCATTTGTCGTATTTGACCATAACTTCGTTTCATTTCACATCCTATTTGAGTGATTCAAGCGGTTGGTTAAAATAGACTTAAGGTAAAAATTTATCTGAAGGAAGTTCAAGAAATTGTAACCCCAAAGGGCCCAGAAACTGTCAAAGTGGAGCTATGTGCGCATTCGTTATGCCAAATCGAGTCATCTGATAAAATACAATAACTTGTGTTATGTGGTTGAGGGCTTTAGAGAAGGAATTTTAAATTGAAATTTAAAGAGATGTCATTGGATATATAAAGGACTGATCTGAGAGTTTCATAAATTTTGGAAGACCTGCTTGAATAATTTTTGAGTCATAAAGTCTATAAAGTATTGTTGGAAAAAGGTTGGCCAAAATGAGTGGGTTTTTAAGTATTTAAGGCAATTTGTTCATTTACTTTAAATGAATGTCTATGGTGGATTCAATGGCTAATGTATAGCTGTGGTTTTCTTGAAAAAGGTGAAAAGGACTATCTGACTGAAACCTGAATTGACGAAGCAAGCTGGATTGAGCTTGAACGAGTGTAAAAAAATGATATTTTACCAATTGAGTTTTAAAAGTGCATGGTTTTAATGTACCGTTAAAAAGTTTAAGGGCAATGATTTCATAAAGGTGAAGAAATGTAGCTGCTATTTTAATGCATGAAAATGTTTTATCTTGCATCAATATATATGATTATGTTAAATTATATATGTATGCATGTGTTAAGGCATTATGGACGTTTAAAAATGTGTAAAGAATGCATATGTATATTTATATATATATATATGGGTTTTAATGATAAAGTAAAGGTTTTAAATGGATTTATAAATGTATTTGGAAGAAAGGTTTTACTGATGGTTACCCTAACCCCATATGACTGTTATGGATCGGAGACGTGGCCGAGGTACCTTGCTTGCAAGGATTTAGGAGGGTAAAGTTATAGGTTACTAACTCGAGAGAGGGAATTAGGTGTTCTGTGAGTAATATCCTTACACGTGATAAGGTGCTATGAACTGAACCCTATGCAAAGCGGAGTTTCTCCGCAGTCGAGTGGTTATGACTGAATGTGACTATCCCTCACCACAAGACTTAAACTAGTCTTGGGTGTTTATTCCCCCGGGTTTCATCGTAAAGAAAGAAAGAAAGAAAGAAAGAAAGAAATAAAGAAAGAAAGTTTAAGGCATAAATGTTTCTAAGGCATAAAATGGATTTTAATTGTGCGTTATTTATTATAAAGAAAGAAAGAAAGTTTAAAGCATAAATGTTTAAGGTATAAATTGATTTTAATTGTATAAGTATGTATTACTTTGATATATAATTCGAAAACAGTTATTTTAATGAAAATGTACACTCACCGGGCCTTTTAGCCTACTCTTTCCATATGTTTTAAGAACTCAGAACCTACAGACAAAAATTCCAGAGTATTCCCCTCGCACGCTGAGTCGAGAGCCATCGAGGAGACGAGATCACGCATGTGAACTGCATTGTATAAATAGTTTGCATATTTATATGTCGGTAATTTGTCATGTACATATGCATAGATGTATATATTTTGAAAAGGAACTACGTGGGCTTTGATCCTCAAAGGACGAGGTAACGAGGCGCTGGCTTAAGTCCGCCAAGCCCAATCTTGAAAAAAAATGCATGGAATTAAAGAAGTTTGGAATGTTTGATTGATTTGAAATGAATAAATCGTTATGTATATATTGTGTTTGATTGGGTTGTGGACGAGAGATCCTAAAACTTAAGTTGAGGATTGAAAGATTAGAAGTGTTTTTAAATGTTTTCGCAGGTTTTGTAAATTTGGGAAAGTCCGAAAAACAGAGGAAACTCTGGCCAATTTTTCTGAAAAATCTAAGTGTTTGAAAAAGAAAGAAAAAAAAATTTTATCACTTCGCTTCCGCATTATTTACTAAAGATATGGCTGAATGAGGGCGTTCGCTTCCATGGATTTTATTTGACTGTTTTTAAGGAAAAGTTTCTATATCCATTGGAGTGCCGGGAGGTCCCCTCGGGTTCATGAGGTTAATCCGGGTCGGGATCCTTCATTTATGGTCGGCTATTACTTGGTTTTAAGAGGCCACCATGGCCATCTTGACCGTGGGATAGTTATATGGGAAGAGACTTTGTAGGCCTTTGTTCTTGGTTCTTGTATTGTATGGCCAATATTGCTAGTTATATTGATGTTTAGAGTTTTAGTAAAAATGATTTTTGGATGCTTTTGGGTTGTTTTTTAAGTAAAAATAATTTCTGGATGCTTTTGGATTGTTATTTTAGTAAAAACAATTTCTAGTTGCTTTTGGGTTATATTGATGTTTAGAGTTTTAGTAAAAATGATTTCTGAATGTTTTGGGTTATATTGATGTTTAGAGTTTTAGTAAAAATAATTTCTGATTGCTTTTGGGTAATATTGATGTTTAGAGTTTTAGTAGAAATGATTTCTGAATGTTTTGGTTTATATTGATGTTTAGAGTTTTAGTAAAAATGATTTTTGGTTGCTTTTGGGTTATATTGATGTTTAGAGTTTTGGTAAAAATTATTTCTGGTTGCCTTTGGGCTATATTGATGTTTAGAGTTTTGGTAAAAATAATTTATAGTTGCTTTTGGGTTATATTGATGTTTAGAGTTTTAGTAAAAATGATTTCTGGATGCTTTTGGGTTATTGTTTTAGTAAAAATAATTTATGGTTGCTTTTGGGTTATATTGATGTTTAGAGTTTTGGTAAAAATTATTTCTAATTGCTTTTAGGTTATATTGATGTTTAGAGTTTTCGTAAAAATGATTTATGGATGCTTTTGGTTTGTCATTTTAGTAAAAATAATTTCTGGTTGCTTTTGGGTTATATTGGTGTTTAGAGTTTTCGTAACAATGATTTCTGGATGCTTTTGGGTTGTTGTTTTAGTAAAAATGATTTATGGTTGCTTTTTGGTTATATTGATGTTCAGAGTTTTTATAAAAATGATTTCTGGATGCTTTTGGGTTGTTGTTTTAGTAAAAATAATTTATGGTTGCTTTTTGGTTATATTGATGTTTAGAGTTTTAGTAAAAATGATTTCTGAATGTTTTGGGTTATATTGATGTTTAGAGTTTTAGTAAAAATAATTTACATTGCCAAGAATATCGACGCTTTGTAGTTTTAGTAAAAATTATTTCCAATGTTTTAATATATTGATGTTTAGAGTTTTTGTAAAATAATTTCTCTGACATTGGGTAATATTGATGTTTAGAGTTTTGGTAAAAATTATTTCTGAATGTTTTGGGTAATATTGATGTTTAGAGTTTTGGTAAAAATAATTTCTGGTTGCTTTTGGGTTATATTGATGTTTAGAGTTTTAGTAAAATTATTTTTAGTTGCTTTTGGATTATATTGATGTTTAGAGTTTTAGTAAAAATAATTTCGGGTTGTTTTTGGGTTATATTGATGTTTAGAGTTTTGGTAAAATTAATTTCTGGTTGCTTTTGAGTTATATTGATGTTTAGAGTTTTCGTAAAAATAATTTTTGGTTACTTTTGGATAATATTAATGTTTAGAGTTTTAGTAAAAATTATTTCTGAATGTTTTGAGCTATATTGATGTTTAGAGTTTTGGTAAAAATAATTTATGGTTGCTTTTGGGTAATATTGATGTTTAGAGTTTTGGTAAAAATGATTTCTTGATGCTTTTGGGTAATATTGATGTTTAGAATTTTGGCTAAAATAATTTCTAAATGCTTTTCGATTATGTTAATGCTTAGGATCTTAGTTTGATAAATTTGATAACTTATATTTAGTTTGCTTTTTAAAATTCTGGGTATTAGGTAAAATGATTTTAGTTTAAATGGAGAAAAGGAATGTTCTAAAAATTTGTTTTAATTTTAATTTAGATGGAAAGGTTAGTGCTTTGTAGAATTAGTTTTGGTTTTTATCAAATTAAAAAGTCTGTATTTTAAAATTAGTTTTGCTTGTAGTTCTAAAATTCATCTTTAGTGTAATAAAATAATAATAAAAAGGTAGTCCTAGTTTGTTATTTAAATAGGAAAATTTTAGTATTCTTAAAAAGTGGTTTTGGTTCTAGTTTAAATAAAGAATAGTATAAAAAAATAATAATAATAATAAAAAAGCCATTTTAGTCTGAGAATTTGGTCTTTGTTATAGTCTAGATATGAAATGTGATGTTCCTAAAATTTAATTTCCATTTTAGTTCAAAATAAAAAATATAAAAAATAAAAAGAAAAGGATTCAATCTTAGTTTTTAGGATCGAAAATATTGAAGTTTTGTAGGTTCATGTCAGGCTCCGATTAGGTTATTAATGTTATTAAGTTAAACATCATAGGAGGTTTTTTTTTTTTTTTTTAATTTTAATTTTATTTATTTTGATCTTTTATTAAGATTGTTCATTCGTTCGTTAGAATTTAGTTGATTATCTTAACCTCTTTGGTATCCTTAGATTAGATTGCCATAATTGCACAAATCCGATGGTAGAGACCTTTTGCTGAATTTTCAATGAGAAATGCATAGAAAAACAAGCGGCTTCCCTCACTTCCTTTCACTTCCCCCTCTTTGGTATAAATTTTGGTGTTTGGTTTTGAATAGTCATTGTGATGCTTTGCTTATCAAATCTAACCTTTTCAGAACACATGGTGGTGACTCCTACATGTCATTGATCTGATTATTAATCTATAAAGACTTCAAATACCACTTAGACTATGATTCATGTTTTACTATCTATCCTAGGGGATTAACTGGTCTCTAACCCATATGCTCCAATGTACCCAATTCATTAAGAGAGTCTGAGTTCCGGGCTTAGAAGGGTGCTACCTCACATGAGGTATCTTCCTAATAAGTAACCTGATTCCCAGACTCAAAAATCTAGTTTTGTACATTTCTTTTTCCTGACTGGAGTCAATAAGGGGTTTTTTGTTCTTATTTGATTTTCCTCGTAATAAATAAAAATAAAAAGCAAGTGGCGATCTAAACACAATAGCTCTACTGGGACTGATTTGTCGTGCTCGAAATCAACTCACTTTTTCTATTAAAAGCTTAGCTCGCGCCGGCCCGTGGATCGATCGGGGTCCACATAGCCCAGCTCCACTTTAATACATAAAGCCAAAAGCGCTTCCAGTTTTATAATCCTGTGAAGGTAAGATGTCTTCGCCGGACTAGCTTCAAGGCGGTATGTCTAGAATTTTAAGTCCCCCAGTCGACCATCCTATCACATATGGGAAGTTCGTTATGGATAAGTATACGGCAAGGGTAAAATGACACCAAATATTTATCAATCCATTTCCCAGCCCAAATCCCTTATTTTTTCTCAAAAAGATTAATCCTCGATAAGAAAGAATTAATCCTTGATAAGGAAGAAGAGATTTTATCCCTAAGATTAAGAGATTTTCTTTCCGAAAATCAAGGAGAGATTCGTGAACCACTTTTTATAAATCAGGAAGATTCCCCATGAGGGGAAGGTAAGCAATTTCAACTGCGCGTACTCTCTTCTTCTTCTTCTTCATATTTTGTTGACTTAATCCTTGAAGAGGCGGCCAGCCCACCATCGCTGGATCGCCCACTTTTTGCAGGTTCATATTGCGCTGCTGATGCCCAGAGGTTTAAACGATCGAGGTGACAACAATTGGCGTCGTCTTTGGGAACTGAACATAAAGTCTCATCACAAGCTGGGAGGGCTTGGCTTCAACGATTGTCTAGTAGTCCTGCATCACCTAGAACTCTATCCATTCCCCTTTTCATACCTATTTTGCCCGAAGCAGTCGCAATGTCAACCAATCCGATGATACAATCGCTACAGGACCAATTCCTTCATTGGCGTCAGGACATGGAGAGGAAACAGGAGGAGCAAGCAAGGCAGATAAAGGAGCTACAAGGCCGCATTGAACGCTTGTAGCGGGAGAATGACCAATTGGGGACCCAAATAGAGAAAATCCATGATCTTGGAAAAAATGTATGAGATAGCGGTCGAGATGTGTTTCTAACCTCCTGCAATAAAGGGAAGGAGCCCTCTGTTCCTGACGATGTTGATACCCCAACAGACGATGAGTTTCCCTTAGGCAGTTCCCCATCTTTGACTCTCTCACCGACAAAGAATGCTCGGGAGGGTGCAAAGGCTAAGTCGCGTAAGATGCCTTCACATCACCCTACCTTCAATGATGCCATTAGTGGCGCGTCCCATAGGACAAGGAGGGAGACATGCAAAAGGTAGAACCATCTCGTTCAAGCCCCTAGGAACGCGTTAGTATTGCCCGAAGGTGCAATGCTACCATGTATTTCCCGAAGGTTCAATGCCACCAATGCCGCTCATACATCCTTCCTTCGGTATAGAGCCAATGTTCTACATGCCGTTAGTATTCCCACCCGGGACTCATGATATGCTCTCTTCGCCGCCGCGTGGGCAACACATTCGACTACAAGCCCCCCGCCGGGCTCGTCATACTAGCTTTCAGAACGCTTCGATGGTTCCACTGACTTACGATCACATGCCCATTATAACTGTGTGATGTTACTAAATGCCTAATGACCATCTCATAGTAAAGTTTTCCCAAATTACTACGGCCCGAGCCACCGGGTTCCAAGCTCAACTCAATAAACTCATTCAGTGAACTATGGGTAGCCTTCGTATCACAGTATCTTTGTTCGGTGCGGTAAAAGAGGAACATCAGCTCCTTACAAACTATTCTCAAGTAGGAAGCAGAGGGACCTATTTCCGAATTTCCCATATGAGGTTCCTGGGTGCAAGCCATTCAGCCAGGATAGAGTCGTATAGCATGGATGCAGTCCTCCAAAACTTTAGGAGAAGCTTTAGGCCATCTACTCCTTTCTTCAATCACTATTTTTAGACCTTCTAATGATAATGGAAGAGTTATACAGGCGGGTTGAAAGGTACTTAATGTTGGAGGACAATATCCGAGCAACAACCCAGATTATTATGATTACAACCTAACCGGTTGAAGGAAATAAGCCGTCTAGGAAGAAACTGTTTGAGTCTAAGGAAGGTCAGAGTAGAGACCAAAAGTGATCCCATGATCAATCACAGAAAAAGAGAGAGCTCCTGCAATTCACCCCCTTGGACATCTCGTATGAAAGGCTTTTGCCCATCATTCGTGACTTGAAAGAGTTTGAATGGCCAACACCAATCCAAACGGATCCCTCCCAAAGAAACAAATTCTTGCGGTGCGATTATCATAGAGATCATGGGCATGAGACCTGAGCAGGTGTCGACCAAGTTTACGGAAAAGCTTATCAAACAGACACTCGAGGTATATCGAAAATGACCGTGGTGGAATCAGGTAAGCCGTGGATAGAGTTACAAAGAGCGCGCAGCCTCCGCTTGACCCGTAATTCAACCATTAACTTCAGACCGGGTCGTGATCATTCGACGACCGGTATCACGGGCGCCAATGTATAGCCTTGAGAGCGCCCACGCTAAGGCCTGGGAGGAATGTTATCCACGTGGAGGGCAAACATGAATAAACCAAACCAATAGACGACCCCATATCCTTTCCTTCCGAAGCCTCGAACAGTATATTATGCCCCCACTATGATGCAATCGTACTCACCTCTCAGATACTAGCTGATGTGCATAGGGTAGCCTGACAGATCCCGCAAAGGCGATAGACTTACAACTACCCACCTCGCCATGAAGCTTCCTTAGAGGTGGTGAACTAAGCCGGAAGAATCCTCTCTTGTTTTAATGGTGCAACTATCGTAATTATAGGAGATGTCGTGCTCCTTGTAAAAGCCAAGCTAGTGACTCAACAGGTTCTGTTCTCAATCGTCAAAGACTTAGGGCCTTACAACGTTAACTATTTGACTAACGCTTAGGCTGAATCTTTTAAGCAACAACGCAAGATAGCAAAGGTTAATAACTATTTAAGGCAGGAACGTAAAGGGACAAGAACATTGAAAATCTTCCTTATGAAAGTGTAGCAATCACAATTCGTCGCCCAGATGAGGGCGAAAGAAAAGGATCCACTAGTTGTGGATCCTTTGGAGAAATCACCGCCGGATCGCCTAAAAATTCACTTACATCAATCCTCTCCCGCCCAACGGCGAAAAGGAGCGCTTATGACCATGTTGTCAACAATATGTATGTATTCATTGAGCCATTCATATATGATTGGGATTAACCCGACTAAGGGCCTCTCACAAACTAAATGTTATCCCTCAATCGTAATCATTATGATAAAAAGTAAAGTGCGCCTTTTTTTTCTTCTTTCAATTCACCTAGATTGTTATTAGATCATTCTCGTAGACTTTAAGTAGACAACTCATATGGGCAGTTTCATCAAAGAAGTGAAGTACCTCGAATGAAGGCCAACATGGTGGTGGTTCCAAAGAAAGGGGTAAGTGGCTAGTATGTGTAGATTACATTGACTCCTCAACGAAGGATGCCCAAAGATAGCTTCCTACTGCCATGTATAAATTCAATTGTTGATGCCAGAGCGTGGGGCATGGAATATTGCTGTTTCTAGACGCTTCTTCTCGCATCATCAAATTCCTACGCAGACTACTCGACATGAGAAAACGACCTTCATTACACCGCACAGGTTATACTACTATAATTTGTTGCCTTTTAGCTTAAAGAATGTTGGGGCAACTTATCAAAGATTGGTGACTAAGATATTCCGACCGCTGTTGGGCAACACAATGGAGGCCTATATCGACGACATGCTCGTAAAATCCAAAGAACACTTCGACCATACCAAGCATCTACAAGAGGCCTTTAAGTTGTTTCGAAGGTATGGCATGAAACTCAACCCTTTGAAATATGCCTTCGGAGTTAGTTCGGGCAAGTTTTTAAGCTTTATGGTGACCTAGAGAGGGATGTGAAAAATAATCCCATTCAACTTAAAGCTATATGTAATTTTAGGGCTCCTACCTCCGTAGAAAGTGGTAAAGAACCGACTAGCCCAAGTAGTCGGGACGATTCATATCCGCTTCATAGACTCGGTTAAACCATTTTTCATCACCCTAAGGGAGCCTGGGTGCGGCTGCCATAATGAGGAATGCGACCAAGCCTTCACGATGAACAAACAATACCTTATCGAACCGCTAATTCTGGCCAGCCTCGGGGCAGGCGATACACTCTACCTTTACTTGGAGGTATCAAAGGCCTCAGTAAATGCAACTTTGTTCAAAGAATACAAAAATCGAAAGTGGAGACCAATATTCTTCATGAGTAAATCTCTATCTAAAGCAAAAACACAGTATACCCGGCTTGAATAGGCAGCACTAGCCCTTCGTGTGGCAGCTAAGAAGCTTCGCCCCTACTTCCGTGCACACTTATCGTCAGTTTTGCAAACCCCGAAAAATTCAATTTTTCTCGAAAAAGGGTAAAGGTAATTTCGCTGGAAAACCGAAAATCTCTAGATCCTGATGATAAAATCCGATTGCGCCTAAATTCGTCCCTCGCGAACCCAGTGACCCGTAAAGTTTCGCGAATTCGAGATAGCCTAATATTTGAAGTGAATTTCTCGCGATAAATCGCCGCTGACTTCAAAAGTAAATTTTACTTAAAATCTTAGAAGTCGAAGTGGCTTGATTTAAGTTCATTTACAATAAAGTGAACTAAAAGAAATAAAATTTTTCTGCGTAAAATGACCCGAATGGGATAATAGAAATCGTTTATCCAAATGATAATAATAATAATAATAATAATATAATAATATTATAATAATAAAAAAAATAAATCATAAAAAGGGGTAGAGGGACGGACAGGAGGAGAGGGAGGCGTTGGAGATAGAGAATTGTTTTTTTTTAATTTTTTTCTTTCTTCGTTTCTTTTTTAGATCTACGAAAATCGGACCGTAGGTTTTTATCGAGCCTGAAGGCGAAATTGATCTACGCGATGAGAGCTACGCGTGAACACCAAAAAGTTGGAGTTTAGACAAACTCCGTGAGGTAGGGGTTTTATCATAATTTGTTTTACCCTTGCTTCTAAGTGTTTTGTAAATGCTCAGGTTGGCTCGAGGCTGTGGGGGGGCGCTTTTGACCTGGCCCCAAATCTTAACCGGGCGTGGGAAATTTTGGAGAATTTTGAGCCCATTTGGACAAATCTCGTGATCGTAGGGTCATAAACCGAACCAAAACACATTGTTTTCACATTTATGCATTAGTTATGCATGCAAGATTATAACGTTATCACTGAAGGACTACTATCTAATCCCTAGCAAAATCGCTATAAAACTTGTTGTGACCAAAATACATAAACAAATTTATGACACTATTACCAAAGGAATATTAACTAATCCCAGGCAACAGTGCCATCAACTTGTTGACATCATACTATCATAACCAGCACCCCCAGAGTGTAACGATTTAATTTATTATTGGTTTTGGTCCGAAATTTTGCAAGTGCAATGTGTCGGCAAGTAATAAAATGGATTTAAGTCCGTGATATCGATCCCAATGTGAGATCTCAAGAATTTTTCATCAACTACCCCGATCACTAAAATTACTATTTGGACCATAAATTGATATTGGTGCTCAAAGATGAAAGCTGGGAAATTAACTAGTTCACAGAAAAATGAACATTCAAATAAACTGAAAGAAAACAAATGAAGGAAAATAAATTCCTACAAAAAGAAATGAATACCGAACAGTTATCGTAGGAAGACACATCAAGAGAAACAGTTATAGTGAACGATCAATTCCTGTAGTTCATACTGAATTAATTTCGACATTCCCAAGTTTCCAAAATCGGGCCAAGGCAATTGTAGTGCAAACCTTGATCTCTCCACGTCCACTTCCTCATATCTCCTTCTTCCCCGATTCTCTCGAATTACAGGAACGAGATAACTACTTTTAACAAGAACTTCCTTAAGTCGGATATTTTTCTTTCGCGAATACTTCATACCCATTTTATGGACTGCACACCTTAGCTCCCAAGCATCACCAAGCAAGGATATACAACTTCCAAATTACTCTTCCGAAAATAAAATAGATCAACCTTTCCTTGATTAGATCTCATTTAACACGGATTGGCCTACTATCCGACCAGGTGAAATTCTTCTGCTTAAATAGATAAGTCGCTCAACTCGCTTCTGATTTCAAGTGAGAAGAGGATTTATCTAAGAACTTACAAAGCGCAAAGGATCCCTAATAGCAAAGTTAGCATGCCTTCAAAGAAATGTACATTACTCCTGTGATTTGCCTCTCCCGTGTCACTCGTGAGGACCTCCTTGAAATCGAGTAATGACGCACCCTTAACCCGCATAGTAAACTAATATTCGCATCCAAAATCAATAAACCCATAATCCGGCACCAGAAACCGAATGAACAAGATGCCTAAATTACGCTGTGAAAGATCAATTATGACTACAACGTTTACTAGATGGAAGCTGGGTTCCTCACCATCGAATCACACGACAAGATCCTTCCCGACATAAAAAGAATAATCGGCATCTGAATCTAAATAATCGATCCTAAATTTGTCCGACTTCTCGATGCATTCCGTAGTAATTTGAAAAAGAAATCGACCCGCATTCAGCCTTCGCAAACGATAACATTCAGATCCACGTAAAAAATAATAAACGAAAAAAAAATACGAGACAAACATCCGCTCTCTAAAATAAAGAAAAAGAAAAGAAAAGAAAATAAAAGGAAGCCTAGGCTACCCGCATTCCCTTTGATGCGCTCCGACTTGCTTTACTATTCGGTAGTCACAGACATGGTTTCCCGCCAGCCCTAATCCCATTATAACTCCGGCCAGGATTTCTGTGAGTACTGTGCCCAAGTTAATGCCTCTTCCGCCAAGGCCTCAGCTTCTCTTGTCGCGGTTATCGAACTCATGTCGCCGGTTACTGACTTAAAGTTCGCATCCTATGAACTCGGGTCGCTCATGCTCGCCACGACACCACACGGCGCTTGCGTTTCGCTGATCGCCGGGCGATGTCGCGACATCATGGCCTTGTCGCCGACATCCATTCGTAGTCCTTGCGCCTTCAATGGTTAGTTCCCGGCGTCGCCGACATCGATGTTGTCGCCGACATGGGCTCAAGTCTCCTACGCGAATTCTTCCACCGGTGTCAGTTCGCGACGCCGCGACCGGGCCATGTCGCGACATCACCTTACCGTCAGATCGCACCGGCGTTTTGATGTCGCGACCCCGCCTTTCGGCTGCCGACATCATTCCTTTAATTTCGCCCCCTTCGCTTGCCTAGACCAGGTTTCCTCGCCGCGGCCGCATCAAATTCCTTCACTTCTCGATGTCACGACTTTAGAGAACCGGACTGCGCGTAATCTAATAACCCGCATCAATGACTCAAACGCTTCTTTCATTTATGCTCGCTCAATCGACCGCACTTTTATTCCACTTATTTTTGCATTTTTCTACTGCTTTTTCTTCTTTCTTCCATTCTACCTGCTAATAACAAATGGGTGAGTTTCTTCATATTTCTGCAAAGTAATTGTCTCTTTTGATATGAAAATTAAGCGTAAAAATGGGACTAAAATATGACTTGAAGCTCATCAAACTCCCCAACTTAAAATTTTCTCGGTCCTAAGCAAAGAAAAAGAAAGATTTGTTTGTCCTCAAACAAAAGGACATTTTTCCGTTTGTTTTGTAGCTATTATTCAATCAATTTTTTATTTTTTTTATTATTATTATTATTTTTTTTTCTGCAATGGTATTCAATTTAATGAAATACAATGGCGCATCATTTTCAGATATTCTCGCCAAGTCCAGCTCAAGGTTAGTTTCTACTTTCATAGTATACAAAACTAAACCGTTGAAATGCATTTACAAACAACATAATCATTAGATCCCGTTGGACAATAGATTCTTTTTCCTTCATTTTCATACCGAATAATTGTCTCCCTAAAGTCCTTCACCTTTTGATTGTTTCCATATTTCCAAATTCCATAAGTTTGTTTTTCATTGATCTCCACTAATGTAGGTGATTTCAAATTTTCAAGATCAAATCAAGTCTGGGCTTATATTGTTAAAGCCAGTAATGGGTAGGATGGAAGGAATTTTTAGGATTAAGATTACCCCGACCCTTTTCTCTCCTCTTCTCGCCTTTCTTTCTTATAGTTTCTCTAATAAACTCCTTGGGCTTCATGTTTGGGACATCTCTTTGATCTCTTCTAATTCGAACCGTATGCCCCTATGTTTCAATTTGTAATTTCACCGGGAATTTTTCCTTGCTTGGTCACCATTTAAGGATAGTGCAATGTTTTAACTTTCAGCTTTCTAACACTCTAGCTAACTTTAAAGTTAGTAGCTCCCATACGTATGGCATTAGGGTACTAGGTGTTGAAACACCCTAAGCAACCAATGTTCAAGAGAGTTAGGCCACAAGATAAAACTTATCCCTATAGCGTTTCTTCTATTGCATTTTCTCTCATTGGTTTTTCTTTCATTCCCTTTTTTTTTTTTTTTTTTTTTTTTTATTCCTAAATATATACCCCAAACTTCATTTCTTACTTCCTTCTGGATTCCCGGTAATCATAGGTTCTTTATCGGAGGATTGATTTCTTAGAATGGGTCAGGGTTTCATCGTTATTTTTCAAAAATAAGCTTGTTGGTTCAATTCTCTAACTAAGGTATATGCATCGCAAAGATATAAGTGTGGATGGCTAAGATGGCTCAAACCATCCAAGAATGGGGCTCTTTCTTTCTTTCTTTCTCCTCGTATCATCTCTTGTCACCAGATTACTTAGATTTCGCCTCAACCAATAATCTAATAAATTCTAGAATTGGTTCAACAATATGACTAACCATAGGGAGTACTCTCGACTCGTTTTGTTTGTGAGTATTTAAATTCAATTTGCTATTCAACAGTTCCTCGACCGATTGTTCATACCACAAACTCAAAATATGTTTTGCTCTCTTTGCATTACTTTCCTCAATTCCTCGCTGCTGCTGATGATCGCTTAGACATAAGTACTTTGCACTTGTGTTTCAATTAAACTCCAGATCTATTTTGTCCTTATTCTGATTCAGCTCATTCCTAATCTAATCGCTTCATTCAATCTGTAAATTATTCCATCTCTTCGCTGCGCTTTTATTCTCGAACTAATTTCTACTTTTAATGTCCTAATCATGTGCATTTTCTAGCAACAAAATATTGAATCGTCAGGGTCTAAAATAGCACGCACACAAAATTCAATTCAAGTTTCTCATTTTATTTCGATTCAATCGTAACGGCTTAGAACTACAAGATAGAAAGGAGTGATTGAAATCAATGGATAGCGTCTATTTTTTTCTTTCTTCTCACAAGGTCATGAAGATAGATGTCCTGGGATCCAGCCAAGAGTGTCCAATTGTAATATCACTCGAATCTTTACTTATTCTCCTCCCCGTCCGGCTTTCTTTGCCTGCCGTCTCGGTGCCAATTCATTTGAGAGATCCACTCATAGTCTGGTCCTGCCTTCATTCCAAGTGTGTGTCTCTTTTCCATTGGCCATGACCCTCCAAGAATTTTGACAAAGTTGTTGTTGATCAAGTCCGCCAGAGATTCTCTAGCCACATCTTCCTCCTCTCGACAATGCTCTGCATCTAACACTTGTCTCTCCCCTTCCATCTTTGCCTTTAAAATCTTCTGCCACCGTGGACATGTAAAGAAATCTCTAAATCCATCATGTTCTCCTTTGTCTCAAGCCTCTTCCCTCGCTTCGCATCCCTCTTCCTTCAAGATTCCCAAGAGAGAGTCAGAGCTGTCTCTCGTTAACTTGATTGTCAGAATGCCTCGTGGATCTTAACTCAATTTTTTAACAAGTCTTTATCATCCCTGCTCTTATTTCCTCTCGAAGTTTTCTCCTCGATGTCGGAGTGCCTTCATCCTGTTTTTCCCTTCCTTTCTTTGCTTCCCATTCCCTTGCCTCCAACCTCGCTTCAAACCTTCTCTCTCTTCTCTCAGAGTTCTCTTCCCATTCTTGATCTCTTCTCTTTAGTTCTTTTCGCGCACTTCCCTCCCCGAATCCTCATAACCTCCACTCTTTCCCTTGCCCATCTTGTTTTGCATGGAGAGAAGCAGCATTTCCATGATTGCTGGTTCTCTTGTGTTCCCTTTAGAACTTTCTCCTCCTTTCAATGTTCTACTGCACGGGAGAGTAACTAGCTAAAAGGGGAAGAGAAATCTACTCCGCTTCTTTCATCCTCGCGCCCCGCAGAAGCAGTTCCTGCAGAACGGGAAATTATTAACATCCCGGAGAGCTTCTGGTGTTCACTTCTTCTTCTCTCGCTGGGCAGCTTTGAACTTCTCTTCTCCCTGCTTTAACCGCACTCTTTTCTTCCTCCGGTTTTCGTCCTCACTACACTCCCCGTCAATAAGAGGGTGATGTTAACTCTTCCTCGTCTTCCTTAATCCTCCTTCACTCCATTCTCTTCAAAACACACAAGATTGTAATCTGTCAAGAGGGATCACTCCTTTTTGTTTCCTTCGTGGTACCCTACATTATCGACCCTTTCTATTATCATTCCAGACATCTTATATCCTCGTATTGATAAAGACGATCGCCTCCTGCTCCCTCACCCAGGCTCAAAAACCGGGTCGGAACCAGAGGCTAGAAATGTAATCCATACCTTAGCCTCCCCGCGAGGCTTCCCGTTTCCGGTAGAGTTTTTTGATCCTCCTTTCTCCGCCTCTCGAGCCTTCCCGTCAGGTTTCATTATCTTCTCAAATCTCGGGTTTCTGTGAGCTTTTGAATTCGACCATGCTCGGTCCCGCCATTTCATAAACTCTCGTTAATGGCCCAGGTCTCACATGGCATAACCCACACTCCTCCGACGATACATCGCCCTTCTCCCCAACAACTCAGTAGAACTCCCTTACTACCGCCGCACACCATTCTTGATGTGCTGGTAGGGTTTCCCAACCTCTTTTTCTTTTATTATTATTTCTCGAGTGGGGCTATAGTGGTTTTTGAATCGCTCTTCAAGGCACAAACCCCTTCTGATAAGTGAGCCTCCACATGGTGCAGGCTTCCCTTCCGACACAAAATCTTCGATTCTTCGCTATTTTTCGCTCTTTCGCGTTTTTCCGAACCGCTGGTCCCTCTCCGATGCTCGCAAAGTGTTCTTTCATTCGCTCTTCCCGTCGATTCTCTTCCGATTGCACATTTTTCCGCATGAATTCTTCTCGCCGGTCGAGGCTTCGATGGCTCGCCATTCGAGAAGAAGGAAATTTCTGAAGATTTGTAATTTTGCATTGTGGGTTTAAAACGTAGGGAGAGAGAATGAACTGGGTTCGAAACGAGAGTGAAATCGGGAAAAGTACTCCAACCGTTGCAACTAATCAAAGTTTATGAGCCTAATGATTATTTCATTTATTTCCACATGTCGCGACTTTAATGCCATACCTTAAAGCAAGATGTTGTCATTAGGCAACCCTTGAATATTTCCACTGCAATATTTTCTTTAATTTGTCGCGACATCAAGTTAATTTTTCGCATCTTCTCAACCCCTTGTCGACAAGCCATCCCTCGTCAGGTGGTTATTATATGTCCTCTTATATTATGATGTCACATAGTCCCTTTTAAAGGAAAGTTCTCTCACTTCGATCACTTTAAAGCTCAATGTTCATAGAGTCTTTCATTCCTAGATATCAAACCTTCAACATCACATGAATCAATTTCACACAAAGAATTCATACCTGAGACACTAAATTCATTTTCTACAGAATTTACAAGGAGAAAAGTGTTTCCTTTTCCTCAGATTCATGCAGCTGTTGAAGCTATCTCAAAGAATCGCTTCTTCCCTCCTTCCTTGCAGGTAATTTTCCTTCTTGCAATACTAACCCCGCACACTCATGACTGATTACATCAAACTAAACAAAGTCCCCAGATTAATCGCTAATAAATCAACACGAATTTAACTAAAATCCATATAGAAAATTAGAAATTCAGATTTCCTATGGGTCGCCTCCCACGCTGAATCCTACCGGACTCTCATTGGTTGCGGCTCCTTCTTCTTCTTTTTTAGATCCTTCACAGTTTTCCTTCATTCTTCCTCTCGCTGCTTAAGTCTTTTTGTCCATTTACCGAATTCTTCCAAGATTCGCCCACTGTCACGTCTCCAAATGTATTGTTTGACACCACTGTATGGTCCACCCCATTTGATTTTAACTTCCCGGAAACAACTTCGCCTTAGAATTAAATCTGTGAGAACTTTTTCCTCCCTAGTTTTCCGAACTCCTTCCTTAGGATCCTTTGATCATGCCATTTCTTTTTGTCTTATCCCCTTAGACTTGGTAGCATTATCATAGTTTCATTTCGCCTTTCCAATTCGCATACACAATCTCTTCCTCAGCTTTGAAATCGTAAGTTCAACTTCGATGGTCTACATCGGCCTTGTATTCTAATTCCAGAGGTAGTGACATGGTTTTCCGAATACAATCACAGATGGGACATCCGGGAGCCTCAGATGCAAATCTCGTAAGCTCCACAAGGTGCAGATCATCAAGTTCGGAAGACCAATCCTTCCGTTTGACTCACGCCTTTTCAAGTATTCTTTAATTCCCCGTTGGAAATTTCGTCATTCATCAAGGTCCGGGATAATGGCATCCAACTTCGCCTTCCATGGTCACATCTCGCCCAAAATCCCCTTCTCTCGTTATTCCTCTTGAACTCGTGGCTTTCATATCAGATCGCCAGTCCTCGACGACCGGGCCTTCCTCAAAGATGACTTTTACGCTCAATGTTCAAGAAGATGAAGCACACGATTCTCGATATATCATTTAAGGCATGATATTACACGTCCATTTGAGTCTTCTCAACTCACGAGATCGACATCTTTCAAGAAATCGCTGAATCTTCCTAAGCCAATGCAGAGCTTCATCTTCTCCCTGGCTGCCGAACACTACAGATCTCTCTCCTCTTCTCTCTGGAGAATTATGGAAAGAATCTACACAAGTAGGCCTCACCCTCCCAACCGTCAACGGCACTGGCGTGTAAAAGACTCTGCACCATGTAGCGTCGCCGGTGATCCCTTAGAGAGAATGTGGGGGAGATGCAAGCACTGATCACTTCAATGAACCCCATTAATCTTATCAGAGCACATCCCGAGAAATCTTCCTGCATGTTCGCTTCGGGTCCTCGGGCGGATGGCCAGAACCGATGTCACGAACCATCAGGATTAGTGCCGGCTTCGCCTTCAAAATTATCGGGCCTCAACTACGCTGATGTCAAGGCTCATTGGACGCAGAGCATTCATCCCGACACACCGGGTTCCAAGCCCTCCATCAGACCGTGATCGGGAGGTCTCTCCATTGTATCCGTGATTGGCATCTTCCAACGCCTCTATGCTCGCCATTCTGCTCTCGTCTCATCCCTACAGGCGCCTCTATCTTCCCCCTGCTTCTCGCGTTTAATTCAGATTCGCCGGAATCGTATCCGTATTCTGCTTCCTATGCATAAACTTTGTTCCCGAAAAACAAACATACTAACATTACCGTGATTAGTCCGTCAACAAATATTTTCAATTTTGCCGGTTAAAGGTCATATTAAAAGAGTCATCGTTGAAACGCTTATTTTTGTTCTTTAAAAATGTCCAAATTAGTATTTACTTTGTTTGAATATTTATTACTAAACCTTTCGAGATCCCGCAACTACAGCCATAAAACTTGTTAAACCGAACCAAAACACATTGTTTTCACATTTATGCATTAGTTATGCATGCAAGATTATAACGTTATCACTGAAGGACTACTATCTAATCCCCAGCAAAATCGCTATAAAACTTGTTGTGACCAAATACATAAACAAATTTATGACACTATTACCAAAGGAATATTAACTAATCCTGAAAGTAATAGTGCTATCAACTGTTGACATCATACTATCATAACCAAAAATCTCTTAGAGTAGAACGATTTAATTTATTGGTTTTGGTCCGAAATTCCTAGCGCAATGTGCCTAGCAATAAAATGGATTTAAGTCCGTATATCGATCCCACGTAGATCTCATGAATTTTTCATCAACTACCCCGACTAATTAAAATTAATACTATTCGACTATAAATTGATATGGGTGCCCAAAGATGAAAGTCAGAAATGACCTAGTTCACGTAAAATGAAATATTCAAATAAACTGAAAGAAAACAAATGAAGGAAAATAAATTCCTACAAAAAGAAATGAATACCGAACAGTTATCGTAGGAAGACACATCAAGAGAAACATTTATAGTGAACGATCAATTCCTATAGTTCATACTGAATTAATTTCTTGATTATCTCAAGTTTCAAAAATTCATTCAAGGCAATTGTAGTGCAAATTCGGATCTCTCCACGCCCACATCGTTATCCCTTCTTCCCGATTCTCGAATTACGTGGAACGAGATAACTACTTTTAACAAGAACTTCCCTAAGCTGGGTATTTTTCTTTTGCAATACTTCATACCCATTTTATGGATCGTACACCCAGCTCCCAAGTTATCGTAATACAAGGATATACAACTTCCAAATTACTCTTCCTCGAAATTAAAATAGATCAACCTTTCTTGATTAGATTCCACTAACACCTGATTTAACTCACTATCCGACTGAGGTGAAATCTCTTCTTGTTTTTAAATAGATAAGTCGCTCAACCTGCTCTTTGATTTCAAGTGAGAAGAGGATTTATCTAAGTGAACTTATAAAGCTTAAAGGATCCCCTTTGCATTAGCAAGTTAGTATATTCTGAAGTAAATACATTACTCCCGTGATTGTCTTCCCCTGGTGGTCACCGTAGGACCTCCTTGAAATCGTATAATGACGCAATTTAACTGCATAGTAAACTTGATATTCACATCCAAAATCACAAACTATTTAATCAAGCAAATTGTGAACTCGAAATGAACAAGATGTCGCAAATTACTACAGAGCATCAATTATGACTACTAACGCTACTAGATGGAAGTCGGGTTCCTCACTACCAATCACATGAGACAAAGATCCTTCCGATAAAAAAAGAATAACTGCATTCGAACCGAAAATAATCGAATCCCGTGAAATTTGTCCGACTCATGGTCCCAGTAGTAATTGAAAAGAAATTGAATTCTCGTGATTCAGCTTCAAAAGAAAACTACAACATCTCAGATCCACGTAAAATAATAAAATGAAAAAAATACGAGACAAACATTTGCTCTAAAATAAAGAAAAGAAAAGAAAGAAAGACAAGAAAAGAAAAGAAAATAAAATAAAAGTGAAGCCTAGGCTACCCAGATCTCTCCTTTGATGTGCCTCCGACTTGCTTTACTATTCCGGGGTAGCCGCGTGATGATAGGGTTTTCCTAGCTTGGCCCTAATCCCAATAATCCCAATATAACTCGTGGATTTCGTAGTAGCTGCTCAAGTTACCGCTCTGGGGCCATACTCCCGCCTCTTGCCGCGATGACGAAGTCGCTGACATTGACTTAAAGTTCGTGATCCATGAACTGGTCGCTCATGTTGTCACGACACCACTTATGCTTTGCAGTTCTGCTTGATCGGCCGCGACGTCGCGACATCATGGCCTTGTCGCGACATCCATTCTAGTCCTTGCGCCTTCAATGAAAGAAATTTCGGCGTCGCGACATCGATGTCGTCGCTGACATGGGCTCAAGTCTCGCACTTTCCATCAAGGTCATGATGTCGCGACCTCGCCATGTCGCGACATCACTTAATGTCAGCCAGACTCCAGATCGGAAAGAGCCTTTGATGTCACACCTCGCTTCTCGCCGCGACATCAATCTTTAATTCGCCCTCCCCACCGCCTAGATCAGGTTTCGCGCCGCATCAAATTCCCTTCACTTCCCTGATGTCACGACTTCGAATCGACTGCGTATTCCACAACCGCATCAATGACTCACCAGCTTCTTTCATTTCGCTCCCGCCAATCGACCGCACTTTTATTCAATTTATTTCGTGATTTTTCTATCGCTTTTTCTTCTTCTTCCATTCTACCCGCTAATAACAAATGGGTGAGTTTCTTCATATCAAGAAAGTAATTGTCTCTTTTGATAAGGAAAATTAAGCGTAAAATGGACCAAAAATAGATGACTTTAAGCCCATCACTGCTTCGGGGGTGGGTTTCAGATCATAATTTATATAATAAATCAGGTTTTCGCCAGATAGCCATCGAGATAAAATTATGATTTTCTCAATTATATGGAATATAATTGTGTATAGGCCATATTGAGATAAAATTAGATTTACTCAATTATATGGAATATAATCATGAGTATAGCCATCGGAGATGAAATTTAATTGCTCAAGTGAGCTAATTAAAAGTTGTTCGATCCATATTGCTGAATTACATGGGTGTGAATTGCAAATTGGTGAATGTCAGATAATTAATATATTGGTATATATATTGTATAAATGGTTTTGGAAATGACATAATGCATTTTCATATGCACTGCAACCTAGAGATTAGGTGTTAAGGCATGACATGAATTTTCGAAAAACGAACATGGTCACAAAGGAATTTCATAGATGATTTTCCGTAGAGACTGGTTTGGGAGACGGGCCAATGTATCATTTCGGATGAGGACCATGACTGTTTCGGAAAGCTCACCAACCAATTCGCCTCGGAGGGTAGTCCCATATTTTTACCGACACTTCGGTAGTTTGTTTTCAAGAACAACAAGTTTTGTTTTAAAAATGATATTTTTCTCATACATAGCTTAGGCAAGTGTGAGGGAGTCGGTGAGGACTCGAGACATGGGAACGAGCATTTAGACATTCAAGTAGGATCACGTATTTACTTGAGTGTGTGTTTAAATTGAGACAGATATGCACTTAGGGTGAGAGTAACCCATTTAGTAGATTCCACTACTCGAGCATTAGCTCACCGCCATGTCAAGTGGATATTATATTTCCATGTGCAATAGGAGCGAGCGAAGAGACGGCACGTCATAGAGACTGCTTGAAGAAAGCCATTGCTTTTATCTCCATGCTAGGATTATATCGACTGAATGGCTGTGCTCTTGCGGTGTGAGTCAGATTCGGGTAGAGCCCCGCACGCGAGACTTCGCCCGATTTTCCGGCGGGCGCCGAGCACCTGACGTGATTCCGCGGTTGATTCGTAGTCAACGAACCCCGGTTTGGGGCGCCACAAATTCGGGTATCAAACTCTTCAGAAATAAGGTCAAGCATGGGCCCAGGATATGCAACAGAGGTAAAGGCCTCAAGTCAGATTAATTGATGTTGAAACTGATACCACTTCACACAGACGCAGCTAAGGTAAACGACATTACCTCGGGAGCTCCTAAGGTGAAGAGAGTTTAGTCCCGATACCAACAATAATAACTTCTGCATCAGAGCCTAGGGCTTATAAACAACCCAGCTTAGCGTTGATAAGTTGTGTATACGACATTAGTATTCGAGTGGGATTCGGGGTCGCGCCGAGTTATTAAGGTGTAAGAACATCACCACTGGGTGTGGTCTCGATGTTGTTTAGGTATGAGGATTACCTAGGAAATCACTTCGAATAGAACACCGCATTTAATGGTAATGATGTGATCACAAGTATAACACGAGTCAGACATGTTATGTGAACATGCTATAACATGGCTCATGGATATGTTATGATGTTGTGTGCTTAGTGCTTGAAGATATTACGGATGTTAGAAAATGATGGCTAGATTTGAGGACGGACGAGTGGCGTCCACAAATCGGTAAGGCACCACCAAGATTTGACAAGGTGCCTTGTCGAGGCCTCAGAGAGAGTCAAGGGCGGGTCGCATCGCACAAGCTACGAGCAGCTTAGCCGTGGAGATCCCAAGAACTCCAGAGGTTTAGTACGCATCATCCCCTCCCATCTCACAAGGGAGGAGATCCGCCGGTAAGGCACTAAGGGTTCACGCAGACGAGAAAGTGTTAGAGGCTATGGAGATTACCCTTAACGCGACCCTGATTAGACTAGTCAGATTCCACTAGAGGGCGAGGCCTGCATGGTGGAGATGGCCAGACTTCTGTGAGACTTGTGAGGTTGCGACACGGGCAGAGTTCCAAGAGCTGTTCACGGGTAAGTATTTTCCCGACACTACGAGGCATGCGAAGGCTCAGGAGTTCCTAGACAAAGCAGGGACGATGATCGTGGATGGATTACGGGCTGCATTCATGAAGCTAGTCTGCTTTGTCGATTATTACGTGGCCACGGATACGGCCAAGGTTAGAGATTCGAGAATGGGTCAAGTTGTCCATTCGGGGCAGGATAAGAGACTCGCCACGGACACGGACTCCATGGCCAGGGACAGCCCCAATTCAGAGAGAGAGATCGAGAATGCTCTCACGACCAGTGGATGCGAGTGTTAGTGTCAAGATAAGGAGAGTCGCATGCTTTCTAGTTCAGGAAGAAGCCCAGCCCTCTAGTTCACGAGGGTTCCAGAGCCACCGCCATCTGTAGTCGTGACAAGACATCGTGAGTCAAGGTAGCGAAAGCGTGGACCTTAGGTGGTAGACATATTGCGTTGATGTCACTCTTGACATGGATGAGCTGGACAACCCATCAGTCACAAAGGATTGTGACCTCGAGGTCAAGATCATACCCGACACCCGCCTCGGGAGTCAGAGAAGGCAGCATATTCATGTGAGTGATGCGTATAAAAGGTGAATTTGGGACTAAATTCGTTAAGGGGGAGGAGTGTGGTCCTGAAAAAATCTCAATTTTCGAAAAAGCAGAAACTGCACTTCTGGGCTGAAAACCGAAAAATTCTTAGATCCCTGACGAAGAAACCATTGCACCGTTAAATTCGTCTCGCGAAATCTAGTGACCCAGAAAAGTTTCGTTGAATTCTGAGATAGTCAGAATATTTTATGAATTTTTGGGTGATAAATCGTCAGTGACTTCAGGGGTGAAATTTTTTACGAAAAATCTCTAAGTCGTAGTCGCTGATGAAGTTCATATTTACAATAAAGTGAACTAAAGAATAAAATTTTTCTGTGCGTAATGGACCGAATGGGATAATAGAAATTGTTTATCCAAATGATAATAATAATAATAATAATATAATAATATTATAATAATAATAATAAAAAAAATAAATCATAAAAAGGGGTAGAGGGACGGACAGGAGGAGAGGGAGGCGTTGGAGAGAGAGAATTGTTTTTTTTTAATTTTTTTCTCTCTTCGTTTTTTTTTTAGATCTACGAAAATCGGACCGTAGGTTTTACTGAGAGGCCGGCTAATTCGATCTACGCGATGAGAGCTACGCTGTGGACACCAAAAAAGTTGAGTTTGTATAAACCCCGTGGAGTGCAGGGTTTTATCCTAATGGTTTTACCCCTTGTTTAAGTGTTTTGTAAATGCCGTTGGCCTGAAGGTCGTGAGGAAGCTGACCGTCCCAAATCTGAACCCAAGTGGAAATTTTTAAGAATTTTTTTGAGCTCATTTGACAAAATTCGTGACTGTGTGGGTCAAGCTGGGGTGTTGTATCATAACTTATATAATAAATTGTGTTTCGTGTATAGGCTACTGGAGATGGGGGGAATTAGATTTACCCAATTATATGGAATATAATTCGTGGAGTATAGGGCCATCGAGATGAAATTGAATTGCCCAAGTGAGCCACCTGGGTGTTGTTTGATCCATATCATGAAATTACATGTGGTGGAATTGCAAATTTGAGAATGTCGTATAAATTTAATATATTGGTATATATATCGTGATAAATGGTTTTGGAAATGACATAATGCATTTTCATATGCACTGGGTAACCTGTAGATTAGGTGTTGGCCTCATGACATGAATTTTATGAAAACTAACATGGTCAGGGAAATAATTTACAGCAGACGATTCCGTAGACCTAAGCTCGAGATGTGGCCAATGTATCATTTCTATGAGGACTATGATCAAGCTGAGCTCACCAACCAATTCTACTAGGTCCCACATTTTTACCGACACTTTGGTAGTTTATTTCAAGAACAATAAGTTTTATTTTGAAAATGATATTTTTCCCTACATAGCCAGTAAGTGAGGGAGCCTGAGGCTCGAGACATGGGACCTGGCACAGATATTCATGAGGATCACGATTTACTTGGAGGTGTTTAAATCGAGCATCAGATATGCACTTAGGTGGAGAGTAAACAAATAGTGGTGATTCCAATTAATGGAAGATTAGCTCACCCCGTCGAGGGATATTATATTTCTACAGTAATGAGCAGCGATGACTCGCACGTCATAGAGGTCGTTGAAGAAAGCCTGATTGTAGCTTTGGTTTTGTGTCAGAGAAGAATGCATTAGAATTCTCTAATTTTAATATATGTGTCAGATAAAAGAGAATTGATTAACTCTTTTAAACTATCGATATAGTTACAGATCATGATGAGTATAGTTATTGGGCCCAGTGGTCGTTAATTATGTCAGGATTATATATTAGATCAAGCCAGGGATGTGCTCTATGCAGACAGAGCCTGGGTAGAGCCTCCCCGTACAGCGAGACTCGCCCGATTTTCTCCGAGTGGCTGCCAGAATCCATCGTATTCACGGCCGACGGTAGTCAACTGACCCCGAGAGCCTGTACACACAAAGGTCGATCAATCTCCCTCGCAAAGCACTATGCACAAGCCTGACCTATCAAGAAGGATGGCACTATAAGCAATTGAGCTATGAATTCTAAGATTCAAGATAAACCTCGCTAAAGACAAGGGGCAATACTAGCGGATTTTGGGTTGGTAACTACCCCAACCAGATAGTGGACCCAAATAACGCCGGGTCGGGGATCCTAATGTCGACGACATCAAACGAGCCAGAGTTGGCTTGCAACCAGCCCCTGACCGTGGGAAAGGGTAGATCATGCCATACTAACAGACTTCTCGCATCTATCAACAAGCTTGAATACGCAATCCTTAGCTTGTGGCCTAATTTCACAAAGTTTGTATCCCCGTAAAACCCATCATTTAGTGACTCCAATTGGTAGTGGGACAAGAAACGGAGAATAATGGTATCTAAGACCAACGCATGGTCAAGTACGCAAGTCTGGTCAGGCAACAACTAGGGAGTTTTGTAGCTTGGAAGCTCGAACATATCCTAAGAGACTCGAATGAAAAGGTAGATGCTTTGGTAGCAGTAGCTGTATCCATCCCAATAAAAGAAACGATTTTCCTTCCTATCTAATACCGATCAACGTCGTCTATTACGACTTACCAGGTGAGTCAGATAGAAGAAGCATCCCCTTCTTGGCTAACCCCTATAATGCATTATTTGAGCTCAGGAGAGCTTCCAGATAATAGGGTTGAAGCCCACAAGATTCAGGTCCAAGTGGCTAGATTTTCCCTTATAAACGGGCAATTATATAAGTGGTCTCTGACCGTCAGACCTCTGGCGTCTCTACCCTAGCGGGACAAAGATATAACGCGTAACTCCGTGAAAGGATATGAAAAGAATCATCCGAAGCAGAGGAACCTTAGTCTACAAGGCCCATACATAGGATTATTATTGGCCAACCATGAGATCAGATGTAGCCACCTACGTCAGAAAGTGCGATTGCTGGCAACGAAAAGCCCCCATCTCAAAGGTGTCGACTCAAGATCTAACCACCATCATGAGCCCTTGGCCATTTGCTCAGTGGGGAATTGATATAGTTAGACCACCGCGCCACACGCCCCTAGCCTGTAAAAGCTACTATCGCTACACCACAGCTTTACCAAATGGATAGAGGTACGAGGCCTTCGCCTCCATCATCAAAGACAAGGACGCTATCCAATCTGTGTGGAAGAATATTACCACCGATTGGGGAATACCTCGCGATCAGAATCGACAATGGGCCACAGTTTGATAGTATAGTATACAAAAATTTCTGCCATGAGTTGAAAAATCGTGAACTCTGTGACTAACCTTATGCATCTAATAGAACGCACCAACCGAAAGTCGACCAGGATATCACTGCCGCCCCAGCCTATGGGATGGAGGCACAATTTCTACTGAGACGCATACCACACTTCGAATTGAAACCCTCAAAAGCCAATGTCAGCTTCATCACCAAAGACTTAGATATATGATAGACGAGCTCCACGGTCAATGTGGCGTAAGGCCGTACCAAAAAAAGACTACAACCCATATAATACGATGTAAAGCCGCATGCATTTGGTCAAGACCTAGTCCTGAGAAGGGTCTTTGAAAACACGGTTGACCCAATAGCTAGAAAATTCCAACCAAATTGGGAGGGGCCATGATCGTAGCAGGCTAATGGGTCGCACGCGATTAAATAAAACTAGGATTCGCACCAATGTCTAGAATGTGGAATTATGCAATCTAAAAGGTATTATCGCAGTTTTCTTTAAGGGGTTAATAATAAAATTTCATTTAAAGTATTTTCTTTCAATCTTTGGAATATTACCAATCAAGTGTTCTTTAAAGTATTATTTCTTCACTTTGAATAACCCCATTTCAAAAGACCGAGGTGGCTCAACTCGTGGTACTTTCAAAAGACCGTATGTGGCTCTAAGTCATTTCGGCACTTTCAAAAGACCGTATGTGGCCTAAGCTTGTTACACTTTCAAAAGACCAAATGAAATAAGCCTGGCTGACACTTTCAAAAGACCAATTAGGGTTTTAAGCTCCACCCACTTTCAAAGACCACCAGGCTTCAAGCCCGCTTGCTTTCAAAAGACCAAATGTGGCTCTAAGCCTGTTGGTACTTTCAAACTTTCAAAAGACCAGATGTGGCTCTAAGCCTATTGGTACTTTCAAAAGACCAGATGTGGCTCTAAGCCTGCTAACACTTTCAAAAGACATGTTTTGGCTCTAAGCTTGCTGACACTTTCAAAAGACTAGATGTGGCTCTAAGCCTATTGGCACTTTCAAAAGACCAGATGTGGCTTTAAGCCTCTGTCGACACTCAAAAGACCGGGACGTGGCTCTAACCCGTTGGCACCTTCAAAGACTAGGCCACCCTACCGCCGACACCCACAACAGTTGACTCTAGCCTATCAAGGTGAGCTAAGGCCCAAAATGGTGCCTTACCTATCACCTAATGTGTGAACCCTTACAGTTTCTAAATTTTATAAAACTTAACATTGAAATCCCTAAAGCAACTATCCTAGTCAAAATTCGTGAATAGGACAAGGATTCATTGCATGAGTAAAAAAAGAAAATCATATTTCATTAATACGCCGAAAGGCTTCAATGATTACAGGCGCCCTTACAAAAACTTCAACAAAAGAATTGGGAGAAAAGAAAAAAGGGACAAAAGTCAATTATGATCACCGGCAGGAGCACTCCTCTTAGGTTCCTTCGCCGCTTTGTCGCTTCACTCTGATCCACCTTAGCTGTTGTGGCCTCAATGGCTGCTGGGGTCGGGGGGCACCTAGGGTTGACAAAGAACTCAAGGGAGTGGCTCAGTTGAGCTCGCACACCATCAGAACTTCCGGGCCGGGTCTCCATGATGTCGTCAGGTTTCGAACATAGCAACACCCGTAGCCATAGGCAAAGATCGCCCAAAGCTTTCTGCATTCTTCTCCATGGCTTTATCTTGTCGCCTTAAGATCGGGCGGAGGACACTTTATCTACGCTCGACTTCCAAAGAAAAGGGGTGCCTGCTCAACCTCCGTGCGGTACTCACCCCCGCCCCGCCCCGCCTCCTCAAGAACCGCCAAGGCCTTGAACCCTAGCCATCTCATCCTCCGCCCGCACCTTTGCGTCACCCGCCATAACCAAAGCCTGTCGAGCAGCCTGAGCCTCTCATTCTCCATAGTTATTGCCCTCTCCATACCCTCCTTAGCCTTCCGCTCCTAATGCTGACTCGTCTCGCCTTAGCCTCGCTAGGCCTTCTTCTAGGCGTGGTGCTCGTGGAAGTAGATCGGAACAGAGAACCACTTTCTGCACTCCAAATTTCAAGGTGAAGCTCCCCATGTCGCGCCGCCATATCTCTGATGGCTGACAACCTACAAAAGGAAAGGAATTATAAGAAAATGACAGCATAAGACTCACGATCAAGCATTAAAAGACAAACCATACCAGATCAGTCGTCTCATTAAAATCATGGTTGCAAAGGTACATTTCTTCTTCAGCCACGAGCTGGTATGACTTTTTATCTAAATAGTCGAGGAAGGTGATGGAGTACTCTTCAGAAAGCACCACCACCGGTATGCGAAGGTTGGTGGGTTAGAGGTCTCACATATTAGCGATAGAAGTGTCCCTCTGGTTGAAGGGGTTCCAGCGGTCGATAATCGACTGGGCGGCATTAGAACTAGGAACAGACGTGTTCGTTGAAGGCTGATCTCACTTCATCGGATTGACAGGCGAGTTTAGCACTAGCTTGCGGGGGCCAACATTTACAAGCCTAGTCGGGAACAGCGGCCCAACGGCTACCTCTGAGGGAGCTTCCCTCACAACTCTATAAGCATTGTGAGGCCCTCCTGACTGGAACTCCATCCTCGAGCGATGCACAAGCCTCTCGAGGAGCATCTTGAGCTGCCCCCTCTAATGTCGGCAAGGCATCGGAAGCTTGTTCTAGGGAGTCCACAAGACTACTACTAGCCCTCCGAGCCCTTCATCCGGGGCTGGGGACGCTTTGCACCTTTCTAGATACTCGTAGTCAGGTAGTCTCCTCCGAAAGCACACACCGCCCGCATGTGCATCCGCGTGACAAATCCAGCAATAAGACTAGACATATTGTCCTCCTGCTCCTCAACCAGGTCACTAGCGTTTAGATCCACCCCATCCATGAAGCCCTCTAATCCTCTACCAGCCGCTATGATCTTTCCCTTCTTCTTCTTCTTCTTCTTCGTTACCTAGGGGGTAGACCGAGAATCTTGTTCGTCCAAAGGCAATTGGCTAGGCCGAGCAAAGGTAGCCGAGGTTTCTTAAGAAGTTTCAGCTTGAGGCTCTTGAGCGGACCCCTCTTGTGCAAAGTTGCCCGGGATTGACTTTAGGAGGTTCACAAGAGTAAAGTGTTCTCCCCTAACGAGCTCTACTGGCAACAAAGTGGGATGACGGAACTATAAGGGAAGGGCCGACGCCTCACCTCAGTGTCTTTCTCATAGAGCAAGAGGAGCTCGTAGTTGCGCTCCCCCTCAGTGATCTATAGAAGCCGCCTGATGAGCTCTAGACTGGCCTTCTCCACCCAGCTAACCAATCGGCCACGCCTATGCCTACTTACAAAAATTTCAGAAAAGAATAACATGTCAAAAAACACAAAATTCCATAAATAAGGGGCATGTCAAAAACACAAACAGCCTAGGGGAGTACAAGTCCCACCAAGCTAAAACAAATCTGGGAACGAGAGAGACTGATTCAAGTAAAAAAGAAGCTCTAGAGAGCTCGACATCCGTAATTACGTAATCTTTAACCAAAAACCTTCACTTCGGGCCTCAAGGAGTTCGGAGTCAAGCTACAAATTGTAATGGGGCCGTGGAGCCGACATAGATGGGGCTACCTCAACTAAGCTTCAAGGTGTAAATAAAACAAATCTCTACCAAAGAAATATCCAATTGGTAGAGAAAGTTTAGCACACTACAACCCATAAGAATCCGAAAGACATTCAGGTGTACAAGTGCAGGAGGTGCCCTAGTGAAGTGTAGGAATTATTTCACCAAAGAAGGTTGGGGAGGCAAAGTGTCCAGCTAAGAACCGCTTCCTGCAAAATAAACTCCAGATTATCTCGCCGCTCCCATTGTCGAGGTAGCTATGTCGTCTGAAATCTTCAATCTATACGATAAAGACTTGCCTCAAGGGACATCACGCCTCTTCAGACATAGCAAAATACCAGCCGCTCTCGTGGGTGTTTCCCGAGGGGTCCCCCTCTTACACCTAGCCTAACTGGTGGAAGCCTCTTCGTGACCTCTCACCATTCTACAGGCGAACAACCAGATAAAGGGGGATCAGCCAAAAGACAAAAAAGTCCCCATATGGAGGTTTAACAACCCGCTAGCAACAAAACCTAATAACATCACTGACAAACGAAGTTCGCACCCTAAGGAAGAAACGAGAACTTTATGGCCCAAAAATATTCGACAAACAGAGATACAATAAACACAGCGAGGGTAATACAAACGAAGTTTGAGAAAACTCACAAAAAAATTGAAAGTAGTCAAGGGACCTCCGATGATTCCCTTAAAAGAAAAGTTTGCGGAAGCACAAGAGAAACGAAATTGCAACAGGTAAAAGGCTTTGTGAAATAGTAAAAGAGTCAGCGACCCCAACCCTTATCTATAGGGGTGAAACATCAACGGGCTCATTAAATATGCCGTCAGAACATCATGCATGCGCTTCCCACGCGCTTTGTATCCAAACACACTTCACCTTCTGGAGCGTTCGATGTGTGCATTGATTTTCCCATTCTTTTTAACTTTCCGCACCTAAGGTTTTAAACACAATATTTTCCCCAACTGAAAAAGTATGAAATTCCAACCAGGGAAAAAGGGGGCATTGTGGGTACCATGGTCATTAGATCCACTACTCAATGGGCCCAAGGGTCATTTGGCCCATGTTGTGAAATGGCCCAAGCCCACATACCATATTAAAGCCAGGGGGCGCCACCCGGGGTGGGAGAATCCTAAAGAAAGCTAGGATTTCTTCTCATGAACTAGCTTCAGGGCGGCCCGTCTAGAACTTTAAGTCCCCCGGCTAGCCATCCTACCGCATATTAGAAGTTCGTTATGGATAAGTATATGAAGGCAGAGAATACACAAAATATATTTATCAGTGGATTTCCCAGTTTCCAAATCCCTTATTTTTTGAAAAGATTAATCCTTAATAAGGAAGAAGAGATTTTATCCATAAGATTAAGAGATTTTCTTTCCAAAAATCAAGGAGAGATTCGTGAGCTACTTTTTGTAAATCAAGAAGATCCCCCAAGAGGGGAAGGTAAGCAATTCCAATTGCGCGTACTCTTCTTCTTCTTCTCCATATTTTGCTGACTTAATCAACGAATAGGTGATTGTCCCATTGTCGTCGAATCACCCCTTTTTTGCAGGTTCATATTGCGTTGCTGATGCCTAGAGGTTCAGACGATCGAGGTGACAAAATTATTGTTCAGTAAGTAATCAAACATGCTATAATATTCCACAAAAGTCACCCAAAAAAAGATATATCCAAAAAAAAAAAAAAAACACTTGTGCCAAAGGCTTATCTTGATTGTTACACATTCATAATGATTCTTGAGGCAGAAAAAGGGAATCATACGGTATAACCAACAGAAAGAAGAAGGAACCTTTTAAGTTTACTGAGTAAACATACATGATGAGCAATATATAATGGCTACCACCACTCTCTCCTTACAACCACCACTTGAACAAAATACAGCACTCTGTCCGCCAATCTGCACGCCGTTGGGATTCTTCCTCTAGAGAACACCCAAGTAGGGGTTCACTATGCTATTCTTCTCCTCATCTTATGATAAAATAATAGGTGTATCCTTGACCAATCCCTACAATTTTGGTATAAGGGGATATATATATACACACACGCATATACATGTACGTATGTATATATATATATCAGTTATCATCGGTAGCCACCACCATATGGTTGTTGCTGAGGAGGAGCATAACCACTTGGGCACATCATGGAGTAGTAACTCCCAGGAAGCAATCCAGTTGGTTGATGCATTTGTTGGTCTCCTCCTTGCCCTAGTCCCATATTAATCCCCATCCCCATTCCCATAGGTTGATTCTTACCACCATATTCTCCCATGCCCATGCCTCCTCCCATCCCCATCCCCATCCCCATACCCGGTCCAGGACAGCCACCCATTCACATATCCATGCCTCCTCCAGGAGCACCATTCATTCCCATTCCCATACCCATACCCATGCCTGCACCAAGACCACCAACCATACCCATATTCATGCCTGCGGCAGGGCCAGTACCCATGCCCATGCCCATACCCGAACCCATCATTTGATTAGGTGGGGGCCTGAGTGCACCTGCACCAGCACGGCCAATTCCAAAGCCAGATCCCATTGCCTTGCCCACTGTGGTAGTAGATACAGGAGCTGTGGCTGCAGGTTTAGGTTTCTCCATCCTCTGTTCTTTCCGATTAATGGCATCAAAATCAATTCCAATATCCGCCAACGGATTAGTTTGAGCTGCATATTGGGAGATATCAATTTAGTCTCTGAGACAAAGTAGATATAATACTACTAAAAGCTTCACATGTGTAAACCAAGAAGAGTTGCAAGCACTTACGTCCAGATATATTAAAATTGACTAATCCTCTGCTCAGTGTTATCAGCCCAAACCGCTGACTTGGGTTCAAACCTGTCCTTGGATGTTTGAGGGACTAGAGCAAGTGAACCTGTTGAAGCAGAGGCACTTGACTGTGAAATAACTGAACCGAGCGGTCCAGCTTGCCCATTTAGTGATTGAAAAGGAGAATGAAGGTGCAGGGGGGGCTTGAAAATGAGACTGTGAAGGCATTGGGGCCTGAAAAGGAAACTGTGAAGGTGCTGGCGTTTGAAAAGGAGACTCTGAGGATGACACTGTGGGGGCTTGGAAAGGAGACTGGGAAGGTACATGACCATGAGGAGGAGGAGCCTGTGAAGGTACAAGCGCTGCAGAACCCAACTTTGAGAGGATGTACCCACTGTTATATTGTGAAGCTGCATGATCTGCGGATCCTGACTGTGCAAGAAAGCCCCCAACAACATTAGGGTATGGCTGCACAGACTGGCCACTTGGAGCTGAAGATCCTGAAGGTGGTAGGATATCTGCTAGGATATCATTGTTCTGTTGGGGAATCCATTGCTCTTGGGGCGAAAATTGTGGGGTTGCAGAAGGAGGTTGTGCAGTAGAGACACTGGGTGGGTTGTAAGTTATGCCAGGGAGAGTATCCACAAAGTCGAAGTTAGAACATATGTCCACTCCTTGGGTAACCGGGAAGGGTGATCCTGCTACAGCTTAATGATTCATGGTCCGGAAAGAAGTTGTAGAAGCAGTAGAATCCTGAGGTTGAGCTGCCACACTCTCTGTTGGAGGCAAAGCTCTAAAAGGCCCATCACCAAATGGGTCTTCAAAAGTCTGCATCAGGAGGAAAAACGTTTTGTTTCATCATAATTAGGAAAAAAAAAAAGAAATTAATAGGAGGTGCTAACACATTCACATAAAGAGAGCATCACTAGCTAGATAAACACTTAGTTTATATTATTTGTCAACAATAACTATGAAAATCATCCATTTTATGGAGAAATGTTATGAATAAGCGTTAAGGCAAAGCAATCCATTGCCTGGCTTCATTTGGAGATTCCTTACTCTTTCTGGGAAGGGCATGATCATTGCTGCACATTTTGACATCCCACATAAATGACATAATTCCGTAGTGTGAAAATTCTCCTTAACAGAATATTACGTGTAAAATAACATTGCTCAGGGTGAAAATTCTTGGACCTCCGCACACTATCACATTTCATTCCTTGTAAACACCATGCGAAGTAATTTCTACAAAACTATTAGAAATGGAATAGTTTCATTGTGTAGAACATATAAAATGTACCCTAACCAATTGACACAAGTTTGACATGTGCAGTCACTCCAGTAATTATAATACTGTGCACAGGGCACTTGGACATTGATCCAAAAAAAGCCTCCTGTGTGAATTTAAAAGTTTGGCTGACACTCAAGCAAAAATATATACTAACTAAAAAATAAAGCAAAAATAAATAAATGGCCAGGGCTTCAATAAATACAATTCTTTAGCATTGAAGGAACATCAAACAAGCAAGCACCCAGCTACCCTCCCATACAATGCCTCATACGGTGCCATCTGTATACTCGCTTGATAGCTGTTGTTGTAGGAGAATTCCACTAAGGCAACCGTTCCTCCCAATACCCTTATATCTCAGACGATGCTCGTAGTACGTCCCTCTAATACCTATATACCTCTTCCTGAACACCATCTGGTCTGAGGGTGGAACGCCACTCATGGTCACCAGGCTCCATAAACTTTGGAAACCTTCCAAAAGTGCTTTATAAACCTCAGTCCCTATCCGATACTATAGATACCGGCAGAATTCTATGTAGCCTGACCATCTCTCAAATATACAACCTAAGAATTTAAGGCGAAGGTCATCCGCACTCGCTTAGAAAATGCCGACTTCTGCGGAGCCGTCCACTCATCACCCATATCACGCCATGCCTTCAAGGGCGCCCACGGGCAAAGTTGAAGGCAAAGTCCATCGATCGTGCTCCCACTTCCACTCACCACCTCCAATGGCCGGCGAGCCCCGCTGGCTTCGTGCTCAAAATTTTTAACTTGCCGACACGTGAGACATCGTCGCGATAAAGTCCCCTTACGTAATCTCTTCATTCCGCTCCAAGAATACCGTCGACGAAGACTTCAGACATTGCGCTACTCGATGCACGACAAATCGAAGCAAAGTGGAAACTCCCTGAGAATCTCCTCTCTCAAATCGATCGAATGGGGAACCACTACCCGTCCCCTATATCGAAGACTACCATCTGCATGGACGGTCCAGCCCTTGTCACCCGTACCTAACTGTACCCTGTCCCTGATGGACACTATCTCTACGTCCTGCCACCGGACCAATCACTCCGCTTCAACGTAGACTCGCAGGCCCACTAAACTCCCCAATACCCCGAGTCTCGCTTATAATCAGAGCCCAAACCGTCTCATACTCGAAAGCATCCGCCACTCCCGAGAAGCTATACTAGCCAACGCCCGTAATTTACGACCAGTGCATCAGCCACCACATTTGCCTTACCAGATGGTAATGCAAAGTGAAGTCATAATCCCCAAACCCATCCATCCGCTGCCTCATGTCAGGTCCCGCGCGTGAAAATATACTCAGACTTTTGTCCGAGTACACTCGAACTCCTCGCCGCAGGCAGCTGCGCCAAATCTTCGGGCGCGAAGACTACGGCCGCTAACTCCATGTCGTGCTTGGGGGTAATTCGCCACATTCTTCAACCGATGGAACCATAAGCTACTACCCTTGACCGCATCAAAACACATCCCGGGGCCCGCCTCGAGGCATCACAATACACTCACAGACCCTCGTCCCGTCCGGACTATCATGATAGAGAGCCGGGCGTAAGTCTCCTTCAACTCCCCGAATGCCTCCTCACACTGGCCATCCAATCAAACTCGACTCCTCCTTCCGGTCAACCTTGTCATAGGCCGCATCCGAGAAATCCTCAATGAATCAGACACCAAATTTCCAATCCCAAGAAACTACGATTCGAAGATCGACTCTTGGCCTCCCTAACCCATCACGGCCTCAACTTTCTGGGTCGACCGACACTCGACAGCCGACACTACGTGTCCCAAAACTTCACCCCTAAGCCAAAACTCGAACTTACTGAACTTAGCGTACAACTGATGGTCTCTCAACAACTGTAAAACAATCCTCAAGTGATACTCATGCTCCCACTCTGACTAGGAGTAGATCAAGATGTCATCTATGAAGACTACGACAAACTGATCTAGATAGGGTTGGAATACCCTATGCATGAGATCTATGAATGCTGTTGGCGCATTCGTCAATCCAAAGGGCATCACCATAAACTCAAAGTGCCCATAACGTGTCCTAAATGTTGTCTTAGGGATATCCATCTCCTAACCTCGCCGATGGTAACCAAGCATGGTCATCTGAGTGTGACTCTCGCGCCCTCTCAACTGATCAAATAAATCGTCAATCCTCGGTAATGGGTACCGATTCTTGATCGTAACCCTGTTCAACTATCTGTAGTCAATGCACAATCAAAGGGTCTTGTCCTTCTTCTTCTCAAATAGAACCGGAGCGCCCCATGGTGAAGTGCTCGGTCTAATGAACCCTTTCTTTGCCTAGTAGCCTATGTACCGACTCGAGTTCCCCGCAGAACTCAACTGCGCCATCCTATGAGTCCAGATGAGAAGTTCCAGAGTGTAACCTGGGCATCGAAGTCTACTACCCGTGAAGGCGTCCGTAGCTCATCCGAAAACATCCACATATCTTCGCACTACCGAGGTGCATCCGCCCTGTCTCTCCGTCCTGTGTGGTAAGGCTCGCTTAGCCAACCCGCTAACTGGTCCCTCGACACTCGGGATTCAAGATAAATCGCTCGGGCAAAACGTCATGTCAGCCCCCGAATACCACACGAGTACTCTGGGCCCCGTGTAGGCGGTAACCTCCTACGCTCACAACCGATAACGACCAGAAGTCGCCAACCAATCCATCCCTAGGATGACATCGAACTCTGACATGTCCATGATCCTCAGGTCCACTGTGAGTAGAGTCCCCGAGATTTCCAACTCGCAACCGCGACATATCATACCTATTCTCGCCCTAATCCCTAGGGGAGATCTCACATACAAAGGCTCCTCTAAGGTCTCAACCTCTAAGCCCAACTCTATCACAACTGATGCAACAATGAATGAATGCTACACCGTAATTAAATAACACTTCGCCTTACAAAGTAGATAGCAAAACGCACATGTATAACCGGGGTTGATATAAGCACTCAGCCAGGGCGTGATGGCGACACGCCCCTGCACTTCGATGTTCCTTCGGCCAGGCTCGCCCTCCCCGCCTCGACTCCATACTCGCCTCTGCCCGCTTTCATGAAATCGAGGTGCCCGCAGAGCTCCCTCGAACCGAGACCGGCTCCTCTAAATTGCACCGTGGCCGTGGAGGAACGTGATTTTATCCCTCTCATGTCCTCGCTACTAACCGAGACCGGTGCCGTCCCAAACCCGGATCCCCGTCTCTACGGCGAATCCTCCTCATGTGTCCAGCCGACAATGGCGCACACCATCCGCCCACTCGGGACGGTGAACTTTCATCCGTCCCGCCCCGACGGGCCGCGACTCCTAACCCCCGTGAACTGTGGCTTCCTCGCTCTCTTTCCCGAACCGGAAGAAGACTGACTCTCCTTCCTCGCACTTAACACTCGCATCCCGAGTGTCTCGAGCATCCTCTATCTCTCTCTATGGTCGTGGTCATTCCAACCACGGAAGTCCATATCCCGTGCGAAGTCCTACATCCCGGCCTGAACGGACAACTTTAGTCCATTCTCAAATCCTCCTAACCCGCATGTCCGTGGCCACGTAATCACGGAAGAACTGTGATAGCCTGTGAACCTAGCCACATTAATCCATCATAAACACGCCCGCTTCACTCTAGGAACTCCCCGAGCGCCTTCGCATGCCTCGCAGCATCCGGAAAGTACTTACCCATTTAACAACTCCTAAACTCGCCACGCCATAAATTCTAAGCCTCAGAGGTCCTCGCCCATTTCCACCATACTGGGCTCCACCCTCTAGCCGAACGCAGCCTAACTTGATCCCCGGTCGCCGAGGTAATCTTCATGGCCTCTAACACCTTCTCGATCTCGCATAAACCAACGGCTCGCCACCATCTGATCTCTCCCCCCGAATGCCTGGAGGATGATGCGCCCTAAACCTCCGGGCGTTACAGAGACTTATGACTACCTACTGTTTCAAACAGGCTATACCGCCAGCAGAATACCGCGCCTCAACAGTTCGCCGGACACACCGTGGTCAGTCAAATGTCGGCAGCTCGACCAGCACTGTGGACGCCCCCACGCCCCGCTCATTAGCCATCTACACAAGTCACTATAGTTAAATACAATGCAAAGATCTCTAAGGCATAAACACAAATTAATAATTATTCATACATTTAAAAAATTTTCACATGTCAAATCAATTTTATCCTCAAAAATTTTATTTTCGAAATTTTATTTTATTTTTTTCAAAATTTTTTCTCGTTTTATTTGATTTGATTTTTTTTTTAATTAAATTTTATTTTCATTTCTTTCCAACTACTGGAAACACCCAAAACCTCATATCCAACAATTTCTCAACACCTCTTGGTCTAACACTAACCAAATAAAATTTATTAAAATTTTATTTCATTATCCAAAAACCCAAATAAATTTATTAACATTTATTTCTTATTTACTTCTTCCAGTTTTACTCACTGTAACACCAAATAAATTTATTAACATTTATTTCTTATTTACTTCTTCCAGTTTTACTCACTGTAACACTCCAAGATATTTAACACATCAATGTGTGCTAAATCCATCAGCACACATAAAACAATCCTCAACACATAAAACCATGTTGGTGCATATTTTTCACAATCATGCATCAAAGCACACACAAACACATGCAGGTCCTAACATATTCCAGGCCTTCCAGAATCTCATACCTAACTTACATCTAACCACCTGGGTTGATTCGGGATACCCAAACCCGAGCTCCCTGTATTCGTATATCTAAGCCGTGATGCCCCAAACTCAGCCCGCTGACCAATTCACAATCATGGAACGCCGTGAATGCCTCTGGATGACCCGACATCTCTCACAAAAACGGCAGAGTCTCTTTCAGATGCGGTTCTATCCTTAGTACATAACCCGTATATAACTCAGATATAACATGTCCCAACAATCCAATATAACAACAATCCATGAGTAAACGACCACTGGGCCCACAAACCAATACTCATCCCACACTCCTAACTATATACTACGTCAAGAGTTAATGATTTATTCTATACAACACATATATTGGGAAACAAAAACATTCTAATACATGTATACACGAAATGAACCCAAAGCCACAACCCGCTTTCTTTCTCAAACTTCGGGCCATGACGAACCCATCTCCTCTCACGCCCTCGTACTTGTAAAATAACATCCTCGACAAAGGAAATTTAACGCCAAGAATTAATCACCCTGTTGGCTACTTCCACCTAAGCGCATATGCAATGCTCCACGAAAACATACATTCAAGTAAATGCGTGATCCTAACCGGAATGTCTACATGGATCAACCTACATACCTAAGTCCTGCCTACCCCACACTTGCCTAAGTCACGATGCAAAACATTATTTTCAACAACAAGATATTTGCTTATATTATTTGGGTGACAACCGATATAATTATTTTTTGGACTGCTCCGATGATCTTTAGTTGACAACCCTCCGATGTGTATATCAATTTGGGTCGACCGACGATTGATATTTTATATAATTAACTGATAATTATTATCGCAATAACCCTTCAAACCATTCTCTCAAGAATCACCTCTACGTGACTCACTCCACTGCCTTGTGGTGCTCAAAGACATATGGAAACGATGATGCCAATCTCCATAAAATTTTATAAAATATGCAAATATATAATCATGCATATATTCACATAATTTAAATCACAATAAACACGTAGAATGTAATTTCACCATCAATTACATCAAAATTAGTTCACGCGGCTAATGATCAAACACGAGCAACCTCGGGATGGAATTTACTCAACCAAACACATTATTTCACAAAATTATTTTGTAAACACTATTCTCTGAATATGGAAACCCTCGACATTATTCCTAGCAAATCACAATCATCTGGGCTCACTTTGTGAACCCGAATTTCACGGCTATTTCCGGTCCTATGCATATCACAATACAATTTGTTGCACAATTTATACAATTAACACCCCAAACAGTCTCACGTCACTTCGCCACACACCTGGGTTTCAAAATTTTCTAATAATTCGCCAAAGATTCGATCGACCAAATTACCATTCACTCGCCTCAATCAACTCAACATCATAAATACACTTAAATAAAGTGTAAAACTCAAGTAGGATAAATCCCCTACCTCTCGGAGTTTGACGAAAACTCCCAAAACCTAACCCACGTGTAGGCCTCCGCGTAATGCCTTTCCTTCTTGTCCCGGGCACTCACTGGCCGGATCGCTCAGAAATGGAGAGGCTAGACTCTCTCACTCTGTAATCACCATTTTGGGCCGATGATTCTTCCCTCCTTTTTCACGTTTTGCTTCCTTCTCCATTTGTAAAGACAAACACTATCGAGTGTTTTGTCTCATTATCATTAAATCAACTTTAAAATGACCATTATGTCATTCTTTTCCCAGTTTTGACACTCAACACTATCTCGGCCATCCATTTTCATCATTTCTCTACTCATGCCACTTATGGCACATGAGTACGTGTTATATGTGACTTTCGTCGCATCAAAAATCGCAAGTTTGCATCAGCACCCGAAATGCTACGCTCAAAATGTGTCAACCCGACCGTCTCTTAATCGACGAAATTTAATCGTATACTGGGATTTGGCGAGACGATTCCAATTTAATAAACCGCTTTCGCCATCCTAGAGATCTAAGAGACAAATTTGATTCAATCGAAATTACGATTTTACCCTTTTTCCGTAAATCGGATTTCTGATCTTACATTGCTTAAACTCTCTATAAGAAGTGAAGGCACAATGATTTATCATTATTTCTGTTTATGTTGATGATCTTTCAGTCCGAGGAAACAATCAGAAGCTTATTAATGAGTTCAAGTTTGAAAATTTTAAGCAATTTTGAGATGACAGACTTGGGATTGTTGACCTATTTTTTAGGTCTGGAAGTAAGGCAGCTAAGGAATCAATTTTTCATAAGTCAAAGAAAATATGCCAAGAAAATTTTGAAGAAATTTCATATGGAGAGTTGTAAGGCTGTAGAAACTCCAATGCAAACAAAAGAAATGTTTTCCAAAGATGATGGATCTCCCAAAGTGACCGAGAATCTTTAAAGAAGCCTAATTGGTTGTCTCATGTACCTCACAGCTTCTAGGCCTGACATAGTGCAAGCAATAAGTCTTTTGTTTAGGTTTATGCATTGTGCAAGTGAAGAACACATGCAGGCTGCCAAGAGAATTCTCAGATATGTTAAAGGAACTATTGATTATGGCATTAAGTATGCTAAAACTGATCAATTTCAGTTGGTTGGTTTTTCTGATAGTGATTGGGCAAGTTCAATGGATGATATGAAGAGCATAAATGGTTTTTGTTTCTGCCTTGGTTCAGGTGTAATCAGTTGGTGTTCAAAGAAGCAAGAAATTGTTGCACAAAGTACAACAGAAGCTGAATTCATTGCTGCAACAGCTGCAGCAAATTAGGCCATCTGGTTGAGGAAAATACTTGGAGATTTGTGTTTAAGGCAGCAAGAATCAACCCAGATATTTGTTGATAATCAGGCCGCTATTTCAATCTCCTCTAATCCAGTGTAACACAGCAAGACAAAGCATTTTAAGATCAAGTTCTACTTCCTTAGAGAAATTCAACAAGAAGGTGAAGTGAAATTGATTTACTGCAAATCAGAAGATCAGATGGCTGATGAATTCACTAAACCATTGCCTAAAATCAAGTTTGAAGAACTTAAGACAAAGATGAGAATTTACAGCATCAAAGGCAAGGAGGAGTGTGAAGATTGTGCCTTAAAAGCTGCTATAATTTCGGTTGAATATGTCAAAGATACAACTGAAAAGTTAAAGATTTGAAGACCATAATTTTAGGAATTGTTTTGACCTTTTTTTAATTGTTATTTGTTAGTAGCTAAAGTTTAGCTAGTTGGTTGCCTTTTATTCTGATTTTTTGTTAAGAAGTTTTTGTATTTAAGTACTTCATCAGTCAATGAAAAACAAGCATCCTATCTTCAAAACCTTCCAGTTATATACGTTTTTTACCAACACCTTTTTTAAAGGTTATAACTTCCTAACAACAAGATAACAATTTTCTATGGAAAAAAATGTTTCAAATTATCTTCAAAAGTGCCACCCAGAACAAATTATAGAATTATGTAACTATCATAAAATTTATACTAACAATTGCAAGAAAATTGTTTAGAGTCAAGCTGCACCTACTGGCAAACAGAAAACCTCTAGGATTAACCAAACATTAAGTTGGCAAAATCTTGATCCATGTCTTTGGTATTAAATACTTCCCTCTCATCATGAACAGGACTTTGGATATCAGCTACAGCTTCTTCATAACTAGGAGGAGCGTCAAGATTTTGTTCAGAAAATTTTCGTTCAAGCCGCCTGTACAATAAATAAATATACAAAAGCACAGTTTCGATTAGCTTAAGTTCCATTTTCAACCTGAATTTTGAAAAACTGACCTCAAAGTATCATATAAACACCAAGAAGTTGTGAATTAATCCAAGATATTACCTTCCATACTGTGCAATAAATAAATATACAAATACACAGTTTTAATTGGCTTATTTGCATTCAACCTGAGTTTTTAAAAATTGACCCAAAAACTATCACATAAACATCAAGAAGTTGTGAATGAATCCACCAAGATATTACCTTCCATACTGTGGATGCTCATCAGTTCGGGCACCACCTCTCCAGTAGGAAAAGGGCCGAGTCAAGTACATCTTCAAGTTCAAAATTCTCAAGTAGATAACAGCATCCTTCTTTTAATATAAATATATAAAACGAACATATAGCTTCATGAACGAGAATAAAATATTGCAAGTTGCAACTAGGTAGGCCGAGGTTCTACTATAGCCAACGTACAAGTAATTGATTGTTATGTTTTAAAGCAAAGTTTTCCTATTGACATTCTTGGTCATATCTTTTAGCTTATAGAGACACTTCATAGTTTTTACGGACCTGGAGTCCCATTTATAACCCTTTTTTCAGATCCATTATGAGCACTTAAGACTAAGTAAAAATGAAAATAACTACGCCTGAAAGTTCTGTGACTGGTTAACGTTTAACTTGTCCAAAAACCAATTCAGAAAACTAGCCTTTTTAATAATTAACAGGTGCACATGCTTGTCAGATTTCCTCCTTAATAATTAAACAGGTGCACATGCTTGTCAGATTTCCTGTCACAAATGAGTCAAACCAGTTTTGTCGGGTTTACAACCTGGATGACAATGACACGCACAGTGCACATGATTGATTAGGATCCAGTCAGAGAGACAAGGACATATCCTGACCCCACCCATCTCAATTATCATCTCTGATTTTCTTTTTCCTGATTGGTGAATCAACGTCTCTGGTTGTTTCATTTTTCAAAGTGGGGTCAACTCCAACTCTTCAGCAGCCCATAAATTCCACTTCTTTAGACGTTTCAGCAAAACCAAGGCCAATTCCTCCTCTTTCACCTTCATACATTGTTAAAGCTCCCATGGCCGAGTCTCCCGCCAAGGCGCTCCGCCGGATTCTTGATTCTCCCGGGGTTCACCTGGGCCCTGCCTGCTTCGATGCTCTCAGTGCGAAGCTTGTGGAAAGAGCTGGATTCGACTACTGTTTTACTAGCGGTATGTGACAATGTGTGTTGTATTTGGTGGAAGTTTCCGTGGTTTCATAATGTGGGTTGTTTTACTGATTTCGCGATAAGGATATTGCTTGATTGGTTCGTATGTATGTGCATTTTACTTGCTTTGGTGGATTTCACTACTGGGTATTGCTTAATTGGATTCCGTGTGTGTTTATCTTGTTTGTCTCAGTGGTTTCATATTATGGATCTTATAAGATTTCGTTAATTTTTGGGGTCTGTGAATGTGGAGCTTGATTTTTGGGGAAATCCATCTGATGCACATTGTGAAAAGAATAAACAATAAAATTGATGAAGAAAATGTAGTACTGTAGTAGAAATTGATGATAAAGGAAGGAGAAGCATTTAGGAAATTAGGAACTGTAAATGAGCCAGTGTCTTTGCACAATTATCCACCTCAGATGCCTTGCCAGTGTCTGTTGAATGTCAGCAGGGTTACATTGCAAGAGTATTCTGTGAAGCCAGATGGGGAAGAAAACACCTTCTACATCTTAATATTATGACCTGCAGATGAACCCCTCCTTTTGTCTAAGACCATGGTTACCAAATATTGCACTCACCACACTAAGTAATCCAAGGATTCCTTGGGGGAGGAACTGAATCTGAGACCATGCCCCTCTTCCACACATCTTGGTGCGCACCCTTACCTCTAGGCCATGACAATGACGCCATAATCCAGGCATGGATCATTGTTTCACATTCTAAAATCACTTCTTGATTTCATGGCTAGAACATATAATGTGAATTTGGTTTATTCTGATTACCAATGTTTCTATCTTGCATGGTTCAAATATACTGCCTGGTTTAAGGGCCAAACAGAGTTGGAGATGATAATTTTCCTGGTTTCTTTTTCAATAAGTTGATTGTTTTTTATTTTATAGCATTGGGATTTATTTATTTTTCAGATCCATTTTACCTGTAGTATATGTTTGTTGTGAGACTATGATTGTTCCTCATCATGATCCCAAAACACAAAAACGAAAGTCAATGGATCAATATTTTAGTTTAAATTTATCTCTTTTAAAGTCTTGGTTTGAATTTAATTATCATTGATACATTTTTGGTTAACCCTATAGAATAACATGTCTTAACTAGAATTGATTTTAAGATGAGCTACCTCACAAATTTTATTTTGTTGGGAACTATTGTTCAAACGTGTTCCTGCTGAGCGGTTTAATCAGATGGATAAATTTATAAATTACGTTTCTTGCTTAATGAAAATTTCTTTCTTACTTATAAAAAAATAATTTATGTTTTGTACTTTCATTGGGGTATTAATCACCGCTAGATTGTGCTTGGGTTAGATGTGGGTCTCATTTCCTTTTGGAGAAAGGATGAACAAAGCATGTATCATCCAAGCTGCACACCTCATCATTATGACGGGGATAATGGATATGGGAATGCAATGAATGTTAAGAGAACTATCGTGAGATGCTATTCGAGCCGGCTATGCAGGATCTTTTTCCTGAAGATCAAAGATATCATCTGATAAAAAATAGATATTCATCACTAGTTCCTTTGTACCAACTACCAACATTGTCTTCATCTTTCTCATTTATTGCTTAATCTTCTCTCTCTCTCACACATACAAGCGCACACACACACACACAATTACACATATCAAGTTTGTGGCTGCTTAGTTTTTAATCATGATTAATGTGGAGTTCTTGGTATTGGTAATCATATTTCTTTCAATATTAGTTCAGAATTGGTTTACACTAATGTAAAATGTTATACCAAGAGTGTATTGTAGGATGCATACGTTTGAGCTGATCTCAACGAAGACCTTTGGTTTCCAAGATCATGCTCAGTATATGGATATTTAGGAGGTTTATCAATCAAATAATAATATATATATAGCATATATATATATATATATATACATATATATATATATATATATACACACACATATATATTTATATATATGGATGAAATCATGACCGAAGCTAGTCTTTGCTTCTCGTGATCACTAACAAAGAATTTTTTGAAATCAAGGCAATAGATGGGAATGCAGGTTCTTAGACCAAAATCACATAGAGAAATAGACATGCTCTTATAGCCTTGAACTTTGAGAAAGAAGATACGGAGAAGCTATTTAACATGCAATACGATACCGACAAGAGCACTGGGACACAGATCTTTGAGCCGGTGGGTATTCAGAAGTAGGAGGCTCAGGGCTACAGAGTCATAGAGAGGACAGTAATGAAGTTCATTAGTGTTCCAGAAAGTTTATCATAGCGGAGAGTGAACACTTGTGTGGTAAAGTTCCTATCAAGAAAATTTACTCAACTCTAACAACCAAGCTGTAGACCTAAATGGTGAGAATACTAATCGGGCTAGGTTCTCTACATGCTTTGCAATACAGCACGTTTTGGCTCGATTGAGCACCATGGTCCGCGCAATACTGAATAGCGAGGTAGATAGGTGAAGTACAACCAAGGGCGTGTTTGGTTACAGATTTCGAAAATTGTTTTCTGTTCTCAAAAACAAAGATAACAAAGAAAACATGGAGAATATGTTTGGTTCCCTTTTTTTTTTTAATTCTGAAAAACTCAGAGAACATAAAGAACACTAAATTCAAATAACAAGAATAGTTTTTGAAAGAACATCAAATGGTGTTCTCTGTTTTTTCAAAAACTGTTCTCAAGAATAGTTTTAAAAAACAAGAACCAACCAGGCCCTAAATATCTATGTCTGATGTTAGGAATCCTGGGATGTATATCCTTAAACCCTTGCTCCTTACTCGAGAGAATATTTCAAACTCAAGCAGGCTGAACAATTTCAAATGATATAGAGAAGTGAAGTAAATGTAGAGTGTTTATACTTGATTCTATCCCTGATTGCAACTAGTGATTGGTTAAAATGAAGGTTTGCCTTTCACTTGTGAATGAGGGGTATACTCACTAGTATGACAGGAAAACTGGGATTTCTCTAGAGATTATTTTGATGACTACGGTATCAGTGGACCTATATTGTGTTCAACAGAAGATTGAACTTTGTTGAGTATCACATTTGTTTTATCAGATTGTTGAGTATCACATTTGTTTTATCAAATTGTTGAGTATCACATATTATTCTGTAGTTATTCTTTTCCTTTTTTTTTTTTTTATTCTTATCTTTTTTTTTATTTTCATTTTATTCTTATTTTGTTTCATTTTCTATTATATTCTTTCACATATAAATATGTGTATACATATGAATTCTAATTGAATGAAATACGAGAATTCCTTATCTCTTTACAAGGTACCAAAGCCATAAAGAGATTAGAGAGATTAGGTTGTGGTTTGCCTCAGAGTCAATCCTTTTATATTATATTCTTTTCAAGCAGTTAGGGCTTCTCGTACAATTTAGCGACTCATCTAGTGCACATGTCTCACTCTTAATAAATCAATTTCGCTGTTGCCGATATCCGTGACTCTAAATCTACCCATCTGACAGATTAGGGTAATTTGATTAAATACATTTGTAACAAAATTGGTGTCTATGACTTATATTCTCCAGCTTGAGGGGAAGTGTTGAGTATCACATATTATCCTGTGGTTATTCTTTTCCTTTTTTTATTTTTATTTATTCATTTTTTTTTATTTTTTTTTTGTTTCCTTTTCTATTATCTTATTTCACATATAAATATGTGTATAAACATGTATTCTAATTGAATGAAATATGAGAATTCCTTCTCTCTTTACAAACTCGAAAAGGGAAGCATCATTTAAATTGTTACGCTCAGAATCTGAAGGTGGCGATAGTGGTTGCAAATCTAATTGGGCTTAATGAGTAATTTTTTTATGCCCTTGTTAGTTTTCATTTTTACTCTTGTTAATCTTCATTTATGCTAGGAATTTATCCAAATTATTATTATTATTTTTTTTAAATGGCTATGAATGTATGGACAAATTAACCTAATTAGGCACTAAATTGAACTTTATCTTTCCGTTCTTTGTTTTGTAAGACTTGGGACTTTATATTATTTCAAGTAAAACCTGTGACATAAGAGACTAGATTATTATAAATTTTTACTTGGGATTTAAAGTTTTTTTGAGAACTTTTTAGTTTAAATGGATTAGCATCACATCAAATGGTCTACCTTTGTGATCATTGTTCTTGTCCTTTTACTATATGAATAAAAAAACAACCTATTCTTTAAACTGGACTGATTGTTTTCATTAATAAACTTAACCTTTTGGAGTCAGAAGTTTGCATTCTTCCTCCACACCCAATTTTTTCAGATAGACCATTTTGTTCGTTATTTTCTAATTACTAAAAGAAACAAACATATGCATAACTTTTGTCTTTTGACAAGCATAATATATGCATACATGGTTTTTGTAACATGTTTAAACTGGCTTATGATATGATGTGATATGAAGGTGTCCCCAAAGCCAGGGTCATACACGCTGTGAGGAAAGTGGGTGCCTAGGGATGAAGCAGTTGATGCTGGATAAAGCAAACATTGATGCTCAGGAAGAGAGTGGCCTACATTGTTATCATAGCACGAATCGACTCACGTAACATCTGATGAATCACTTTGAGATCACAAGCTTTGCCGATGTTGAGCGTATGTCCTTCATTGATGCACTTGCTTCAAGAGAGGAGATGAAGGCCTTCTGTGAGATTGCTCCTTCGGTTCCAAAAATGGTACATTTCTTTTGTTTTTCCTTTGATGTAACACCAAGTGTTGACCAATAAAAGTCTTATAAAGAATCTATATATATACATACACATATTTATATATATGCCCTTGAAAATTTGCATTTTGCTATTATATTATTTGCACAGTTAGGTCTTCATTTGTTAAAGAATCTAATAATATTTCGTTAGTTGTGATTTTGCTTGTCACTTGAATGTGACTTGTAAAAATATTAGGTATTTCTCTATGCTTGATGTCTTTGTACACGTTTCTTTGTATCAACACTAAATTTTGAATGCTTATATTTTTTATAAATTTATTTTCAATTTTCCCAAATGTTGCCTTTGATGTGAGGACGAATTTTCCAGCATTGCGCTGAATAAGGCTTATTCTTCATTTTCTAATGATAATCTCAACGATTTAACTTGCTGTTTAATAGTTTGTCCAGTATTTACATGGGAACTATAGCAATTTAGACCAGTAAAGTTCTTCGGTTCTTCCTATGTTTAACTTTGTTTGCTTTTACTTTAAACAATCTTACTTTAAAAAATCTGCCATTAAACCAAACTCTGTTTGCTTTTACTTTTAAGTCTTCCATTTACTTGTGCATACAGATACAATTGATATGTGATTGGCAACATGGAAAGTGTTGAGCCATATTATTACACTGGACTGTACTGATTTTAATGGTAGTTGTTATAGACAGAGATCTTGGAATTTTATAAACTGGTTGGCAACTTTTTAGTTGATAAATCTATCATAAACAGAAGCATATATTTTGAATTTTGCATGTGCATGGACCATCTTGTGCATCCTCTTGTAATATTTGGATTTTGCACTCGCATTGATTTCACAGTCACTGCCTTTCATATGAATGGTTAATTTTTTACAGGCTTCGTATATGCATTTTATGAGTCTGTTTAGAAGTGAGATCCTGATCGATTCTGTCATCAACCGTTTTAGAACTTTAAGGAAGAACAATAAATAATACATACTAACTGAGAAAGCTCTCTTATTTGTAGGCTAATCTGCTTGAAGGAGGGGGGAAAACACCAATACTCAATCCCACTGAACTTGAGGATGTTGGATTTAAAATTGCTGCTTATCCACTCTCCTTGATGGGGGTATCTATTCGAGCAATGCAGGTCAGATATCTTCATTTGGTTTTCCCTTCATTCCTTTTTTTTTTTTTTTGTCCGAAATACTTGGTCAATTTCATTGATGAAGCACAAACATTTGACTACAGAATTTAATCTTCATAACAACAAATCTGAGCTTTAAATGTGAACTTAAACATGATCCATCATGTTTAAACACCTGAAGGAAATAAGATATATGGGGTGACAAAACTTCCATGCATACAAATTCCAAATGTCAGCATAAGTTGCACATATGTTCCCAACTTTGTCATGTTCTCAACCTGCGAGTTGCTTGCCCAACACCTTTTCTTGGCACATGGCCTTTCATTGTCTTGTCTCAACCTAATGGTTTTGCATCATCTCAGCACAACCTATCATTGTCTAAGTCAATGACTTAACTTTGCATCAGCCTGCAGATGCATGGTCTAACCAAAGCTGTAAATCACAAGATATTAGGAAGCCAACATAGCCGATGCCCCACATGTCCCCTAAACAACCCTCTTGCCCTTTGAAGAGAATTTTACCATTTCCACTCAAACAAGAAGAGACATTAAGTATGCTTGAGCAGGGATATTGGATTTTCCAGTAAATGTAATGAATGGAAAATTATTTCCTAGTAAACTACAATTAAAAAAAAAAAAAATTCCCTCATAAATCATAAACTTCATGGGAAAATTACCAAATATTTGAAATTGCCACCATGCTTGTTCCATGTTTTTTATGTGCCTTTTTGTGCTGTAAGTTCTATGTTCTATGCACTTTGCATGCCCATGGCCTGCGACCTTCCTCACCACATGTTGAACCCAGCTTGCTACTCGTTCCAACCTTAGTGTCTCCTAGGGTAGTTAAATTGCTTATAGATTTTAGTACTACAGTTGCAGGTTGAATATAACTAACAACGTTAGAAGAGAATTATGACTGTCTCTTTAATTTAGTCAAACTATTCTCATGTATAAAGAACTCCAGTACTTTTAGTTAATTAATTACCTTTTCTGAACTATTTTGCAGAATGCATTAACAACCATTAAAGGTGGCCAAATTCCTTCTCATGGAAGCATACCAACTTTTGAGGAAATTAAGGAAATTGTAGGTTTCAATTCTTATTATGAAGAAGAGAAGCGCTATGCAACCAACACTCATCATGTGTCTTCACAGAACGGTGAGTTAAGTTATAGATTTTTTTACTTTGTTTTGATAGGCTTCTAATTTGACAAAGATGTTCTTTTGAAAGTTTACATAGAAAGGAAGCATTTTGTACATCATAGTAAACATTATTGAAATGAACTGAATTGAGGTTAGAATATAACTTGGTTAGTTTTTCATGATTCTAGAATAACTCCCAAGTTTTTCTTTAAAATTGACTGAAATTGTAACGCCCCAAACCAAAGTTCGGGTTAAAATTGTAATTTATAATATAATAACAATAATTCATTAATTAAATTAACTTATTAAGGGTGAAAGTCATTTCGTATTTAAAACCCTTAGTATAAATTAGAATTTTGTACCCTCTGTATTCATAAAAACCTATAATACTATAGAAACTAAGAGAAGAAAAGTTGGAGGAATGAATTTCTTATCTTTTCCATTGAGTCATACATATATATACAAGAAGGTTGGCTATATATTAGGTAAGATGATCTAATAAGTAAAGTATCCCAATAAAATACAAACCATTATGTTAACGAATGATACATATTATAACAAATACAAAAATTAGTGAGATCAAAAGATTGAAGAGGAACAGAACAAAAGATTTGAAAGCGAAGGTTTATGATTGAAGATTTTGAAGTTCAAGGTTTAAAGATCAGTTTTTCGTGTAAGGTTTTAAGCTTTAGATCATTATTTTTATTCATTAATAAGTTTCAAACAATTTAAAGTGTATATTTAGAGTTTCAAACAATAAGTTCCAAATGTAGATCCTTCTTTTGTCAAAACTTTATTGTGTATTATCTCTATTTTAATAAGAAGCTAGCATTTTGGGGTAGCTATGTTGATTGAGTAATAGATACAAGATAACAATTGTTGCATGTGACGTTGATTGAGGGTAGTTATAGTGAAAGCATGATATGGGAAAAATTGATAATAATTATTGTAGATTGCATAGATTGATAAGGCATGAAACATGGAGGTAATAATTATTTTTCTTATGTTATGTTAGGTAAAGAATAAATCCTTTGACGTAAGATTCTTTGAGGATCCCAACTTTCATGTACTCTTCCGAGGTAAGAAAGATTAATACAACTTTTGAAAAATGAATTTTTTATTTTTTTTATTTTTTATGTATATGTGGTGTAAGGAATCTTCATTCAGCTTTTACAAAAAAAAAATATATTACTTTGTTTGTGTAAGGAGTTTTGGTACCACTTTTACAAAAATAATAAATGTATATCTTGCAAAAGAAAGTTTGTTTCATATGTCATTTGGAATATGCAAAGTTTTGATTTGTTGTATATCATTTTGGTTTATGAAAAGTATTGTTTTAATTTATTTGACTATCCATTAATCAAATAGTGATTTTGTATGAAAGTATATTTGAGATTCTTTTTGTTATGAAAAATAAAAATTAAGGAGATATGATATATTTGTTCTTTGGTTTGAATCAATAAAAGAAAGTCATTTTTTTACCTTGGTTTATAACTCTTGTCAATGAGTTATAATAGTTGACATTATAGCCCTTGCCATTGATTTATAATAGTTAACATTATGACCCTCGTCAATGAGTTATAATAGTTGACACTATGATCCTTGTCAATAAATTATAATAATTGACGCTAGACCCCCAGTCAACGGGTAATAATTATTGACCGTATGTTTATGTCCCACCAATTTATGGACCATTTGTTATTTGAAAACTATAGCACAAATATTTTTTGAGTGGATTTAAATTGGATCGGATACAAAATGATTTTGATATGAATATGAAATGTGGTAGAAATTTAAATGTTTTTCTATATTGAACTAAAATGTTTTATGAAGTTGATTATATCTTGTATCTCCCTTTTGAAAGCATATTTAAAAATATTTAATCCATAAAATTGTATTATTATTCTTAATTAGGCTTTGAGCTCATCCTTATTTGTTGGCATTTTTTCAGGTACCTTCAGTTTGGAAAAAGAGTGATGCTTAGGATCAGGGTATGGTATTATTAAGAACTTAGGGTTAAAACCCTATTTATTTAGTTGGACATTTGTTTGGAAGTTATGATTTAATGTTTCTTTACATTATTTCAATAAGAAGTTTTAGACAATGATATTTATTCTTGGTTAATGTATTAAATTGATGTTGAAATTTGAAGACTATGGGAATTCTATTTTATTGCTCTAAATAGGAATTTAACTATTGGAAAACATTTAATTATGAGAGAAGAAAATGTTTGGTGTCGTTTCACACTTAAGGCCTTTTGGCTTTTGGTTTTATGTGTGAAATGACGGTCATGTCCTTGGAGCGGGTTTTGGGGGTGTGAGAGAAATCATTATATCTTTGCTTTTTCTATTTCTTACAAACATAGGGTTACATGCTGGTGCCAAGCAATAATTCATTCGCATTATACAGCAGAGGGCTTAAGATGATGATACGCAGCAAATAGGATATGACAATCCAATAGTCGCTCTTAGGACTGGGAACACTTAGAAAGATGAGACAGACAATCCAGATGATGATGTTAAATTTAATTTTAAAGCCCATAGTCGACCAAATTAGGAGGGGATATATGTATACAAATTATGTCAATAAATCTATGGATCATTTTGTGATAAACAAAGTTTATTAATGAGAACTAAATCTTCTATCTGTATCAAGTGGATGGATGGATGGATGGATGGACGTTCAACCCAACCAAACATGAAATTAAGTTAACCAAAAGCACACATCAACACTACAAAGCCAAAAGTCATCTAGCCCTATTACTTTCACATTAACTGAATGATGAAGGCCCGGGACAGGGGTGGGTATGAGACAGGGCACCCCTATCCCATTCCTCACTCATTGTAGGGATTAACAATATCTCACACTCGTCCTAATAAGGTCAGGTCGAGTAACCCAAAAAACAGACTGGCATCCCTATATTTACCTTTGTCAATAGAAAATACATAAACATCAGCAAAACTCAGCATCCAAACCATTTGGATTATAATAAGCATAAGAATGAATTAAATCTGATTTACTGTTCAATAAGAAATCAAACATACTCTACAGGAAACATATAAACATCATCAAGAGTACTAATACATCAACTCAGCATCTAGACCATTTGCATCAAACAACACATTCACGACAATTACTCTTGACGCACAAAAAAGGAATCATACGGTATAACCAACAGCAAGAAGAACAAACCTTTTAAGCTAATTGAATAAACATACATGATGGACATATATAATAATGGCTACCGCCGCTCTCTCCTCACAAACCACCACTGAAACAGAACTCTGTCCGCCTGCTTTGGAATTCTTTCTCAAGAGAACACCCAAGGGGGGGTTCACTATGTTATTCTTCTCATCATCTTATAATAAAATAATAGGGTATCCAAGACCAATCCCCACAATTTTGGTACTAGGGGATATATATACACATACACATGCATGTATGTATATTTATATATCACTTATCATCGGTAGCCATCACCATATGGTTGTAGCTGAGGAGGAGCATAACCACCTGGGCCCATCATGGGGTTATAACCGGCAAGGAGGAGGCAATCCAGTTGGTTGTTGCATTTGTTGGCCTCCTCCTTGCTCTATTCCCATATCCATCCCCATCCCCATGTTCATACCCATGCCCATAGGTTGATTCATACCTTGACTGTGAAGTCACTGAACTGAGCAGTCCAGCTTGCCCATTTAGTGATTGAAAAGAAGAGTGTGAAGGTGCAGGAGGGGCTTGAAAATGAGACTGTGAAGACATTGGGGCCTGAAAAGGAAACTGTGAAGGTGCTGGGTTTGAAAAGGAGACTGTGAGGATGATACGGGGGCTTGGAAAGGAGACTGGGAACGTACAGGACCATAAGGAGGAGGAGCCTGTGAAGGTACAGGTGCTGCAGAACCCAACTGTGAGAGGAAGTTCCCACTGTTATACTGTGCAGCAGCTGGTGCAGTTGGAATCTGAGGAGAAAATTGAGAAGCTGCATGATGATCTAGAACTAGAACTTTGAAATCAGAATCATGCAGGAGATGAAAGGATCAAAGGAATGCAAGTGTTGAATCTGGTTAGAGAATTTGAAATGCAGAAAATGAAAGAATCTGAGATAATCAAGGAGTATGCAAATAAGCTTCTCACCATTGTCAACAAAGTAAGGTTACTTGGTTCTGAATTTTCTGATTCTAGAATTGTTCAGAAAATACTTGTAACTATTCCGGAAAGATTTGATGCTACTATTTCTTCTTTGGAAATTACTAAAGATCTATCAAAAGTTACATTGGTGGAATTATTGAATGCATTGCAGGCTCAGGAACAAAGAAGATTAATGAGAGTTGAAGGTGTTGTAGAAGGAGCATTGCAAGCTGAGTTGCAAGTCAACCAAGGAGAAAAAAACAAGGAGAAGAAATTCAAGAAAAGGAGTTTCAATTCACAACAAGCTGCAAGTATCACCAGTAATAATACTGGAGTAAAAAACAGAGAATTTCCTCCTTGCAAGCATTGCGGAAAAAAGGGTCATCCTCATTTCAATTGTTGGAAAAGACTAGATGTCAAATGGGAAAAGTGCCACAAGATGGGGCATCGTGAGAAAATATGCAAGAATAATTTGCAGCAAAAGAATGAAGCTAAAGTTGCTGACCTGTAGGAGGAAGAACAACTATTTGTAGCAACCTGTTTCACAAGCAGTAGCTCAAGTGAATGGTGGATGATCGATAGCGGGTGTACCAATCATATGACTGGTGATCTAGAACTTTTCAGAGATTTGGATAGGTCACAAGTATCAAAAGTAAGAATTGGCAATGGCGACCACATCATGGTCAAGGGAAAGGGAACCGTAGCAATTGAAAGTTGCACAGGTACAAAACTAATTTATGATGTCATGTATGTACTTGATATTAATCAAAACTTGCTAAGTGTTGGGCAGTTAGTTGAGAAGAGTTTTTCAGTCATCTTTAAGAAGAATCAATGCTTGATCAAAGATGCAAATAATGATGAAGTATTCAGAATCAAAATGAGAAACAAAAGCTTCTCTCTTGATCCAATGGAGGAGAAGCAAGTAGCCAATCCAGTCGTTGGAAACAACGCAGAAATATGGCATAAGAGGCTAGGTCATTTTCATCATACAACAATCCTAAATATGCAAAGAAAGGAGTTGGTCCACGGCATACCCCACTTGGAGTCAGAATTACCAGGTTGCAAGGCTTGTCAATATGGCAACAGAGAAGCTACAACTCATCCACACCGATCTTGTTGGATCTCAAAGAACTCCTTCACTAAAAGGGAGTAAATATTATATAATCTTTATTGATGACTTCACTTGTATGTGCTGGATTTATTTTCTCAGATTTAAATTTGAAGTTGTATATGTCTTCTGGAAATTCAAGCAATGGATTGAAAACCAAAGTGGTTGTACCATTCAAATGTTGAGATCTAATAATGGCAAGGAGTATACTTCAGACAAATTTAATCAATTTTGTGAGGAAACTGGCATTGAGCATCAATTGACAGCCCCATACACTCTACAGCAAAATGGAGTCAGTGAAAAGAAGAATAGAAGCATTTTTTAAATGACAAGATGCTTGATGCATGAGAAAGGTTTGCCTAAGAAGTATTGGGTAGAAGCAACAATCGTGTTCTTGTTAAATAGACTTCCTACAAAAGCTATACATGGGAAGACTCCTTTTGAGGCATGGTGTGGGTTCAAACCTAATATGAAAAATCTGAAAATATTTGGTTGTTTGTGTTTTACTCATGTGCCACACATCAAGGGGGACAAACTCGATATGAAAGCTGAACCTGGCATTTTTATAGGCTACAACACTTTGTCCAAAGCCTATAGAATTTTTCAACCTCAATCTGGAAAGATTCTAATAAGCAGAAATGTAGTGGTCATGGAAGATGAAGCGTGGGATTGGAATTTAGAAAATGAAAAAGGAAAAGCTCCTGTTAATTTATAGCTAAATGAAAATGATGTTGATGACCAACCTGTTAGAGGAACCAGATCACTTGAGGACATCTATGCTAGATGTAATGTAGCTGTAATCGAACCAACTAGATTTCACGAAGCAATGCAAGACAAAAAATGGCTTTCAGCCATGGAAGAAGAGTTGAGCATGATTGAGAAGAATCACACAAGGCAACTTGTGCAAAAGCCTTCAAATAGAAAAGTTATTTGTAACACCCCTACCCCATAACTATAGCAAGTGAGTGGATGCCACACAGAGCTAAGACAAAGTAAACCTGCCTTTGGCAAATAATTGAGAACAACTCAAGCAAAAAGTCAAAAATGACATAATCATACTTCAAAAGTTTGAATTATAAAAATTCAAGACTACAAAATATATAACCAAGTAAAACTACCACCATAGTGGTGTTTAAAAAGTCCTGTACATATGCTTGAGTGTAAAACAAAATTACTTGTATTAATACAAGTTTCCCTATAACAAAAAATATTAATAATAACTACTTATTACAAAAAGAATAGGGTCTTACAAAGGGGCTCCTAAGGCTGTGTAGGCCTTGACAAACACGGGATGTCCCTAACAACTTCTTTAGCACCTACATGAATTAAACATTCATGCTAAGCTTATAGCTTAGTGAGGAAAATATATAAAAACAAAACCACTTATAACTATTCTCATATATAGTAAAAAAGCATGCAATATTATTTCAGGTAATTACATTTAACCATTTTCATGCTAATCAGGTTCATAATACATACACACACACACACACACACATATATATATATATATATATGTATGTATGTATGTATGAGTACAAATCATACAATGAATGTAAGGTACTGCGGTACACTATAGTACTAAGATGTATATGTCATGCATCATAAATTTTACTATAAGTATACCGGTCTTTATTCGTACTTTGATATATATGTTTAAGCTCCCGTATAGACCGAATAAGAATGAATAACAAAATATCAGACATTAGGGTACCAGAGGGTACAAAGATAAGACAGAGGCCAAGATCGATCGTAGAGTGCTATAACACTAATCAAAAGTGCCGAAGCACTAAACAGGAGTGTCGTAGCACTAATCAAGAGTGCTGAAGCACTAAATAGAGTACAAAGAATTAGTCCCTATTTATTCACTATCCTGGGCCAAGCATGTTATAATTATGTGGATTCATAAATATTTGCGTAGCTCTAACCTCATTTCTATTATTTTCCAGGTCACCTTATGACTGTAATTTCTTCATACATATCAACATGTTCAAATCATAACTATCATGCATTAACAATGCATTTTTGCCAAAGAGGTCAAATTATGGGAAATTTCTTCCCACCTAGAAACATATTTTTTTCACCTTCACTTACACAACTTTTTGGGAACAAATGAGACATATTTTACCTAAACTTCTTTCATGAAAGTTGTAATTCTATGAGTCTATTTTAAGTAGAAATTGAAATCATCTCATTTGAATAATTATAACTTAACTTATGGCCAAAATACAGAACCTACCCATGTTAAGAAATCAAAACCCATATCTTCAATTCAGTCTCAAAAACAGGGGACTTTGGGTCAGAATTGCTTCTCGATACCTTCTAGATTTTTGTACTGGCCAAACTTGGTGTCCTGTACCAAAATCAGAGGATAAACCCAAAAGCTTACCTTTAAGCTCATATTCGGATTCCATACCTCGCGGTTGAATTTGATTACACTTCCTTCTTGGGAGTTATTCTCTACAAGAAGTCTAGATTACACAGAAATTCGAATAATTCAATTTGAGGTCTAATGGCTGGGCACATGCATGTTGTTAGCGCATCTAGTGTTAGTAAACTGGCAAAGACCTCGACCCATACGAACCCTAACTCATATTTCACACCAAACTCCTCCATTGAGGATCCAAAACAAAAGCACAACACAAACAAACACAAAATAGAAGAAGGAAATCCCAAACCTTAACCAAACTTCAAACCCTAAATCAAAATATACCTATAGATGGAGGAAGTTAAAATTTTCCTAACCTTAAAGCTTCAAAGCTTTCCTTTTTATCTTCTTCTTTCTTCTCTTCCTTCTTTCCTTTCTTCTTCTTCCAAACCGTGCCCTAGCTCTCCCTTAAGCCAAAATGAGAACTCCCTTGTTCTATGAGTCAAAATGTGGTCTTATCCCTTTTTGTTACAAGACCATGTTTAGCAAAAAAAAAAAAAAAAAAATCTCATTTTTGGCTTAAGTTTTTCCTTATTGTTATTTAGTTCTCAAAGTTCATTCTATTTGCAAATCACTTATCATTATTCCATAATAGCATATAATCTTCTGACATAATGTCCTTTGAGTCCTTATTTTGTAATTGACCATTATACCTTTGACTCTTGGATGAATTCCGGGTTTATCATTTTTCACTCTTGGCACTAAATTCCGGAAAAATACAAGTTTTACTTTTATTATACCTCTAAACTGTAATAAACTACTAGGGTATAATTTGGGGTGTTACATTATTGGAGTTAAATGGGTTTTCAGAACAAAATTCAATGCTGATAGGTCAATGAACAAGTGCAAAACCAGACTTGTAGTGAAGGAATACACACAAGTATTTAGAGTGGAATTTTCAGAGACTTTTGCTCCAGTGGCTAGGCTTGATACTATCAGATTGCTTCTTGTTGTAGCAGAGCAAAAAAACTGGAAAGTATTCCAGTTAGATGTAAAATCTTCTTTTTTAAATGGCTACTTAAAGGAGGAAATTTTTGTAGAACAGCCTGATGGTTTTGTTGTGCAAGGGCAAGAAGACAAAGTTTGTCTATTGAAGAAAGCTTTATATTGACTTAAGCAGGCTCCAAGAGCCTGGTACAGTCGGATCGATGATCACTTGATCAACTTAGGCTTCCATAAAAGCTTAAACGAGGCAACACTCTATGTAAGAAGTGAAGGCATTAACATTATCATTGGTTCTAGTTATGTTGATGATCTTTTAGTCACAGGAAACAATCAGGAGCTTATTAATGAATTCAAGTCTGAAATGTTTAAGCAATTTGAGATGTCTAGAAGTGAGGCAGCTAAGGAATCAATTTTTCATAAGTAAAAGAAAATGTGGCAAGGAAATTTTGAAGAAATTTCATATGGAGAGTTGTAAGGCTATAGAAACTCCAATGAAAATAAAAGAGAAGTTTTCCAAAGATGATGGATCTCCCAAAGTGGCTAAGAATCTTTACAGAAGCCTAATTGGTTGTCTCATGTACCTCACAGCTTCTAGGCCTAACGTAGTGCAAGCAGTAAGTCTTCTGTCCAGGTTTATGCATTGTGCAAGTGAAGAACACATGCAAGCTACCAAGAGAATTCTCAGATATGTTAAAGGAACTATTGATTATGGCATTAATTATGCTAAAACTGATCAATTTCAGCTGGTTAGTTTTTCTAACAATGATTGGGCAGGTTCAGTTGATGATATGAAAAGCACAACTGGTTTTTGTTTTAGCCTTGGTTCAGGTGTAATCAGTTGGTGTTCAAAGAAGCAAGAAATTGTTGCTCAAAGTATAGCAGAAGCTGAATTCATTGCTGCAACAACTGCAGCAAATCAGGCCATTTGGTTGAGGAAAATATTTGAAGATTTGTGTCTGAAGCAGCAAGAAACAACACAAATATTTGTTAATAATCAGGCCGCTATTTCAATCTCCTCTAATTCAGTGTTTCACGGCAAGACAAAGCATTTTAAGATCAAGTTTTACTCTCTTAGAGAAATTCAACAAGAAGGTGAAGTGAAATTGATTTACTGCAAACTAGAAGATCAGATAGCTGATGAATTCACTAAACCATTGCCCAAAATAAAGTTTGAAGAACTGAAGACAAAGATGGGAATTTGCAGCATCAAAGGAAAGGAGGAGTGTGAAGATTGTGCGTTAAAAGATTCTACAATTTCGATTGAATATGTCAAAGATACAGTTGAATATTTCTATATTTGAAGACCATAGTTTTAGGAATTGTTTTGACCTTTTTAATATTTATGTGTATAGGTTGGCTGGTTGTTACGCCTTTATTCTTATTTTTGTTGAAAAGTTTTTTGTATTTAAGTACTTCATCAATTAATGAAAAATTATAATCCTATCTTCAAAACCTTCCAGTTATATACGTTCTTACCAACAGAACCCATGTCCACTCCTTGGGTAACCGGGAAGGGTGATCCTGCTGCAGCTTGATGATTCATGGTCTGGAAGGAAGTTGTAGAAGCAGCAGAATCCTGAGGTTGAGCACCACACAACTCTGATGACAAAGCTCTAAGGCCCATCACCAAGCAGGTCTTCAAGGCTGCATCAAGAGGGAAATGCTCAGCAAAAACATTTTATTTCTATCTATTTTGAAAAAAAAGTGTATAGATTCTTACATTCATGAATAGAGGATCTACTATTCAGATAAGCCTTAGTTTCTATATTATCAACATTCTTTGTAAAATCATCTTTATTGAGAAGAAGTGTCTTTATGGAATCAGGCTTAAGAGCAAAACAATTCTGTTGCATGGCTTCATTTGGATATTCTCACTGAACATGACTCACGATCATTGCATTTTGACATACCGAAATGATGATTCTGATTGACCGCTGGTACAACATTTGAACAGGAATCTAATTTTCATGTTAACAAATTGGCCGTGTATGCTTTCGTTCAGGAGGTAAGAATCCTCTTTGGATTCTTCCTATCACACAAACTTCATTCTTATCTAACCTAACTTCTAAAAATAATTTCTTCAAATCAGATTTGGAAATGAACAGTTTGTTATTGTAGAACATGTAAAATGTACTAACCAATTAACACAGTTGACAGTATTGGATGACCCAAAAGGCTCCTGTGTGAATTTAAAAGTTTGGCTGAGACACTCAAGAGTTTTCTCACTAGTTTTTCAAATTAAGTAAAATTAAATTTACCTGGTTCATAACAGCATATCCAAATGGCATTGCCGCAGATGTGGGTGGAGCCAGCATTTGCAAAAGTCAACAGATGATGTGATTTGTTAGTTCAGATGGCTGACCAATGATTGAAAATGGGTGAATCTGACAATGAGCCAGTAAGTCCATTTCGGACTGATTAGTGTAGCAGAGCAGCTGTTCAAGAAGATAAGAGATAAGACATTTTGCACCTATCGTTTATCTGCAAATATACCAATGAAGGTAATCCTATCCATTCTATAATACTTCAAAAACCGTTTTCCCTGGCTCGTTCGTAACTCATTTTAATCATCATCATGTTTTAATATGAAAGCATAGCAGTTCAATGGAAATAAGAAAATAACTAATCCTGTCTGTTTTTCATCAGTAACAAAAACTGAAAAACACCTGCCTAACAGTCCAAAAACTCTAGGCACAGCCAAGACGTAATTTAGAGTTCGTAGCAACATGAAAACATTTTGGAAAGGTATTGGCGTATTGCAAATGAACTATTCTTGCAAGAAATAACTAATAGTGGCAATATATATCCAGAAAAGAGATGTGACAGGAAATATATAACTTTGCAACTCTGTAATCAACCTACCAGCATCAGCAGGGCAAAATGAAGCTGAGTAGAAAATTGGCAAAAAATACATAAGATGGCTTCAAAAGATAACAATTTTCATATGGAAAAAAATGTTTCCAATTGTCTTCAAAGTGCCACCCAGAACAGAGTATAAGTGTAACTATCATAAAAAGAAATTGTACTATAATTACAAGAAATTGTTTAAGTCAAATTCTTTATTGTAAACACTGAGAAAACCTCTAAGTTCTCAATGCAAAAACTGGACCGCGTGGATCAAATTCGTAGTCAACTGTGTTCGTGGGAAGGAGGTATGGAGGACCAATGGCGCTGGTGCTTGGTTTCCATCTCTTCTGTCAAAAAAAAAAAAGGAAAGAAAGATGGTCTTAAAATTAAATTTGTAAATCTTGATCCATCTGGTGTAAACATTCACCTCATCGCCGAACAGGACTTTGGATATCAGCTACAGCTTCTACTTAATAACAGAGAGGCGTAAAGATTTTTGTTCGAAAATTTTCGTTCAAGCCTCACCCAGCGCAATAAATAAATATACAAAAGCACAGTTTCGATTAGCTTAAGTTCCATTTTCAGCCTGATTTTTGAAAACTGACCTCAAGTATCAATATAAACTGCAAGGAGTTTGTGGATTAATCCTGAATAGTACCTTCCCGTACTGTAAATATGCCAATACACAGTTTTAATTGGCATTTTGTATTCAACCTGAATTTTTAAAAATCGACCTAAAACTATCACATAAACATGAAGAAGTTGTGAATGAATCCACCAAGATATTACCTTCCATACTAAGGATGCTCATCAGTTCAGGCACCACCTCTGCAGCAGGAAAAGGGCTGAGTCAACTACATCTTCAAGGTCAAAATTCTCAAGTAGATAACAACATCCTACTTCTAATATAAAAATATATAAAGAACATATGGCTTCATGAACAAGAATAAAATATTGCAACTATGTAGGCCGAGATTCTACTATAGCCAATGTACAAGTAATTGATTGCTATGTTCTAAAGCAAAGTTTTCCTTTTGACATTCTTGGTCATATCTTTACTTTTAGCTTATAGAGGTACTTCATATTTTCTACGGACCTGTAGTCCCATTTATAACCCTTTTTTTAACAGATCCATTACAAGCACTTAATAATAAGTAAAAAAGAAAATAACTACTCCTGAAAGTTCTGTGACTGGTTAACGTTTAACTTGTCCAGAAAACAATTCAGAAAGCTAGCCCCTTTAATAAGTAACCTGGTGCACATGCTTGTCAGATTTACTGTCTCAAATGAGTCTAACCAGTTTTGTCAAGGTAATACCTTAACTGGTCTAATTACAAACCTGAGCTGGACACATGACTTGCTAAATGCTTAAACTACCAGCTCCTTTAAGAATCCAATTATTATGGTAAAGACAAAAGAAAAGGAAAAGAAAATCCCATTAAAATCAACAGTACTCTTTATTAGAAAACTCAGAGCATGTTCACAATTAAAGCAGATGCCCACCTAGATTAATGGTTGCTCTCGTCATCAAAAGCACGGTCCCCATCTCTCTCAGCACTCCTACTTCTAGAGCCATATTGGTATTCCTCATTGTTTCTACTTCTTCCTCTGTAATCATCATCCTTATAAACATCTCTACCATACCGTTCTTCAGAATCTCTACCATAATGATCACCTTAAGGACCATATGAGTCCTCATTTCTACCATACCGGTCATCATCTCTTCTGCCCCATTCTCTTTCTCTCCCATAACCATTTCGATCTTCATCTCTTCCATAGTGGCATTCATATCGATCATCATAACGGTCACCATATCCACCGTAACTAGAATTTGAACTGGGCCTATACATACCACCTGCTGAGCTTGTGTTGAGAAACCTGATTGCAAAAACAAAAAATAAATAAAACAAACCATACATCTCATATATAGGTAATCTCCATCATTTTATTTTTCTTAATTTTTGTTACTCCCTGTCATAATCTAATAGAGGTTGAGACAAATTTATAAACCCAATACGCATATGAAAACTTAATGTTTGCTAACAACATGATGAACAAGAAATAATAATATTTACACATGAACAAGAAATTTATAAACCCACATGATCTTAGTTTTTATTTGATTTTTCTTTGCTTTCTTATGCTTTTGTCACTGACTTGTTACGCCATGTGGTTGTTCTCATTAGTTTATTCGTTGGTTTTTATGTGTATAATTGTTTCGATCAAACAGATAAGTCACATCAAATCCCCGTTTGTTAGTATGCTTCATCAGACTTGGAATCTTAGGTATTATAAGTGGGGTGGAGTAGACCATAGAGCACGTGCCCTGCGTGTGCATGATCGGGGATCCATTCAAATGACTCGACCCGAGATCAAGCGCTCGGGAAGGGTCGGAGCAATGACCTAGCTCGAGCCTCGACGATTGGAAGGTGGCTCGGACAGCGAGAAGATAAACCACCTAGGGCAGGAGAGAAAGAAGCGAGCAAAGAAGGCGTAACAAACCACAGGAGCACGCATTATGAGGAAATTTATGGTTGGAGATTAATACGATAGTGAATGTATAACTTGAGGGAGTAAAGAGCCAATAAATGTCCCATTTAAATATTAGCATAGCATCCCCCATGGATATAAAAGGGAAAGGAATCGAGGGGATGAATTTAAATTTTTGTCGTGATCTACTTTGTGGAAAGCCAAGACCTTTCCATTGGTGTCGTCTGTGGGAAAATCCCACCTTCCCTGCTACTAAGATATCAAGACGCTCGACATGTATTGTTATAACGTGATGTCGTATGGATTGAAGAATCTGGGAGCAGCGTACCAATGCATGAGGTCTCGGGTGTGAGCGCTCTGATGACGAGGAATTGTGGGAGGAGTACATTGATGACATTAAGTGCAAATCTAAATGCTGAAGGGGATCATTACAGGAAGGCTAATTTATTTCTTCAATAAGGCGTTCTTCGAAGTGGAGACCCGGTGGCTTTGGCTTGATGACACTAGCTCTTAGAATGAGCCTGTGAAAAACTTCGATTGTACTTCAGGCCTTCCATATCAGTACTCACGGGCTCACCCAGGCGAATCCATGCTCCATAAGTCGAATGCGTGCGGGAGGCTTCTAGAGTGGTGATGAGGCTCATCGAGGTTTGACATAGAGTATGTCGACTGGAGTGCGATTAAGGGCGGTGTTAGTGGAGCTTTATTGTGGAAAGGTTGAAAGTACATCCCTAGGGGGTCGGGGTTGAAAGGTGGATCAGCAGAGCTAGCAGATTGTCTCGGACGCAAGGCGGGCGGGGAGCGTCGGCATGGTCTTGGGGGTTCTTGAAGGTTCCTCTTATTGCCTGTGGTTAAACTACGCCTTCACCGGAGTCTCTCTAACAGGCTAGAATTATGAAGCTGATCCTTCTCGGGTGAGGGTGGCGAATCTCTCGATAGCAGTGGGAACTTTGTCTGACTCTTTTAGCCGGTGGCATCACGATTGTAGAAGTGCGAGGCTAAGAAAAAGGATAAAATAGTATTTGCGGATGAAGCTGACCTCTTGCATTTGAATTTAAGCACTTTAGAAATTTGACACGCATACGAAGTTGCAAAATCAAAGTAATAAGCGGCCTGTGATTTAGCATCAAGCTTGTTGTACCCGTGTAATGTGGAGTTGAAGTCATGGACCGTTTATCCAGCCGTGCGATCGCCGCCATTGATCACGAGTAGTGTCTTGGATGACCCTATCTCGAGTATCCCGAAGAATGGAGCTTTGCTTGAAATTAGTCAGTGGTTAAATGGGGGCTCGACGACAAGATATGGTGTCTCGTATAGGCGGTCATTTTCTAGCCGTGCCAGGAGCGTACCGAGGGCAAGTTGAAGGCGGATGCCGACAAGTTCACGAGTGTGTGCGGCATGCACATCGGGCGATCGTTGTGCTGCCAATTATGACTTAGGGTTGCTCTCTTGGCCAAATGATGAGCGCGAGGTCGGCGTCGTGAGCAAGTCTGATGTATCACGAAGGTTCGGCGGCGTCATCCATGTGCGGCCCAAACACTCACTTTGTGACAAGTCCGTAGCCTTTCTATAAGTGAGGGATTGACATTGTGGGACCTTTGCCTTTGGCTACTAGCCAACGGAAGTTCATGCTGGTGGCCATTGATTATTTCACCAAGTGGGTAGAAGCGGAAGCTTATGCATATGTCATGGCAACACAACTCGTCTAATTTGTGTAGAGGAACATCATATGCGATTTAGGATCCGGTAATCATCTCGGATAACGAGGCCCGCGATTCATTAGCCGCCGAGCGGTCAATGATTACATGCAGATCTGAGATCGAAATCTCGATATACTCGATCTAATGGGTAGTAAAAGTCGCGAAAAACTTTGCCCGGTAGCGAAAAGCCCTTGACAGCGGCGAGGGGAAGTGGGTGGATGAATTGCGATGGCGGCGCGTTTCTTGTACGACTCGAGAGTAGCCAGCGGGGGCCAGTATGCCCTTGCGTTCGACGTAGAGATACAAATTCTTGTCGAGTTTGGGTTCGGACCACTTCGCGCAAACGTTGGATGAGCTCGAAGAAAAGGGAAAGGCGACCATCTGACACGAATTCTCAGACCTAGAGCATTCCTCACATGGAGAGTTGGTCTGGCGGTGCTGAGGAAGGAAGCTAAAATCAATGGGAAAGACCACATCATCATAAACTGACGGTTGCGAGGGCATACAAGATCTGATTGCCCGAAGCGGTAGAGCCTCGACTTCACAAAACTCCATTTATTTGAAAAATTATTTCGATAATACCTGTCTGTCAGAGTTTTTGCATCACTGAAACTCGAGAAATAAATTAAAAATGTTTATTTTGTGAAGTCGATCCACCTGATTGATCATCCTGAGCCTTGTGTCAGGGTAGTATGCGCCTTGGCGATTATTAGATGATCTTCGTAGAGTTGGGCATCGAGCGAAGGCAGGGCCCGCTAGCGCGGTAAGTGAGATCTTGAGCCCAAGCCACGTGGTCTTGGAAATTGCCTAGCTCAACCCAGGCTAGGAGTCTCTTGAGGAAATATTCTAGCTTAGTAGGTGGAAACCTTTACGAGATGATCTGCATGGCAAGGATATTTCTTGGGCGAGAAGCACTCCTTAAGATGATCTCCACGAGATGAGCTTAGTAGGAAGGAAGCCTTATAGTAGGAAGGAAACCTAACCTCCCGAGATAGTAAGGATGGGTTTAATGGCGGGAAGCCTTGTTGTGGGAGGAAGCACAGCCTCCTTGAGATGATCTCCATCAGGATGACTATGGGAGGGAAGCCTTATAGGAGGAGGAAACTGGCCTCCAGATACAGTCTCCATGAGATGAGCCTTGTAGGCTGGAAGCCTTATGTTCTACATGAGATGTTATACTTGGAAAAAAAATTAGAGGACCAGGAATCACATGAATGGGAAGTCGGTGCTTTCGAAAGTCACCGGGGAAGTTCGGTGAGAGTATCAAATGCGATACGAAAAAAAAAAAAAAGGTTGTGAAATAATTGTTGTTTGCCCAGCTCAAAGTACTTGAGATGACCCACAGGGTTGGTCATGGTACATTAGCAAGGGGAAAGGGAACCTCCTCTAAGATAATCACGATGGGGTTCGGGTTAGCTACATCAGTCGGCTTGGAGGTGCCTTTGCTTGAGGGCATAAGGAGGACTCGGGATTTTCTTTTTGCAAGGCATTAAGTTTGTCTCGATCGTACCAGGAGGGTCGTAGGGGTTGGAGCCAGGTCGGACGGGTAGGGCGGCTTAGGAGGGTGTGAGGGACTCGACCCTCCTGGCTCCTTGGCCTCGCCAGCCCCCAGATGGTTCAGTCGTGGTGTTAGTCGTGAGGGAGGCGGCAGCTGGTGGTCGGCTGCGCCTCTGAGTGTCTTGAACTCTCTGTTCTGAGAGTAGTCTTTGGCTTAGAGGTGGGTGGCGTGCTCTGGAGTAGGTCTTTCGATTTTTGTAGCGTGGGCCTCGACTTAGCTGGTGAACACTTTCTTTGAACGGTGTTGGCGTAACAGATTGACACATGACGAGTTGAGGAATCTTCTTGATACGATTCCTACACAACACTTCACACCCTGGAGACCTCGAATGACTTTGAAACCTTCCGGACACCTCAACCCCGTCGGGAATCCTTAATTTGCTTTGTGCTGGAGTCGGAGTCTGACTGTCCGTAGTAAGAGGCTAGGAATGAGTTGGTTGACGAGCACAAAACAAGTGTATAAGATTGATGTGAAAATGTAGGCCCATACGCGCAAGTATTCGCGTCGAGTACACGTAATATAGTGGCTCGTCAAGTGTCGTCCCATAAGGAGAAGTGTGTTGACTACTAAATTTACACTTTAATTATTATTTGGACCTAAATTTGTATTGACTTCCTATTAATAAAAAAGAAAAACTAATCCTAAGATATTTTCTAAATCAATTAATGAAAACTATGGTTTTGCCTTCACCTGCCACACCGGATGGATTCTAATCTACATGAATTATTCGTTAAGTAGATTATAGGTTCACGCAGGCAGGTTGATCTTGCCTACCAGATATTCTCTCTCGATATATATTAACCTATCTCGCTAGTAGAGTGTATTACATCTCTACTTCAATCTTGAACTCCGAAACGCCTAAATATATAAACCTTTAATGCCACACGTGGAACTCGGATGTCTCTATTCACCAATTGACCAAGTGTTTCTCTATTCATATCCTTGGGGGTCATCATCTCTCAATCTCAGACTCATAGCAAAAACATGCCAATGCTAGCCAAACACCACCATGTGATTAAACACGAAAATAAAACAAGTCGAGAAGAAATCCATATAAATACTGAATAAAAACATTGTATTATTTGTCTTAGGTATGTGACTCTACAGAAAAAACCACTGAAAGAAATCTAGAACTATCTTTTGGTTTCCCGATACAACCATAAAGTCTGAAATCATTAAACAGTTCGAGGAAAAAAATACAGAAATAATGATGCCCACGATATCTCGATCCACTTGCTCAGATGTCATAATCTTTTAAGTGATAATAATCTTAAAATCTTGTGTTATCTCTTGACCCCACGGACTCAGATTAAAGCTTAGAGTAAATCGAATTTTTTGAAAATATAACTAAACGATAAATTATTGCTCTGACATTATAGTTAAAACTTGATTGTTACGATGGGGTACGACCAAGATCTTGAGGAATTTGTATATATACTGGTTCCTACTCTTTGCTTGGTAGTCATTCTTTGCTTGATTATATAGTGGTGCAAGATTGGACAGGGGATGGGTTTCATCCCACAGGAATGATTTGCGTAAGTCACGAAGGTAAGGCTTTCTATTTTGGACTTTGGTTGTTTCAAAAAGCCGGTGGAAGTAAGTTGAAAGCGAGAAATTGTAAGCGAAAGTAAATGTGAAAAAGTTAACTTTGAAGTTTGGTGCTAGCAGTAGATTGGTAATGAGTGTCCTCGGGTTTATCCTCGCGTTATGACCTCTGACCTATAGTCCAAGGCATAAGCAGGATGCATGTTTAACTAGCAAAGCCTAACCCAAAACAACTCTATTTGAGTCGACCACAGGTAACATGCGGCTATGGTCCTTTTGAGTTTGAAACCAGCATTAAATATCATCTCGGAGGCTCGTAAAGACCATCCCCAATAGACAGTACATCATGATAAGTATACCTTTGTATCTATAATATGATATTAAGTAAAATCGATAACATTATTATTCAACCCTAATTTGAAGATGAGGACATAATCTGATTACCTGTGACTTCAGTACAAAGAGGACAACATGTCATATGCCAGCCATTGAAACATTATCTTGAGGAGGCAGCGGCGTCTGTGAGTTGTCATCCTCAGAGGGTGTTTGGCAGCAATGGGGAAAGGAGAGAAGAGGAGAAAATAAAACCCTAAATAAAATACAGTCTTTATTTACAAAATGAAAACTTAATTTCTTCTCTTCCCCCAATTGTTGCCTCCCAAATTCTATGTGATTACAAAGGGGTTTATATGGGCCCACCTCGATACACTTGAAAATACCCGAAAAGCTGCAAAATTTGGTAAGTTAAAGACGAAGAGTAATACACAAATTTAGATCGGTTAGCATTAAATACAAAAACATGTGAGGCGTGAATTTATTTAAATTGAAGGAATTTATTAGGTAAGCGAAATCCTGAGGCATAAACGAAAATAGGAAATTTCGCTGAGAACGCAATTTAAGCTAGCTAAGCCCGGATTTATTAGCTTAAGCGAGTACTAGATGATAAGCGAAATCATGAATTTAAGCTAGAGCGATTCTTTGAAAACCACAGTGTCGCGAAATCCCGCGATTTATTTGAACTTGCGAAATTTACCATTGAAACGCGAGTACCCGCGATCGAAGTAGAAATTTTGCGGGCTTAGCGAAATTGATGGTTCTTGATTTTCCTTTGCTTTGCCTCCTGTCTTCTACGCATCGATTTTCTTCCTTTGCCTTGATTTTTCTTGATTCTTGGGGTGCGGTTGATGGGTGACACTTGAGTTGAGCTTATGATTCATCATACATCCGTGTGAACCCAAAAGTCTTGCGAAACACAAGCAGTAAAGAAAATACTCTGCAAATGGCATAAGTGACTAAGAAGACTTAGACACTTCAATTGGTATAAATGACATGATTAATGCGCAAAAAGCACTCAAAACCTATCTAATATAGGGTTCAAAATTGCACTTTTTGGGCATTAATCAGAAAACCTAAAAATTTTCTAGATCTCGGATGATGAAACGGACTACGCCATTAGATTTTTCTCATGAAATCTAGTTACCCATATGAATTTTGTTGAATTCCGAGACAATCGGATTTTCACGTTTTTCAAGGTGACGGGTGTCCAGTGACTCCCAGGAATGCGATTTTTATGAAATCTCGAAAGTTAGGAAATAACTTGTTAAGTTCATAGAAAATAATTTTAACTTAAACTGGGACGAAATGGATAGCTTCGGGATAAAAATTTGAACCGAGCAAAGGTGGACACGTGGCATGACGTGGGCCACAACTTAAGTTCTAAACAAAAGGGAACTTAGGGCAAAAAAATCACATTTTTCTGTTGTGTTCCAATGAGAGAGAGAGAGAGAGAGAGAGAGAGAGAGAGAAAGAAAGAAAGAAGGAAAGAGAGAACCAACTTCTCTCTACGATCTATGGAGCTCTGTTGGTTAGTTTTATTCGAGAGGCGGATAAAGTTATTACCGTATCGGCGAGGGTACCGCGTGGGTACCAAAAAGGAAGGATTTCAACGAAGATCCAAGGAGATTCAGGGGAAATCGAAGTTGTCGGGTTTAGGAGGCTTCCTACCCGTTCATCTATGCTCTAAGAGGTAGAGATTCTTCCTACCTTGGCAGTACCTACTTTTTGGGGAAATGGTCGGATGTTTGAGTTCTGTCGAGCTTCCTTCGCTGGCGGGGACATGAGGCTTCCCCCCGGAAAGAGGGGTGCGTGTTCGCTGGCGAAGAGAGGTCCACATAGGCGAGGGAGAGTTTGCCTAAGCAAGCCTAAGGAGGGAAATGTGGAGTTTACGGTCCTCTGACGAGGTTTGCTACGCTAGGAAACCTCTTCGCTAAGTAGTGAGCTCACCTCTACTTGAGCCTATGGCCCAGGTTGAGAGCCTATGTTTATGGCTGTTTGGTGGTTCTTGGCTCGGTTTGTGATTGATGTTTGCTTGCTTCGAGGCCATTATATGACTTGTTTGAGAGTGTCATTGCTTGACTAAGGAGTGGCATGTTTGGATGTCAATATGTGTGTTCTAATGTATTTACATGAGATGAATTTCTATGTGCAAATGGCCATTTCATGAAGCCGGTTACGTGTGTGTGTCATTTGCTTGAACCACCGTTATGTTACGTATGTGATAATCTGATCATATCGCCATAATACCTTGTATGAATGATGCGCCGAAATCTTATGAATGTTTCTGCACGAAAGTCGTGGAGTATGTTGTCATATCATTCTACATACCTTATAATCGTGATATAACATCTGATAGCCCACGTTGCATTGCATAAGCACAGGGACATCTCATTGAATGGGTGTGAGTGCATGGTTATAATCAACACTACGTTTGGTGATTGATTGGGTGGGCGCTCGATCTGGATTAGACTGACGTCAGCCAGTCATACGGTTGAATAAAATAAGTAAAAAAGAAACATGTCTGAGTAATAGCAGCGGGGATAGATAGCCCCTCTGATAAAAGACTCGGTATTTGTGGTTAGACATAATTCCAAAGGTAAAAGCCCATGAAAGTGTTTAGGCGTGCGAAGCCTACGGTGCTAAACCAAAAATTTGCTGCCCAAAAAGACACTCGAGTTTTGTATATAAATGATCATTGAGGTGTAAGATCCAAAAATCTTTTGGTTTGAAAACAAAGGAATTTTTTTTGTAAAATGATCATTAGATTTAATCCATAAATTATGGGTTTAATTACGCATGGGCTTTGGCATTATGTGATAGGAGTCGGTAAAGACTCAAGTGTGATGGGAGTTGGTAAGAACTCAGGTCATGGTACATGATTGAGTCTCATCTCATTTTATGGCATGACATATAAGATTCCATAGTAGAAATTGCATGTTTTTACTTGGAATGTGAATGTGAATTTGTGGAACATGACCATTGCATGTGCACTTAGGTGGGAAGTGGCCTCTGTAGGAAATATTCTCTATTGGGTGTGGCTCACCTTATATTGGAAAACATTTCAAGTGTAGGGTGTACACCGGTGGACGGCGTTCATTCGAGGCCGCAATTGTGAAGAATGCCAACATGTGGCTTTGATAAATATTTTTTGTATAACTTTGGAACAATCTAGTTTCGGTATGTAATAATGGTAAGAGAGTTGTGATCGAACTCTTAATGACTGTTTTAAATGTAATTTCGCATATTTTTAACTTAAATATGGATAAATGGATCCTGGTGAATGGGAACTAACGAGGTGGTATTGAGTTATTTGATATCCACAGGTATTTGATACCAGTTTGGTATAAAAGCTTAGGTATACGGTCCCCCAGAGTGAAGCGGCTGATGGAGTTAGCGGTTGGTGTGGGATCCTCGGGTTTTGGGGTGTCACAGCTTGTTATTAGAGCTTAGGTATACAACTACCTAGGGCTTGATGGATATGGGTCTAAGTCATTAGATTCATTGTGTTCTGATGTCACAGCTTGCATTAGAGCATAGGTATGTGATTACCTAGGGCTTGATGGGATGGGTTTAGTGTTAGTGATGTGCCCTAGGGAAATAGTGTAATTGTTATTACTTTCATATTTCAATAATAAAGAGGCATTTTCATTATCATCTTACATTTCTAATTTGGTGATTTACTCCATGAATAGTTGATTCCACTTATGGTCATCAAGTGTGTGACTTGATAGTAGAACACTGGACTTTAAATGGAATACTATTCTAAATTGTCCCTAGTCGTTCATTATTGGTGGAGCAATAGTGAATTAAGACTATTATGGAGCTTGATTGATGATCATGTTCTACTGATCATGCATATATGATATTAAGTTAGCTCATAAGTATGTGTTGGTGAACATTGTACTGGATCAACCCATCATGAGAATACTACATGGATTATAAGTCACAAGTACTTCTCATCATAATGATGTCTTCTTTTTGTCCTTCGGCCTAACACCACCATAGGTCCCTACATGGGAACTTTATGTTTTGACCTGATTCAGCATCATCATAATAGGCGGTAATTATCTGATTTGTTGTTGGACATAGAATAAATCATGTAGACGGACGTGAGTGGATGAAGAGTTGTCCCTCGTTTTAAGAGATGTTGTGGGCCTAGGCATGTGAGGCTGGAAATTTCATGGATGTTCTTAAATGAATTAATAAGGGTTATTAATGTCATTTGTATTATCAGTTTACATGGAGGTCGAGAAAATTGCATGATTGAACTTTACAAGTGAGACAGAGTCCATGACTTGTGTTCAATTAGGATATTGTGAGACAAAGGGACTACGACATTTATTATAGATTAGGTTATATCGGGCTATTGACATCCACATAATTTGGGTGGATATATTACTAGAGGCAGCTTATGATCTGTCATTAGAAATGGGCTTTGGAGCCTTTATGATGATATGTGGACTATAGAATTCATACAGCATAGAATCGTAGGAAACGACCCTTAGGCGAATTGGTGGTATTTAAACCCAAGGGATCCCTATACGGATTGATTCATTCGTTTTTCACAATTGAGAGAGGTAGCTAGGGGTTTTTGTGAGACTCAACCCGGTGATAACACACTCGTTTCTCTCAGTTTCCGAAGAAGGCTCGTTCGTGTGGATAGTTGTAGAGGGTGGAGCGATCTGCTACGCCTTTCGGTTTAATGAGGTTTAAGCGCAAACACGACTTGACTGGCAGACGAGGATCTTCCGAGTGAGAATAAGGTATTTTAATCACTGAATCATCGATCGGATCACATGGATCCACAGTCGTTAGAAAAGAAATTTTTTTAATTTTCCGTATGTATGCTTAATCATGATTAGGAACTGACATTTAGACCATTGCATGCATTGTGTGTTTCATGTTGCACTACATGATTGTGTGCTGTATGCTCTGTGTTGTGTAAATTATATACATGGTGATGTGTATATAGAACTACTGTGTGTTGTGTGGAAAAGTATACATAATAAAATGTATAGAGATAAAGAGGAACATTAAGGTTAAAGGACATAACCTTAGGGGTTCGGAAAAAGAACGAACGGATGGTTCGGGTTGTTGATATCTATTAGTAGTTGGCACATGCACTACTAGTTAGATAAGAAAAGGAATCTCAATTTTTTATTTGACATGTGTAAATGGAAAGTCAAGGAAGAGGACGTAGAGGTGGTGGACGGGGTAACAACTAGCCACCACCAGCCTTTGACTAACAAGCCTTCATGGAGGCTATTGATACTATGACTGCTATTATTGCATGGGTAAGTGTTATGGTTGCCACTATTGCACAAGCTAGTGCAGCGTAGGTAGGAGGGCGAGTAACCTTGATTCAAGGCACATCATCCTCCGACCTTGAGGAGGGAGGCAGATGGCGATCATTGGTTACGTAGTGAAAAGATTTTAGAGGATATGGAGGTCACCTTCAATGCCACTAAGGTAAAGCTAGCTGCATTCCAACTAGAGGGTGAATCTCAAATATGGTGGGATTGGGTCAAAGCCTCAAGGAACTTAGAGGCAATGACATGGGAAGAGTTCAGTGAGCTCTTCATGGGCAAGTATTTATCGGCATCTACACGACATGCAAAGGCTTCCCGGGAATTCCTAGGACGGCAAGGAACGATAACGATGTTCAAATACACTACCCGGCTAAGTGCTAGATTAGCATGTTTTGCGGATGATTATGTAGCCACAAATATGGCCAAAGTGAGAAAGTTTGAGGATGGCCTAAAATTGTCCATCAAGGGTAAAATTGTGGGACTCCTCCTATAAGATTTGGACTCGATGACTAAGACAGCTATGGCCATAGAGAGAGAAGTGGATGGCACACGAAGCTTCTGGGATGTGGGTGCTAAGGATAAGAGGAAGGAGAGCCAACCTTCTTTTTTTAGCTTAGGGAAGAAGCAGAGGACTTCTACTTCTCAAGGTTTTCAGGGATAGGGTCGCAATTGTCAAGGCCCAGTGCGTTGTGGTGGAGTGCCAAAAGTCTTTATTTTGAATCCCTATTTCAGAGATAGGTTTGAGTGCTGATGTGTATGAATGAGTCAATTGACATGTGCAGGTCACTTAGTACCACTAATTCCATTTTGAGTTTGTTTTTGGTAATTTTGCAGGTTTTTGCATGCCTCAGCCAGTAATTTCAAGTTTGATATCAAGTTGGTGCGAAATTCGAGGATTACGATTGATTTCTGTAAAGAAATGAAGAGAAATGTGAGAAGTGGAATTGATGAAAGGATGATGCGGTGACGGGAGGAAACCAGTTTTCGCTATGCATTTACCAAAATTTCGAGGGGATGAAAATTTGTAATCATAAGCGAAAATTCAACAATCTATGAAATTTTTCGCTATGAAAAATTTAAAGCTAATTTGCTTGAAATTTGACTAATATCGCGAAGTGCATTCGTGTGAAATTTTGATTTCGCTATCTCTTGTGATTTTTCGCTAGATTAAGCGAAATTTCGTTAGCATAAGCGAGGAATTTTCGTATATGGCGAAATTCTCAGCGAAGTGCAGCCCTGTGTTTTTTGATGTTTTTGATTCCAAACTTGGAAATTTCCGTTTGTATAATTCCCACTTTTGTCCCTATTGCGATCATGTATTTTAGGTATTTTGGTATTTCACACATTTTTGTTATTTATATATGCCACCTTATGGCTTTGTAACCACAACTTTTTTTTTATGCGAGTTCCGTGACTTTTGTTTTAGGTTTTATTTTGCTCTCTTCTCTGTACCTCTTTCTCTCATTTTCGGTTGCCGAACCACCTTGGGACGATAACTCGAGGATGCTTGGCTAAACCTCAAAGCCTTGAAGAGGAGGGTTGCTAGCTTGGTTTTAGGGCTGCTGCAGGTTGTCCTCATGCTTTAAATGATCACAGTGTATTGCATTTGTGGTTCGAACTTTGTGCAGTTTACCCCAATGCCATTTAATGTCTTTCTTTTGGTGTCTTGTCATGCTTTAGGGTTGATTGCATTCTTAATGGTAGATGCCTTGACATTCTTCTAGATGTCATTTGAGCCATTGAAATGAGATTAAATCTTGGGGTTTCAAGCTTGGCGGGACATTGAATGCTTAGTATTTGGTTGACGATAGGAAGGAGTGGTTCTAGGGTTAGGTTTATAGCTAAACAAAGATCAGGTTTTGGCTTTGACTGCAATAATTAGCCACCCCAATCAGAAATAACCAGGATACTTTAATACCCCGTGTTATCAAGCACAGTGACCCGAAGCCTTGAGAGTTACCATTTCGCACTTTCGGTTTAAAATTTATTTGGTTCTCGGTGAGCAGACCAGCTCCGTATTTTTTAACGAATCCAAGAAATCCAGCCAAAAGTCTCACCATTTTCAAACATTAATGCTTAATCATTCGTGGGATGAAAACCCGTCCAGTGTTAGAATACTGGCCATTTATCTTTGCGGTAAACGACTGCGGCGTGGGAGGAACAGGATATAAATTTTGTTGATTCGGATCACCTACTTTGTGCCTGAATCAAATGTTTGGCAGATTCAGAGATGGTCTTGAACTACGGTGATGAGTTGATGCATTGCCTGTAATCCATTACAAGTGTTGGTGACCTTCGATCTTACTTTTAAATTTCATTTTGTTTTTTGAGCTACAGTTTTACATGGTTCATAGCATTTTTGTTTAAATCTGTTCGGTTTTTGTTTATTCTTTCTTGACTTTTTAGCGAGTTTGTTAGTGCTCTTTGCTTTGTGTCATTTTATTATGTAGTGTTTGTAAACCTTGGGATAGAGAATATTAGGGTGAATTCTGAAAGTGAGTGCACCCGGTTGAGCGAATTTGTGAAATGGGGTGTGCACGGTGACGAGTGGATCCCTGCACGAGGAGCGGCAAGTCGACAAGCACCTATGAATCCCGACTGACATGCAGATTGGGTAGTGGATGCATACACCTCCCGAGTTAGTGCTCCTTCACGCATCATACCTCCTGAGGATGCGATTGAGACCACACTGTTACCCTTGCTTCCCACATTTCATGGGATGGAGAATGAGAAAATCCATACACTTTCGTATAAGGGATTTTTGAGGAAGTGTGCATAACCTTTAAGGGAGATACAGTTGACGTAACTGGGTTTGTTGAAGTTGAAGGCATTTCCATTGACCCTCGAGAACCAAGCCAAAATATGGCTTAATTCACTAAGACCCGAGAACCATGGAAACTGTGAATGCGGCGAAATTCTAAAAAATTCTTGATTTCTCCTGAGACCCGACAATTTGAAGAGGCAAATCTACACATTTCTTTGCCATGACCAATGAGAGGTTCTACCAATCTTGGGAGAGGTTCATGGAGACCATTAGTGCTTGTCACATCATGGTTTCGACACTTGGATGTAAACCACTTCTATGGTGGTATGTCTCTAGTCATGAAGCAACTTTTTGAAGCAATGTGGAGGACTTCTGACGAACACCGAGATGAAGCCATGGATTTTTTGAATTATGTGTTTGAAGCTTCCAAGGGATGGGATGAGGCAGATCGAGGCGAAGAGAATGAAGCCTTGACCCACCAAGGGAGGCATTTATGCACTTTAGAAGATATGAAGTAAGCCGAGAATATCAACCCTAGCTAGGAAGATGGAAGCGGAAGGAAAAGAGCTCCATGAAGTCTCGACCGGTGGCAGAAAATCTGCACGAGACCAACCCATGCATCAATTGTATTCTTGTCCATCGGGGAGAACACTATCCAGAATGCCCTCCCGGTGAAGGATTTTATGTCGAGCATGTTAATCTTGTGGGCAAATACAAAACCACAACCCTAATGCCACAGCATCTGATGTCACGTACAATTCGATTGGAAGAATCACCCCGATCTCTCACGGAAACCTAATCCCCACTATGTGCTTACGGTGCCAAACAACGATTTGGTTCCTCATCCCGACCATGACCATCATCATCCTCTTCTCTGTTGAGCAATTTATATTGAATTTGAGCAAGGTGGTAGGCAATTTTGTGGAAGAACAAAAGGGGATCAACGTACAATTGGCACAAAGAATTGATACTGTAGAAAGTACATTGAACAAAAGAATAGATGGGCTTGAGAGCAATCTTAATCAGAAAATTGACAACCTGCAGTATTCAATCACAAAGATCAACAATTTGCTGGAGATACAGGAGAGAGGAAGGTTCCCTTCCCAAACATTGCCAAATCCAAAAGGAGTCCACGAGGTAGGTTCGTCCAGCAATTCAGGGATGGATGAAGTGAAAGCTATCATCACTCTGAGGAGTGGAAGAGAAATAGAGCAACCAGTGCCCATGACTGCTGAAGAAACATGCAAGGAAAAGGAAGCTGAAAGGGTAATAATCAGTGAAGATCCAGTGAAGAAAAGCATGCCCCCTGCATTTCCCCAAGCACTACGAGGCGAAAAAATCTCAAACCCAGTGAAATTTGGGAGTGCTAAGGCAAGTGAAGGTAAACATTCAACACTTTCGACATGATTAAAGCGGGTCCTGACTTATACTAAGTTCTTAAAGGACGTACCGCGGTCGAGAAGGATTAGGCATTGAAAGAAGCCTTCATGGCCAAGGCAAGTCGATCATATAATCGAGGCAGACCCGATCAAATCGAGATCCGGGATCCCCACAGTATCGGTCGACATTGGTGGGACATAGACAAAGCCTTTGGTAGATTTGGGGGCGGTGTAAACCTACTGCCGTACTCGTGTATAGCCGGAGTTAGGTTTAGGGAGCTCGAACACACTGACATCACTTTGTCATTGGGCGATCGATCGGTGAAAATTCACAAGGGAATAGTTGAGGGATGTCTTGGTAAGGTAGACAAATTCTACTACTTGATGGAGCTTTGTAGTGCTTGATCACAGAACCAATAGCAAGTGGGCGATCATGTACCCGATTATCCACAGGAAGACCATTTTGGCCACTTCCGATGCGGTAATCAGTGCCGAATGGTCGTGCGGCTCACATTTGGCAACATGACATTGGGCTCAATATTTTCCGCGAGTAACAAGCTGGCTGCGAAGGATGACATGCAAGGATCTGAGGAAGTCTGCTCAATTAGTCCAAGTGAAGGGGGGACGAAAAGCTCTCACGTGCCAGGTGAAATTGGTGCCGAGAAAAAATGGAAACAATTAATTGGAGGATTGAATGCTTTAGTCATTCCTGCCCGGAGTCAACAATCCATTGAAAATCCACCGGTGAGAGAGAAAATTAACAAGAATGGACTAAGCATGGAGGCTGCAGCACAGGCCCTTCATAGGGGATTAAGGAGCTCCTCCTCCTTGACCTGTAGTCATCCGGTGAAATTAGAAATTTTGGTTTGTTGTCAGCGGAACCAAACTTCTGACTCGAAATTTTTTTGGTTTTTGCTTAATTATAGTCATTTCATAGTATATATTTTTTAGTAACTTTCATTTTTAGTAATTGTATTTTAATTCTAGTTTATTTTGTTTTTAGATATATGTTAAATAGGTATTATTTTATTTTTTTATGCGCCTAAATCAAATTATTATTATTTTTTTTATTATTTACTTGCGGATGGAGTCCGATTTTTGGCAGAATTTCGCTGTGTAGCGAAATTGGCTCTCGATGGCTCTTCGGCTACCTCGGCCTTATAAAAAAAGAAGGAAAGGGGGAGGGTAGGGGCCCTCATTTTGAGTCCACATTTCCCCATTGCGCCCTCATTTTGATCCTGTTTCACCGACCCCGATCACCTCATTTCAGTCCACATTTCCACCGGCCCCAGCCCTCATTTTCGGTCGCATTTCACATTGCCCCACACACTGAGCCACCATTCTTGTGAGCCGCGTGGTGAGCCTCCCACATTGGTGCTGCGTTGCGTAGAGACCACTGGTTGCACCCGACCGTTCAAAGTACTGCGCCTCAGGTCTGCGGTCGCGCGAGTATAACCACTGGCTCCATTGCGGCTGAGCCTTGGTAACGCTGTATTTGCCACTGGCGAAACCTGACGATCGGCCGCCCCTTACCGACCACTTCTTGCGATCACCGTCGGTACTGTCTGCTTCGCATCGTGCCCTCTGCAGAGCCTGGTCGATGCGATGGTGTGCGCGGTACTCGCCCTCTAATGGTGCCTGGGTGAGCACATTCTGCCCCTGCGGCACTCCCCAGGCTACGAGACATGGTGTACGGGGTGGTTCATTCTGAACCTAGGGTGAGATTCGACGTCCGGGGATGGAGGACCCCGGAACACTTCGGCTGCCAGTTGCATTCTCCGGACTGCACCGCGGTGGCCACGAGCTGCGAATCCTTGAGGAATTCGGGGATTTCGAACTCAGGACAAGGATGGGACCGGGCCACTTCCGGTGCCTCGGAGACCCAAGTAGGAGGGCTGGCCCTCGGCGGGCTGGACATCGGGCCGGGGAGTCCTCGACATCTCGGCCGGCCATCACCTTCCCAGTGACCTTCGCCCATCTGTTGCCCGACCTCGAGGATCGGTGTCCATTGTTCATGGGGACCCAGATTAGGGAATGTGGTGCATGCGAGAGACTTCCATGGGGGGCGTATTACGATGTGCCGGCATTGACGTGACCGGGGTTGAGAGACTCGATGGGCACGATCAGCGGTACTCCTGGCGCCATTTATGACATCCGGCGGTTTATTAACCCCTGGTGAGTCTTGAGTTTACGGCTCGCTGACTTCGGGGAGTGTCGAGTCCGCTGGAGCTCCGATTCACCATTGACGATCATCCGGGAGTACTTCGAGCTGCGGACATTTAAGCTGCATTGGACCTACCAGCGGTGACCAATTACGGAGATTCTGAGTGGCCACCGCCGTAGCGAGAGGAGATGGTCATTGTCTCGGCTAGAATCTTGTGAGACCGTACTCTTCGGGGAGCGGCTTCGCCTCGAGATGCTTCTTGTGGACCACACGCTCGGACACCTTTGTTTCGTTGCAGCACTGTGCAGTAGCGAGGGCCATGCTCGAGCCATCTTAGGATCTCCGGAGGTTACGGATTCGATCCCTCTGGTGGTCGCCAATAGCCTGCTTGCACTTTAAGGATAAGATTATCGAGGGTGGTTGGCGAGGGTTCGTTGTTGATCTGGGTGCTTGCAGACGGAATCCTGGAGCATGGGATTCCGGAGGCCCGCATTGAGAGGAGGATTAATTGCTCGAGGTCTGTCTGGAGCGATCATTGACCATCTGCAGATCTCTTTTGTTCTCGCGACGGGATCGGGAGGAGAGTCTGGGATGAGATACTTGAGAGGACTGAGGGGTGAGGGATCCTGTCACGAGGTGGAGAGGAGCCCTAGTGCGGTCATCTCCTCCGTCTCCTCCTCCACACTCATACCTTTGACCCTGAAACGCTGCCAGGCCACTTCATATACGGTATGGTGGTCTCGAGACATGTTCATGTCATTTCGAGGGCTATTTCTTTGGTATGGATCTTGTTTGTTCATTGGCTACTCTGGCCGGGCATCGGTGGACCGGAGGTTGGCCGGCCAGAGGCCACTATGAAACCTGACCATGCCATGCTTCTACGTATCATGAGCCACCTGGAGTCTCCGCTTGAGCCACATCGAGATCGGTCGAGCATTTTCTGGGCGTACTAGCGGCGACCGCGGTAACGGATCCACCGGCCACGTCCACCACCAGGAGTGAGGTGGTCACACTCCTTTCTCTAGCTTTCCTATCCAGTGAGGCATGTTTATACTTTGGTTGGGAGGAAAAGCTAGAGTTAGGAGTGTCTTCTATCATGATTTGTACTGTTTTTAGCTTTATCAACTGCCTACTCATTTTGTATAGGATTGTATAGAGTTCATGTAATAGCCAATAGTAAGCAGTGATACTTTTGTTATGTTTAGCTATCTGTAATCATGTATTATCATTTGGTTATATCAAAAGCTTTATAGCATTATTTATAGTTTACACTTTGCAAATCACTTTTGTTCCTACATTTTGTGTTTCTACTCTTGCCTTTAGTTGAAGAGTGAAATTTTTGTATGTTACCTTAATGATAAGAACAACTCCATGTGTGATTTAGTGTTTGGTCAAATTGAAATTCCGATATATTCAACTTTACGAACATTCCCCTTTAGCTAATTCACACACGCACACGGATTGTACCAATAGGTTGAGAAGCTATTTACCTCTTTTCACTTTGCAAGTAGGCCTTAGATGCGGTGATGACCCATAATGGGGTTTGCGATTACCCGTGTATGAACCCGATGTAGTCTTCGAAAAGAAAAGAAAAGAAGAAAAAGAATAAAAGCGTGACGCTTTGCCTTGAAACCGAACACGGTCAGGGGTATATGGCGAAGCCTTTAAAAACCGATGCCCTGAACTGTAGTGGTTGGGGAGTCATTGACTTAGTGTTCGTTACACGGGTGGAGGGGTAGAGTTTAGCGAGTTGTAGGTGCTTAATTCTCGAAGTCATTCGAAGTCCGGGGTGAAGCCTGCAGAGTTTGTGGTCAACTGATCCTTTTGACTTGATGCCCTAAACCTTAATTGGTTGAGAGTCATCGATTGGACCCCGTTACCGCGGACTTTGAGTGAAGTCGAGTTTTAAGCATTGCACCACACATTACAATCAAGAAAGAAATAAAATTAATAGCGATTCCTATTTAGGTTGGTGACCGGTTTAAGGCCACAGCGTGCTTGGTTGGGGAGGAATAGCTTTGCAATTTATTGGCTCAAGCTGGTTACTTTAGGAACAATTAGATTTTGGTGGAAGTTCAGGTTAACTTCCTTGGAACCGATGTTGCCTTAAAGATATTTCTTATTTGGTTTTGTTCTTTCATGTCGGTTTCGTATAGGGTGTAAATTGTTCATTGTAAAGGTAAACCCTATCTGTACATACACTTGTTGAACCATATACACTTTTTGTAAAAGCACAGCATGCATACCCTTATTGTTTTAGCATTGCTAAGGGACTAGCAACGTGTTGGTTGGGGGTGTGATTAGTGCCCAAAAAGTGCTATTTTGAATCCTATTCAAGATAGGTTTTGAGTGCTTTTTGCGCACTAATCATATGAATTGAGTAAATTGACATGTGCAGGTCACTTAGTACCACTAATTCCATTTCGAGTTTGTTTTTGGTAATTTTGTAGGTTTTTGCATGCCTCAGCAGTAATTTCCAAGTTTGATATCAGAAGTTGAGTGCCGGAATCGCTGAAAGGATTCTGATGATTTCACCAACGAAAATGAAGGAAATGTGAAGTGGAATTGATGAAGGATGATCTGGAGTGGAAAAATAGGAAAGCAGATTTTAAGTATTGCGAAAATTTCGCGAGGGATTCTTGAATTAGTAATCATAGCGAAAATGCTACGCAATCCCTAATGAAATTTTATTCAAACTAAGCGAAATTATTCTTCTGCGCGAAAGTCTTGTTCGTGCGAAAATTTTGATTTTATCTCTTGTGATTTTAAGCTAAGCATGAGAATTAAATATCTGCTAGCGAAATTCCACCATATGAAATTCTTTCCTTTGTGTTTTTGATCTTTTTGATTCCAAACGACATAGTTTTGTATAAATTCCCACTTTGTCCTGATGCGATCATGTATTTTAGGTATTTTTGGTATTTCACACATTTTTGGTTGGCTATATAAGCCACCTTATAGCTTTTGTAACCCTAACTTTTTTTTTTTATGCAAGTTCCCCGCAGCTTTTCATTTTAGGTTTTATTTTGCTCTCTTCTCTCTCCTCTTTCTCTCCATTTTTCTCAAATTTGCCAAGACACACCCCTTGAGGATGACAACTCAGGGATGCTTGGATAAACCTCGAAGCACTGAAGAGGAGGGTTGCTAGCTTGGTTTTGGGGCTACTGCAGGTTGTCCTCATGCTTTAAATGATATAGGTACTGCATTTATGGTTCAAACTTTCCAAACTAGGGTTTAATGCCATTTAATGTCTTTCTTTTAGTCAATACTTGTCATGCTTTAGGGTTCAGTGCATTCTTAATGGTAGATGCAGACCATTCTTTCTAGATGTCATTCTGAGCCATTGAAATGAGGTTAAATGCTAGGGTTTCACGGCGGGACATTGAATGTAGTATTTGATTTTGACTCAAATAGAATTGGTTCTAGGTTAGGTTTATAGCTAAACAAAATCCAGGTTTTGGCTTTGACTATATGTCATTAGCCACAATGCGAGAAATAACACGAGGACACCTTAATACCCCATGTTATCAGCTAGTGACCCGAGCCTTGAGTTACCATTTCACACTTTCCAGTTTTAAGCTATTTCGATTATCGGTGAACAACCCAGCTCCCTGTTTTTAACCAAATCCAAAAATCTAAGCAAAAAGTCTCACAATTTTCAAACATTAATGCGAATCATTGGTGGGGATGAAAACCCATCCCGTGTTGAGCTAGACCACTATACTACGGTGGCTTGACTACGGTAGTAGGAGAACTGGATATAATTTTGTTTGTTGATTCCGGATCACCTGCTTTGTGCCTGGAAATCACATTGTCAACCATTCTAAGATGGGAGGCATTTCAAGGCTACTAACCGGTCAAGGCAGAGGACGTGTTTTCATAATCACCAGCCTGGACAGATGAGGCGGGATTATCCTTAGAGGCAAGGATCCCAGGGTTATGGGACTACCTAGTCCTAGTCATTAGTGGGACACACACAAACTCAGTTTGTTCTTCCTTAACCTACCATGGGCCAGGGGAACTAGTATCAGTCCTAAGGTGCTGCATAAGCACCTACTACTTCACAGACATGCCACATGGGCCGGGGCATGGGTCGAGATAGAGGTCAAGGCTCATAAGCCAAGACTTTGAGGACCTAGGGGCATGTCTACGCCATCACACCTCAGACCGAGCTTCCAGATCAATCGGTCATTTGGGGTTCATTTCTACACTTTCGCTTATGGCAAGAGTGTTGTTTGATTCTGGTGCATCTCATTCATTCATTGTTGCATCATGTGTAAAAGATTTGGGCTTAGAGGTTGAAACCTTGGAAGAGTCGTTGCATGTGAGTTCTCCCTTAGGAACTAGGGTGAGGGTTGATTAGATCTGTCAGGATTGTGAGTTAGAGATCTTAGGGATTCTACTCACTATGGAACTTAGGGTCATGGACATGTCGGAGTTTGATGTCATCCTTGGGATGGATTGGTTAACGGCTTGTCATTGATTGTGATTGTAGAAGGATTACTGCCTACACAAAGAATGATGTTTATGTTATGTTTCAGGGGGATAAGCATGGCGCTTTACCTAGAGCCGTGTATGACTCTAGGTGGCATGGGTAGTTGGTGGGTTGGCTGGCAAGCCTTAACCTGGAGGACAAGATGAGACAAAAGTTGGGTCTACCTCAGGTGGTTTGCTAGTATAAGGATATTTTCCGGATGGTCTGAGATTGCAACCCTTGAGGGTTGTAGATTTCACTATTGAGTTGGCTCACAATTAAATCACTATTTAATTGACGCCTACTTGATTCTGAGGAACTTAAGGTCCAAGTACAAGAATTGTTAGATAAGGGTTTTATTAGAACTAGCACTTCACCTTGGGGGGCTCCGATTCTGTTTGCTAAGAAAAAGGACAAGACCCTTCGGCTATGTATAGACTATGTCGCGGTTGAATAAATTTCTTGCTCGAGAATAATTTTTTTTGAGAATTGATGATTTGGTTGGTAGCTAAGAGGGCGCAGGTCTACTCTAGGGCCAGATCTCACACAGGTTACCATCAGTTGAGAGTTAGGGAGGCAGATATCCTTAAGACGCTGTTTAGGACACGATATAGGCATTTGAGTTCACGAGTAGTAACGATTGACATATGCCCGTGACGTTCGCCAGATCTATGCATAGGGTATTCCAGCCCTACCTGGAATCAGTCGTTGTGGTTTTTGTGGGCTGACATCTTGATCTACTCGAGTCGGGGAGGATCATGAGGGCCACTTGAGGATTTTTCTCCAGACCTTGAGAGAACATCAGTTGTATGCCAAATTCAGGAAGTGTGAATTTTGGCTTACTAAGGTGAGATTCTTGGAGCACGTAGGATCGACTTTGGGGGTATCTGTGGACCCGAAGAAGGTTGAGGTAGTTATGAGTTGGGAGAGACCAAGGTCGGTCTTTGAGATACACATTTTCTTGGGATTGAGGGTGCTTATGGGAGGTTCGTTTGGGGATATCGGTTAAGCGCTTTATGTGAGATTGACCCGAAGGAAGTCAAGTTCTAGTGGAATAACCTGTGTGATGAGGCATTCCAGGAATTGAAGAGGAGGCTTACTTCAAGTCCTATTCTGATAGTCCTAGAGAGGGGAAAAAGGTACACAGTGTATTGTGATGCCTCCATGGACGGATTGTGATGTGTTTTGATGCAGTCTAGGAGGGTGGTGGCTTATGGTTCTCGATAGTTAAAGAACCACTAGCAGAGTTAACCTACACATGACATGGAGTTGGTAGCCATTGTCTTTGCCTTAAAGGCTTGGTGCCCTTATCTATGGAAGCGTCGAGGTGTTTTTCAAACCTGAAATATGAAGTACATTTTTACAGCGGAGTTCGACAGCGAAGCGGCCACGGTGGATGGAGTATCTAGAGGACTTTGATTTCGCTTTGCATTACCATCCCGGTAAAGCAAATGTGGTGGCTAATGCACTCAGTCGGAAGTCACGGGTAGTGTTGGCTAGTGTAGCTTCCTGAGAGTGGTAGATGATCGAGGCGTGGAATGATCAGCTGCGTCACGAGTGATCAAGCTCGAGGTACCTTAGGAGTTTAGTGGCTATACCATCCCTTGCGACCGAGTTATTGAGTCCCAAGGACGGGACAGAGATGTGTCCATCGAGGGATGACGGTCGGTCTGGTTGGCCCGGTGGGTCGTTCACACGGATGGTAGTCTTCGGTATAGAGGAAAAGTTGTGGTTCCTAAGTTGGCAGGTCTAAGAGAGGAGATCTTCAGGGAGTTCCATTGCTCTCGTTTTACTGTGCATCCAGGTGGCATGAAGATGTATCATGATCTACGTCACCAGTATTATTGGAGTGGGATGAAGAAACACGTTAGAGATTTCATTCGACGATGTCTCACGTGTTAGCAGGTAAAGGCGAGCACGTGAAAAGAACTCTCTGTTTATATCAAATTAAGTAGGGATATCGGTCGGTTGGATCGGATTTTCAAAATCCATATCCGATCCCTAAATAAAATAATATATCCATATCCATATCCATATACTGCACGGATAAAAATAATCTAAATCCATATCTGTCCTTGGTTGGATGTGTCCACGGATATCGGATTTCCATGTGACTTTGAGACATATTTTGCTAACCTATGACACTAGTTATAACTTCATGATTCATAAATTTAGGAATATAAACCAAAGTCACAAAGTTAATAAAACATCACAAATCAAAATATTTAGCATCAGTGACAAATTCAAAATGTTTAACATCTTAAACAAAGTTTCAACAAAGTTTGGTAGACTTCATCTTCATAAAAGTTGATGAAAATCTTTGTCATCGATCATTCTTAATCTGGATCTACAATTATAAAAAAAAAAAAAACTTAATATTTAGACCTTAGAATTGCAATATGAATTAAAATTTATTAGTTATAAAAAGTTAATACCTTCATCATGCACGTAGATATCTTCTTCATAAATTGATGTATAACCATAAGAACGAACTAAAGTCATCTCCACGAAAAAATATATAAAAGCAAACTAATATTAAAATTTTACAAATATTGTAAATTCGGTAAATAAAAAAATAAATAATCAGGAAATAAATTTACCATCATGTTTCGCCCGGCTCCACAACCAACTTTGAGCACACATCAATGCTTCTATCATCTTCGAATGAAGTCGATTACGATGAAGTCACTAATCTCCCACTAGGCGAATCACAGGACTACGAAACAACGTTGAATCTTTGGAATTGCTAATATGTCTCTTGCAATTGTTTGCAAGACAGGATACTTTACCCCATTCAACTTCCATCATAATAAAATATCAAACTGAGAATTATCAGGCAAAACATCTTCCTCCAAGCAGTGGTCCAATCTAGTTATGAAACTATTAGTTTTATTAGTCTTCATCCTTTTCTCAAACAACTGATAATCATTATCGATAGTTATTGAACACCCTTTTTTGAAGTTAAGTGGCCAGTTCCCATGTCGCTGCGGTCTGTGTCGGTCTCACCTACATTCTAATTATAATATTCCTCCGCTGACTCACATAACAAAGTCGTTTAATGTTGTTAATTTGTTCACCTAAAGTCATTTGGATAAACGAGGAAAGTAAAGTGAAGCAAGTCATCTTTATACCTAGGGTCAATCTTTGGCAACACCCGTCAATTTATGGATCGCATTCCAATATGCATCAAATTTTGCAACCATACTCTTTGCCATTGTACTAATTACTACATTGGAGGACATGAGCCATTCATTCAATGTCATTTTAATCTGCAAATCACAGGAAAAAACATGGCAGTGGGATATCTTGTCCCCAAGAAAATAACTCAGTGACATTATAGAACAACTCCGACCTACTCCCTTGAACATCCTTTGCGGTCTCCGATACCTTCACTAAACACGAAGCACATAGTGTGACTCAAACAACTTAAGTCTAGGAAACACATTTTTATAAGCCCAGAAGGAGTTTTAAGCATTAGATAAGTGGAGTTCCACCTTGGAGAATCAAGCCCAATCTTCTAGTACAAGGAACTTTCATTTGTCGACAAACATCCTCAAACCTTTCTATTCTTTTCGAAGATGCTGTCCAAAAAACTACACTATCCCTGACATTATCAATGGCATGCTTGATCACATCTAAACCAATCCTAACAATAAGATTCAAGATATGCGGCACAAGCATATAGAAGTAAAGACTAGATCATTCAATAAGCAATCAACACTCAATTTTGCTTTATCTTACCAATCATCTTTGTCATTAGTAGAGAATTATCCTTTGTAATAGTGGATAACATTGAGTCCACATTCCCACTTGACATAGCATCTATCAACACCTGCGTTAGCACATCGCTTGTATGAGGAATAAGGGACATAAATAAACTTTGAAAAATAACAAAATTATCAATTAAGTAAACAATGAATAAAAAAATTATACTTAATTTAAGAAAGAACATGTTAATTTGTTATACCTCGAGTTAGACTATATGTAATGTCGAAGATTTATCAATGAAATGTGTAAGTAACCAGACATGAGGCTCCCTTTTGGTTACTAGAAGTCCACATGTCAGATTTATCAATAGCAGCTCTACTATCATTGTTCTCGATCAACTTCATGACTTTATCCTCTCTTCCTTGTAAATGTTCAAGATATGCTTCTTCCACGATTATTCACGATGAGACGCGAAAGAGGTTGAATGGTAGTTGTGAAATCTCAAATCCTCTATGCTCCGCGTCGAAGAGGATAGTCATGGAGAATAATCATCTTTGCTAATTTCTCTATTCCACATTTTCATTAAATGCACCAGAATTAACATTTCCTTTCGAATCAGTTTTCAAAATCATTTGCCTTATGTCACCCCCAACTGCTTTTCTTCTAGGACACCTATCAAAATGTTGCTTCAAATGCAACGTACCATAGGATGATTTACCCACAAAAAGCTTCTTACAATAATTGCATTAGGCCTTCTCTTCATTATTAACAACCATAGGAGTAAAGTGTTTCCACATATGACTTCTGAAAGTCTTACCATCTTTTCCTTGTTTGAATTCACAATCAATTGGTACTGATTGAGTGGAGAGTCCACCTGAGTTTCCTCCAATTGGAGCTGATTCTTGTGTGCTAGCAACACTACTGCTATAAGTGCTAGATTGTGAATGTGCCATATTCTATACAAAAAAAAAAAAGAGACCACAATCAAACATAGGTTAGATGCCTTAGTGTATGCTATTCTAAATAAGGTACATCTTGTTCAAAATAAAATCATGAGCCATATAGTAGATATTAAAGTAAATCTGGCCCATCTTTAATCCCATGCCTCAGGCTTCAATAATAGTTCAACTACTTCTGTTGTATTCCAACAAATGGGAATTTTCTAGAACTAGTATAGTGGTTCATGCAAAATACAGGTAAACATATCAAATTTGTCAAATATAACTAATTAAACCCCTGGCAGTAGGATAAATAAAATTGAGAAAATATGAAATTAAATTACCTAATAAATGCAAAGCACAAAACAGAATTTCTGATCTTATTTTCACGAGCAGAAAAAAAATTAAAGGAAGAACAAGAGATAGTCCTAATTCACGATCTGATCTTCATGAACAAAAAAAAATCGAAAACACATTACCATAGAGGAGAGCACGAAGTTGTAGAGGAGTTAACACTTGTGACGGGGAATGAAGAATTGAAGGCGACTTATGTAGAGATAGAATCTTTGAAGAAGGTAGCAGCGTCGTGAAGGAGAGAAGATGAAGAGGAGAAAGGCACAAAGGAGGGAAGATGAAGAGGAGCCCTAATTCCTTAATTCAATAATTGGGTTCTCATGACTTGTGTGAAAATAGTCCATGATAGTGTTATGGGCTTTTGGGCTTTTAAATGGAATCATAGTAGGTTAAGGCTTTTAAATGAGATTATACTAGGTTATGGTTTATGATGATTGATTAGGGTCTTCAGTGTTATAGTTAAAAACTTAAAATTTATAGTATTAGGGATTAAAATTTGTGGTATTAGATTAAGATTTATACTTGACAGTATTAGAGTTAGGGTTAGTGATGTTTGATTAGGATTTTAAGTGTTAAAATTAAAATTTACAATATTAGGAATTAGAATTTGTGGTGTTACGTTAAGGTTAGGGATTTAGGGACTAAAAATCCAAGCAGGCACAGAAGATCGCTGTTGTCAGGCTTTCCTCTGCTCAAGAGGAGATTAATCGGCTAAATGCCACCGCAGAAGCAGATAGAGCCTAGTCATTCAAAGAACGTCGTCAACTTGGCTTTAAAGAGTTTAAAGAGTCACATAAGTTTTAATTCTTATACAACGGGAGGGCTTCTTCTGTTATCAAGCGACTATCAAGTCTATTGGGTGATTCCGAGAATGGCGAAACTCAAACATCTTGGAAGAGATATGTCAGGTCCACTTTATTTGGGAAGGATAATGAAGACGTGGATCAGTATGATTGTATGAGGCTTATCAACAAATTAGGGTTTGTGGTGTTATAGGTTTAGAGTTTACTGTGTTAAGAAGTTAGGGTTTACAATGTTAGCATGTTACGTTAGGGTTTACAAATTACAATTAGGACTAGATTTATAATTTATAATGTTATTGTTAGGTTTAGGGTTTACATTATTATATTTTAGTGTTCATTTCTAACTTTACTAATTAGGATTTTAAAAAATTAGTCAATTAAATATTTGAATTAGTAATGTGAGATCATATCATATTATATAGATGTTATTACAAATTACAATTAATTTATATATTATATAAAAAAACCATACCTATATTGACAATTATAAATTTATAATGTATATAAATATATTAATGACATTAATTGTCAATTACATAATTGTATATGGACTATATTATATATATATGTGTGTGTTTGTATCGGGTAGAATCGGATAAGATATAATTGGATCGGATCGGATGTCCAGATTACGTTCGAGTCGGATGGTCACGGGTTGGATGGATGCGCTGAAATCCATATCCAATCCATATCCATTCAAAAAAATCGCATTTTATCCATATCCATATCCATTACACAGTCAACGGATTTATCTACTGTTTGACCGGATCGGATCTGGTCGGAAATCCACGGATACGGACACATTTGCCATCTCTAATTAGAAGCCTCAGGCCCTCAAGCTCTCACCTTCCTGTCTGCCATAAAATAGGTAAGCTGTTTATATAGTTGGCATGGAGGGGAATTAGATGAATGATTTGATCTCGGATTAAATAAATATTTATTGCTCGGTGGGTGGTTATTTTTAAGATTTACACAACGGGGAAAATGTGCCTGCCATTATACCATTATGTAAAAAGTTTGCATCAGCCATGAATGGATGGGAAAATTAAAGTGACTGGAAAACAAATTTGTCGATAGAAATCTTCTGTTGTGTTTAGTTATTCCTATGCATTACAAAAAGAAAAAATAACAAGAAAAATGATTTATACAAATTTAGGTATTATTTATTGTTGGCTAGGAAGAAATTCATCTCTTCATCCAGAAGCAGTAGGGCTTTTTAAATTAAATTGGCAGAAAGAGGTATGAAACTGTATTATGAAACCCACCATAACCAGCTTTGCACCATATGTATGTATGTATAGTCCTCCTCAGCATCTCTATTGTCAACCTTGTATAGCCCACTGATCTTGTTCCATCAACGGCTGAAATGAGAAGAGGTTGTAACTCCTGAAGGCTTCCATGCATGCAATAGCTGAAAGAGAGGTGGAGGATTGATGGCAAGACAATTCATTACTATTAAATAATAAATAATTACACAATCTTAATCATTTTCATTAAATAACAAAACACAAATTTCTTTTCTTTCTTGTTAATATTTAAAGCAAATAGTGTCAATTTAATCTATATGTATATAGCTTAAGATTATGCAAATCTCTATCACTAATACCCATAATTCACTCGGATAAATGAAATTGCTCCTTGCTGAGTGCAATTCATGGAGAGCGCGTTGAAGTCATTCCCCTTTGCGAAGTGTAATCCCTTAGCCAAGGAGTTTTTAAAAAAATAATATGAAAAATAAAAATAAATATGAGAATAGCATGTTTTGAAAAATAATTTCAATTTTAGCGTAGTTTTACTTATGATGTAAAATGAAGATTAAAAAAATTAAAGTATCATTTTCAATATAAGTTCAAAATTTTCAAATTTATGAAAATCATTTCTTCAAATACAATTTTATCTAAATTCAAAATTTTCAAAATTATGAAGATGTCTATTCAAAATACACTTTTAGAAAGTGTTTCTTCAAGATATATATACTTTTAGTCTAGATTTCAAAATTTTATTTCCAACTAACAAAAAGTACATTAGATTTAGGAATATTTCTTGACCTTTAGTATTTGAAGAATTTTTATTTTTTTGGACTAAAAGTTGAAAAAGCCTGTCCAAGGGCATGAGCCCCTCAAATTTTTTTTGCAAAAGTCGATTGGATTTGAACCCTTGCTCTTAATTATGCTCCCTAAATCAATAGAATCTTATACCACTAAACTATCATTCAAAGTTTGTCAATATATATCCCTTCTTAACTAAATTTCTGGATCTATCCTTTGTTCATATGTTTGCTTGACTAACAGCGAAACCCCGGGGCATCTTAAGCAGGTTTCATTAATATACATTATGCCTAATTTTTCTCGATATTGTTATTTCAATTTAGGGCTGCGGTATTACACATGGTTTCCATAATCCCATCCAAATTTACTTCTATGTTAGGGCCAAACCAGTAGAAAATACACTCAATAGTAATGAGTTTAAATCCTTTACATCTTTCACTTTTCAAGCTATTAGGGACCTTATTCCATAAGTCATCCTCATGAATGATATTTATCACATCATAAATATTGATTTTGTAAAAAAAAAAAAAAAATCCCAGAAACTATCCTTTTTTCTCAAAAAAAATTAAAATTTGTATGGAGATGTATTTGCTCGCTAACATATATATATATATATATATATATATATATATATATATATATATATATATATATATATATATATATATATATAGAAGAGAGAGAGAGAGAGAGAGAGAGAGAGAGAGAGAGAGAGAGAGAAAATAATAGTTTTTAAAATTTTTGTGCAAAATCAAGAGTCACATTTATTGAGAATATGATGTCAGAAAAATTGCTAGTATTATTGAGAATATTTTGTGCAAAATTTTTGTGCAAAATCAAGAGTCTCACATTTATTGAGTCTCACATTTATGCAATGTTGGTATTAATGAGATAGATTTTGGAATGTTACTTTTGAAAAATATGAAATGACAAATGTATCCTCGTACAATTTTCAAATTTTTGTAAGAAAAAAAAAATGTAGTTTTTGGATTTTTTTTTTTACAAAATCAATATTTGGAGTCTCCCATTTGGTGTGCCAAATATCATTTATGCTCTTTATTTTTTTGGTAACTATAGAATTAACATCTCATGCCAAATTTAAATCTACACAGTGAGTATGCCCTTCAAATGCATCCTCAAGCCCGATAGAGAAATATATATGCTAGACAAGTTCGGTTAAATGGGCTCTCTCCCTTTTTTTATCTTTTTTTTTATCAATAGTTTTTCGCTATACAATTTGAAATATTAAAGGCTCACAAGCATAAAATTTTTTATTCTTTTAAAGTTGGTTACTAATAAAATCCAGAACAAATATGGAATATGAAAATTTTCCTAAGCATTAATACTCATATTTAAGCTCCTTAGCAGTGGTGGAATCTTACCATATTTGGTTTCATAATCACTTATTCACGATCTCTAAACCATTATTTTCTCATCATAGCATTCACTTATTTTCCAAATTAAATCAATATCCAATTGGCTTATAAAAGGACTATTAGAAATTATTAATGCTTGTACCTATACATGCATGATACAAGCATTTTGATAGAAATTATGTAACAAGGATCCAAACTCCTAATCGGCTTCGGTCGGCCTTTCCTGCGAGCTACTTGAGGAGGGCGACAAAGCAACAACTACAGAACTAATAGGGTTCTGAGAAATTAAGGAGAAAGAAATTAATTTACTAGTGAAAAATAGTGTTAAATACAAACATATACAACATACATGCCTCAATGATTTGTGGGAGGGAGAGTCACGTGTTCTCCAGTGCTAGGGTTGAAGACAAGCATGCCACTCCAAAAAAATTTAGTTTTCTGTGTCTAAAGTTTTTAGGATCAGTCTATACTAGTCATTGATTCTAATTTTATACTAAATATTATAACTTGAGACCAATTATTGATTGATTGTAAAATGTATTGAAATAATCAAAGAGTTAATATTAAAAATAACGATCTTTAAGAAAATTTTAATAACAAATATTATTAATTTCAGTATATTAGTATTTTCTTAATTTAGATAATATGCTTAGTGAGTTTGGAATTAGAAATAAAATTTTATTCTATATTCCATATAAAATATTTAAATAAAATAAAAATATCTTAATTTTATAAATATGGTAAATTTCTATTTATTTTCTAAAATAATAATTAAAACTTTATTTTATTAAAATAAAATATTAAAATAATAATATGCTTAGTGAGTTTGGAATATTTTCTATTTATTTTATTATTTTTGTGACGCCCAAAACAGGGGTCTGGATTTTCCCTTGACACAACGGAAAATCTATCGTCTCGTATTACGAGTGCACCTCAGTAAAAATGGCAGCAATTTTCAAATCCAACACTCATCAAATATACTAACTATATTCCAATAGTTCAACACACAAAATCTATATCCCAACCAAATATATTACATGGTTCAAGAGTTATACATTTCTCTTAATACAAATACATATTAAAATTTACAATTCTAATACATATTATCCAAAAGCATCAAAGCCACAACCAGGCTTTCTTCAAAATCGGTCTCTGAAGAGCACGTCTTCTCAATTTACCCCTATACGAGAAAAATGTTCCCTCATTAGGGTGAGCTATCGCCACGGTAGTGGGGCTCACCCTAAATGGGTTACTCTCCACCTAAGTGCATATGTAATGCTCCAATTTAAACACACACTCAAGTAATCGTGATCCTACTTGAATGTCTAAATGCCAGTTCCTATGTCGAGTCCTGCGACTTCCTCACACTTGCCTAAGCTATGTAGAGAAAAATATCATTTTCAAAACAAAACTTGTTGTTCTTGAAAATAAGCTGCAAGTGTCGGTAAAAATATATGGGACTACCCTCCGAGCGAGATTGGTTGGCAGGTGAGCTTTCCGAAACAGTCATGGTCCTCATCAGAGTAGATCTGTTGCTCTCCAGCAATTCTCCGGAAAAATCATCACAGTGAAATTCCTTTCGCAACCATGTTCGTTTTCCGGAAGAAAATTCATGTCATGAACTAACACCTATATAGTTACCAGTGCATATGAAAATACATTATATCATTTCCAAAACCATTTGCATACCAATATATACCAATATATTAATTATGCAACATTCTCAAATTTGCAATTCACCACATGTAATTCAACAATATGGATCGAACAATACCCCAATTAGCTCGGCAGAGCAATTCAATTTCATCTCGATAGCCTATACTGCAATTATATTCCATATAATTGAGTAAATCAATTTTATCTCCAATGGCCTATACACAATTATATATTCCATATAATTGAGCAAATCCATAATTTTTATCAAGCGACCTCTACACGAAACACAATTTATATATAATTATGATACAAACACCCCAAGCGGCCCACTACGATGTGACGTCCCGAATGGGCTCGAATTCTCCAAAAATTTCCACACTTTGGTTCCAAGATTTGGGACCGATCAAACGGCCTCTCACGGCCTCAAACCAACACAAGCATTTACAAAACACTTAAACAAGGGTAAAACAAGTAGGATAAAACCCCTACCTCACGGAGTTATTCAAAACTCCAACTTTTTGGTGTCCACGCGCAGCTCTCATTGCGTAGATCAATTTTTGCCTTAGGCCCCAGAGGCCAATCCGACGGTCCAATTTTAGTAGATACGAAAAAACTAAGAGAAAAATAAAAACTAAAAATCTCTCGCCGCGGCCTTTCTCCCTCCACAGAAAATGGCATCATGCGGGTTATGCTTTTTGACTTATTATTATATTTTTATTTTCGTTTATTATTATTATTATTATTATTATTATTATTATTATTATTATTCTTATTTTGAATACATAACTTATATTATCTCATTCGGGTTCGTTTCTTCCCCGAAATTTTTTATTTCTTTTCAGTTCACTTTATTTTAAATGGCCCGAACTCCCGATCATTTAAAAACCCCGAGATTTTCGTAAAATTTCGTCCTTAAAGTCCTTTTTGGCGACTTATCGCAGGAAAATCGTAAAATATTTTGATTGTCACCGAATTAGGCGAAACTTTTAGGTCGCTAGATTTGCCAAGGCAATTTGCAGGCGCAGTCCGTTTCGATCATCGAGATCTAGAGAATTTCACAGTTTTTCAGCAGTACCATTTTACCCTTTTAAAAAAAATTGAATTTTCTCGGGTTTTACATTTCCCCATAACAGAATTTTGTCCCGAAATTCACGCACATCTAGCATCCACTCATGCATAGCCACACATACAACTCAAGACCGTGTAGTGTGATAACATACCGAGTCACAATCACTTGCAACCCAATGGGTTGTTAACTCATCCATGTCAAGAGTGACATCAACACCCAATATGTCTACCACCCTAAGGTCCACCACGCTTTTGCTACGCAACTCTGATCTGTCCCTGACCTAGATGGCCGTGGCTCTGGAACCCTCGTGAACTAGAAGCCCTGGGCTTCTTCCCCGAACTAGAAGAATACTGACTCTCCTTCCTCTTGACACTAACACTCGCATCCCTAGTGCGTCGAGCATTCTCGATCTCTCTCTCTATGGTCAGGGCTGTCCCAACCATGGAGTCCATGTCCCGTAGGCGAAGTCCTACTATCCTGCCCCGAATGGACAACTTCAATCTATTCTCAAATTTCCTGACCTTGGCCATATCTGTGGCCACATAGTCATCACCAAAAGTGCCAACTCAGTGAATCTGGCCATGTACTCCATCACTGTCATTGTTCCCTGCCTCAAATCTAGGAACTCTTGGGCCTTGACATATCTAGCAGTGGCCGGAAAATACTTGCTCATAAAGAGCCCATGGAACTCTGCCCAAGTCATTGCCTCTAAATCCCTAGAGGTCTTAACCTAGTCCCCCCACACTTGGGACTCACCCTCTAGCTGGAAAGCAGCTAGCTTGATCTTGGCTGCATCGGAGGTAATATCCACAGTCTCCAATACATTCTCAATCTGCCAGAACCAATGGTTTTCCACCATCGGATTCCCTCCCCCTGTAAACATTGGAGGATGATGTGACTTAAATCTCTGGATGTTACTTCGACCTCCCTGACTACCAGCTACACTAGCACATTGCATTGTATGTTTACCCAACCCCACTTGACCTCGACAAGGCCTGTGGTCAAATATTGCTAGTGCTTAGCTAACACCTGTGGGCCAACCTCCTACGTACTCGGCCTCGACTTGCCATCTACACATGTCAAATGGCAACAAACTTTATTTAATCCCATTTCAGTCTAACTAGTAATGCACATGCCAATTACTAATAGACTTAACAACCATGAACTGACCCGTTCATCGCCTAAGTGGTGCTACTTGCCAACCACTCCTTTTATTTATTTCAATAAAATTCAACACTTTCAGGTTCATTTCGTTTTCCGAACCCCTAAGGTTATAGTTCCTAACCTTAGCATTCAACCTTTTCCTATATACATTATGGCATGCATATAATTTTCCCGCGCAATAACCACGCAATCACATTTCCCATATACATCATACCGTGTCCATTAATAATAAAAATTAATTCAAAACGTTACGAATTAAACGTAAACTTAATTATAAGAATTAAAGTGAAACATTACGAATTAAATGCAAACTTAACGGTTAGAATTTGAATTCAAAATAAATCAATTGTGAATTTATTACGATTTTATGACTTGAACCGTTTTTATTTTAAATACCTTAAAATTAAGGTTTTATTTAGGCAAACAAAAACAAATTATTTTGAGCAAAACCGTATGTGCGCAAGGAGCAAATCTATCGATTTGCACTCAAACCGAGCTTTCAGCCCATTTCTTGTGCGCGTCGCGAGTCCTCTCTTCTCAAGTCATGTACAAGTCCATAATTGAGTTTTAATATATAAACCCAATAAAGATTCTTTTTTTCATGTGAGACGACACTTATATATATATATATATATATATATATGGGAAAAGTTGGTTTCCTTACCTTTATAGAAAATTAATTGTACATAAATAAATGATCAAGAAATCAAATTAGAAGTTTTTAAAAAGTCAAAATTTTCAAAATAAAAAAAAAACCCTCATGGAACAGTCATAATAGCAACTTTATTATGATAATCGGTCGATATGTTATGGTAATGGTTTAGCTATTGCCATATTTGCTTTGATGATGAATTCCAACGAGTCTCGCGACTTTACCTTTGTTGTAGTAGAAAGAGCCCATTAAATGATCAAAAAATCAAATTAGAAGATTTTAAAGTCAAAAATTTCAAAAAAAAAAAAATACCCTCGCTGTGGTATGGAGTATGGTGTTAGTTTTAACGTATTATGATCATAGATACTACTACCATATTTAACAGGTGATAAATTCCAAAAAGTGGATTAAAGGTTAGGGAGTCAATCTCTTGATTAAGGTTAAAAAAAAAAGAAAGATATGTCTTCATTTTTATTCCTAGGAAAAATAAAGTCATGAGAAACCACAAAATAACAATTAAGTTTATAAAAATGTATATTTTTATGTATTACCTTAACTATTTTCAGACAATATTGTTAAACAATCTATACATATCCTTAGAGTAGAGCATTAGTCGTGTAATATTCTAAAAATAATAATTATATTCCACGAAAGGAAAATTTTTTAAAAGAAAATTATTTTTTATTTTGATAAACAAATAAGCTTTCATTTTGGTATAGTTTTTAATATTACCATTATACACTCATCCAGTATATGTATTTTTGAGAATTAAGGGAGTTCTGGCTTGATATTACAAAGTAATATATAAAAGAAAACATAAAGAAAACAAAGAGGAGAAAATTAAGTTATTTCTATGGCAGGTCAATGCTAACATCCAGCTAATTGTAGTTGAATATCTTCTCCTAAAATTTGAAATGAATTGAAAAATAAAAACAAAATAAAGCTTTTATATCTAATAAGTAAAATAAAAACCTTCCCCCTTTTTTTTTTTTGCAATTATGATTTTCCAAAAAGATGTTGGGTAGGTGGAATTTGTGATCGCTGCTATAATTTAAGCGAAAAGACAAAGGGATGAAAGAGTGGAATTTGTTTAGGCAAAAGGGAAGATCACGACGGCCCCACTTATGAAAAAATGTGAAACATATGGACTGCCCTCAAATAATCAAAACTATACTATATATATATGTAATATATAAAATTAGATTGCTTGAAAGAACCATAGAAATCTATTATAATTATTGCCTTTAAAAAGTGAATAGTTGCAGTATTAACGTTCATGTGTCGAATTCTAAAAATGATGTTCCCTCTTAAGAAAAAAATTTGTGAAAACATTCTTCTGAAGAAAAAATAATAATTGGGGATTTTCGTGTCTATTCTAACAATTCTAAATAAACTTCTCATTTGTGAATTTTTAATGATATCTTGATTTTTCTTTTCAGTCTTAGTTTTCTAATAAAAGCATCATATTATAATTTTGTTAAAATAATAATTTGGAATTTAGTTTAACCGTGATGAATGATTTTTCCTTTTGTTTTGCTACTAAAATCTGTGGCGGTTAGAAATCAATACTGGTTTATAATGGCTAATTGAAAATCCTGCAGCAAGTTAACCTGGGAAAAGGAAGGTGTCGCGGTGCCGTCATTCTAGGCCGTAGATGGAATCGTAGAAGATGGCGAAATGCTATCACAAATCTTAATTAGTTTATCGAAGAAGATCTTTTACTTCAAGCACGTGGGTTTGGGCGCTCAGCGCGGCGGAGGAGGCGGAGGAGGTGGTGGCGACGGCGATGGCGACGGCGTGTTTCGGCAGATGCTCTATGCACTCTGTGGTCTCCCGCCGCTACTGCTGGCTTGATGGTTGTGTTGGATTCTTGGAAGTCCCGGTTGTGACTCGCGCAGGTCGATATCTACCACCCGGTCGCCAGTTTCTTTCCTCTCAGGAGCGATATATTTCGTGTCGGTGTGCGGCGAAATATTTACGGCGCATCCATTCTGAACGGCATCAACTGCGAAACCGCGTGGTTTGGGCACATTGGCGAGTGCAGGAATAACATGGATTACGGTTGTAACCGCGCTGGAGTCCGATATCTACGCGATCATCGGTTACGTCTCAGCGAACGATATCTTTCCGTGTCGGCGTGCCTCGAAATCTTTCAGAAATCGCATATTCTCGAACAGCATCAAGCTCTGAAACACACGGTTTCGGAGCACATTGACGGGAATAACATAGTCCACAACATATTCAAAATATTCCAAAAAGGTTGGATCAACATCGAGAAGACACCGAAAATTCACCGGATCAAGAAAATCCTAACGGCTGAAATATTGCAGGAGATTCGAGGGTCTGGCGCGTCAAATCAGCGTACGAAGCGGCGGCGTCGGAGCGCGCGGCGAGTGCATGCCGGCGACAGCGAGCTCCTTAGGTTTCCACTCCGCGTTTGCAATATGGGGCAAGCGGAAACTCACGGCCTCTATGACCACCAGTCTTGTAGCATCTGCGGGATCGTCGAGGAAGCGGATTCTCACGAGAAATTGGGCGGAATCTCCATGCTATCTGGCTGGAGAGCACACGCCATGATTCGGGCGACATGAAAAACGGTCCGTTCGCAGACATCAAAGGCGTGCTTGTGTGCGGTGGTGGCGGCCGGAAGATGGGAAGCGGCGAGCGATGTGGATAAGGAGGCGAGTTCGATTCAATTGTGGTGAAACGACCGCCGTGCGGATCGGGGATAGCGGGCAGCGAGTTGCGGTATTCAACCCAGTGCATGCTACCTTTCTTTAGTAACGGTATGCACCGGTGTGAGTCATGGCGCGTCGAGCTTATTTTTCCTTATGATGCCCGATAGTTCTTCTCTTTTCTCCGATGATCGATTGTTATCTTGATAATAATGTGGCGAGCGGCTACTCGCCATTTTCTTTTCTTGATCTTAGATTTGCTGCGATTCTTTGCCATTTTCTTCTCTTTTCTTGATCTTATGATGCCCAGCTTATTCAACCCATTGACTGGATTTAGCGCTTGTTGGTTGGTTGGTTGGTTGGTAGGAGGATTGATTTATTGGTCATGGAGATTGGAGACTCACCATCATTTCTTCCTCAACTCATTTCATTTTGAGGGCTTTTCAATACGCACTTTAATCATAAATTTGTTTCTTCCTCCTACTCTTCACAAGATTGATTCGGGGAATAGTTCATATCTAAGCTTGACCACAAAAGTGGAAAGAAAAAAATACTAAAGAATAAAAATTTTCATGGGAAACACAAAGGGTTGAACTATAAAAGCTCATTGCGAAATTTTTATAGCAAATACAAAAAGAAAATCAAATATAATCAATATTTCTCAAAATTTCTTTATTTTTAAAATTTTTAATCACATATATTAGAAATAAATAAATAAAATGAGTTTGAATAAAACATATATAATTAATTTATTAAGTTTAAACATATTTTTTATTTTTCTTCAAATTATCTTTTCTTTCACATTTTCTTTTCTTAGTATTTTCACGTTGCCTATCTGTTTGCTACTTTTCTTACCTAAAAAAAAAAAAAAATTGCTATCCTAATGATGAAAATCATATAGGTCCCCGAATAAGTTTCTTGTTCTATAAGCATCATGAAATAGTTTTTAATAACTGTTTCAATAGATTACTTCAAAAATAAATAAATAAATAAGTTTTGATGGTTTGTTTCAAAAATATGTTTCAATATTTCATTACTCCATTGTATCAGATATCAACAAGGTAGGATGAACCCATGAGGTTCGAGTCAATACATTAGGCTTATAAAGTGAGAACCTTAGCTAGCCTATGTGCCTACCTCATTAAGCGAGACCCAAACAACTAGAAATAATGGAAACAAACTCATTTTTCAATGAAAACCCGTTCCTGTATAGCCTTGGAGACTAGTTGAGAATCTGTTTCAAATATGACATTCTAGAAATTCATATTTTTGATCCAAGAGAGGGCCTCCCTTGGACCCTTGGCTTCTGTAATTTTTATATATAATTTTATTGATTCAAACTAGTAATACATGTATATAAATATAGAATCAAAATCATTAAAAAAACATAAAGGATGAAACAGTATCCAAGTTAATAGTATAATGAATTGACTCAGATCCTATACATTTAATAGTTAAGTCTATTAATATTATCATTGTGATTGGAATACACCCATGACTTTAGTTTTGCATGTTATGACATGTGGCTTATTTTCACTTTAGGTTGGGGATCTGGAAGTGAAGCCGTGATCTGATATGTTCAAGATATAGTATTTTTCTAATTTGATTATATTCAAAGTTATTATAAACACCCTCTTCCTATTTAACCCTATTTCGGTGATAGTAAAATTTTGAGCCATCGTTCTTGTGGATGTAGACACAATACCAAACCACGTAAAATCTGTGTATTGTGTTATTTTTGTTTTTCTTCCTCGATTCTTATCATCATTGTTACACAATTCACAACATTGCAACATATTGTCGATCATTGATTTGATTTATTGTCTTTGATCATATATATTTTACTCGTTCAAATCGCCTAAACACAAATAAATGTTGCACCACAATGACGAAAACCAAACATTGTACTAAAATGATACAACCCACCATCGTCCTAAGATGGCGATAATCACTAGCATACGAAGATGACAATCGCTACGCAAGGTAACAACTAAATCCGAAAAAACAAATAACAACCTATATCTATGTGTGGAATGACACTTTATTAAAAATGATGAAAGAGATGTAAAGGAAAGCGATATCAAAATGACAAAAAAAATCATTGAACTTAAAGAAAATAGGCTAGCAGAAAAAGTTAAGCGAAAAAATATTTTAATGTAAGTAAACATATTAAAATATCAAAATTAAAGGACATTTTACTTTACTATGATGTATTAAAAGTGATTAGCTTTCAAAAAATATATATATCAAAATTCTCTATTTTATCTTTCTCTCCATATTTGCGTAAGCAGGTTCCTTGTCTTGAAAAATTCAAAGAAAATAATATTTTATTATTTTAAATAGTTAATGAACTCATTTCTTATTAAACTATAAATGCAAATTTTAGTGATATTCACTTGATTTTATTAAAAATCATTTTATCATATAAATTTTATTTAAAATTTGTTAAGAATATTAAAGATACGAGATATCTTAGGATTTATTATGGTTATTAAAATTTGTTAATTTTATTATTAATTAAAATCCTAATGCAAGTGCTATTTTATCATAAATGGATTTTTTTAAATATTTTATAGGTATGGATGAAATAAAATAAATATTTTACTATTTCATATGCAATTATGTATGGTATAAACTAAATCAATCACTTGAAATTCCTTTAAAAAATAAATAAATCACTAGAAATAAAACTTTAGAACCTAAGGTAACCTTTGTCTTTTTTTATAAATTTTGGTCTCTTATTCTATATATACATGTATTATTTTATATCACACTATCATGCCTATATAGTTAAAGTTAGATTCACACAGTCATCTCCTAATAATAAAGTTGTTTAGTAAAATTTCTAATCATATCTTACCTTTATTAGGAATAAACAGCACGATAAGGAAAAGCTACAATAGCTTTTTTGAAACTCTGTTATTAAAATATAAAAATTCTATTTTTTCCATATAAAATACCGTTCATTGTTTGAATGGGATAAGCTACAACACACATGGCATTCGTGTGACCTTCATGTGGGTGATCCGAACCTGATCACGTGGCATCATGTGAGTGACACAAGCTCGGCATGCAAGAAGGACGGGCGTACACCTTAACCTCGACACCGAGGGCCGCGATCGTGTGCTCATTGAACAAAACACCTCGGGCGATAGGAGATAAAGTAAACCTGAGCTCAACAGGTAGGAAGATCGGACAGCAACCCCATCTCTCGGCAGCCCCTCGGGCAGATTGGAAGGGTGATCTCGGGCAGAGACCGAAGATAAACCACCTCGAGCATGAGAGAAAGAAGCGAGCGAAGAAGGCGTGACGAACCACAGGAGCACGCGTTATAAGGAAATTTATGGTATGAGATTAATATGATAGTGAGTGTATAACGTAAGGGAGTAAAGCACCAATAAATGTCCTATTAAAATATTACGCATGTAACATTACCCCCCGTCAAAGGAAGAATTGAAATTTTTGTCGCGATCTACTTTGTGGAAAGCCAAGACCTTTCCATTGGTGCCATAGGTGGGAACTAATCTCACCTTCCTTGCGACTAAGATATCAAGATGCTCAGTCTAATCAATGGGTGACCTATATTTCAGTTTTGAGCCCTCATTGGACCAAAGCACATTCTTTGCTAGACAAGCGACTAAAGGGACGACATGACTCTCATCGTGGCCCAGTTGGCTTCTTTCACAGTGGCAGCCGCCTCTCTGCTCTAAAAAAAACCTCTTTGCTGAAATGCACTCTCTTTGCCCTTCCTCTCCCCAGATGCGCCTCGGCCATGCATTTGCTTGGACATCCCAACCAGTGGAGCCTTGGGCGTCCAGAGTCGGACAACTTCGCGATCCTCATGCCACCTGAAGCCAATCTCCATGTTCACAGGATGATTATTCTCCTTTTTCTGAGAGGAACACACCCCTACTCCCCATATGGGAGGATCTGCGTCTTTATGAGTCATTTTCTCCCGGGTTAAAATGTCTAGTCATATTCGAGAGATCACAATTTTCTAATTCACAAGTGTGTCACACTTGGGGGTCTCGCTTGGCCTGATCGCATGTAGATCTATGACTTGGGAATTGGGACATACTCCCAGGCCCTTATATGCCTTGAGCGACGAGCCGGAACAATGCCCGGACCTCGGGCCATAGAACCTCTAGCGGCCGGCGGGTTCACTGGGAAACTCTCTTGTGACTTTTGATAAAGGTATTTCCTCCATGTTTACGAGTAATTTTGGTAGATCTCCTTTATAATGAGACTATTATACCCTTGTTGAATTCACGAATAAAAGTTACATTATTTTTCTTTGAAGGATGATATATTATGCCTTGGGCGGCTAGCCCTCGACGACCCTTAGCCTTGGGCAGCATAAGTCTCTACAGGCGTAATGTTCTCCTTGAGATGTTATCCATGAGATGATTATATTATGCCTTGGGCGGCTAGCCCTCGACGACCCTTGGCCTCGGGCAACATAAGTCCTTGCATGTGTTATTTCTCCTTGAGATGTTCTTTGTGAGATGACCTTATGCCTCAGGCACTTGCCCTCGACCTCGGCAGAATAAATCCCTACAGGCTACTTGATAATAAGAAATATATGTGTTAGCCGAATTTCTTGTCAAATGATATTTTCATTAATCCAAAAAACCATGCCGAGAACAAAGCACCTCGGCTGGTTAAAGTACATTTTCAAGAGGACCTGAAGTCTCTACATTTGTCGTCATCATAGTTTCAGATGACCCTTCCTCCATAGGTTCCCACTGGGCTCGGACCATCCTGTGTTATTTTGCTCAGCTTCGTGTACCCAGCTCAGTAGCCTGTCTCTACCTCTGTTGGCCACATCATCCACTAGCTTTGCCACCTTCTCCACATCAGCGGTTGGGACAACATGTTCTTTGGCAAGGTTGGCCCATTTCATTCGAGCTTCCTCCGCGTCACTCTTTGGTCGTGGAACTCACTACATTGCTCGAGCGCCGCCCGATACCTCAAACTTTAGCCACGTGACCTTCGGAAGTATGAACTCCGTCGGATTATCGAATACCTCCAGAGTGCAACAATGGCTTTTTACAATGCACAACAACCAAGGATTTTAGCGTCATTCCAACCACAATGGCGAAGCGATCTTGGGGCCCAGTGGAATGGGATGGCCTTCACGACACACGTGGCATTAGTGTAGGTGACCCAAATGTTCATGTGGATGATTTGAACCCAATCCGCGTGGCATCATGTAGCAGGTGACCTGGCTTCGGCGGGTAAGGAGGATGGGTATGCTACAACCTTAGCCATCTCGAGCCTTGGGATTATCACGCCCCGTACCCGACCAAGTGGCCAAACTACGATCGGGGGCGCTGGTTTTACCATATATACATTTTGAATCTTGTATAAATAAATGTTGCACTGTCATTTCCCGGTTAAGTGAGCCTGATTTTGTCAATTAACACTTTCATTCGATATGACATGTATGCCCTTTCAATATTATCATTTACAAAGCATTATCAGAGTTCATCTCCACAAATAAATCAAATATGTTCTTCCCATGAAAACTTATACATTTTTGTTTCATTACAAAAATGATCAAATAATGTCATGGGATGAAATGTATGCATGAGACGGAGCGTTTGCTTATACTCCGCACGATTCGACGATGACTCACGAGACTCTGATCTTTGCGCTTATCACTAGTCACTTTCGGTAAGCGAGCAATAATAAAAACAATGCGCTAAACATTTTCGTGCTTAGTGGTTCTATGCAATTCTCTCTTCATTTCAATTAAACACAAATATGCAGTTTTTCTAAAACAATGCTTTGGCACGATTTCAATAATCCATGCAATATACATGTCACACCCCGAATTTCACCGGTGTGATTTATGTTACTATTTTACCACTTGATTTTTTTTTTCACAACTTGAGTCTAAACTCCACTTGGAGTAATCACCTGGAAACGTAAATAAAACACTACTCCAGGTCTCTAAACATACATACATATCGGTACAGAGTTAATTCCTCAATGTACCCAAAGAGCATACACTTAAGCCCAGTCAAAATAACATTTACAAAGTTCTAAAACTAGTGGCTACACAAGCTAAATATACAATGATCCACAAAAGATACCAACTGTCCAAATATACAGTGTGAATATCCACATAACACTAAATATTCATCAAAATGTGCTCAACCACCAACAAGCTAAGGTTGGCATACGAACTTCCACGTCTCAAAAAACCTGCGGTCCGACTTTCATGTCCATGGTTGGTCTCTTACCTGCATCTAAGGTGGAGGGAAATAATGGGGTTGAGTTCGACAACTCGGTAGTGAATCCCATAACAAGCCATGCTCATAAAAGCATTTCAATTTATACATAATTCCAAATATCTCAAAACATGAGCATTTTACAAATAATAGGTTGATGATGGAAGCACATGAATGCAATCTGCACCATCTCAGCCCCTCGCCGATGACTCTTTTGGGCTTTCACCCAGGGACTAGCCGATCATCCCCGAACAACGACAAATTCTTGGGACTTACCACGGGGATGCCACATCCCGTATATCTGTGACCTTTTCGAGACTATAACCGAGGACTAAGAATCATGCGTCCGTGTCCACTACATCAATCCACAGGACTCTCAGCAGTCTCATACCCGTGTCATGCTTTAAAACAATTTCTAAAGCATTCAATCACATGGATATTAAAAACATCATGTACCAGTTAATTCAAAGATTTCCATATATATAAAAATATACATTTTATATATCACTAGAAAATCACACAGTCGAACGGAATGGTACTAAATTCCCACGACATCGAGCCACGTCTGAATGAAGAAAGGTTATAAGATCCTACCTTCCTTGGATTCAAAAATCCGCAATTCTCCCAGGAAGTCAAAACTGAGCTACTCCAAAGGATACGCAAATAACAAGTCATAAGATTCCTTAGCCTCTCACAATCCGTGTCACATAAAAATTACTTTCAGAGTGGTACATTACTTTATCACCGCTCGACTCACATATATTCTTATACCTTCCAACATAAACCTTGATCCCCCAGTGCACTCTCTCTTTACTTACTAGGATCAGCATTTAACACCCACCAATGAGTTACACAAACAACACACTCAACAAAAAACACCTCTTGTATTCCTATATCCATATTACTCATTTGAAGATAAAGTGCTAAGGGTTCTTTCCAACTAGAATCACCCAATTCGGAACACCGAAACTCTAGATATGTCCTACACAACATAGCCCCACTTTGAATGAATTTTGGGGTCCAATGGGTTATGAATTTGGACACACATATTTCAGGGATATTTGTGCTCCTTGAAGTCTAGTTTACACAACCGCTTAAATCACTCAATTCGGGCTGAGAAATGATTATGGCCAAAAATACTAACAGCCATAACGAAAAATCCAGCCATGAAAATGCCCGGAGATTTATGATTTTCCAGCTTATAAGTTTCCAACCAAATCAACCCCAACCTCAAACACATCAAACACTCTATTCAGCAGAAACATCTTCCAAACACATCTTAAACAAAATCTGAGGTTTGCCAGCCCATCACTCAACGATCTAAGGTTAGGATGGAAATGCAGCTTTCAAAAGAGAGAAATCATGAATCCATACCCCTCTATACAAAATCCTCAAATCCTTTCTGATAACCAAAGTTAGGGTTTTACCAACTTAAGTATCATTCGTCTAGGGTTAGGAGAAGTTCTTTGAGCCAAAATACAGAAAGAACCATTTTACAAGAATCAAACCAAAAACCCTTACCTTTTTTAGCTTCGATCTCCTTTCATCTCTTCTTCTCCTTCTTCTCTTCTTCCTCTTTCTCCTTTTTTTTTTTTTTTTTTTTTTTTTTTTTTTTTTTTTTTCTCTTCTTGGCGTTTTAACTCTATTTGGGCAAAATGAGAACTATCCCTTTTTGCTAGACTAGTTTTAGTCTTATACCCATTTTTGACTTTAAAGTTTCACTAATAGCAATTTAAGCCATTAACTCTTTCTATTTGCATATCACATTCCCAATCTTATACATTGACCACTAGACCCTTGGCTATTTACCAATTTACCAATTTACCCTTGGCTCTAGTATTAAACCCGGGTCTATCGTTTTATTTTTGAAAAAAATAATATTTAGCTATTGTAATAATTCGAAGATTATTTGTTCCCTCCCCTTAAAGGAATTTCGTCCCCGAAATTAAACCGTACTAACCTTTGAAGAGTTCCGGGTACCTCTTCTTCACATATGCTTCAAGTTCCCATGTAGCTTCTTCCACTCCATGGTGTTCCCATAACACCTTTACTAGAGGAATAACTTTGTTCCGCAACACGCGTTCTTACACATCTAGAATCTTCCTTGGCCGCTCTTCATATTTCATATTCTCTTACAATTTCAATTCCTGCCAATCTAGTATGTGCGAAACATCTGGCTCATACTTCCGCAATAAGGAAACGTGGAATACGTCGTGTATACCAGCAAGCTGGCGGAAGAGCTAAACACGGTAAACTACCTCTCCAACTCTTTGGAGAATCTCAAATGGACCAATGTACCTAGGGGCCAGTTTCCCCTTTTTACCAAAACGAAACACTCCCTTGCGAGGCGACACTCGCAAAAACACATGGTCCCCAACCTGAAACTCTAAGGGTCTCCTCCTGTGGTCAGCATAACTTTTCTGTCTGCTTTGTGCTGCCAACAGCCTGTCACGGATCACCCTTATCTTCTCTGTCGTTTCATGCAACTGGACCAATCAAAGTAGCCTCTCACGATTCGAGTCCAAGTACATTAGCGATCTACATGGCCTTCCATAAAGAGCTTCATATGGTGCCATCCCGATCTTTGCTCTGGAAGCGTACTCACGCCATGAAGCTCAATCGAGGCAAATGTTCCATCCAACTCCCCTGGAAGTCTAACACACATGCTTTAAGCATATCTTCCAGAATATGAATCACTCTCTCAGATTACCCGTCAGTCTGAGGGTGAAATGTTGTACTCAATCTCAATTACATTCCCCAGCTTTACGCAAGACCGCGGAATCTAGGGACGTAAACCTCAAGTCCCTATCGACACAATGGAGAGGTACATATGCAACCTCACAATCTCCCTCATACAGAGCTTGCTCGGTAAGAACATAGTCAGTGGTCCTTATTGCTAAGAAATGTGCTGATTTAGTCAACCGGTCAACAACCACCCAAACATTATCTTTACCTTGGTGAGTCTTAGGCAAACCAGTCACGAAGTCCATCGTCACATGATCCCATTTCCATTCGTATTTGTGCGTTTCAAATATCAGCCCTGGCGGTCTCGGTGCTCGACTTTCACTTGTTAGCACGTCGAACCTTGGAGACGAAACTCTCTCACGATCTCTCTTCTCATGCACCACCAAAATTGGCGCCTCAGAGTCGTGGTACATCTTTGTCTCACGGGATGTCACCCGAGTGAGCTAGTGATGAGCTTACTCGTCACCTCACTCTCTCAGCTAATATCGTCAAACCTGAACAATGCGTTGAAATAGATTCACTCCATTTGCATGGTGCTCGCGCCAGTGCATCACGGCTACCACTTGTGGCGTGCACCAAACTTCATATCACTCCTGCGGCCCTCGATGACTCTTAGTAAAAGCGTTGGGTGTTTACCAGCGTATAAAAACATGCCTTAGGCTCATCCCCATCAAAGCACGAGGTGGAACTAAGCCCAATGTAATCATACATATTCCACTCATAAACCCATCAAACTAACGATGCTCCTTGATTTTCTACTCAAGGCATCGACAACCACATTTGCTTTACGGGATGTTACCGAGAAAAGTCAAAGTCCTCAGTGTCTCCATCCATCTTCTGCACTTTGGCAATTCAAATCTCGAGTAAAGATATGTTTCAAACTCTTGTGGTGGAGAACACTTCCCAACTTTCACCATACGGTGGTGCCTCCATAACTTTAGGGCCAAACACCCTTTGCGGCGGCTCTAAATCATGCGTGGGAATTAATTCTCTTCTCATGTTTCTTCTGGTACTTGCCTAGAGGCCATAGAGGCAACCCTCGACCTTTTTGCACAAGCACGCACGAAGCCAACTCTCAAGGCATCCACGAACCGTGTACTTTCCCCGCTCACGGAGTAATGCTCACGGCGTTATGATCATCATTCTCTTTAGGCTCCTGGAAGAGACTCCTCACACTTGTCATTCCGGTCCAAGCTCACTCCATGCGTGTCGGTCTGAGTCGTGAGGACGTCGCCGATCCGGGAGAAGTTCTCGATAAACGGCCCGGTAATAACCGGCCTGAAAGCTACGTATCACCAGACACTCTTGGGTCGCTCCACCGCTGGCCTCAGCCTTTGCGGATCCTTTGAAATACCTTCATGGAACACCGTATACAGGAGCTGGTTTCATGCCAACCGAAATCACACTTTTCGGCGGAATACAGCGATTCTCTCCCGGTGCACATGGCGCCAAGCGTAAATGTTGCTCATGCTCGGCGCTCGACCCTTGGAATATATCGGGATGTCGTCCACAAACACTACCACAAACTGATCCAAATCTGGATGATATATCTATTCGTATCCATAAGGCGGTGGGCATTAGTCAATCCAAAAGGCATGTGACAAACTGAAGTGTCCGTACCTCGTGCGCTTGGTCTTAGGGATCATCTCTGAGGTCTCGTACTCTCAGCGTGATACGGATCTTAAGTCGTTTTTTTCGAGAGTAAACAAGCCCCATTCCAGGCGATCCAGAAACAAATCCCTCAGTAAATACTTGAAGAGTGGGTACTTGTTCTTCAGTTACTCTATTCAACTTAGGTAATCCACACCTGACCGTAGCGTTTCGTCTTTCATACTCTGAAACGTCTTGGGCTTTAAAGGCGGGTACTTTGGTCGGGATAAGAACCCGCACACCCTACAAATTCCTGCGGTTGGCCAGAGTTCCAGCTCCATAAAAAAAGCTCAAGGCTGGAGCCATCAGGGAATGGGTAGTGAGAAATAGGTTGATCGCAGGGATCTGAATCGATGGAGAAATCCATGTTCTCTCCATGGGGAGAATGCAATCTGTGACTCATCGGGAAATACGTCGGCGAAATCACACTTATTGGAATACGACCATCGTCCACCTTCTTTAATCTCCCCGGCATAGTAAAGGAAGTGTTGTATTCTTTCCCAACCACTTATTCTCCATCTCTATCAATGGTCGAGTCGGACCACCCCCTCGTCCGCGTAGAAGGTACGACATGTGACCCAGCGATAATCACGGAAGGTCACCTTCTTGAAAACGATCGGACCGCGTGATGTGGGGCTAAGCAATCCAATCCCGCAATCCGCGTCAAACAAGCGTCATGTGTAGGATGCTAAATTCGATCCGCGGCTTACGTAATCCTGGCTGGTGACCACCTGACCCACTGAAGTCCAGCCAAAGCTTCCGTCCAGCCACCGTAGGTGTCTCGACAAACAAAAGGACAAAGAGAGTGAAATTTGCAATCCTCCTAGAAGTCAAAAATAAGGAAGCAAAAAAGTAGACATAAATGAGCAGGATGCACCGAATCAAACAACATGCCTAAGTGCTATAACATAAAACCATACTTTCCTTGCCACACCGGGCTCTGGATCTTGAGGGTACGCCATAGCGAAAACTACGCTCTGAGACCTTGGCCGATGTAGATCTGGGTCTTCCCTTTCTTGGGATCTCACTCCCTTGGGCGTCACTCCTTGAACAACGCGAATAACATTGGTCGAAACTGCCTTGAGGAGGCTGGGTGTTACCAGCTGGCGCAACAGGAGCTTACCCGCCAGTATCTGTGTGTGCGCTCATGTAGTCAGGGGCTTGTGTCCCTGGCCCCAGTACTCCCAGCACCTGTTGCATGAACTGTGCTTTGTGTACCGTTCAGCAGGCGCTTAGCCCTCTTATCCTTGACACAGAAGTCTCCAAACACGGAATTCTTGTTCTTTCCTTTTTGTACCTCAAGTTTTGCCCCCTCTCATTAATCGGGCTCGTCTGCCGCTCTTTGGCAGGTCTGAAGCATAAAAGGAGCCACCTGAGCCCGAATGTTCAGCCTCAGACCCTCTTGAAACTGTTCGGCTCTCATCTGCTTAAGCTTGCCACCATATGTTGTACCTTAGATAACAAAGTGAATTGGGAGGCATACTCGGTTATAGTCATACCCACTGCTGCAGTGCACCCAAACTCGATCTTACGTCTCCTCGTGGCCTTGGGAAAATGCAGCAGGGTAACCTCAGTGAGTCCACCCCATGTGGCACATGTAGATTTTTAACCATATCCCTGTTGTATCGACCTCGTCCCTCAACATAAGGAGGCTAGAATACTCTCCATCCTCGAGGACTTCAAGACATCTAAAATCTTCTTCGGCTTCCTTTGTGATATAGGCCTCGAGGAAGTTGATACCGCCGAAACAACGGGGAACCGTGCGCGAAATCCTTGATCAGCGCCGTCCATATTCTTGAATGACCCTCGGAGGTAACGCCACCACCCTCTCTCGACCCTATCCTCTTGCCTTTGGTGAAGAGGATCTCCCGCAGTAATCGACCCTTAGTGGAATCCACTCCTTCTTCCTCTAATCATTGTCTATAAATATGGAAAAAGACAATTAGTTATCACAATGTCATGGTACAAGAACCAATAATAACTCAAGGGTTCTCAACATCAAATTTTTTTCATAGATATGCAATCTTGACCGCTATTGACGTATCTTACCCGATTCAGGACAGTTGCACATGGTATAAGAATCATTACACACTAACCAACACCATGGAAAAAAATCCATACAAGCATTATAATATCTAAACTTGTTATATCATGCTTACAATCACACCAACATGTTATCACATAGTCTCATGTAAACATGTTATCTTTAAATACCCTTCAATAGGCATCCTTCGCTAGGAAGCCTTATACCATATATGAAATCATATCATCCCTCGATAGCCTAGTCTGGCATTAAAAACCTAAGCTCATAGTCATAGCTTAAAGTGTGCCTAGGAATCCTTTGTGTATCTATTGAATTTTCCTTTTCAATATACAAGGATTTATCCGTAGCTCGTGCAACTTGTCACGAATTCCACGGTGTGATTTATGTTACTATTTTACCACACGATTTTTTCACAACTTGAGTCTAACTCCACATGGAGTAATCACTGGAAGCGATAAATAAAACACTACTTCAGGTCTCGAACATGCACACATATCGATCTGAGTTAATTCCTCAATGTACCCAAAACTATACACTTACACTTGATCAAAATAACATTTACACAAAGTTCCAAAACTAGTGGCTACCACAAGCCCAATTCTCTGATGATCCACAAAAGATATAAATTGTCCCAAATATACGGTGTGAATAATACATAACATTAAATATTCATCAAAATGTATGCTCAACCACCAACAAGTTAAGGTTGGCATACAAGCTTCCCATCCTCAAAAAACCTTGCGAGTCAAACTTTCATAATCCTGCTTGGTTGGTCTAGTACGCATCTAAGGTGGAGGAAATAATATAGGGTTGAGTTCGACAACTTCATTAGTGAATCCCATAACAAGCCATGCTCATAAAAACATTTCCAATTTATACATAATTCCAAAATATCTCAAAACATGAGCATTTTACAAATAATAGGTTGATGATGAAACACATGAATGCAATACTACCATCTCGACCTCGTAGTGACTCTTTTGATCACCCGAGGATTAACCCGATCATCCCGAACAACGACAAATTCTTTGGGACACTGGGATATGCCCACATCTCGTATATACGTGACCTTTTCTAAGACTACAACAGGTGAGTGTAGTCCATGTCACCATCAATGGGACTACTCACTTGCAGTCTCATACCCGTGTCATGCTTTAAAACAAGCATTCAATCATGGATATTTAAAAACATCATGTACCAGTTAATTCAAAGATTTCCATATATAAAAATATACATTTATATATCACTAGAAAATCTACAGTCAAAAGAACGGAATGGCGTGCTGAATTATAACATCAAACCACGGTGCTGAAGCGGGGAGAAGGTTATAGATCCTACCTTCCTTGGATTCAAAGGAATCATGATTGCCAGGAGTTAAAACGAGACTACTCCAAAGGATGCGCAAATAACAAGTCATAAGATTCCTTAACTTCTCACAATCCGTGTCACATAAAAAATTACTTTCCCAGTGGTCTATTACTTTATCACCACTCGACTCACATATATTCTTATACCTTCGACATGACCTTGATCCCCATTACCTCCTCTCTTACACTTACTAGGATCAACATTGCTTTTGCAATAGGGTTACACAAACAACACACTCAGCAAAACACCTCTTGTATTCCTATCTCCATATTACTCATTTTGAAGATAAAGTGCTAGGTTCTTTTCATTTTGGAATCCTGGTCGGAGCACCTAAACTCTAGATATGTTCTACACAACATAGCCCCACTTTGAATGAATTTTGGGGTCCAATGAGTTACGAATTTGGACACACATATTTCAGGGATATTTGTGCTCCTTGAAGTCTAGTTTACACAGCCATGAATCACTGATTCGGGCCGAGAAATGACGAGTTATGGCGAATGCTAACACTAGCCATAATCGAAAAATCCGATGACCCTCCCGAAAATGCCGAATTTATGATTTTCCCCGCACTTTTTCCATAAGTTTCCAGCCGATAGCCCCGACACTCAAACACACATCAAAGCCACTCTATTCAACCCAAACATCTTCCAAAACACATCTTAAGCAAAGAATCTAGGGTTTGCCAACCCATCGCTCAACTAATCTAAGGTTAGGATGAAACCACAGCTTTCAAAAGAAGAAATCCATGAATCCTTCCCTCTATACAAAATCCCCTCGAATCATTACCAGTGTAAGGTTGGGTTTCTATATCCTTCAAATCTAGGGTTAGGAGAAGTTCCCTCAACAAACCCTAGAAAAAGAACCATTTTATAAGGAATCAAACCAAAGGCCTTACCTTTTTGGCTCAATCCTCTTTAGCCTCTTCCTTTCTCTTTCTTCTCTTCTTAACCTTCTTCTTCTTCTTCCCTCTTTCTCCTCTCTTCTTCACGTTTTTTCCTAACTCTATTTGAGCAAAAATAGGAACATCCCTTTTGCTAGACTAGTTTTTAATTACAGCGATTTCGCTCATTAACTCTTTTACATTTGCATATCACATTCCCAATCTTATACATTGACCACTAGACTTTCTCATTAATGGCCCAAGGGTCCTCAAGTGGTAAATTTACCAATTTACCCTTGGCTCTCTTGTATTAAACTCGGGTCTATCGTTTTATTTTCGGAAAAATAATATTTAGCTATTGTAATAATTCAGGGTGTTACAATACATTATATATATGCGCTTATTTCGCATACTTTCATTTACAAATCATTTGATCACTTTATACAATTTCATATACAATATTTCATTCAAAACTCAAATCATGCATTTCACACATTTACTTATAATTTTGCCCTTAAACGTATTTAACCATTTCTTTCGATTGCTGGGATAACGGATCATCGGCATAGTCTCGTACAGGGTGTAGGCCGGTAGAAAAAACATTTTATAACCTGATGGTCCAGTTCAGAATGCTGATTATTTGAAAATCATTTATTAGTGTACACTGCAAATCTTGTCCTCTTTGGGTTCACGGATCGGTATGTCACTATATTTCATTCGTTCACGATCTTTGCCTAGTTTGACCTTATTATGGTATATTAATCTATCCTTAACTTTCGAATATGACCAGAATATAACATTCTATTAAAAGTTCCTTCGATCTAGTAATTTACAATATTGTATATACATTTATACCCAAATAATACATTTTGATACTCATGCAATTTTTATGGCAATGCATTTGAAATCAATTTTCCCAAATCACTTAAAACAAATCACATATGCGGTTTTCTTGAAAATCATTTCAACCAACAATCACAAAACGAAATAAGAAGAGGTATAGAGAACAAACCCAAAAGGTTGTCATACCATCGATTCTCATTCTCGAGAATCTTGCTTGGAGTGGGGCTTCCTTGTCCTGTACAATCCATCACAATTAGAGAACAATATTAGTTGACTTATTTAGGTTTCTGGTGGGTTGTTTTTACCCAACTTCCCTTAAAGTAAAATTTTAAAACGAATAGGCCATATTTTATGACTTCTTTCAAGTTCATTGTTCCCCCCTAAATATACTTTATTCAGAAATTGGAATCATCAATTAGACATTAAAACTCAGATATATTCCAAAATAATGGGACTACTATTATTTTCAAAATGGAATCGAATTTAGAAAATAGAGCTTCACTTTGGCTAATTTCTAGGTCCAATGGGGTCAAAATTTGAATACACTTATTTCAAAGAGATTTGTTCTCTTAGAACTCTAGTTTATCCAAAAATTTGAATCACTCAATTTGGATGAGTGAAACTCAACTTATGGCCTAAATACCAAAACTATTCTAAAACACTAAAACTGTACCAAACTGAACCAAAATTTGCCTAAAAATAGAGCCTCACTTTAAACAAATTTTAGGTTCAATGGGGTCCAAATTTGAATACACTTATTTCAAGGATATTTGTTCTCCTAGAAGTCTAGTTTACCCACAAATTTGAATCACTCAATTTAGATGAGTGAAACTCAACTTATGACCTAAATACCAAAACTGTATCAAATTGAACCATAATTTGCCTGAAAACAGAGCCTCACTTTGACGAATTTCTGGGTCCAATGGGGTCCAAATTTGGATATACTCATTTCAAAGAGATTTGCTCTCCTAGAAGTCTAGTTTATCCAAAAATTTGAATAACTTAATTTAGATGAGTGATGACCAAGTTATAGCAAAAACCAAACATGGGTTTTGAAATTTTTTGATAGCATCTCCCTTAAAACCCCAACATTTCCTTTATACAAAAATTCTTCAAAACCAATCCTAACCCAAAAACACTTTGAAACTTAACCCAAAACAACTTCAAAACTAATCTACAACCATTTAAAACACTTCTATTCTGATTTGGGGTTTTCATCAAACCCAAACACAACATTTAGGGGAAGTTAGGGTTGGTTCTCACCTTAAAATCTCTTGATTTTCTTCCCACTAACTTGACTCTAGCTTTATTTTTGCTTGATCAAATGGAAACTAAGATGGAGAGAATCACACCAACTTGGCTCCTCTCAAACCATGTCCTTCTCTTCTCTTTTACCCAAATGAAAACTCTCTCATTCTAAGACCAAAAATTGGTCTCAATTCACATCTTAATAAGGCCATGTTTGACTCTCACATTTTTATTCATTTTCCTTTTTTTTGGCATTTTGGTCCTTCTTTTGTCTTTCATTTCATCAAATTTTCCATTTTGGCATATACACTTACTCATTTATAACCCTTAGGTCCTCATTTTGACATTTTACCAATTTAACCTTAATTATTTTATAATTTCTGGGTTTTATCATTTTTTTTGTTCTTTAATAACATAAATTCCGGAAAAATACAATTTAACTTATTTTATACCATAAACATGTTATAAAACTGTTACGTTACTTTTAGGGCATTACATAGGAGATCGTGTGCTCGATTGAATAAGACACCTCGAGCATGGATGATAAAGCAAACCCAAGCTCAACAAGCAAGAAGATCGGACAAAAACCCTAACTCGGCAATCTCGGGCAACTGGAAGGGTGAGGTTGGACACACGAGAAGATAAACCACCTCGGGCATAGGAGAAAAAAGCGAGCGAAGAAGGTGTAATGGATCACATGAGCATGCGTTATGAGGAAATTTATGGTAGGAGATTAATATGATAATGAGTGTATAACGTAAGGGAGTAAAGAGCCAATAAATGTCCCGTTTAAATGCTCGTGCTTATAACATTTCACCCCCACTAATGGGTATAAAAGGTCGGGAAAGGAGATCAAATGGAGAAGAACTGGGGTACATGCCCAATCTACTTTGGCCAAATCCAAGACCTTTCCAATTGTCTTGAAAAATTCAAAGAAAATAATATTTTAATTATTTTAAAATAGTTAATAACTCTCATTACGCCCATCGTACCTAGCTCATGTGGTGGGAACATTCCAACATTTTAAAAAAAGGTGGGGCATATGAAGGAGAAGGATCCAAGTTTGAGTCTTAATGGGATAGTTTTCTACACATTATAACTAAAATTAACGCTATAAAAAAATTGACTCTCATTTATTGTTAGACTATAAATGTAAATTTTACATGATCTTCACGAATTATATTAAAAAAATCATTTTTTCTACAATTAAATATTTTAGTTACAATGTAAAGACTATGCTTACTAGGACTCTAATCGAATCCCCCTCCACATGCCACAGCAACTTTGTGACGTTAAGCGCTTTACAGCATGAAGGCTAAGCATGATGGGCTACTAAAAAATTATTTATTACTCATTATGTCTAACTCAGAGTTAGTGGCGTTACCATTAAATAGGCAAAGGGCATATGGAGAAGGGGTTGTCTCGGGTTTAAGTCCTATTGGGCACAATTTATTATCTTGAAACTAGAGTGTATTTTTTTACTATTTTATACGGATGCATAAAATAAAATAAATATTCTTTTAGTAAATTCGATATTCATCTAAATATGAATATTTATCCATGTAATAAATATCATTTACTATTTCATCTGTAGTCATGTGATATAAATTAAATCACTCACTTGAAATTCTTTTTTAAAAAAATCAATGCTATAAATAAAATTGCAGAACCTAAGGTAACATTTGTCTTTTAAAAAAAATTGGGTCTCTTTTTCTATATATACATGCAATATCTTTATATATATGTGTAATATTCAATCAGTTACTTGTAATCAACTACTTTACCAAATAGTAATCTATAATCAAATAGTAACTATAAAGTTTATCGGATTAGCTATTAGTGCAATTATCAGCTAGGTTTTCTTATCCAAAAGATACGTGTGTGGTCGAGAAAGGATAGCAATATAGATTTAGTGTGATACCAAATTCAGAATGTGAACTATGATATAAAGTAATTTTATTTTTATTAAAAAATAGACCTTTTAGATAAAATGGCGATAAATAGAAAAACCACTATGGAGCTTTGGAGAGGACCCGAGTTCACGGCAAAGGTAGGCCTTCACGGAAGTTGCATTTTGTAGAGAGTTATTTAAATGCATATATATATATATATATATATATATATATATATATATATATATATATATATATATATATATATATAGAGGATTGCATTGTAGAGTTATTTTAAATATATATATATAATTTTTTTTAAATATTTATTAAGCCCAATATGTTTCTGAGGACGGTTGGCGGGTTGGCTAGCAAGCCTTACCCTAGAAGGGCCAGTGGGCGGTTTGATCTACCTCGAGTGGTTTACAGTATGAGGATGTTTTTCGGGATGAGCTACCAGATTGCCTCCGTAGGGTGGTAGACCCGATTGTCGAGTTACACACCACAGTGCCAGCCCGTCTACATGACTCTTTGCCTTAAGATGGCACCAATTGAGTTAGTAGGAACTCGAGTCCATTTCACGGGAGTTCTTGGACAAGGGTTCGATGGGCCGAGCACTTCACCATGGGGTGCTCCGGTTCTATTTTCAAAGAAGAAGGACAAGACCCTTCGATTGTGCATTGATTACAGGTAGTTGAACAGGGTTACAATCAAGAATCGGTACCCATTACCGAGGATTAACGATTTGTTTGATCAGTTGAGAGGAGCGTGAGTCTACTCTAAGATAGACCTTCGCACTTGTTACTGCTTCGTCCTTATTCGTATGCCGAATTCTATTCCCCTGGCGTGGAGTCGTTCTCTAACACATTGTATCTTTACAGTGGAATCTGGTCATCTCCACGAGGGAGTAGTCGATTTAGTTGATCGATGAAGACTACTCTTACAGTGTGATTTAAAGAAAGTGTAGGGTTGTGTTGTTTTGATTGAATGGTTGATTGGTTTAAATGTTGCGGAAAGACAATTCTTTGGGATTTTTAGGGTTCCTTCACCACGATCATGTAAGTCCCACCTCTTATTTTACAAACTCATCTAGGAACCATTGATAAATGGTCTTTGATGAAATTTATCTTCACAAATGCTCTTTGGAAAATAATGATGATTAGATAATACTAAGCACTTGTTCCCAATTAATACGAACCCTTAGCTGCGCATTGTGCGTCAAACACAGCGTGTACGAGATATCACCCGTTCACCACGTTGTCAAGAATAGTACTTGACAAGGATTTACAAAATGTTTGCACAGAGTGATTAGCACACCGCAATCCAGTGAAGTTCAAAAGAAGGTGAGGGACTATACCTTGATCAGGGTGAGTTTCCACCGTAGAATCCCAGCATTAGGGGTTTAGAACTCCATGGAACTTATAAGAACAATTATCATTTAGAAGGAGTCTAATCATAAAACAATACTTTTAGAAAATCGAGTCGATTTGCAAACCTAAGAATGAAGAATGTGAAATACTATGATTAGGCAAATAATTGTTCTATTTGAAAGATTACATATGCTTGAATTCAAAAGCAAGAAAAAAGTCTTCAATACGGATACATAAATTCATTCAAAGCAATGGAGAGGAACTCCTCTCTTATTATAGAAAACCTAACCCTAGAAGTCAAAAAGCTGCCTTCTCCATCTATCCTCCGCCTTTTATACTCATTTCCAATGTCATCTCGTGTTCAAGGATGATTGACAAGTATGCCCCTGCGTTAGGATCACAATTCTGCTCCATTCCCGCACTTCTCATACATGTGTCTGGTGCACATTAATGAATGTACCGGTACACTTTGCTCTTAATTTCACGATCGGTGTAAATTTTATTTACAAATATCTGGTACTTCCTTACTTGCCACTTTTTTTAGCAAGGTGTACTGTACACATAAAGATGTACCCGGTACACTTACCACTCTGGTGCTTTCTAGCATTCTTTGGAGTTCGGACCGTCAATCGTTTGCCCACATTCTCAGTTCTTCATATTGTCTTCCCGGACATAAATCTTTGTACGCTTATGTTTAAGACCTGAAAAGACCTACACCAGTCTAAAACACAAAAGAGATTAAAAGTACCTATCCTCATCGTTGAATGTGGGTAAATTGTGATTTGTATGTGCTAGAATTCTCATAATTGTTTAACCGATTGTGTATTGTCAGTTACCATCAGCTGAGGTTAGGAGACAAATATCCCTAAGGCGGCGTTCGGGATAGCGTTATGGGCACTTTGAGTTTGCCAGTGGTACCCTTTAAGTTGTGTCGCTAGCATTCTTGGACCTCATCATAGGGTATTCCAACCCTATCTAGATGGGTTAATAAGTAGTCTTTATGGATGACATTTTGATCTGCTCCCGATCTCAGTGGGAACATGAGTATCATTGAGGATCGTTTTATAGTTCTTTGAGAGATCATCGGCTATATGCCAAATTCGATGGTCTGGTTTTGGCTTCTTGAGGGTGAGATTTTTAGGACACGTGTGTCGGCATCAAGCGTGTCAGTGGACCCAGAGAAGGTTTAGGCCGTAATGGGTTGGGAGGCGAAGTCGGGTCTTGAATCGTGGTTTCTGGGATTAGGTTGGTACTATGGAGATTCATTGAGAGTTCTCTGGGTCGCGGCACCTATGATGAGATTGACCCGGAAGGAGGTCAGGTTTGATTGGGATGATCGATGCGAGGAGGCATTCCAGGAGTTAAAAAGGAGGCTTACTATTGCTCCTATCTTGATAGTCCCGGATAGGGGACATGGGTACATAGTGTATTGTGATGCCTTGAGGGCCGGATTGGGATGTATTTTGATCACGGTCAAGGGTAGTAGCTTATAGTTCCATGGGTTGAAGAATCATGGCGGGGAATTACCCCCACACACGACATGGAGTTAGCGGCGTGTCTTTTCCTTGAATATTTGGCGCCCAGTATTTATATGATGAATAGTTCGAGTGTACTGATCCACAAGGCGAAGTATATTTTCACCTTGACGGGACCTCAATATGAGGCAACGCAAATGGATGGAGTTCCTAGAGGATTATGACTTCACTTTGCATTACCATCCTGGTAAGGCAAATGTGGTGGCTGATGCCCTCAGTTGGAAGTAACTGGGAGCGTTGGCTAGATAGCTTCCCGGGAGTGGCGGATACTCAAGACTATGGGACAGTTTAGGCTACAGTACAACGAGCAGGCACAGGGTATGTTGGGAAGTTTAGTGGCTGTGTCTCTGAGTTAGTGTGATTGAGTCTGGGATTGGGACCTTGGAGATAGTGTCCATCAAGGACCGGAGTCTGATTAAGTCTGGTGTGAGTACCAGACCATCCACGCGGATGTTGTCGCCGGTATAGAATGTAGCGCCCCAAACGCAAGGGTCCGTTGACTACCGTCAATCCGTGGAAACACTCGTGAATGTCGGGTGACGAGCATTTATAGCGAAAATCGGGCGAGAGTCTCAGCACAATACGGGGAGCTCTACCCCGAATACAAAACCGACATATACCTTTTGGCGGTCTGATATATCGATCACATGGTATCTGGCCGCCAGGCCCACAAGCGATGCTCATAATACATACTAACTATAGTCAACTATATCCAATAGTTCTAAGAGTTAGTAAATTACTCTTATCTGACATATATCAAAATTAGAAATTCTAATACATGTGGAAAAATCATCAAAGCCAGGAGCTTTGCCCAGCTTCGACCTCTAGACAAGCCATTCTCGCGCCTCCCACAGCCTTGTAAAATAATATCCTCGGCGGGGTGAGCTAATGCTCGGTAGATGGAATCGCCTAAGTGGGCTACTCTCACACCTAGTGCGGTCTGAAATATTTCAATTAAAAACACACATTTAAGCAAATGCATGATCCTACTTGGAGATATCTGCATGGCTTGACTTTCAATCCAGAGTCCTCACAGAGCTCTCCCTCACACACTCGCCCCTAAGCCTCGTATAGAGAATATTATGTTTTATTTGTGGACTACCCTCCGATGTATATCGAATTGAAGTTTGTCTCAGGCGATTGATATTTGATATGGACTACCCTCGAATCATTTCTAGTTTTAGACAACCTTAGAACCATTTTCTGGAGCTGATCTCATGCGCTGCTCCTATAGTCCTAGGACATTCCAGTGCATATGGAATGCATGTATGCCATTTCCAATACAATCTAATGACATGCAAATATGTAAACATGCATATATTTACAAAAATTTAATTCACACAATCATGTCATGTGAATTAATTAATTCATACATCAAAATGTGCAGCCAGGCTAATGATCAAACACGAGCAATTTAATTTAAATCACTCGACCAAACACATATTTTCACAAAAATATATTTTTTAGAACACTGTTTCGGGAATAGTGAAACCCTCGGTTACTATTCCCGAAAAATCACAATTCATCGGTTCACCTTGTGAACCCGCATTTTTCCGGCCATTTCCGGCCTCATTACAATCAATACATGATTTATGCAGGCTTTGGCAGAATTAAAACACCTAAACAACCCTCACGATTACGAGCTAAACATTTGGTTTCAAAAATTCATATGGTCGGTCCAGGTTTGGGACGATCAAAGCTTGACCTAACGGCCTGTTCGGCTCAAACATTTGTAAAGTACTTAAGGGAATAAAACCCAAGTAAAAGAAAACCCCTACCTCTCGGGTTTGAAACTCCTAAATCAAGACACCACCTTGCCGCGTGGCAGTTCTCCTTCTTGTCGAAGGCTTAGACGGTAGTTTATTAAATATAAGAGAGAAGTCAGAGACCTTCTCTCTAAAACCTCCATTTTCGTTTCTGCAGCAGCTACTAGACCTTCTCTCCTTCAATTCACATTTTTTTCCTCTTTTGAATTTGAGAAGATCAATACTATTCACTATCTTGTCTTTTAGTGACTTAAATCAATTCCTATAATGCCAATTTTGTCCCTCTTTCCCGCTTTGACATCTGCCTCACCCGCATCCATTTTCCTAATTTCTCTACTCATGCCACTTATGGCACACATGAGTACGCAGTTATATGATTGTCGCATTGAAATCGCTTTACTCAAGATCAAACGCGATGCCTCGAAAACGTGTAAATCTCGACCGTCCTCGGAATTCGACGAAATTTTTACGCCGCTGCTAGCTAGATTTCACGAGACGATTCCAACGGAAACTGCTTGGCCATCCGAGATCTAGAGAATAAATTACGATTTGGAACTGAAAGTACTATATTTTGTAACCCGAAATTACGATTTACCATTTTCTCCTTAAATCGAATTTCTGCCCACATTCTCCCCTCTTAAAAGGAATTTCGTCCCGAAATTCTGAACAATCAAAATCACTCACATGCATATGCCACGTGCACTCTATCATGCATGTAAACAGTCATTTAAATTTTAAACGACTAAACTACGTACCTTCATCCCCCGACCAGCAGTGGGACAGTGGCCCGTGATCGTGTCCTCGGCTCTCCCACGTGACTCCTCCACCCATAGTGCCTCCATAGTACCCTCATTTGCAGCTGCCCTCACGGCCTTGCGTCGCAAAAACCCGATCACGACCATCAACAATGCACACCGGTCCCTCCTCGGCGTCCCATCCGTGTCAACCTCAATCTCGTCCCTAATCCACCACATGAGCCGGATCTCGGAGTATATCTCCCGAGCATGGAGACGTGAAATACCCGTGACACCCGACATGCTCGGGCGCGTAATGCTAATCTGCACGCAATCTGGTGCCTACCTGGGAGTATCTCGAAGGGTTCAATGAACGTCGGCAATAGCTTCCCACGCTTGCCGAACCTGACCACTTTCAGCATCACCTTCAAGAATGCTGATCCCAACCCTCGAACTCTAAGGGTCGACAGCCGCACATCCGCATAGCTCTTCTCCGCCGGCTCGAGCCGTGAGAAGACGCCGGTCGTGTCAAGCCCACCTTCCTGATATGTCTCTAATCGGGACGACTACGACGGAGCTCTCTCCCACCCTGGCCCAACATAATCTGCACCCGCATGGCCTCCCATACAATGCCTCATACGGTGCCATCTGTATACTCGCCTGATAACTGTTGTTGTAGGCGAATTCCACTAAGGGCAAATGATCCTCCCAGCTGCCCTTATGATCCAGGACGCATGCTCTCAGCATGTTCTCTAACACCTATATAGTCCTCTCAGACTGACCATTTATCTGAGGGTGGAACGCTGTACTCATAGTCACTGCAAACATAGCCTTTGAAACTCTTCCAAAAGTACCGTAAAACTCGTGTCCTCCTATCCGACACTATGGATACCGGTACGCCATGTAGCCACTGACTTCAATGTACAACCGCCAGTAATCTCTCCAAGGCGGCGTCATCCGCGACTACTAGAAAATATGCCGACTTCGGAGTCGTGTCCACTTCATCACCCATACCGCTGCCATGCCTCGGCCGGCCTGCGGGCAAGTGGGTCACAAAGTCCATCGTGGCGTGCTCCCACTTCCACTCAGCCACCTCCAATGGCTGAAGTAACCCTGTTGGCTTCTGGTGCTCAGCCTTAACCTACTAACACGTGAGACATCGTCGAACAAAGTCCCCACTGCGGTTCATCCCACTCCAATAGTACCGACGACGAAGATCCCGGTACATCTTTGTGCCCCGATGTACCATGTAATCAGAGCAAGAAACTCCCCGAGAATCTCCTCTCAAATTCCACAATCGGGAAAGCCACTACCCGTCCCCTATATCGAAGACTACCATCCACGTGGAACGGTCCGGGCCCCTCGTCACCCGTGCACTGACCGCACCGTCCCCGATGGACACCATTCCCACGCCCACACCGGGACTCAATCACCGGTCAATAGAGACTCAAGTAGCCACTAAACTCCCCAAGGTACCCCCGAGTCCCGTCGTCGTACTATAGCCCAACCGGTCCCACGCTCGAGCATCCGCCACTTCGAAGCTACACTAGCCACGCTCGTGACTTTCGACCGAGTGTATCAGCTACCACATTTTGCCTTACCGGATGGTAATGCAAAAGTAGTCATAATCCTCTAGGAACTCCATCCATCCGCTGCCTCATATTGAGGTCCCGTTGCGTGAAAATATACTCGTAATTTCTATGGTCCGAAAGTACACCTCGAACTCCTCTCGTAGTGGCGCCTGCAAATCTCAAGGCGAAGACTACCGCCGCTAACTCCATGTTGCGTGGTGTGGGGTAATTCTCGCTCGTGATTCTTCAATCGACGAGAACCATGTTACTACCCTCCCTGACCGCATCAAAACACATCCCATCCGCCCTCGAGGCATCACAATACACCGTGTACCCTGGGTCCCGTCCGAACTATCAAGATGAGAGTCGCAAGTCTCCCTTAACTCCCGGGAATGCCTCCGCATCGGGTCATCCCAATCAAACTGACCTCCTTCAGTGGTCAACCTAGTCATAGGTGCCGCTATCCCGAGAGAAATCCTCAATGAATTTCCGGTGAATACCCAAACAATCCCAAGTAAACTACTTTATCTCGAAGATCGACTTCGGGCCTCCCAACTCACATCACCGCCTCGACCTTCTCTCCGGGTCGACCGACACTCCCGAAGGTCGACACCACGTGTCCTTAAAAATCTCACCGCAGCCGTAACTCGCACTCACTCGAACTCGCGTACGCCTAATGGTCTCTCAACAACTGTAAAACAATCCTCAAGTGATACTCATGCTCCCACTCTGACTGGGAGTAGATCAAAATGTCATCCATGAACACTACGACAATCTGATCTAGATAGGGTTGGAATACCCTATGCATGAGATCCATGAATGTTGGGCCGGGCGCATTCGGTTAATCCAGCGGCATTACCAGAACCTCAAAGTGCCCATAACGCGTCCGAAACACCGTCTTAGGGATATCTATCTCCCTAACTCCTCGCCTGATTGTAACCGCTATGTAAGGTTCATCTTGGAATAGACTCGCGCCCTCTCAACCGATCAAACAAATCACAACTTGCAATGGGTACCGATTCTTGATCGTAACCGTTCAATCGGGTTTAATCAATGCACAATCGAAGGGTTTGGTCCTTTCGCAAATAGAACCTGAGCTCCCATGGTGAAGTAAGTCTTGGCCTAATGAACCCCTTGTCCAATAGTTCCCGTGAATCGGACTCGAGTTCCCGCAATCAATCGGTGCCATCCTGGGCGCGGAGTCACAGAGACGGCGGGCACCAGGCGTAACCCCGATACCGGTCTACTACCCTCCGCGCCATGAGGTAGTCCAAGTAGCTCATCCGGAAAACATCCACATACTTGCATACTACCGAGGTAGATCTAAGTCCTGGTCTCTCCTCGTCCCTCCAGTAAGGCTCGCCTACCAACCCGCTTAATCGGCCCCCGACACTGGACTCATATACCCAAGCTGGGGGTAAAATGTCATGCTTCGTCCCCCGAAATACCAAACGAGTACCGCGCGGTAAAGTGCATGACGGGCCACAATCGATAACGACCTTGCAGTCGCCGCCCGCCCATCCCCAAGATGACACGAACTCGACATGTCCATGATCCTCAGTCCACCGTGAGTAGAGTCCCCGAGATCTCCACTAGCTTGCAACCCGACATATCATCCCTATTCTGCCCTAATCCCTAGGAGAACTCACATACAAGTCTCCTCTAAGGTCTCAACCTTAAGCCCAACCCTGGACACTAACCTGATACAACAATGAATGAATGCGAAGCACCGTAATCAAATAACACTCTAGCCCATAAAGTAGATAGCAAAACATACCCCCGTATAACCTGGGCTGGACTGGCCGACTTAGCTCGCGGTGTGACGGCGCAGACACGCCTTGGTCCTCGATGTCCCCGCCCTCGTGGCCTCGCCCCTTCCGCCTACCCATACTCCGGCCTCTCGTGTCCGCCTCTCTCGTGAAATGTGGGGTGCCCGTAGCTCCCTCGAAATCGAGACCGGGGCCCTCCGCCCGTACTGCGGCCGTAGAGGAATGTATTGTATCATCTCTCGCCCTGCTATCGATTGGGATTGTGATGTCCCAAAACCCCGGGATCTCGCCTCTCGGGGCAATCCTGCCTCATGTGTTCAAAGCACGACAATGGTACACACCACCGGGTCCCGGGTCGACCACAACAATCCTCATCCCCCGGTCTCGGCCCGACGGTCGCGACTGAACCCTCGTGAACTAGAAGTCGCTTTTCCCGAACCGAAGAAGGACTAATTAGCCTTCGGCACTAACACTCTCAGAACCTGCAGCAAGCCCTGCCATCCCCTCCATCTCTCTCTCTATGGTCGAGTCGCCCCAACCATGTAAACCAGAAGATCCCAGAGGCGTAGCCCTGACAACCCCGTCCTGAATGGACAACTTCAGTCCATTCTCGAATCTTCTCACCTTGGCCAGGTCGGTGGTCACGTAATCATCAGCAAATCGGGCTAACTCTGTGAATCTAGCCACGTAGTTCAACGCGGGCCATCGCCCCCGCCCAGCCTAGGAACTTCGAGTCTCTCGCATGCCCCGCAGCCTCCGGGAAAGTACTTACCCATGAACAGCTCCCGAAACTCTGCCCATGTCATACCTCTTAAGTCTCTAGAAGTCCTAGCCCATTCCACTATACCCGGGTCTCTCGCCCCTCTAGCCGGAATGCGCCTAACTCGATCCCGGGCCTGATTCAGGTGACCTCCCAGTAGCCCGACGCGCTCTCGACTTCATAAAACCAATGGTCCGTCACCATTCTGGGCCCCCTCCCCGTGAACGCCTGAGGGTGGTGCGCCTAAATCTCCCCTCCCCCTCCGGAGGTTACTAGGTCCCTCCCCGACCACCGCTATGCTAGCCTCGTGCAATAGCAGCCGCCGCACTCATGCCTCAAGAAAGGCCTGCTGATTAAATACCGGCTGTCGGTCGTAAATACCTAAGTGGTGCCCCCATCAAAGGCCCCGTGGACGTCCCCACGCCCCGGGTCCTCTACTGTAAAGATCTACACAATTAAATGGCGCTTAAATCTCAATACATTATCTTTAAGGCATAAACACACTTCGAGACAATTAATCATACACAAAATCAGTGCGGTTATATATCACATCCCCCGCATTTATAAGTAATAAGGCAATCATTTCATTTTAAACAAATCATTTTGATCAACAAATTTTATTTTAAAATTTTATTTTTCGAAAAATTCATTTATTTTTTTTTTTTGATTTTGATTTGATTTTAATTAAATTTAAAAATATTTTTTTCGAACTTTTTTTTGTAATGAACAAGCAGTTCATTTAGTGATCAGAACAAGACGAGTCAAACTCGGTCAAAAACCGAGTCGAGTACACAAACACCCAACCCGTCTGGGCCGAGCACACCTGGGGGCGCCTCTCGGCCCCAGGCCGCCCGCTCCGCACGCCCCATGCGCCTACCGGCCGCGCGCCAGGCGCTCTGCCGCCATACGCCCATGCCGCCCAAGGCGCCCCATGCCCGGGGTCCGGGTCAAGGCACCACAGCACGCCGCGCCCAAACCCGCCGCGCAAGGCCCGCGCGCGCCCCGGCCTCACGCCCGCGCGCGCCGCGCGCCGGCCGGCGCCCCAGCCACTCCCGCGCGCCCGCCGCCCGCCCAGCTCCCTGGGTCACCATACGCTTTGGGCGCAGCCCACCCGCTTCCGACTAACAAAATTTTGGTTTTTCATTATATTTGTTTTTTTTTCATTTCTTCCAGCTACTGGAAAACACTAAAAATATATACCTATATATTTTTATTTTTTTTTCATTTTCCAAGATACTCTAATAAATTATAAAAATTCATTTTCTTCATTTTTCTTTCATTTTCTTTAGTTTTCCACCTTGTAAAATCAAAAAAAATAATTTTTTTTTTCTTCACCTCTAAACCAATAAATTTTAAGTAAATTTTATTTGAATTACTTTTGCTTTTCCAGCTTTTACCATCGTAAAATTCAAGCTTGGCTTAACACATCAATGTGCTAATCACTGGGCAACAATAGAGACAACTTTCTAACACAGAACAATTAATGATGGTTATAATGGCACACCATTCAAACAACCAATGTATCAAAGCACACGTAAAACACAATACGGTAGTGTTCTAGTTTTGTCTCGTTCCTCCTAAGCAATCTCATACCTAAACCCACTGAATCCACACCCCAGTGGGTGATGTTCCTACACCAAAGACTATGGCCTGCCCAAATCCCCCTTGCCCTAGGTAGCCGATACTTAGGCTCGATACCGTCGTGACGCCCCAAACCCGGGGTCCGTTGACTACCCACAATTCAGAAACACTGCGTGGATCACCTGGGTGACCCATACATTTCTCATTTAAAATCTAAAGAGTCCCCTTTGTACGGAGCTCTGCACTAAATACAAACCCCGCATATACCTGTCCCGCTAGTGCAACAGTGTCCAATATATCCAATATATCCAATCATGATGATAACACGCCACTGGGCTCCACACAAACGATATCATAATACATACTAACTAGCAACTAACTATATCCAATATTTCTGATGGTAAATTACCTTATACAACATATATCAAATTAAATTCTAAATGCTATGGAAAAAATCATCAAAGGCCACACCCGCTTTCTCACAAACTCGGGCCAGACAGCCCGCCCCCTGCACGCTTCCCGTACCTGTAAAATAATATCCCCATTGTGGTGAGCTAATGCTCGCAACGCCCTATGGGCTATCACCCAAGGTGTGCAATGTTCCAAATTAAACACACATTCAAGCAAATGCATGATCCTACTTAAATGTCTACATGACCAACTCAGATCCCGAGTCCTCACCGACTCCCTCACACTCGCCTAAGCCTTGTATGAGAATATTATGTTTTATTTGTGGACTACCCTCCGATGTTATAAATTGTGGACCATCTCCGATGTTATGTTTAGTGGACTACCCTCCGATGTATATCAATCACGCTCCGACGATTGATATTTCCTTAAGTATGGACTACCCTCCGATCATTTCTAGTTTTAGACAACCTTCCAACCATTTTCTAGACTCGTCTCATGCACTAACTCCCTATAGTCCTCGACGTTTCCAAGGCATATGGAATTCATGTATGCAATTTCAATACAAATTTAATCATGCAAATATGTAAACATGCATATATTTACAAAAATTTAATTCACACAATCATGTCATGTAAATTAATTAATTCATACATCAAAATTAGCTCACTTGGGCTAATGATCAAACACGAGCAATTTAATATAAATCACTCGACCAAACACATATTTTCACAAAATATATTTAGAACATCGGCCGTGGGAATAGTGAAACCCTAAGCATTATTCTCGAAAAAATCAGACCATCGGTTCACCTTAGAACTCCGCATTTTCCGGCCATTTCCGGGCTCCTCATTATAATCAATACATGATTTAATACAAACTTTGTGAATTAAACACCCAAACAGCTCCTCACGCCATTTAGCCAAACATTTTGGTTTCAAAATTCATATCAATTCGTCCTGCTCGGGATCGATCAAACGGCCCCCAACGGTCTCTATCTTATCAAACATTTGTGTAAAGTACCTAAAGCGGAATAAACCCAAGTAGGAAACCCTGACCTCCTGAGTTCAGGAAACTCCCAACCGCATTCCATGCAAGCCCCTCGCGCAGCAGCGCCTCCTTCGTCTCGAAGATTGTCAAGGGTCGGATTGGTTGCAAATCTAGAAAGGTCGGTGACCTTCTCTAAACTCCATTTTCGCTTTCGCAGTTGTGCAATTGACCTTCTCCCTTCAATTCACGTTTTTTCCTCTCTTTGAATTTTAGAAGATCAATACCATTCACTATCTGCCTTTGGGCTGACTTAAATCCACCTCATAATGCCAATTTGTCCCTCTTTTTCCTCAGCTTTTGGAGATTCGCTCTACCGGTCAGTCCATTTTCCTCATTTCTACTCATGCCACTTACACACATGATTACGCAGCCATATGTGATTTTCGCATCGAAAAATCAAAGTTGACACACCAAACTGCGTGATGCCTCGAAAACGCAAAATTCGACCGTCTCTAATTACGAAATTTTACGTGCTAGCTAGATTTTATGAGATCATTCCAACGGAAACTGTCATTATCCGAGACTCCAGAGAATAAATTACTTGATTTTTAACCGAAAAGTACTATTTCTTAAACTAAACATTTATCGTAATCGAAATTTCGATTATTTTCCCAGAAATTGGAATTTCTAGTCTTACATAGAATACTGGTGAAGTGGTTCCCGCTTGACCAATTTGAGAGAGGAGAGATTCTTAGGAGATTCTGTTTCTCGATTTGTCAAGATTCAGTGGCACCTAAGATATACCATGATCTTCGTTGCCAATACTATTGGAGCGGGATGAAGAGACACGTAGGGGACTTTGTTCGACGATGTCTCACGTGTCAGCAAGTTAAGGCGCACCGTGGTCAAATAGGTTTACTAAACATTGAGGTGGTCGAGTGGAAGCGGGAGTCACATGATGGATTTTGTGACCCACTTACCATGGACACCACAGGGACATGATGCGGTATGGGTGATAAGGATCCACTCACGAAGTTGACATTTTCAGTCAGTGGGCGAATTTAATCTTCACATCGAGAGATTATGTTTGGTTGTATATTCGAGAGATAGTCCATGGAGTACCAAAGATCCATAGTGCCTGGATAGAGACCCGAGGTTTACTTCACTTCTTGGAAGAGTTTCTAAAAGGTGGGCACACTTTGGTCGACCATGAGTATAGCTTTCCACCCACATACAGATGGTCGGGCCAAAGAGACTATATTGTGTGTTAGAGGACATGTCGCGAGCATGCGTCCCGGATCATATGTAGCTGGAAGAGCATTTTCCTTAGTGGAATTTTGCATACAACAGCTTATCAGAGAGTATACAAATGGCACCATATGAGGTATTGTATAGCTGCATATCACCGATATGTTTGACCAGGGAGAGAGCTCCATTACTGGTCCCGATTCATTAGAGACATCCGAGAAGGCGAGCTTGATACGATAGCTGCCTTCACGGCCAGCCTGCCAGAGGAGCTATAAGCCGATGTGCTACGCCGACCCTTAGAGTTCGAGAGGTCAAGATCACGCCTTCTCAAGGTGATGCCTAAGAGAGAGGAGGGTTAGGTTCCCAAGCGCTGAAGCTATCGCCGAGGTTTATTTGGCCTTTCGAGATACTCGAGAGGGTAGTCACAGTAGCGTACCGGTTGGCTTTACCGCTCAGCATGTCGCGTGTCCACGAGGTATTTCACGTCCACGCTTGGGAGGTACACTCTAAATCCGCCATGTAGTGGATCGGGGAGATTGAGGCTGACACCTGATAGGACCTTCGAGTGGCGGACCAAAGGTGCATTATGGATAGCCGGATCGCTCTTATGACGCAAGATTGAGTTATGAGGGTGTTACGCGCACCGCGGGAGTAGAGAGGAGTCAACTGGATTAGTTATCACGATGCGCCACCTATCCCTTCGCTTAAGGATGAAAGTACGCGGTTTAGTCGCTTAATAATTAAATGACTAGTTTACATGCATGTATAATGCAATGCTGTATACTTTTTACGTGATTCGCAGATTGTAATGCACTCGAGATCTAAATTCCTTTTGCTGAGTAAACCCGAGAAAATTCAAATTTTCTAAAAAAGGGTAAAACAGTAATTTTGGTAAAAATATGAAAATTTCAGATTCCTGACATTTAACCATCACGTTGAATCCAGAAATCTCAACACGTTTGAGACTGTCACTTCTGAGGATGCTAATTTATGTTTTATGCACTGTGTTTGAGTATAAACTGCTCAGAGAGGACATATGATGGAAAAACACCATCATATAAAATTTCATGTGACAAGACAGTTGGTAATGATTAGAGGGATGATGAAAATGAGTGGCTTAAATTGTGCCAAGTGTTAAAATCCAAAACTTAGGGACAGGATGGGAATTATGGAAATGTTTAATGAGAATAAAACAAAGAAGAATAGTGATCTTCTGCTCCAAAGCAGCGCACCTGGGCAAAGGAGTGGTCGGTTCGCTTAGAGAGAGAGAGCTCTTCTCTAGATTTCAATGCTCTGACCGTTTGCATCCATTTCTGTCAAGAAGCAAAGTCGATCTATGTGAGGGCCATGCGATATCCGATTTTGTGGAGTTTCTGACAACTCCAAGATGTAGGATCTTTCCTACTTGGTTTATTCTTTGGATAAGAGCCATTTTATGGATAGGATTTGTCGAGGGCCCTGGTGGCCGTGATATCGGTCCCAAAAGCTTTGAACCGAGCGGAGAAATCTCTAAATGTGGTCGTGAATGCTACAACTCGAGGGTTTCACCGTTCAATGCGAAATAGTCAGGTGACTTTTGGTGTGATTTTTGTGTTGTTGAGTGATTCAAAATGAATTGTTTGTAATTGTTAATTAGCCCATGTGAGTTAATTTTGGTGTTATTGATGTGAATTTAATAACATGAATTGTGTGAATTAATTATGTTAATATATACATGTTTTATATATTAGCATGAATATTGGGATCGATAATGCATTCCATACAGACTCGTGGGCACCCTAGAATATTAGAGCTTGAGTGCAATGACACTAAAATGAAAAAAAGAAAAAGAAAAATGTTTGGAAAGGAATCTCGACGAAGATTTTCGAGAATCGTGTCGAGATCGTCTGAACAACTATGCCTGAGCGCTCATGAATCAAGCCGCAGGTTATCCAACGCATTTTCGGGAGGGTAGTCCAATATATTTACCGAATCTCTTAAGAGTAAGTTTTCTATAAACAAAAGCTTTGTTTTGAAACTCGTGATTTTACTCGCATTTGACTATTTAGGTGATTGTGTGAGTGAGCTCATGAGGACTCGGTGACATGGCTCAAGCATGTATACATTTAAGTAGATCATGTATTTACTGAGTGTGATTGTCACATGATATGTGCACTTGGTGGGGGAGTAACTCACGAGGAAATTTTCATCATCGCTTTGCTTACCCTATCGAGGGATCACTATTTCGTACATGGAGGCTGTGAGGACGACACTCACTAGAGGCCCATTTTAAAAGAAAATGCATAGGCTTGGGTATTCGTTTTGTATAACATGTAATAAAACCTAAATTTTGATATATGTTTGGTAAAGAGTAATTTATTAACTCTTGAACTATTGTATAGTTGATGTATTTTGTGAGTATTGATGCAGGGGCCCAAGTGGCCATTATTTTACTCGTATGGACTGTGGTGACCATAGTTAATTGTCGGGACATGTTTTGTACCTGCAGAGCTCTCCGTACAAAGGACTCTCGCCCACCCGTGGAGGTGTCCGGTTACCGACATCCATGAGTATTCTCGCAGTTGACGTTGTCAACTGACCCCTCGGTTTTAGCGCCACACTCTTTGTCAGGACAAATGCTCTTTTCAAATTTCAGTTCTCGCGTGTTTTTGTTGCGCATATAGTCGGGCCGGTTACGAGAGGTGTTCTTTCGATATGTTTGGAAATTTTGTCGCGATAGACAAAACCGGCAAGCCACGACAAAGACCGCCGTACTACTTTTTTTGCTTCTTTTTCTACTGAATTATCTCTTTTTTCAATTAACACCTACAAAACACAAAGTTGCTGAATATTCCATAATTTGGACATAAAAATAGATCTGAAACTATTAAAAACATGCTCGAAAAATGGATTAAAAATAGATGAGTTTAAGACTCATCACATATGTATGTTATTTGTATGTGCTTGTGTGTGTGAATTTCAGGGGCGAAATTCTTTTAACGGGAGAAGAATGTAAAACCCGGATAAAATTTAATTTTTCGAAACTCCGTAAACGGTAAATTGTCGTTTATAATACAGTTGCAAACCCGAATTTTCTAGATCTAGGATGATGATGAAATGGACCTCATCGTTGATTCGCCTTGCGAAATCTAGTTACTGCATGAATTTATCAATTTCGAGACACGTGATTTTACAATTTTCGTGTCGTGCTTCAAAGTGACCCAAAATGGAATTTTTGAGAAAACCTCTAAAGTGAAAATAATTAAGTAAAGTTCATTTAAAATAAATTGAACTTGAACCGATGAAATAAATTGTTTCGAGCAGAAACTATAATGCATCAGTCACAAAGGACACGCATTTATCGTAGTTTTCACCACTTAAACTTAAGTGAGGGGCTTGGGACAAAGGGTCTCATTATGATTTCCTACTGGAAACCGTGAGATAGGAGAAAGGGAGAGAAAAGAGAGAACTCCAAGCTTCTCTCTTCAATCTATGGAGTTCCATCGATCGGATTTCGTCGAGCCAAGGCTTAAAGTTCATCACCTCGACAAGGGCTACGTGTGGGTACCAAAAAGAAGGGATTTAACCGAAGATACAAGGGAGGAGATCTCGGGAAATAAAAAATTTTAGGATTAGGAGGTGTTCTTGAGACCTCCTTCGGTTCTACTATGCTCAAAGAGGTAGGGATTCTTCCTACTTTTGTTTATTTCCATCGTAAGGGTCTGATTTTGGGGCGAATGTTGTGTAGAGGCCCTAAGGGCCTGTTTGGCTGATTTAGGAACTGTTTAAAATTGTTTTAATGGCTTATTTGTGGGTTGGTTTACATGGTTCGTAAGGATCAAAGATGTGGAAAAAAAAAGGATATGTGAGTGGTTAAGGGGAAATTATGCCAAAAATTTCTAGACCTCGCCCTGTTTTCTACCATAACTTACATACGACTATAAATCGGATGATTCTAGTTGGAGATGAACCCTAAGAACAAGAGCTACAAAGTTTTAGATGATAACAAGGTTTAAATCCATCTCTAGAAACCCTAAAAAGGAGTTTTATAGTAAGATACTGATTCTGTCCCCTCTACACGAGTAGCTAATGTTATTTGTACCATATATTGGGTTATACTGATCTAAATTATGTGAATCAAAATCCAACTAAAACTAGACACATAGGAGAGTAACTTTCATTATGAAATTATGGTCATATTATGCCTCTATTGAACCTAGAAATTCGTCCAATTAAGAACACAATATTGCCCCTAGAAACTGTTCAGGAGCAGTCAGAAATGTTTTGTCCATATATCCTAATTTAAAGCTCTAAATGACCTGATCTATGATCTTTTGGAAACTTAAGACATAAGTTGACATTTTCTTAGAAGATCACTTTGTCTTAAAACCTTGTTTACAAGGTCAAAATTTGTAGTTGGGACGGACTTGAGATGTAAGCTAGCTAGGGACAGCTACGCCTTGAGCCCAGCTTAATGGGGTCAAGAAGTTATTGTTGTGGGCACTCTATATGCCACATTTTGTCCTAAGAATTAAGTGTGTTGTTGCTTGATGTGTGATAGCATGCTTGTTTGTTGTGGTTTGGTGAAATGTTAATATGTGTGTTCTAAATGTATTAACATTGTTGTGAATGTTTAATTGGAAATTATATGCATGTAATATAATTGTCCATGATACAAGGTAAATTGTATGGTTTATATGGTTCATATGACATTCATTACATGTGGGATATGACATTAACATGCAATGACACATTGCATTGCATCATTCACGGGAACATCGCATTTCATGGGTGTGGGTGCATGGTTAGTATCAACACCATAATTGGCTGGTGAAAAACTAGGATTGGTTTACTATAATCCAACTAAGTGGAAATCCAAACCAGTGTAGACTGGTGCGTGAGCGTAATGAGACTCTAGAAATCCGCTACCCATAAAAGACACAATGATTTTATAAATAAAATGATCATTCGAGAAATGACATCCAAAAAGTTTTGGTTTATAAAACATGACTTTTGTTTTAAAAAGGATCATTGAATATAATCCATCAATGATGGTTTTTATCACACATGGGTATCACATTGTGTGGTGGGAGTTGATAAAAACTCGGGTATGGGAGTTGGTAAAGACTCGGGCATGGTGCATGAGTGAGTTTCATCTCTACTTCACATATTATCGAAGGGTAGAATTCCAACTCAGACTCCATATTCCTGTTTGGAATTGTGATTGTTAAGGTGAACATTGCATGTGCACTTAGGTGGGGAGTAGCCTCTATAGCAATTACTCTACTAGGCGAGGCTCACCTTATATTGGATAACATTTCAGGTTGGAAATGCGCTGGTGAGCGGTTCTCATCCGGAGCCACGAGAGTTAAGAAAGCCGACTTGTGGCTTTGTAATCATTTTTGTAAAATGTTTGAAGTAAATTCATTTTGACATGTACTAATGTATTAATGAGTGAAATTGAACTCATATGTAATTTTATGTGTAAGAGTTGTGTTTTACTCCATAAATGGACTTGGTGCGATCATTGTGTTATATTAGGCTGGATAGGTCCATGTGTTCAGATAATGTATAGGTTTGGAATTGATAGAGCTCCTTGTATTAAAGCGGAGACTCCTGTCTGATTTTTGTTAAATTATGTATCCTAGTAAATGGGACACATGATGTGAGATCTAAGTTACTCACAACTTTGTGGCTTTCCACTGGTTGGTGGGTGATCAATCCACTCCTGATTTTGAGCTTCAATCTGAATGATTTGGTGTCATCCCTGATTAAGCCACCCAATGCCGATATGCATTTCATCTCTCCTTAGCCTCATTTTGAACTAATGAGCCCGATTTCTTTTCTTTTGAAACCAAATCACACACATTAAACCATTCTCACATCAACAACCTTCAGCAAAGAACCCAATTTACCCAAAATATGCTGGAAAATAAGAAATTAACATAAAAGGGATGAAGAACACGTTTGGGGAAATCTGGAATGTCAAATGCAAGAAGCTGGAAGTAAATTGATTAAGAAAATTGTTGATGCATAGATGGAAAGAATACAAAAAGCAAACTGTGAGAAAAAACCAAGTTGAGTAAGTCAAGCCTTGTAGCCTTCCTACTTAGAGTTATTAAGTCCTTAGGGGTGTTTCAACACCTAGTACCCTAATCCCAATTGGCATGGGAGTTGTTAACCCAAAGCTTGCTATAGGGGTAGGTAGAAAGCTTAATAAGGCTAGACATTGCACTACTCATTTGAACCTTACTGAAAAGTCAATGAGAAACAAGATGTGGTTTTGTGAAGAGAATGTCATATTTTTGCATATTGAATGGTAGAAAGGAGATAACAAAAAAGATGCACCCAAACAAGTTTGGGGGAGATATATTTGACGACATGGGGAAAAAGATAAGAAGAAAGGATAGAGAATGCAATCATAAGCAGATAAGAAAGAATGTGTATATTGGGTAAGTTAAATCCTAAAAATTCTTATTCAATTACCCTTACCCAAGCCTCACAATAGATGCTTAAAAGACATATTTGATCTTGAAGGCTGTGTCACGCTTGCATTAGTGGAGGAAAATCTGACCAACAAGTCTATGGGACTTAGAATGATATCAAAACATCTATAACCATCCATAGATCTCATAAAAATACCTAATTTGTTGATCTGTTCAGGGCATAACCAACACACACTCAATCATTCAAGAACAAGGAACTGAAGCTGTATGCAAATATGAGAGCTATTTGTATGTGCATAAAATGATACAAGAAATCTGATCCTTTAATTGAAGTGTGTGTTAGAAATTCTATTCATAATTGATTAATCCTTGAAATTAAATGCCATCATTTATGCAAACTGCTGTTGGGAATAATAAGCCATAAAATTCATTGAATTCTGGATTGATTGTGGACAATCAAAAATTTCTTTTATTTGCTTGAGGATAAGCAAAACTTTAAGTTTGGGGGAGTTTGATAAGCATGAATTTTATGGTTATTTTATATCCATTTTTGCATGACTTTTGATGTTAAATATTCATTTTAAATGCAAATTATGGATACTTCACTAAATTTAGTGTTTTTGTAGGAATATAATGAAAAACAAATAAAACAACAAGGAAAGAAGCAAATAGTGGTGAAAAGTCTAGAGTCGCGACATCAGATGACCAGAGTTGTGACATCAGCAGAGGAATATCGTGACATTATTTCAGAGTCGTGACATCATATGACCAAACTCACGACATTTTTTTCAGAGTCACAACATTAAGTGATCAGAGTTGCGACATCGGGACTTAGAGTCGTGACATCAACAATAGCAGTTAAAGTTACAACATTAGTTGAGGAATGTCGCGACATCATATAAGAGTCGCGACATTGGCTGAAGGCATTAGAATATAAGGATCAGAGTCGCAACATCATATTGTAGTCGCGACATTAGAACTCATCAACAACATTCAGAGTCGCAATGTTAACACTCAGAGTCATGACATTGAGTAGACAAGCAAACTGCAGAGTCGCAACACCAAAAGAAGAGCGACAACATCACAACAGCAATGTCACGACATTAGTCGCAACATTAGGCACAACTAGGGCAGATTTTTAGGCTTTTCGAAGTTCGCATTATCTGCCTCGTTTTTAGGGCCCAATCATTAGAGCCTATAAATATAAGCACCTTGGGTAGAGTGTGCATAGATTGATCAATTAGTGATTGTCACTTGTGATCCAGTTATGGAAGGTAAGCTCCCTCTAGGAAAGGATTTTGGTGTTTTGAGTATTGTTTGTAGTATTTAATGATGTTGTGGGTATGAAAACTGGATTAATTTAATTGGTATTGCTCTTGTAATGAGCTGTTCTGAATATCTATATTCTATACCCAGAAAGAATTGTATCTGTGCTTTGATTTCTAGGATCCCTCTAAGTGACATAGAGATGGACTACCTGAGAGTAAAGAGCAGTAACTTGGGGATACATTGCATTGATATCCAATGAACTAATGTACTCTAAGTATCACTCTAGTGAATCACAGTTGATGTTCTAGCCTTTGACTTCAAAGTTCCATTATAGGTGATACAGCACAAGTGTGTTCCCGAGGAACAAGGACCATTTGTTGATATATGTTTAACACTTAGGGGTTTCATCTCAGTTTAAGAGAATAATCTTGATTCGGTGTTAGCAAATATTGTAATCAAGGAGAGAGAGTATTCTAATTGAATTGTAGATTGAGATACCAATTACTTTTGTAAAACCCGAGAAAAATCGATTTTTTCTGAAAAGGGCAAAACGGTAATTTATCGCTATATTACAAGTTGAAGACCTGAAAATATTCTAGATCTCGGATGAAAAATGGACCACACCGTTGGATTCTGCCTCGCAAAATCTAGCCATCTTTACAAATTTCACACCCTAAGGTAGTTGGAATTTCACGTTTTCAGCGACATGTGTCCACGACTCTGTGTGACTAGATTTATGAAAATCTCACAAGTTAGGAAATAACTTGAGATGGAATCATGATAGAATATGATTGTTGAACTAGGTAGAAATAAATCGCTCAAGCCACACCTGATCCAGGTTTGGACATGTGACACGATGTGGGCCACGACTTAAACTTAAACAAAAAGAGGAAACTAGGGCAGAAAATAACATTTTTTTTGCTGCTATGTACACGTGAGAGTGAGAGAAGAGAGAAAGAGGAGAGCTAAGGGCTTATTTTTGCAATCTACAGAGTTTCGTCGGTTGAAGTTCGTCGGGCCAAGAATGAAAGTTCATCACATCGACGAGGGCTACACATGGGTACCGAAAATGCGGGATTTCGCTGAGGTGAGGAGTTCGGGAAATCAAAGGTTTTTTTGGTTTAAGAAGTGTCTACGAGGCTTCCTAGGGTTCCTTCTACGCTCCAAGAGGTATGTAATTCTTCCTACTTGGGTTTATTTTCCATTTTTGGGCAAAAAGATGGGAGATTGTTCGAGTTCTAGTTCGATGCCCTTCGCCTAGGCGAGGACACGGGGTTCTTTAGGAAGAATGAGTCTTCATCTAGGCAAAGGGGTTTTTCCTAGGTGAACCGGAGGAAAAGAATTTGGAGCGCTCGGGTCCGCTCAGTGATGCTTGCTTGCCTAAAGTGAACCACTTCACCTGTGCGTAAGGTAGGCTACGCCTTAGGGAAGCCCATGATCGTGGTGGAGACATGTGTTTGGCAAGTATCTTGGGTTAGCTCGTGGGCTCATTTTCATGATTGTCAGGGCTTTCTTCGGGGCCATTGTATGACTTTTTTTTAAACTGTCATTGCTTGAATAAGGAGTGACATGTTTGGATGTCAATATGTGTGTTCTAATGTATTGACATGAGATGAATTTCTATGTGCAAATGGCCATTACATGGCTTCTGATTATGTCATTGGCACATGGAATATTAGCATGTTGTATGTTGATGTTGATATATCACGGTGCATAATATATTGACATGAATGAAATGTAGTATGGAAGTCATATCTGAGGTGATGTGATTTGTCCGCAGATGAGTGAAGTGTGGATTGTGTTGTCTATGTAGCATTCATTATACATGTGGCATGATATAACATGCAATGGCGCATTGCATTGCATATGCATGGGGACATCGCATTGAATGGGTGTGAGTGCATGGTTATAATCAACATTGTGTTTGGTGTTTGATTGGGTGGGCTCGGTACCTTTGGACGACGTCCAACAGAGTCGCATGGTTACATGAAATGGTAAAAGAAAACTTGTATCGGGTAATAGCAAGCATGGATAGATACCCCCTCGTGTGAAAGACCTAGTATTTGTGGTTAGACATAATTCCATTGGTGAAAGCCCATGAAAGTGTTTAGGCGTGCAAAGCCTACGGTGCAACACCAAACATTTGCTGCCCACACAAGACACATGAGTTTTGTATATAAATTATCATTGAGGTGTAACATCCAAAAAGCTTTTGGTTTAAAAACAAATGAATTTGTTTTGTAAAATGATCATTAGATGTAATCCAGAAATAATGGATTTTATCACGCATGGGCTTTGGCATTGTGTGATAGGAATCAGTAAAGAATCGGGTGTGATTGTAGTCGGTAAGGACTCGAGGCATGGTACATAATTGAGTCTCATCTCATTTCATGGCATGACATGTAGGATTCCATAGTAGAAATTGCATGTTTTTACTTGGAATGTGAATGTGAATTTGTGGAACATGACCATTGTATGTGCACTTAGGTGAGGAGTAGCCTTTGTAGGAAATGTTATTCTCTGGGTGGCTGCCTTTATGGGGAAAGCTGTTCGGTGCGAGGGTGTATGGGTGGACAACGCTCATTCGAAGCCGTAATTGTAAAAAAGGATAACATGTGGCTTTGATAAATCTTTTTGTAAAAACTTTGGAACAATCTAGTTTCGGTATGTAATAATGGTAAGAGAGTCGTGATCGAACTCTTACAGACCGTTTTAAATGTAATTTCGCATATTTTTTACTTAAATATGGATAAATGGATCTCGGTAAATGGGACCTAATGAGGTGGTATCGAGTTACTCGGTATCCATGGGTATTTGATACTAGTTTGGTATCAAAGCTTAGGTATACAATTACTTAAGGTAGAATTTCCACTGGTTGACAGTTGGTCAACGAGACCCCCGGGTTTTGATGCGTCACAACTTTGAAGTAGGCTTGTGTTGTCCTGTCTATGGGTACAAGCATACTTTAGTTATGACAAATTGTTGTGAAGTACTGGTTTAAGAAAAACAACCAATTCTTAAAAAGATGATCAAATCCTAAAAGTATCTATTTAGACCCATTGACCTAGTTTAGGAATATGATGAGATAAATAGTGAAATGTATAGTGTCAGAAGGTATTCCAAGACTATACTATTATGCTCTTAGACAATTCCAAAATTCAAACCCACGACTAAATTGTTTTAGAACCTGATGTAACTTGATAGTCACAACACTGATCTCATTCCCATTGTTATTTTAACTCAGTGAACTCTCTAAGCCCTTTAGTTTAATTATCTTTTTCATTAAAGAACATTTGACAAAACTTCTTTCATTTCAATTATGCTAATTAGTTCAATACTCAATTTAGAAGTTCAATAGTGATGATCTTGAGTAGTAGGGTTAGTTGATCTTTGAAGTCCCCAATCAATCCCTATGGGAATGATATCTGGACTTAGAATCCATTTGTGCCCAACCCTTGACTGTACACTTGCGTGAGTTGAACCCGATTTGATTATATTATTATGGGCAGAGCATAAAAGTAGTCTCTACATATTCAAACATGTTTTTGGTAGTGTTGCTGGAGATTCTAAACAAGTCTCCAATGGCAGTGTTCATACATCATTAGCAACAATTTGGTCTATGACATAAATTCAGTCAACAAGTTTTTGACGCCTTCGTTGGGGACTGCATCAGTCTTTGGTAGTTGTGTCATGAATCTTGGGGCTGGATTTGATTTTATGTCATATCACTACCACCATGTTCCTTTTAAAACTGCAATTGTTGCTAATGTCACATAACCTTTTGTAAGGAAGAAAATCAACATTAGTTTATATTTATATTTGAAATATTAACATATAAAAATATACAAACATGTACCCAAATATATTTTCAAAATAACCTAGTAAAGTATCGCACATAATCTAGATAGACATTTTACCCCAGAAAGAACCAAATATGCTCCCAGTAGTTTTGTATGATAAGTAAAAACTTATGTGTGATCTTGTCTTTTACAAACTATATCTATTGTAAATGTCACCTAACCTTTAGCTAAAAAGAAAAAAAAATAACATCGCTTCATGTTTACTTTTTAAAGTTAAATTATTAAAAATTCAATATGAAGAAATCCATGTTCTAGACGCATTGGCATCACTCAACCCTTAGCAAGTATGAGAAAAACAACATTATTTTATGCTTGAAAGTTCATTGGAAATATTTAAATATATATCTAAATACATCCAAATATATTGAATGTAACTTAGCAACTATGCACATATAATCTTGTATTCTTAACAAATATTTGAAAAAAATGTGAATATATACCCAAAAAATAGCAAAAATAATAATAATAGAATTGCATATGATAATTGGAACTTATACATGATCTTGTACTTTAAAAATTGCAAGTGTTAAACATGTAGCACAACCTTTTAAAAGAGCGAAAAAAGGTAGCTGTACTTTTTACGATTTCACGTTTCATTTAAAAAAATAAAAATAATATATATATATATATATATATATATATATATATATATATATCTCTGTGTGTGTGTGTGTGTGTGTGTGTGTGTGTGTGTGTGTATGTGCAACAAATATGATCCAATACCTTTTCAAAAATAAAAAGACAACATTAGTGTATGTTTTAGGTTTCATAACATTTATTAATAAAGGATGAGAAACTTGTACCTAACTATATAAAAATTAAGCAGCGGCTTCATTGATTTTAGGAAAGAAAAATACAAATATATAAAGTTATGTACATGGAAATATCCAAAAGAACTAGTTGCAACTTGACATGGTGGTAAGAACCTGGAAATGATGTTATGTTATCAAAATTGCAACTACTTCATGTGGCATGATCCGGGTTCGTTGACTACCGTCGACGGAGATCTGTGAGTGGATGTCTTGTTGCAGGCACCGCCCGAAAATCGGGGCGAGTCTCCTTTGCGGAGAGCTCTGCAAATGTTTTTATATATCCCCCAAACGGGTGCAATACATCCATCACATAGGCCATACATGGATAGAAAGTAGCCTCTTGGGCCCATAGCGATACTCATCAATACTTTCCAACTATGTCAATAGTTACAAGAGTTAATATGTTTACTCTTATACAACACATATATTAAACTTGCGAGTTCCTAACCACATGTATACATCATCAAGCCACAACGACTTTCTTCTAATCCTCGGAGTCCCTAGGGCGGCCCGATCCTCGCCGCAGCTCTGTACACGTAAAATAATATCCTCGGCGAGGGTGAGCTAATGTAGTAGTGGAATGGCTTTTTAAGTGGAGCTACTCTCCACCTAAGTGCGATGCAATGTTCCAAAATAAACACATTCAAGCAAATGCATGATCCTACTTGAATGTCTACATGACCAACTCGAGATCCGGGTCCTCACCCAGGCTCCCTCACGCATAAGCCTCGTATGAGAAAACTAATTTCAAACAAAGTTATTTGTTTATATTTGTGGTCTACCCTCCGATCTAAGTAGTGGACTGTCTCCGATGTTATATTTAGTGGACTACCCTCTGAGATATATCAATTGGGCAACTCCGACGATTGATATGATTTGTGGACTACCCTCCGATGTATATCAATTGGGCCGTCTCCGACGATTGATATTTTTAAATTGGACTATCCTCCGATAATTAACATTTTTAGACAACCCTCCGAACCATTTTCTCTAGACTCATCTCATGCACTCACTCCTATAGAGTCTAAATTGTTCAGTGCATATGGAATACATCATGCCAATTCCAATATAGTCTAATCATATGCAAATATGTAAACATGCACATATCCACATAATATCCAATCACACAATCATGTCATGTAATTAATCAATTCATACATCAAAATTAGCTCACTTGGGCTAATGATCAAACACGAGCAATTTAACTTAAATCACTCGGTCAAACACATATTTTCACAAAAATTATTTTGCGTTTGTTTCGAGGAACGATAAAACCTAGGTGCTTGTTCCTTCCAAAGCATACGATTATCGGTTCACTTAGTGAACGAGTTTCCGACATTTAGGCCCCTCAAACAGACCAATACATGATTTATAGAACATATCCACACATTTAACCCAACGGTCGAAACATTGATACGGAGTTTGTGGTAGATCTCAAATCCCAAGCATTTGTTCGATTCCAAGGTTTGGGCGATCAAGCGGTAGTTCAAGGCCCCTCGACCAACGAAACATTTACATGGTATGGCAGAAGAATAAAACCCAAGTAGGGAGAAACCCCTACCTCTCGGAGTTTGAGAGCTCTAAATCCATTGCCACCTTGAAGCCCTCTCGTGAAGCGGGTTCTCCTTCTTGTCATTTGCAGACGGTCGAATCGTTAGTATTTCTAGAGAGAAGTTGCTCCTTCTCTCTCTAAATTCTATTCAATTCGGCTACTGGACCAAAAATCCCTTCCCCCCACGTTTTTCTCTTCTTTTCATTTGGAGAAGACAAGTCACTATTCCTATTTTGTCTTTTAGTGACATGAATCACGAAAATCTGTATGTCCTCTTTCCAGTTTGACATTCGACACTATCTCGGTAGTCCATTTTCATCATTTTCTCTACTCATACCACTTATTGCACATGAGTACTTGTTATATGTGACTCGTCACATCGAGGGGAAGTGGATTTCACGGCACGGCGATGCCTCAGCGATGTAAATTCAGGCGTCTCGGAATTAGAGCCAAATTTGGATCTAGTTAGATTTGTAAGACGATTCAGCGATGAAATCCGTTTCGTCATCTAGAGATCCTAGAAATAAATTTCGGATTTTTAACCGAAAATAACAATTATGTCCATTAAGATTTTGCCCATTTTTCCTAAAATTAGATTTTAGATCTTACATTCTCACATCCTTAAAAAAGGAATTCGTTTAAATTCTGAATGATCACATCACTCACATGCATATGCAGCAGCGCTATCATGCGCTGTAAACTAGCCATTTAAATGTTAAGCGACTAAACTACGTACCTTCATCCACTGAGCGAAGGGATAGGTGGCGCATCGTGTCCTCCGCTCCCCGCGAGGACTCCTCCACTCCATAGTGCCTCCGTAGGTACCCTTACTGGCCTCACGGTCTTGCGTCGCAAAGAGCGATCATGGTATCCTTGATACTGCCCCGGTCCCTCCTCGAAGGTTCCATCAAGTGTCAACCTCAATGTCCCCCGATCCACCCACATGAGAGCTGGATGCAGGTATACTGAGCATGGAGCGTGAAATACCTCGTGGACACGACATCTTTGAGGCGGTAACGCCCGCCGTGCAGCTATAATTGCCCATCCTCTCGGGTATCTCGAAAGGTGATGAATCTCGCGATATGGCTTCCGCTTGCCCGAACCTGACCCACTTTCCCTCTCTTAGGAATCACCTTCACCTTGAAACTTGATCACCCGACCTCGAACTCTAAGAGATTCGACGTTGTACATCGCATAGCTCTTCTTTTTGGCTGGCGGCGAGAAGCCTTCTCGTATCAAGCTCACCTTCTCAGAGGTGTCTCTAATTAGATAAGGACCAGTGATGGAGCTCTCTCCCACCTCGGTCCAACTTAACGGTGATCTACATGGCCTCTCATACAATGCTTCAAATAGTGCCATCTGTATACTCGCCTGGTAACTGTTGTTGTAGGCGAATTCCACTAAGGGTAAATGCTCCTCTACCCTTATGACCCAAGACACATTCTTACAGCGTGTCCTCTAACACATGTATATAATCCGCTGGCGTATAACCCTACCGCAACCCTTACTTGGGTGGCCATGGCGCAGCCTTCCCAAGGTCACTATATTGACAATCAATGGACAGTAGCCTAGTCCATGTCATGAGACCAGGCATCCATATCGAGCCCTTGTCGGCTTAACAACACCCAATGTAATTGCCAAAGGGGTATCCAAATCTCGGTGCTCTGGAGCTCCACATCGCCGACTCTAAGTCTACGTGATAACCTGACCGTGTGATTTCATCTCGATTACATAACTCTTTGGCTTACACTTCGAGTTTCTTACATTTCCTGATTCAACTATGAGTCTCCATTGGACGTATTCCTAGAACTCTCAGGAAACTCAGCACTCCACAGTGGTGAATAGTATCACGTTTTCACACGAGCTACGCGCGATATGTAGTGCACACAAAGCGCCAATAATGTCATCTTTGTGACACCCAGTTCGGGGTCCACCATGGCCAGTGCGGGGATCACTCACTCATAATCTCGACCTATGGGGTCAGCCTCACCTACATCCCTAGGGAAGAACATCTATCTGGCTTCTCCTAAAGACTTTAACCTCTGAAAGCCCCGAATCCGGCGGGTGTCGGGTATGGCCAGGCCGGTGGAGTCCAGTCTTGACAACCAGATGGTATCGACCATCCATGTCAAACGACATCGACAACCAATAGGTCTACCACCCTATAGGTCCACCAGCTTTACCGGCTCCACAACTTTGATGCACATCCACGACTTGACCCACCTCTTACCTCCCCCGGCTATACGCTCTTCTTGGGAATTGCTTTGTATAACACCGAAACAGCCAGGTTCCTCGACTGTCTGCCCAGGGTGTGGAGGAATGGGCCCCCGTATGCTCTCTCACGTCCTCTGGTGGCTGGGTTTGCATTGTCCACACGAAGTCTTGGGATCCTTGTCTACGAGGCAATCCGTCGCTCATGCTCAATCCGGCCTGATCCTGAAACTAGTGTGGCCAGTCTTACGCCTCTTCCCCAGGAACTAGAAGGTAGATCCTCCCTCTTTCTACCAACACGTATCCCAGGTGTTCCGGTATCCTCAGTCTCTCTGCCTCGCATGGTAGGGCGGTGACAATGAGTCCATGTCCGGGTAGGCGAAATCCACAATCCCACGCGCGCCGAATGGACAGCTTTAACCCCATTCCTCGAATCTCACCTTAATACCAGGCGATCCCGAAACTCACGTATCTCGAAGATTGACATTCGGTCTCTTCAACTCATCAACGCACCGACCTTCTAGGTCGAGTACGACACTCTGGTGCGACACCACGTGTCCCAATCTCCCCCTGGGTAAGCTAAAACTGCACTTCTTGAACTTGGAAGTCTGTTGATGGTCTCTCAGGTATCACGTAACACAGTAATCCTCAAGTGATGCATGCTCCACTCCGGCAGGAGGTAGATCAAAATGTCATCCTGACTACGACAAATTGATCTGATGGGGTTGGAACACTATGCGGGGATCACATGAATCTTTGCTAGCGCATTAAAGTCAAATCGAAGAGCATCAGCGTAAACCAAGGGTGCCCACGTAACGCGTCTACTTATTGTCTTAGGGGATATGCATCTCCACCCAACCCTTAGTTTGATGGTGGCGGCGGTCGCGAGATTACATCTTGGAGTAGACTAAAGCCTCTGCATTAATCCAAAATACGTCATCAATCCTCGGTAATGGAGTGCGGAGTGCGGATCATAACCTTGTTCAGCGCCTATAGTCGATACGATCGAGAAGGTTCTTGCCACTTCTTCTTATAAATAGAGCAGAAGCGCCCCATGGTGAGTGCTCGGTACGATAAACCCCTTGTCCCAGATAGCTCTTTTAATTGGGCGCGAGTTCTGCAACTCGGCGGTGCCATCTGTGCAGTCATAGAGATGGGTGAAATACAGTGTAACTGTCCCAGAAATACTACCCTCTATGGAGGTAGTCAAGTGCTTCATCTGGAAAAACATCCACATACTCGCACTTACTACTCGAGGAGTGAATCTAAGATTAGTCTCTGCCCGCCGTCCTCAGTAAGGCTCGCCGACCCGACAGCTAGCATCACGACATGGACTCATATGCATGCGGGGCGAGAATGTCGTGTTTGTCCTTGAAATACCACCGAAGTGCAGATCCTGGCGTGTGGCGGTAGCCCTTCTACACTCATAATCGATGCGACCTGTAGTGTGTGATCATCCCGAGATGTCGAACTGACATATCCACTGATCCTCGAGGTCCGCGTGAGTAGAGTCCCAGGATCTCTAACTCACAACCTCATTTACTCTCATTACCTATTCTACTTTAATCCCACAGGGGAGAACTCTGACTGTATTTCCTCCCAAGATCTCTGGGGTCCTTGCCCATTTCCTTATTGGGCCTCACTCTCTGGCGGAGCAGCTAGTCTAATCGGGTCGTGTCGGGAGGTAATCTACGTATTCTCTGCTTACCTTCTCGTCTGTGGCTTGATGGTCTACCATCGGGATCTCCTCCTGTGAATGTCGGGAGGATGATGCGCTCACAACCTCTGGAAGTTCTTAGGATCTTGTCTACCGCGCCTTACCGGCTGTCACGATAGCATTCGCTGTAATACCTACAGCCTCAGTACAAGTCTGCTGATCAAACACTGGTGGTGCCTGACCAGTGCCCCGTGGACGTCCTCTACGTCCTCGTCCTCGTCTAGCCATCATCACAGTTCAATGGCACGTTCAATTTCAATTCAGGATCTCCAAGGCATAAACACAGCCCCGAGACACTAATCATACACGTAAATCAGTGTATACACATTGTCCTTGCATTTTCAGGTAATGCAAGGCAATTAATTTTGCATTTAAAATATTGTTTTCAACAAAAATTTATTTTCGAAAATTTCATTTTTTGAAAATTTTATTTTTCGAAAATTTTGTCTAATTGCAAGTTTAAAATTCAATGAAGTATCTCTGAGACATAAACACAGCCTCGAGATACTATTCACACTGGAAAAAAATTTTCACACACCACGTCAATGCATTTATAGTAAATGCAATATGAATATCTCATATATTAAATCACCCCCAAGAAAATTTTTAAAAATTTTTGTACTTTTTTTTTACCCTGTGAACAGTGTTCATGAAAAGTGTCCATGAACCGGGATCCAAACAGTGACCTGAATAGTGCATTGAATCCAAAACTGGGTTGGGTGCAATGCTACACACCTAACCTGTGTCGCAAGACACGCAAGCTTGCCTGTGTCATGCCGCCGCCGCACACCTGACTGGTCAGCAGTATGCCACGCGCACAGCCAACAAGAGTCGCGCGCTTGCTGGGTGTGAGCTGGTCGCGACAAGCCCAGTACCTTACCCCAAGTCGCGACCAAACCCCGTGTCGCACGCCTAAACCGACCCCCATACCAAGGCTTCCAGTCGCTGACATCAAATCGCTGTGTCGCTGACCGGATCGCTCTGGGCCCTTGTTTCCAAAGCCAGTCGTAACGCCAAAACCGAGGTCGCGACCCTCCCGAGATCTTTCATGTCGCGACATCACCTCATGTCGCGACTGCCGCCGCGGGATTTCCAGTCAGCGACACTCAAAATCCGTGTCACACCTCCCCATCGCCATTAATCTATGTTGCGACCTCAAATTGATGTCAGCGACTTCAAATCACCAAATTCATCTTCGCTTAATCATGCGACGCCATTTTTTCCATGTCGCGAATTTCCCTTGTCGACACTCATGTCGCGACTTCAAAATTGATGTCACTTCGTACCCCAAAGTTGTAACACTCAAGATTAACCCAGTCGCGCGACCTCAAATCGATGTCGCGACCTCAAACTGTTCACCCCAAGTCGCAACGTGGATTTTCATGTCACGACTAAGGACTTCTTCGGGACCGATCTCATCAGCCGCGACACCAAAAGGATGTCACACATTTAACTCTTTCCAGGGTCGCCACACCAAAACGACGTCGCAACCTCGAACCGTCCGCCCAGTCGCCGCGCTGCCTGTGTCGCGGGCTCGAAATGGTGTCACCGCAGGCGCTGCCGTCAAGGCTGCCGCGTTCTCCACTCTGATCGCGCACTCAGGTGTCTTCTTCTCACAACCTCAACACCAGGTCAGATCGGTCTGAATTGGCAAGAGCTATTCCAGCTTTCTCGCCTTGCAAAAATTTTATTTATTTATTTATTTATTTTCAAAACCCTACTCCTAGGATGCAGTAGCCTAACCCACTGTCATTTACCCACTCAAAATTTATGAGTTAAACTTTAATCTTTTTTTTTTTTTCATTTCTATCAGTAGCCTTTCTTGCTACTTCATACTTGCAGTAACTTGAATACTGCATCCATACAAAAAAAAAAAAAAATTTATTAAAATTTTATTTTGTCATCCAATAAACCAAATAAATTTCTAAAATTTTATTTCTTTTATTTTATTCTTCCAATTTTGCTCACTGTGAAACTCCCAAACGTTTTCCTATGTGCTAATCACTAAGCACACAACATTTCACAACTCATAACATGGTATCCACACCATTCATCAAACATTCACACAAATACTTTCAACATATCACACAAAATACACCAAACACGTGCACGCAGTTGTCCTGTAGTTTCTCATTCCGTGATTTCCTTAGGTGCACCCGCACTCAAACTCAACATTGAACCAAACCTAGTGGTGATGTTCTTGCACCTCAAGACGCCTAAGCCCAAATCCCCAAGCCCTAGGTAGCCATATACCTAGGCCTGGGACATCGTCGTGACGCCCAATCCCGGGGTCTGGCACTCACCACAACCCGTTAATACGAAAGTGGATGCTCCAGTTACCCGACACCACTTCAGAGGCCCGCGTAGTCTCCTTTGTACCTGAGATTTCTTACCCAAATACAAGACTGCATATACCTGTCTCCAAATAAAGGCAATACATCCATCAGCAGATACATACATGGATAAAATGGCCTCTCGGGGCCCATAAACCGATACTTCATCAATATACCAACTATATCCAATAGTTACAAGAGTTAATATGTTTTACTCTTAGGTACACATATATTAAACTTAACTTAGTTCTAATACATGTATACATCATCGTCTTCTCACAACCCGCCTTCTTCTAATCCTGTAGTCCCTGGGGACGAGTCACCCCTCGCACGCCCCCGTAATTCGAGTGTCACATCCCCCGACAGGCGAGCCACCCTCAAGAGGAATCGCCCCATGGGCTACTTCCACCTAAGTGCTGCAATGTTCCAAAATAAACACACATTCAAGCAAATGCATGATCCTACTTGAATGTCTACATGACCAACTCAGATCCCGAGTCCTCACCGACTCCCTCACACTTGCCTAAGCCTCGTATGAGAAAACTAATTTCAAACAAAGTTATTTGTTTATATTTGTGGTCTACCCTCCGATCTAAGTAGTGGACTGTCTCCGATGTTATATTTAGTGGACTACCCTCCGAGATATATCAATTGGGCAACTCCGACGATTGATATTATTTGTGGACTACCCTCCGATGTATATCAATTGAGCCGTCTCCGACGATTGATATTTTTAAATTGGACTATCCTCCGATAATTAACATTTTTAGACAACCCTCCGAACCATTTTCTCTAGACTCATCTCATGCACTCACTCCTATAGTCATAGGGTGTTCCAGTGCATATGGAATGTATGTATGCCAATTCCAATTCTAATCACATGCAAATATGTAAACATGCACATATCCACATAATATCCAATCACACAATCATGTCATGTAATTAATCAATTCATACATCAAAAGAAGCCTTACTACTATCGATCAAACACGAAAGAATTTAACTTAAATCACTGATCAAACACATATTTTCATAAAAATTATTTTAGATCATCGCTTCGGAACAATTAAACCCTAGGCCACTGCTCCTTCCAAAGACTATTTATCTACTCACTGCGAACCCCAGCTCACTACGGGTCACTTCCTCACTGCCAAACAAACCAAGCCAATACATGATTTATAGAACACTTCATCACACATTTAACCCAAACAGTCCGAAACACTGATACGGGCTGTTCGTGGGTCTCAAATCCAAGCATTTCTATTCCAAGGTTTGGAACCGATCAAACGGTCGTTCAAGGCCTCAACCAACCGAAACATTTACATGGTACTTAACTCAGTTAATAAACCTGCTTAGGGAGAAACCCCTACCTCCCTCGGAGTTTGAGGAAACGTACCCAACTCGCACCCACGGAGCCCCTCTTTATGAGCTCATTCTCCTTCTTGTCCCGAAGACCTCGACCTGGCCGGATCGTCCCGTATTTCTAGAGAGCAGGTTGCTCATTCTCTCTCTAAATTCTAATCAATTCGGCTACTAGACCAAAAATCCCTTCCCCCCACGTTTTTCTCTTCTTTTCATTTGGAGAAGACAAGTCACTATTCCTATTTTGTCTTCTAGTGACTTAAACAAATCCCAAAATGCCTATTATGTCCCTCTTTTCCCAGTTTTGACATTCTAAGACTATCCCTATTTCATCCATTTTTATCATTTCTCTACTCATACCACTTATGGCACATGAGTACTTGTTATATGTGACTTTCGTCGAATCATTTTACGGCACCCGAAACGCGATGCCTCGAGAACGTGTAAATTCGACCGTCCCTGACCAAGAAAATTTTGCGTGTTGGGGCTAGATTTTCTCGCGAGACGATTCCAACGGTACAATCCATTTTGTCATCTGAGATCTAGAGAATAAATTTCGGATTTTTAACCGAAATAACAATTATGTAATCGAAATTACGATTTTGCCCATTTTTCCTAAAATTTGAATTTCTCGGGTTTTACACTTCAACTATCATCCAACCCCTTGCAAGTAGGTAAAAAACTTCATTACCTTTTATATGTTTACTAAAACAATATTAATTAATATGTAGCATAATATATGTAAAAAGAACCTAATAAACATATATAATAAAAAAATTGACATGAATTTGTATTTCTATCAAATATATTTTAGAAAATATATTAGTATTGACTCAAAAGCATTCAAAAGTCCAATATTTGTACGTGACAACAAGATCCCATGCTTGATCTTGTAATCTCAAAATTGCAATAGCTACATAAGAAGTCACTTTTTATGTTGCAAGTATGACAAAAGCAACATTAATTTAACATTATCTTTTTAAAAAATGTTAATAATAATAAATTTTACATACCTATTATATTTGATCCAAGATGAGAGTGGCTAAAAATGAGGCCTCATTCAGATCTAACTTCACTTGTGAACAAGTTTTTTTTTCCATTTATACTAAAATATATAACATAAAAAATATGTTACCATACAACATTAAGTATAAGTTGAAGTTCTCATACACTTGTGAAATTAAATAGGTAAATAAACTTGAGATGTTTAGAGGCTTCTATTTGTAATTATATTTCGCATGTATCGTATAACAAAATATCCGCACATGACACCATCCAATTGTTTAGTCCCCCGAGCAAAATTATATTAACAAATTTCATGGTCAAATATGACATCATGTGAATTTAATTACATTTTTCATCTTTCACCCTTTCATAGTATAAACAATAAATTTGCAGTTTCAAGCTCTAAGTGCAAATGTATGTTTATTATTATATTTCATATTGATTTATAGAAGAAAACATAAATCCAGTTATGGGCCTGTAATTAATATATATATTTCATAAGATGAACTATTTGAATAAAGATGATAAACAAGTTGACCATTAGCTCTTCCAAGAGAAAGAAAAAGAAAAATCAGTTGTACCTAAAGAAGAGAAATTAACCCTAATATATAATGCACATAAGGGTGTACCTAAGTTGACAGAAATTGATTTAGAAAAACAAACACACCTACGAATCCTGTCGAATCTATTCAAATGATAGACTAACTTCCTTACCTATGAATATCAACTAGTTCTAAGTGATTCAAAATACATATAAGGTGTACTGAAGAGAGAAGAAAGATGCAGAAGAACAAATAACATCCGCACTCAACAACCATCTCAAATGACGACTTGCTCCTCTTACTACACACATCTAAATAGTTCTAAAGATTGTAAATGCTTATAGATATATGAATCAAAAATCAATATCATATTTTCGTAACTACTACTCAAATTGATGACATATGTAGCTCCATTAAACTGGTCAGGTGCATGAATAAATCCTCTTATGTTCCACATCACGTTTTTCTCAAATCATAAATTCAAAAATCTCACTCATGAATTTGAAACAAAATCTCTTTACTTTTCTTATAGTTTCTACTATAGTATTTTTCTGAGATATTAACTGTAGAAGCTTTTGAAAATGATAATGAATCTTTCAATCTACATAACAAAAATAAGTTTATCTCTTCCTTAGTTATAAATTATCACATTAAGGTTTAATATTTGACATATGAATATATAGTCTTTATAAGAATTTATATTAATATTTCATAAGCTATACCATAAAACCAATTTATTAATTATTATTCCTCAACCTGTCTCTAAGAAATATGAAAAAATACTAAACTATGAGGTGCAAGAAAATCTATATAGGAGACATCACATAGATTTGATACTTCAAAAATCAAATAATTTCAAAAAGTAACTCAAAAGATAGGCAAAGGTCACTGAAAAAGTTAAGAAATTATTAAAAGTTTGAATAAGATGAAAAATATAACCTTAATTACTATCAACTCCTGTTTAATCTTTTTTTTTATACATTTTCTCATTTTTTTTACATCGAAACAAATATGTTATTGGTGAAACTATATGTTGACGATTTCTTTGTAATTCAAAGTAATTCGCTAGAATAATAAAGTCCAAATAGTATCATTTGTATCTTGGGTCAATAATGCATAAAACCCAATTTGAAATATACAACAGAATATAAATATTATGATCATGATAAATCAATATTATGTAAGACATTAGTGAGAAACTATTTATATATATATATATATATATATATATATATATAAAATAACTTACTTTGGTTATATGGAACAGTAAAGATCCAAATATCGATAGTGATCGATTAGGTGATGAGCAATGAGTCTTGCTTCCCAGTTTCTTTCAACTCAAGGAGCAATTGATCCAGCCTTTGACACCAGCATCTCTAGGATGCAAATAAATATAATTTTCAGAAGCATCATCTAGTTGTTCAGAATTCACTTGATTAAATATCAAATTAAATTTAGAATTACATTTTAAAAACAACTTCATTTATTTATATTATATAATCAATGTGTAAGATTGCAAGTGCTCTATGCAAAGAAATGTTCCCTTGAGTTTCCAGAAGAACCACCTGTGTACTCTACAAACCCATAAAAACAGAAAGAGGCACATGTGTAAATATTTAGCATTTTATTTAAAGTAATTTTAATTGGTTTTTATAAATTAATCTATGTAAAAGCCTCTATATCAGATTTAGTAAGCTTTTCATTCCTTGTGCCCCATGAGGAGTCCTTCTGATAGATGATCATTTCCCCTTGATTACCACATATGTTGCAAACATTTCCTCCAGTTTGTGCCGTGACTTTCCTGAATGGTGCTTTGTGGGGTTTGTTTCTTTTCATACGCCTTCAAAGCAACTATTCCCTCTTCTAATATCCTCATTTTCTCCTTGCTTAACATCTTTCACATTCCCATGCCTTCTTCGTGAGCTTTTATGGCTGGTGTGTTGAAGAATTGTTTAGGCTTCGTCTCCCTTCTTCCTTCTATATAGACTCACTTTCTCCTCGTGTGATATCTAATGTATCCAATGCCAAAGCCGAGGATCATTCCTTTTAATCACAATTATATCTAATCCTCCTTCTCTGCCTTCATCCTTCATCAAATCATCCACAAAACAATATAGTGAAGATGTCACAAAGTTATATCCCCTTCCTCTCCATCTCCCTAAAAACAAAATAACAAAAAATAGAATTCACTTCTCTTGAAATAGAGTATAGAAGCTCTGTGATAATTACAATATTTCAAAACTACAGCAGGTCTTATAATATCAACATATTCTCCTTTTTTATTCCTTTCTCTCTAGTTTCCTTCCAGAATACGCCAAGATCCATCTATCAAATGGGTTCCCTGAACCCTTCATTCCATGAAAAGTTTTCAAAGGTAGTTTGGCACATTGAATTTTTGGCAACATAACATCTAAACATAAATAATATATAATATAATCTGTAATCCTACTACAATCTTCCGAAAACCAACCATCCTTCTTCAGCTCCACCCCAATGCAAACAAACATATCTAACGCAATCTCTTCCAAAACTGTAATTCTCAAACCTCAATAGTCTCAATAGTTAATCCTATTTCTCCAATCACACTGAAATGTAATTATAAATTCGTTGGGTGCACAAGAAGCTTGGGTCATCTTTAGTGCGAAGACGCTGCCTTTCTCTGGCCAATATGTGCTTGAAAACATGATCTTAAAACTAGTTCCAATTCGATGACACTGATGTTGTTTTTTCCTTTTGTTATTCTCATCAACTAAGAAGAATTCTACCCTTCATACATTTTCAACCTTGATTATCCAAATAAGATGTTTAAAGTATAAACAAAAAATAAAAAAAATTCAAAAATATTATTATATATGTCTTTAACACAATCCCATAATTTCTCCTTTCTTAGTAGAATCAAATAAGATAGGAAATCCACCTCCTCCAATCCTCGTATGATAGACAGGTGGTGATCATTGTTCCAGCAAATGTAAAATAAGAAAATCTTAAGTACATTACTAATAAGCTGTACATATCCTTCACCTTAATTCGCACCATCATTCATTTTATATCTGCTTTGAACTCTGCCTGTATCTACTCTTTAGTAATTTGAAGTTCAAAGTCAGTCCCTCAAAACCTTTCTTTTTCTTTTCAAAAGAGTTTCTCCATATTTCCTATTTTCCTCCCTCCTTCCACCCACTATGCTCATCAGCAGACTCATCACTAACATAAATGAATAAGAGAATTTTGCTTTTACTTCTTCTTTAGCAATTAAGCTCAAAGCGGCCTGTGAACTCCTTTTTTTTCTGAAATTGTCTCATGTTTTTCTTCTCCTCATCCACTTTGTCACCATCATCATTATATTGAATAAGAATCTTTCCTCATTTACTTCTCTTTTTAGCAATTGGAAGTTTCAAAGTTGGATCTTTGAGCTTTTTTCTATGCAAGACATCCATGTTTTTCTTCTTCAGTCCCCACATGACAGGTCAAGAAACATATATAATTAACCTCAATGCATACTTTATATTTTAACAAACATGATATTTTAAGAGTTTATATGCCCTTTGTTTCTTCTGGTAAAGGTGATCTATAACTGTATCATTATTCGTGTTTCCAAATGATCCTGTGATCACAACAATAAAAATCTCTCAATACAAACATAGATCTTAATCTAAATAAAAAATAAATTAATTCAAAAAATGATTCCATAAGATCTGAAGTTTAATAGGTAGGTTTGTTATCATGTTTCATATCGAGTTCATTAAATGTTATTTATCAAATTTCAATATGATTTCATGAGCTTGTTGGATTCCAATCCATCTTCCATAAACTTAATAGATTTACTCCTGCTGTATCAAGTAATAAATCTGAAATGCATATTAACTAGGAAGAAAATATTGTGATCTTAATATTTCTCTAATCTTAAATTGAACTTACAATACTACCACATAGACACATGTTAACATTACTGATTAACTATAAGTATAAATTAATTTAAGAAAACTAAACTCATTTAACAGCATGAAATATTATATAAAGATAGTTGCATTTGTTCAAGTGTTCTATTTGGGCCTGTAATGTGCAGAAAAGTGAAAAATATACTTAATATGAATAAAACAAAATGATACAACATTGTTTGAATATCACATATTTATATTAACAACACTGAAGTCACATACTTACATATCACTTAGTATTCATATAGCATTAAAAAAAAAAACAAGCATGCCAATATATTTAATTTTCAACCTAAAGTCTCTTCCATACAAGATATGCATGCAAATTGCACTAAGAACTTCAACTCCCATCAAAAAGGACTTTATATATTAGAAATCCCATTCTTTGTAAATGGCGATGGTCTGCATTTATGTCGCGCAACTGATCTTTATGCCCCATTTGCTTTATTATCAACCGTCGTTCGATCGTCCGACTTTGCGCGTAACATTTGCGTTGCAAACGAAGAATATGACGGTACCGACACCACGGAACAGGTTCAGTCACTTCGACATCATTTCACTCCACGAAATCGCATCAGCGCTACGTTATATCTCAGAATCACCCGGCGACCCAGCAAACCATTGTGGAGGTACATGGATCACACTCTGGGCACTTCGTGAGTTTCATGGTTGATGCCACTAACAGATAGCTCACATTTGGTTGGTAATGCGTATCACGGTCCTGATGGGACACCCATTAATGATATAATCGGGATATGTCAAAGCATGTTGACTTGGTCGCGTCTGACAACCAAGTTCCCTCTTCAAGCTGCGAGTTGGTTCTTACTTTTTATCTAGAAGCCCATATGGTTCACTTATGATATGTAAAATAAGTGGAATTCAAATTTTATAATTAAATTCAGGGTGTGCATCATTTGTTTCACATACATTTTTCTTTAAGCAAGTAACTAAATGTATAAACATGTTCATCCTTTAGCCACTTCACTCTTTTTGATTGACGAGGATATTTTGCTTTCAAATATTTTATATGTTAACTATCAAGTAAAGCTGATTAATCATGGCTTATTATAAACATTATTTAGAAATTAAAAAGGTAGTAAATTTCCATATATACATGACACTTACTCAATATAAGATTGGACGGTGTTTGTATTTTTGTAGAACATAATAATGTGGCACTTACCAATTTAAAATTATAGATATTTATTGCAGACCATAATGTAAGGTTTTCCTTTATTCCATTTTCATGCCTAATTGTGTTAATGTCTGATAAGTACTTACTTTGAATAAACTTTCTGCTTCCCTCTCTGTTTCTTTTCAGCCTTTGCACCTTTTAGTTGAAGTCACGATTTATAACACTCCGCCTTAGGACTCTCATGTACCTTTCAAATGGACAATCATCTATTGTACACCGATCCATATAATCCTAACCTCCCTTATTCCAGTACCTTTGTTATATGAAGCATAATGTCAAAGATAGAAGGTAGGAAATATTTCTCCAACAAGCACAAAATGACCACTATTTCTTGTTGTAGATCATTCAATCTTGACACATCCACCACCTTTGAACATAGTGCATTGAAGAAAAAACACAATCTTGCAATGACATATCTAACATGCTTAAGCAACACAGATTTGATTGCTATTGGCAATAGTTGTTTCATAAGTGCATGATAATTGTGGGACTTAAGACCATTGAGCTTTAACTCTTCCACTGACACAAGGTTTATAAAGTTTGAACAATAACCTTCAAGAACCTTCAAATTAGCTAAAGTTTGCAATACTATTTTCTTCTCCTCTTTACTTAGAGTATAACATGCGGGGGGAAGATAATTTCTCTTCAACAGGCCTTGATTTGTAGCCTTTAAACTTGGGGTGTCAAGATTTGACTACGAATCAGCACTTTGGAAATGTGTCATCGTGAGACACGTACATCTGGCTCCAACCCGATTGGGCCCATTATATCCATTCAAACACAATTATATCTTTTATACAAAAAATGATTTATTTACAATTGTGTTCAATTACAATTATACAAAAAATGGGCTCAGCCAAAATTTTACAAAACATAGCAAAATACAAGATAAGGCCATCTTGGCGTTTCTTCGCCTCAGGCCCCAGGGCGTTCCGCCCAAGCGTGTCTTGGGTACCTAAAAAAAAATAGTCCTGACGGGGCAAAGGCAGCCAAGTAGAGTAAGTTTCCTACAGGTTACTCCCACCTAAGTGAAATGCAATGGCACACAAAGCATACAACATAGCTACTAACCATATCACACTCCATATATTAACTGGAACCCAATTCATACATCATGTTATTCGGTTTATAATAACATATACTTAGCTCATAGGCTGGCTAGGCACTATCACAAGCGATTTACGTGGAACAACCCACAATTTTCAAACATGTTATTCACCCATGGCAACAACACACATCACACAAATCACACAAACGGTCGGGTGAATTTGTCCGACCACACCAGTTTATTCATTCGGTCCAAATCTTTTGGAACGAAATCACTGGCCCGTCCGGCCTCGACAAATCCCCACCCATTACAAGACCGCGTACAGTAAATAAGTAGGAGAAAACCTACGCCTTCTGGAGTTTGTTGAAACTCCCCAAATCCGACCTTTCCTGCGTAGCCATCGACTTGTAGACCTTTGCCTCTTCTTGTTGACGAGAAGCGAGCGGTAGTCGTCGTCGTAGATCTTAGAGAGAAGCCCGGGACTTTACTCTTTCAAAATGAGGGATCGACTTCTGTGCGAGACTCCCTTCTCCCTGCGTTTTCTCTTTTCCTTTTCTTATTCCATTTTCCCGTTTGCTTTTCTTTCTTTTTCCATTTCTCTTTCTCATTTTCTCTCAATTTCTCCTCATTTTCTCATTTGTCTTTGCCTTTCTCTCCCCTTTTTGGAGAATTGACCGTATGGGTCAAAGTGAGGAAATTTCCTCCTCTGCCTTCCTCGGCTTGAGCAATTTATCAAGTTAATCTTTTTCTTTTAATTTCTTAATTACCTTTATGACATCGTCTTTCTTCACGTGGCTCAATGTGAGCCATGGGATCATTTCCACATGGCTAATTGTGAGCCATTACTTTTGATGCCAAGTATCTGCACACACTTGTGTGGTGCCATGTGTGCATCCTCTTAACCACGTGTCGTGAGGCACCAGCCTCGAAAAGCGGAAGTCCAGACCATCAGACCGGCCGTGGCGTGGTTGCTAAATTTAAGCGAGGCGGTTTCAGCGGAGGGAAGTCCGTTTGTCATCTGAGATCTAGAAAAATTTCTGGATTTTGACCCGAAGTACCATTTTACTCTCCTTTAGAATAAAGTTTAAGGTCTCCATATTCTTCCCCCTTAAAGAATTTAGATCACAGAATTCCACTTTATCTGTCAAACCACGTGCATATGCGACCCTACACAGCAATTCTGCTTGGTGTATGGCAATGACCTTCCCAAGGTCACAACGCGACAACCTAATGGTACGTCAATCAGTTATGTCTGATTGATATCCATTCACCCCCTTGTCGGTTCACCAACACTCAAATGAAATTTCCATTGGGTACCAGTCTGAGTGCTCTGAAGCTCACATCACTCGACTAGTCTATGTGATAACCACGACCGTTTGTTTTCATCTCGAGTCACCCCCGACTCCTATCACTCAACTCTAAGTCTGGGTGATAACCAAATCCGTATGTCCTCACCTCGAGTCTCTCCCGACTCCTATCACTCAACCCTAGGTCTGGGTGATAACCATATCCTTATGTCCTCACCTCGAGTCTCTCTGAGCTCCCCATCAACTCAGCTCTAAGTCACGGGTGATGGCCATCTCATGTCACTCATCTCAGTCTCTCCCGACTCCTATCACTCAACTCTAAGTATGGGTGATAACTATCTCGTATGTCCTCATCTCGGGGTCTCTCCGACTCCTATCACTCGACTAAGTGCGGGTGATAACCATCTCGTATGTCTGTCTCGAGGTCTCTCCAGAGCTCCTCGCCGACTACGGTGCGCATGATAACCCGCATCCGTATGTTTCCTCTCGAGTCCTCCGAGCTCTATCCCACTCAATCCACTAAGTGCAGGTGATAACCATTTCGAACACGAAAGTTTTGTTTTTAAAGCGTAAAAGCGACCACAGATATAAATAAGTGGATTGTACTCAGATAATCTATTTTGTGGACAACCCTCAGGTCTATATCAGGTGGGCATACTCGGAAGCTGATTGATATTAGATATGGACAATCTCCGATGTATATCAATTGGGCATACTCCGGCGATTGATATGGCATGTGGACGATCCTCCGTGTACCTCAATTTGGGCATACTCAGGCGATTGATATTATATATGGACAATCCTCAGATGTGTAGTGGACACACTCAGATAAATGTGTATTGGTCTGACCCTCCGAACAATTCTCTCAAGAAACCACCTCAGGCACTCACTCCTATTGTTCTAGGGTGCCTTAGTGCATATGAAATGCAATGAGTCATTTCCATTTCCTTAACCCATACGACCCATTTGGACGTTGTCTGATAGCAAGGCCAGCTAATCAACACCGTCACGCGGTGTTGATCCTGGCAAATGTCTTTCCTGACACACCATCAGAAGGAACACCCCAACACGATTATCGATCTCATCTGTACACTCACCACCCATGTTATCGATGTTTTTGTGCATGTATAATGCAATTATGCCATCTTGTGGCATCCGTCGAGTCCCACCCCTAAGCAAAATCTCGGAGATCTCTAACTCCCAATCGGGCTATCCAGGTCAACTCTCACCTTATCTAAGGGAAGAACATCCTGCCAGCTATACAAAGGCCTTGTAACCTCTAAGCCCGATCAAGTAGCCGTTGCCGGTTGCGATATTTGACTGGTCTAGTGCAGTGGCAGATGGTTTGTCGACTCCATCATGTCGGCGACATCAGCAGCAAAATAGGTCTGCCACCTTAAAATTCCACCACCTGCCCTTCCACTTTGCGCCAACTCACGATCTACGTGCTGACTTTGTGGCCACACTCGCTCGCTTTATCGTACTATAACACCCCGGCGAAAGCTGGTTCCTCGGCGGAGTACTAGGGTGTGGAGAACAAGCATGTCCTCTCGAATCTACCCATTGTACGGGACATGTTATCCCAAAATCACAGGATCCCGACCTGCAGGACAATCCGTCTCAAGTGTCAGGGTTGTCGTGAAATAACATATCCCCTTGTCTTGTGCGACTGCTTAGCCCGATCCGGCGTGAAACTAGTGTGACGGGGAAGTCTTGCCTGTTCACAGAACTAGAAGAAATTTGGTCCTCCCTCTTTACTACCAACACATCAGGTATTTGAGAGCATCCTCGCCGATCTCTGTAATTGAGGGCGTCCCAACCATAGAGTCCATATCCGTGGCGAGTCCTACGATCGCCCGAATGGACAACTTCGGCCATTCTCAAATTTCCCCTAACCTTGGCCATGTCTGCGCGTAATCATCAGCAAAATCGAGTAGCTTTGTGAATCTAGCCCGTGGTCATCCACGATCGTAGCGCACCTTTAGCGGCTAAAACTCTGACCTTCCATGCCTGCGATCTGCGGAAAGTACTTACCGCTGTGGAGCAGCTCCTGAAACTCTTGCCCACATATGCTTAACCTCTAAGTCTCCTAGAAGTCTAACCCATCTCCACCACTTTTGGGCCTGGCCTCTAGGCTGGAATCGCGGCTAACGATCTTGGTAGTATCGGGTGATCTCAGCGCCTCGATATGTTTCCACGATGCATAAACCAATGGTCGCCACCAGCCGGATCTCTCCCCACGTGAGGCGTCGGATGGTGCTCTAAACTTCCCCAGGGTACTGGGACCTCGACTACTTGCTTCTGTTGTCTGTCAAGTCGCCTTTGGCCGCGCCAACACCTACGGCCTCGGCAAAGGCATGCGATCAAATACGGGCGGTGGTGAATGTCGGTAGTGTCGACCCGCGATTACCAGTCGGAATCATCTCGTCCTTGTCCTCTACAACCATCTACAAGTCAATGGTAGATTAAATTTCAATATAGTATCCCTAAGGCTCAAACCACGACCCGGTACTATTCATAAAGAAGTACTTATATATATATATATATATATATATATATATATATATATATATATATATATATATTATATATATATATATATATTTTTTTCGCACCATGTCAAGGCAATTAATTTCAATAAGCGTGTCTAAGGGGTGAAAGTAGCCTCGAGACACTATTCATACACCGTAAAGATTTTTACATACCGTCGATGCACTTATAATAATTTCCACTTCATAAATATTTTATATATTAAATCATACACAATAAATTTTTTTTGGAAATTTTGTGCTATTTTTTTTTTTTTTTTTCTCCACTGTGAAGCAGGTGTTCATGACAGTTTCCATGAGCATTAATCGAAGCGGTGATATGCCGTGCTGAATCAAATGGGTCCCCAGATTACGATCTTTCCGAGGAGCGCGTGTCGCGACACCGCTACTTGGCGGCGCGGTGCCGCATAATAAATGGCGTGCGTGCGCGCCAGCAGCCAGTCGGCGTGCATGTGCGCGGCACCTGACCGGTAGCGAGGCAGCGCTCGGCGTCGCAGCGGTCAGCCTCCGGTGCCAGTCGTGGCGCATGTCGCGGGACCTCCACCGCGCTTGCCAGTCGAACGCGGGAGAATTTCGCGGCGTGTTTCCGGTCAGCGACCTCCTGGAGCCCACATCCCATGTCGCGACATCACCGCGGTATCGCGACGTTCGTTTCGCTAATCTGACCCAGCCCGGTCGCCGCATCGTCACGAAACATAATTGCGCCGGCGATTTCACGGGCGATAACCTATGTGGCGAACGCATCGTTCATGTGCGCGACATCAATTCTTCTGAACGGTAGCGGCGTCGGTTCCGTTTAGCGACGCCTGCGCCACCGCGACCTCCCTCAACGCCATCCCCGTATGGCGACATCATATTCATGTCGCGACACGATTTAACGCCGCGGTCTTTGCCCATGTCGCGACCTCGCCAATGATGTGACATCAGCCTCTGACCACACCTTTTGCGCTACGTCGCGGCGCCGTAGCGAAACCTCACCAAGCGCCACCCCATGTCGCAACCTCACTTTGATGTGTGACATCGAAAGCTCGCGGCGGCACTTCTGGCACGCTCGACGGTGAAGCGATCGTACCGCGGTGGCGACCTCGCGTCTAACTCCCCTAGCAGTCGCGACCTCGAATCCATGTGACTGCGCCAGCAGGTCTAACACACCGCGTTTTTCATCCGATGACCTCTTTTACGCTACTCAGACGGTCGCAGTATAGCTAACCCTTCCTTCACATAAACTTTAAAAATTTAAGGTTGAATTTCAACTCTTTCCATGCATAGCTTCCGGAACAGCAGCACGAATTTCACGCACCCATCTCACTTTTACCTATTCAGCGGAACGCTGCCCTTTTTTTCATATCCGGTGCCTTTGCACTGCTTTGCTCTACAGAATCACGATGGCACTTGTACCCGCTCTTTACCCACTTCTAAATTTCTAGACTTTAATTTAATTATTTCCTTGTCACTGGCGGAATAATTTTCAATTTCCCTAAATCGATACATTCGTGTTCAAAAGCTGACCTTGTCCATTTTTCGTTTATTTTACGGACAGTTCGCCGCAAATCCTGGAACATCTAAGGTTGTGTTTTCTCGGCCCTAATGTTCAACAATTTCCCTATGCTAATCACCAAGCATACAAATTCACACATAACAAACATGTTATACACACCATCACACATCACATTTAATTCACCAAAATGCACACTGATGTATGATCTATCCCGTGCCACAAATTCTCTTAGGTATTTACGAGTATACTAACTCTACACCAGAGCTCCCGAGGTAACCGTTTACCTTAGCTCGATGCCAAATTTGTGACGCCCCAGGCTTCGGGGTGGCGTCCGTTGATTCCGTCGACCGGAAATCCGGTATCTGCATCGTGAGACGCGTACATGTAAACCGATGATTGGGCCCATATATCCATTCAACTTGTTATATCTTTTATACAAAAATGATTTATTTACAATTGTGTTTAATTACAATTGCTCCACACGAAGTGGGCCTCTAGCCCCAATTTTACAAAAGAAATAAGCAAAATACAAGATAAGGCCATCTTGGCGGTTTCTTACAGCCTCCTGAGCCCGGGCGTTCCATCCCCAAGTGTCTGGCCGATTTTCTAAAATAGTCCTGACGGAATTGACAAAGCCAGTGGTGGAGTTCCCTCTTGCAGGTTCTTCAACTTGAAATTAATCTGATAACGCATAAGCATACAGCAATGCGTATATCATTAATCGTATATTATGATTTAATTCATACATCATGTTGAGTTTACTTAATAATAACATATACTTGGCTCACATGAAATTTAAAGGCACTATGGAACAACCCACAATTTCACACAAACATATTTATTCACCCATGGCAACAACACACATCACCACAAATCACACAAGCAGTCCGTGGCTGTCCCGAACCCACGAGGATTTGTCATTCGTCGAATCTTTTGGGCAGAAATCGCTGACGCGTCAGCCTCGAAACAAATCACCCATTACAAGACCCTTAAGCAAGAAGTAAAACAAGTGGAGAAAAGCTACCTTCTCGGAGTTTGTTGAAACTCCCCAAATCCGGTACTCACACGTAGCCCTCGACTTGTAGACCCAACTTTGCCTCTTTGCTTGAAAGCGGTGCCCGGCGGTCCGATCGTCGTAGATCTTAGAGAGAAGCCCGGACTTTCTCTCTAAAAAATGGAGATCAAGCTTCTGTGCAGACTCCGCTTCTCATACGTTTTTCTCTTTTCCTTTTCTTATTCCATTTCCCGTTTGCTTTTCTTTCTTTCCATTTCTCTTTCTCATTTCTCTCAAATTTTACCGCCGTTTTACCGTTTAGTGCTTTGCCTTTCTCTCCCTTTTTGGAGAAATTGACCGTGTAGATTGAAAGTGAAATTCCTCCTCTCCTTACTTTCACTCCAAGCCAAACATGTAGGCTATCAAATTTCCATCTTTTTTCTTTTAATTTCTTAATTCTCTTTATGACATCATGCTCTTCTGGCTCAATGTGAGCCATAGGATATTCCTACGTGGCTAATTGTGATGAATTACTTTTGATGCCAAGTGTCACCCAGCGCAGTGGGTGTATATGGCATCCTCTTAACCTACCACGTGTCATGGAGCACCGCCTCGGCGGAATCCCAGGCCATCTAGATTAGGCGAAGTCGACGTGGTTGCTAAATTTCGCGAGACGATTTCAACGGAGAAGTCCGTTTCGTCATCTGAGATCTAGAAAAATTCCGGATTTTGACCGAAATTACCATTTTACTCTCCTTTAGGGAATCTGGATTTTCCGGGGTCTCACATTGGTGCTAACTCAGACCTTAATCCCATTTCAAGAAGGTCTAGTCGAGACTTTACTCCATCCTTTGTTTTATCGGGAACATTAAACAAAGTTTTAGTGATGCTTTCACAAACATTCTTCTCAATGTGCATGACATCCAAGTTGTGTCGAATATATAAAAACTTATAGTATTCAAGATCGAAGAATATAAACCTCTTCTTCCAACAACTTGAATGAGTTGCAAAGGATCCACATCATTTAACCTTCTTCTTTCCCCATGAGGTACAAATGGTATCAACCTTTCTAAATATTTGATCTCCAATAAGTTCTTTTAGAGGTAGCCTAAACTCTTGTTCACCATTAAATCCCTTATTTTACTTTCTAAATGGATGGTTGCATGGAAGAAATCGCCTATGACCGGTATATGAGTTCTTATTCCCATGTTTTATCGGCTGTGGTGTTTCTTCACCACTTATTGGACATGCATAATATCCCTTAGTGGCACAACCAGAAAAGTTTCCATATGCAGGGAAATCATTAATTATCCATAACAAAATAGCTTTTAATGTAAAGAACTCTTGATAATGTGCATCATAGGTTTCCATCACCACCTCTTACAATATTTTCAAATCATCCACTAATGGTGCCAAGTATACATCAATATCACTACTAGGTTGTGAGTCTTTGATATTAGCAATGATAAAATCATATTTCCTCTTCATACGTAAGGGGGGGAAGATTATAAGATTCTGATAAGGGGCAGTCCCGGCAACTTTAGCTTATTGGTCATGTTGTTGAGGTTATCTTTGTGCGTTAAAATGGCAAGTCTAAGGTTTCTATAATCTGAAGCAAATTAAGGCCACAATTGGTTCTCTAGTTTCCATGTTGGGGTATAAATTGTGTGACGCCCCAAATCCCGGGGGTCCGTTGACTACCCGTTAACCCACGGAAACACTCGTGAATGTCGGGTGACTCGACATTTAACGAAAATCGAGGCGATCTCGGCTTTGTACGGGAGTTCTACAGGGATACATAACTGTATATAACCTGTCCCGACATTAATATAACAATCCATGAGTAAAACGGCGACTTGGGCCCACAAACCAATACTCATCCTAATAATTCCCAACTATATACAATAGTTTCAAGAGTTAAGAAATTACTCTTATACAACATATATTAAAATGAAAAACATTCTAATACATGTATACATAATAGAACCAAAGCCACAACCCGACTTTCTTCTCAAACTCGGCCTCTTGGACGAGTCATCTCCTCGTACGCTCCCTGTACCTGAAAAATATGTTCCCTCGACAGGGTGAGCTAATGCTCAGTAGTGGAATCACCCTAAATGGGCTACTCTCCACCTAAGTGCATATGAAATGCTCCAATGAAAACAAACATTCAAGTAAATGCGTGATCCTACTTGAATGTCTACATGCTCAACTCATATCAGGAGTCCCTCACCCAGAGCTCCCTCTACACACTTCCCTAAGCCACGTGAAACATTATTTTTAACAAAGATATTTGTTATTATTTGTGGACTACCCTCCAATAAATGGTGGACCCGACTCGATGATATATTTAGTGGACTACCCTCAGAGATATCAATTGGGCCGACTAAATGATTGATATTTTATATGGACTACCCTCCGTGTATATCAAATGGCCGGAAACTCAGGCGATTGATAACATATGGACTACCCTCCGATAATTGTTATTATTTAGTCAACCCTCTGAAACCATTCTCTCAAGAATCACCTCATGCACTCACTCTTATTGTTCTAGGGTGCCCCAGTGCATATGGAACGCATGATGCCAATTCCAATACAATTATATAACACATGTAAATATATCATAATGCATATATTAACATAATTTAAATCACACAAACATGTCATGTAATTTCACAATCCATTACACCAAAAATTAGCTCACTTGGGCTAAATTTCAAACACGAGCAATTCAACTTGAATTACTCTACCAAACACATTATTTCTCAAAAATATTTTGTGAACACTATTCCTATGAGCGATCTGAAACACTCGGGTTCTTGTTCACGGCAAATCACGATCATCGGTTCGCCGTGAACCAATTTCACGGCCATTTCATTTTCATGCACATCATAACACAATACATGGCATAAATTACACAATTAGCCACCCAAACAGTCCATGAGTAGTCACGGATTGTAAATTTGGGTTCCATAAATTCAAACAATTCGATCCCAAGTTTTGGGACCGATCAGAAAGCGGCCGTTGAGGCCTCCAATCGACGAGAACATTATAAAAACACTTAAATAAAGTGTAAAACTCAAGTAGGGTGAAACCCCTACCTCACGGAGTTTGTTGAAAACTCCTAAAACTGGTGTCCACGCATAGTCCTCTCCGGGTAGAGCAGCTTTCCTTCTTGCTTCGAAGACTTTCGACGGTTGGATTTCCTAATATTTTAGAGAGAAGTCTAACCTTCTCACTCTAAAAACAAGATTTCCAACTCACTGTAAGTTTTTTTTGCCTCCTGCCCATTTAAGTCTCCTTTTTGAAGGAGGAAGATGAGCACTATTAAGGTTTTTTTGTCTTTTTCTAACTTAATCAAACTCCAAAATGACCATTTTGTCCATTCTTTTCCCAGTTTTGACGCACCGGCACTATCACCGATTCATTCCTTTGCATCATTTACTCTTCCCATGCCGCAAACATTATTACATGTTATTAGTGACTTTTCGTCACATCACATGTCTTTACGGCTTTTAGAAGCGATGCCTCGAAGCGTGCCAACTCGTGTCTCGGAATTCTCTGAAAATTTTACGTAACTAGATTTTCTTGAGGAGCGATTCAACAGTGAAATTCGTTTGTCGTCGAGATCCTAGAATAAGTGGATTTTTTAGCAAAATTACAATTTGTAGCAGAAATTACGATTTTACCCTTTTCGAAATTGAAATTTCTTAGGTACATTCTCCCCTCCTAAAAAGAATTTAGATCCAGAAATTCTAGACAATCAAAACACTCACATGCATATACAGCGTGCACTCTACATGCATAAGCAGTCATTGCCCCAAATCTCAGCGACTAAACTACGTACCTTCATCCTTAAACAAGAAGGGATAGGTGGCCCGCATCGTGTCCTCGTGCTCCCACGTGGACTCGCTCCACTCATGAGAGTGCCTCCGTAGCACCCTCTTCTAGCCTGCGATTCTTGCGTTGCAAGAGCGATCATATTTATCAAAATGCACACTAGTCCTCCTCGAAGGTCATCGGTGTCAATCTCAATCACGCCCTCGATCCATGCATATTTGGATGGGTATACTTAGGAGCATGGGCGTGAAATACCTTGTGGACACTTTCTTTCATCTTTGAGCAGTGCAGCTAACCGATGCGTAACGATTACTGCCTCTACAGTATCTGAAAGGTCAATAAGCCTCAGCGATAGCTTCAGGTGCTTCTTAGAGACGACCACTCCCCTCTTAGGCATCACCTTGAAGACGATCCTGACCTCGAGACTCCCAGAGATTGTCGCCTGTCTATAACTCTTCTAGGCTCTAAGCCTTGAGAGTATTTTGTCGTATCAAGCTCACCTTCTTGGAGGTGTCTCTAATTCATCGAGGACCGAGTGATGGGCTCTCTCCCGCCTCGGTCCCGGCTTATAATGGTGACACATAGCCTCATCTGAGTGCCTCATATGGGGCCATCTGTATACTCGCCTAATAACTATTGTTGTAGGCGAATTCCACTAAGGGCAATTGGTCCTCTACCCTTATGACGGGACACATGCTCTAGCGTGTCAGCTAACACACCGCGCCTATGTCGCCTGGCGTGTAACCTGCCACCCGACCCTTGCGGGTGTGTAGTACGACCTTCCCAAGGTCACAATGGATTGACAATCCAATGGTGTCAACCTAGTCCATGTCATGAATGACATCCATATCGACCGCGCATTTCGACAACCCCGATGCAATTTCAAAGGGGGTATCCGAGTCTCAGTCACTCTCGACTCCACATCACTCGACTAAGTCTACGTGATAAACTGACCGTGTGTTTTTATCTAGGGCAATACAAATCTTTCTACTTGTACTTCGAGCTCTTACATTCACACAAAAATTCGGATACCTTCCCGGTCTCTTACACCCTAACTCCAGATTCTCACCTTAGGATTAACGACTCTCGCTTTCTGCCCAACACACTTTGCACCACTCTTCATTTCCCCGAATCAAACTATGCGAGTCTTCACTGACGAGTCCTAAAGACAAACTCAACCCACACTACCAAGAGCAGAATGACCGCACCTTGCACCCACACCCGACTCTCCGACGCGATGTTGATCGTGCACACGTACACAATGCCATACTCCGTGACACCCACCCCGGGTCCACCATGAGCGTAATCTCAGAGATCTCTCACCATAACCCGACCCATCAAACTCTCACCCACATCCCAGTGAAGAACATCTATATCCGGGCTTCTCTAAAGGCCTTAACCCCTAAGACCAAATCCAAGGCCGTGGCCTGGGTGGCACAACCCTCGCTGTTGTCCCACCACTCACAACCCGATAAATTGCCAACCTCATCCATGTCAAGCCTAACATCAACAACCAATATGTCTACCACCCTAAGGTCCACCATGCTTTACCGCGCAACTCCGACCGTCCTTGACTTCACCCACACTCCTACTCTCCACCCATTCAGGCCGTCGAGTGCTCAGATAGCACCTGAACCGAACCGGTTCCTCTCGACCGCACTAGTAGTGTGGGAGGAACGAACCGTATACCTCAGCGTTTCATACCTTAATCGACCACGCCCCAAAGTCCTCGGATTCCATCCCCGGGGGCACCCTGCCTCACATGCCCAATCCCGCCCTCGTCCCCAAACTCAGGTGAAGCAAGCCTCATCTATCCCAAACCAAGGCCAATCCTCCTCTTGCTACTAATACCCGCATCCCGAGTGCCCGAGCATCCTCGTCCCTCTCTTTACGGTCAAGACCGTCCCAACCACGGGAGTCCATGTCCCAGAGTACGGTCCCACGCATCCCCGCTCTCGAACGGACAACTTCAACCCATCTCGAATCTCCTCGTAATACCCACCAATCCTAAGAAATTAATGATTCTCGAAGATTGACATCTCTATTCTCTCCCAACTCATCACTGCTCTTTCTCCGTCCACTAAATGCTTCCGATGTCAAACCACGTGTCCCAAAATTTCACCTTAGTAAGCCAAAACTGCACTCATCGGTCTCGCATGTACCATGTACATCTCAACAATCGTAAAACAATCCTCAAGGATACTCATGCTCCCACTGACGGGAGCAGATCATAATGTCACCCACTAAGACCACGACAACCGACGATAGGGCTGGAATACCCTATGGCGGGTAGATCCATGAATGCCATCGGTGCATTAGGTCAATCCAGCGCATCAACAGAACTCAAAGTGCCTCATGCGGCCCTAAATGCCGCCTTAGGGATATATGTCTCCTAACCTCAACCTGATGGTAACTAGTGCGCGAAGGTTCATTCCCGTGAGTAGACTCGCGCTCCTCTCAACCGACAAATAAATCGCCAATTCCTAAGAATGGGTACCGACTCGATCGCAACCCCGTTTAACCGCTTTCAGAGTCACCCACGCCGAAGGTCTTTGGCCCTTCTCTTCGCAAACAATCCCAAATGCCCCATGGTGAAGTGCTCGATCTAATGAACCCTTTGTCCAGTAGCTCCTTTAGCCGACTCGAAGTTCCTCGCATCCAACCCGGCCCCATTCTATGAACATGTAGATGGTGAAATACCAAGGCTTAACTCGATACCGGTCTACTTACCCTCCGGAGGTAGCCCAAGTAGCTCATTTGGAAAACATCCAATACACCGCACACTACCGAGGTAGATCCAAGTCCGGTCTCTCCGTCCTCTGTGGTAAAGGCTCTACCAACCCTAACTGCCCTCCCGACACTGACTCGTGATACCGCCTGCGGTAAAATATTATGTCACTTCAAATACCACACGAGTACCGTCTCACAGTAAAGATAACCTCCTACGCCACAATCAATAACGACTCCCGTAAGTCAGTCAACCAATCCATCCCCTGGGATGACATCGAACTCGACATGTCCATGATCCTCAGTCCACTTCAGCAGAGTCCTCGAGATTCCAACTCGCAACCTCGACATATCATCCCTATTCTCGCCTAATCCCTGTGGAGAACTCATACAAAGGCTGCTCCAAGGTCTCAGAGGTCCTTGCCCATTTCCACCATATCAAGTTCACTCTAGTCGAACCCAAATAGTCTAACCTGGGTAGTGTCGAGGTAATTTTCATAACCTTAACACCTTCTCAATCAGACAACCAATGGTCCACACCATCTAGAATTTCCCCGTGAATGTTCGGAGGGATGACGCGCCCTTAAACTTTGAGGTTACCAGGACTCCCCGACTACCCACACGCTAGCCTCAGGCTATAGCAAACGCCAATACCTACAACCCTCGCAGAAAGACATGCCGATCAAATACCGGGGTGGTGCCCGACCACTGCCCCCAGGACGCCCCTACTGGTCCTCATCCTCGACTAGCCATCTACATATTTCCAATGGCAACAAGAATCATTTATCTCTTCTATTTCACCTTGAACTTAGGCAATGCACATGCCAATTACTAATATTTGATACAACCATGAACTGACTGCTCATTTCCTAAGTGGTGTCGAATTCCAACCACCTGCAATTCATTTATTTCAATAAAATTCTAAGCTTTCTTTGTTCATTTCAAGATCCAAATCCCTGCTGTCATAGTTCCTAACCTAGCATTCACCCTTTCTTCCTATAATGCAAGATTACACCATGCATATAATTTCACGCGAATCGCAAGACCGATTCCCATATACACCATACCGTGTATATGTCCTTCCACGCAATTTGAAACATGCAACATTAATTTCGTATCTCAAGGGTGTATATACAGCCCCGAGACACTATTCACACACCAAAAAACATTTTATATACTATGTCCTTGCATTTATAGGCAATGTAAGACAATTTATTCAATATATCAAATCATATTTATCAACAAAAATTTTATTTTTGAAAATTTCATTTTTTAAAAATTTTCTCTCATTTTATTCATTTAAAAAATCGAATTTATCGCTCACAAATAATTGCCGACCGATTATCGTCACACGGGACACGTTTCACCGATTACCGTAGACGACCTAAGTCAGACAATACCAGTATCAAGTAAATACACTCTCACGCCTCTGTAATACAATTCTTCGCGCACACCCTATATCAGAATGCAATTCTTTCAAATTCCAAGCCTGGGTTTACCTATCGCAATACAACACCCCTATCAAGTAATACAATTCCCAACTCCACAAACCTCTCTCTTCTTGCAATCAAAACCCAAGGTTGTACACATAAATTTATTTTTCACAATACAATCGGGCAAGAGTTCAACCGTTTCTCGCTCCTCTTTGGCTGAAAGGTGAAATTTTTTTTTTCTTTTTTAAGCTGGAAAATCACCCAAAAATACATATATACATTTTTTTTCTCACACATGCTATTGGAAAAATACCCAAAAACATAAGTATACATTTTTTTTTTTTTCATTTCTTCCAGCTACTGGAAGATACACAAAAAAAATATACCTATTTTTTTTTTCATTTTCTAGAATACTCAAATAAATTTATAAAAATTCTTTTCTTTATCTTCTTCTTCGCTTTACACTCAAACCCAACCACAAAATCTCTCTCCACCTCATTTTTTTTTTCAATAAATTGGACACTTTGTCTAAAATCTCCTCAAATCTTTGATCCAACACTAAACCTTAGTGTTCAAACCGTAAAATTCTATTAAAATTTTAGTTTTTATTATCCATTAATCCAAATAAATTTATTCAAATTTATTTTATTTATCCTCTTGGTTCCAGTTTTTTTTACACACTGTAAAAACTTCTAAAAAATTTCATAACACATCTTGTTTTTCCTATGTGTTAATCACTAAACACACAACAATCACAATACATAATTCATGTTATGCATATTTTCACACAACAATTTATCAAATCACACAAAACACACAAAGCACATGCATGCAGTGTCCTAGTTTTGCCCCGTGATTTCCTAGGTAATCTCATACCTAATTTAACATCAACCACCCAAGGTGATGGATACCAACACCCGAGCTCCTCAAGTATTCATATACCCAGTTCCTCTAATACCAAGCCGTGACGCCCCGTAAATCCCGGGTCCGCTGACTACCCGCCAACTCCGCGGAAACACTCGTGGAATGCTCTGGTGATCACATTTCACGGCAAAACGTAGTCTCCTTGTACCGAGAGCTCCTACCCTCGGATACATAACTCAGATATAACTTCGTCTCAACAATCCAATAATATAACAATCCATGATAAACTACCACTCGGGCCCAAACAAATTTACTCATCCTATCACCTCAACTATATACAATAGTTTCAAGGCAGTTAAGAAATTGTTTTATACAACATATATTAAAATGAAAAACATTCGAATACATGTATAGTTACACTGTAACCAAAGCCACAACCCGCTTCTCAAACCCTACTCGACAAGTCATCTACCAGACGCTCCCGTGACCAAAAAATAATATGTCTCACAGAGCTAATGCTCGCAGTGGAATCACCCTAAATGGGCTACTTCTCCACCTATGCATATGCAATGCTCCATAAAACAAACATTCAAGTAAATGCGGATCCTACTTGAATGTCTACATGCTAAACTCATCTCTCGAGTCCTCACCGACTCCCTCACACGGCCAAGCCACGTATGAGAAACATTATTTTAACAAAGATATTTGTTATTATTCGTGGACTACCCTCCGATATAAATATATTTGACCACTCCATGTTATATTTAAGTGACTACCTCGTGAGATATATCAATCGCACACCCGACGACATTTATATGGACTACCCCTCCGATGTATATCAATCGGGCCGACTCAAACGACGATTTATATGGACCACCCTCCGGCTAACAATTACTATTATTTAGTCAACCTCCAAACTACTTCAAGAATCACCATGCACTCACTCCTATCGTCGTGGTGCTCAGCTGCATACGAATGCATGATGCCAATTCCACTAATTATATAACACATGTAAATATATCATAATGCATATATTCACATAATTTAAATCACACAAACATGCCATATTTCACAATCCATTTCACCAAAATTAGCTCATCAAGCAATTTTCAACACGAAAGAATTCAACTTGAATTACTCAACCAAACACATTATTTCACAAAATATTTTCAGGAACACTATTCCTATGAATAGGTGAACTTCTGATTACTCGTTCCTTAAATCATTAATCATCGTCACTTTCAGCAACCCGACTTTCACGCTTACTTCTGTTCTATACATCACAACACAATCCATGGCATAAATTATACAATGAAAGAGTTCAAACAGAAACGTGAGTAGTCACGACCGTAAATTGGGGTTCCATAAATTAAACACCTGATCCCAAGTTTTGGGATCGATCAAACGCCGCTCAAGGCCTCAACTAATCAACATTATAAAAACATTCCTTAAATAAAGTAAATCTAAGTAGTGAAACCCCTACCTCACGGAAGTTTTTCAAAACTACTGAACCGTGTCCACGCCAGAGTTCTCTCCTCGCTAAGTAGAGCAAACTTTTCCTTCTTTGCTTCGAAGACTTCTCGACTAGTTGATTTCCCAATATTTTAAAGAGAAGTCGCCTTCTCCTCCCAAATCAAGATTTTAACTCCTTTGTAAGTTTTTTTTGCCTCTGCCCGTTTAAGTCTCCTTTTGAAGGGAGGAAGTGACACTATTAAGGTTTTGTCTTTTTCTAACTTAATGTTCCAAAATGACCATTTGTCCACTTCTTTTCCAGTGGCCAGCCTTTCTGACACTATCACCGATTAGTTCCTTTCCATCATTTCTCTACCATGCCACATAAGTAACATTGGTACATGTTGTGTGACTTCGTCATCACATGTCTTTTTTACGACCCCAGCGATGCCTCGAAAAATGTGCCCAGCTCACGTGTCTGAATTCTCGAAATTTTACGTGGTAACTAGATTTCACAAGACGATTCCAACGGTGAAATCCGTTTCATCATCCTAGATCTAGATAATAAATTTCGTATTTTTTTAACCGAAATTACAATTTTGTAACTGAAATTACGATTTTACCCTTTTTCCATAAATTGAAATTTCTCGGGTCTTACAAATTGGGTGTTGAAGTTTACCATTATTTTCTCTTCCATGTGCATGTCATTTTAGTCTTTTTCAGTTTTGGGAGATTGAAACATCCTCTTAAACCTAGGGATGGGCGGAAAATACCACAACACCTTTATAGGAATCGTCTTGGTATTTCTCATCCTTGCCTTGTTTGCCTTCCACCTTGACATTCCACAGTAGGACATGGTACATCTTGAAACTCATTCTATAAAGTATGCAATCATTAGGTCATGCATGTATCTTTTCATATTCAATTCCTAATGCATTCAGTGTTTTCTTAGCCTCATACATTGATAATGGCATCTCATTGTTCGTTGGGAGCATATCCCCTAATATTTGGAGCAAATTTGAAAAGATTTTATCTGACCACACATATTGCGCCTTCACATTAATACAATTAACTTAATGTAAAAAGCTTTGTGAATTTTCTGGCGAAAGATACAAAGGCTTTTGACATCTTCAAGCGAATTTTGAATGAAATTTAGATTACGCCATGAGCTCATTTTTCATAGCATGAATCATTTCTACTGTATTGCCAACATCACTATAATTCATCATACCATGACATTGGGCCATTTCACTTGGTTGTGTACTAGTAGGAATGTCTTCTCCATGCTAATACCATGTACAAATAACTTTAGTCAATACCATTGAAAAACAAGCGTTATAAACCTTGGTAGTGTATGATGATGAAGCAAAGTTTCTACATCGCTTACTCGGACAACGAATGGCACTCTGCTTTGGACAATGTTGTAATGAAAAGTTAATGAAGTATTCAACACCTTCTTCATAGTCCTTTGACCTTCTATCTTTAGACATCCAACTTCTATCCATTATATGATATGGAGATATACAATCAATTAAAAAAATTGATGAATTTAATATTAGAATTTATATACATATTTTATCTTGCTAACATTAGAATTTAACAATCTATACTGCATGTCTTATGCGTTCTAATTTCTTCAACTTCTTAATTTGGATGGTTGTTCATATCCCATATATAATCCCTAGTCAACTATCATTATATTTTTGTTTCATGATTGAAAAATTTTGGCAACATTTCTCCATAGTTCTTTAAGTACACAAAATGAGGGAGGCATATTATCTAGCCTTCTCCAAATATATACCCGGAGAACAAAGAGAACATATCATTACAAAAAAGAACCAAGCATAGTAGAAGTATTTGGAAGATATTATGTTTCCATGTATTGTCGATCAAACAATTCCGATATTTGTAGAAAAAAAAAAAAAGTTTCAATTACATATAGACCAAATTTAAAAGTTGTGAGTTAAAACTAGTTCATTGAAAGAACCACATTTTGATTCATTGACAACTTAAATGTCTTTAGCATGTAATGAGTGTTAATATTCACAAATTAGAATTTAATCTTTGCGATCCAATTTAAGACAAGTTAAGTAATTGAAGAAATTATTATTGGAAAGATTAAAGTGAAGTATTAGAATTATGTGAAACAAAAGTGAATATCATTTGAAAATCGAAAGACAAGTATAAATAAAAATATTATGTCTTACTCATTTATTTTATTGTTATGAATGCTTAATAGAAGGAAAATAAGAAATAAATTTTAATTGAATAATGATTTTATATACTAGTATAAATTTATTTGAACTATTGTATATAAAAATTAAGTAACCTAAAATTATATAAATTTTCACTATTTTTAAATATATAGCAATTTCTTCAATTTTCCATTATAAAAATAAGCTAAACATAAGAAAGAAAACTTTATTTAACATTCTTTTTTATTTTGTAAATTGCTAATAAAAAAATCAAATGTGAACCATCGGTCAGTTAATAAATTTATAGTATATGAATATTATGAATAAATTTTAAGTGTATATAGATATATTTTATCAATTTTCTTTGTTTTTCCTATAATTATACGTTTAGCTTACATGTCATTAACTCAATCTAATGGGTGTGACTATGGGCCTTGTTAGCTCACATTTGCCATAATTGCACCAAAGAAAAAACAATATCATCCTTAAAATTGTGAAAGAAAAAAAATAACTTAACTAAGAAATAAGTATAATATTATCACATACAAACATGAGTATAGATTTGTGGCTACTCTTTCAAATTTTTAGCATATTGGAATTAATATGTATATATACAGAAGCTACTAATACACTCCAACTACATTTAAACTAAAACAAACCCCATCTATTTATCACCAAACAACTCAACCACTATCGAATGCTTGATATTTTTTCCTTAAGAAAAATAGAATGCTAATAAATTATAGCTCCGTTGTTGAATATAAAGAGAGGTACAAGATACAAAATGGATAAAATAGATAAATACTTAAAGTTTTCTCTTTAAGCTCATGCTTTACAGTGACTAGAAATTAGAGATAAACTCAATGTTAAGGGCTGCATTTCATTTACTATCAGACAAATTTGTTTAACTACAAGCAAAAAATGAAATGGAATTTTAACTACAAACTGAAAAAAAAAAAGAAGATAAAACAATTGGATCAATAAAAGAATCTCTTAACTCTTTGACTAGAAAATGAAAAGTGAGGTGGAAAAAGAAAACTCTATGGACCCGTTATGAACAAGAAAACTCTATGGACCCGTTATGAACATCATTTAAAAAACAAGGATTATGGAAAAATGTTTTCCTTTACCTGATTTGGAGTTTGATACTTGAAGGATGGGTGTTAGGGTACAACAAAGCCCTTTGTTTTTTGTTCTTTTCTCCTTGGTTTTTGACACTAAAAAGACGAATGGTTGTTGAACCAAAAAGTATGGTTCTTTTTTCTCTAGTTTTTGCTTGGTATAATGGCCAGCCTTTTCATACAAATTATCTTGATGGGGTTGAGTTTGAAAGAAATACTCAAACCAACCCCCTTCATCCACTTTTCTTTAAAAACAAAATATTTTATTCTTTTGCTTTTTCTTTCATTCCCTCCCTTTTCTCTACCTCAAGCTCACCTCCTCTCTCTCACCTCTTTCTCTCTATCTCTCTCTCACAAATCTCCCTCCCTCTCTCTCTCTCTCTCACCCACCTCCCTCTCTCTCTCACCGATCTCCCTCTCTTTGCCTTTAAACTAAAAACAAACTATATTTTAATTCAAATATTAGCACTAAAAAATCAACTTATGGGGCCCATATATTTGCCTCATAGGAGAGAGAAAATTATCAAATCAAATCTCCATCTTCTCTCCTCCTCGGACAAATGTACCACTGTTATAACCGTCTAACATTAAGGATAAATGTGATATATTAGTATTATAACAATGGTACATTAGTTTGGGGAAGAGAGAAGAGGGAGATTTGATGATTTTCTCTCATATGTGGCTTTACCAATATATAGAACCCCTGGTGCTCTTTAAGGGAAAATTGGTCTTTGTAGAGAGAGTGCAAGTTTTCATTAATTTGATGTAAAAAGTGCAACTTAATAGCCATATTTTTAATTAATCCCAGCTTTAATTCCATTACATTTTATCATCCTATAAATTCAATCAAATTGTGAAGGAATGAGACATCATCATCATCCTCCTCCTCTCTTTTTATTCTTGTTTAATTGCATTGTTAAGAGCAAATATGAATGAAAAAGAAACCTAACTCACTCATATTATGTTAAGTTGCACTTTAGACGTCAAATAAATGTAAACATTCACTCCCCTCTATGAAGACCAATTTGACCTTAATGAGTTTACCAGTGGGCCCCACGTATTTGTCACGTAGGAGAGAGAAAATAATAAAACTAAATCAAATCTTCCTCTTCTTTTTTCTAAGCTTAATGTAATTTTATTACTGTAAGCATGTTACATTAGCGTTATAATAGTGGTACATTACTCCGAGGAAAGGAGAATAGGAAGATTTTTTGCCCCATATAGGAGAGAAAATCATCTAATAAAATCTCCCTCTTCTTTCTTCCCCAGACTAATGTACCACTACTGTAATTGTGTTACATTAAGGATGAATGTGTTACATTAGTGTTATAATAGTGATACATTATTATGGGGAAGAGAGAATAGGAAGATTTCGGACCTATATATTTGCCACATAGGAGAGAAAATAATCAAATCAAATCTCCCTTTTCTCTCCTCCTCGGACTAATGTATCACTCTTATAATAGAGTTACATTAAGGGCACTAGTGTTATAACAATGGTACATTAGTATAGGGAAGGTAAATTTAGATGATTTATTTCACGTGTGGCAAATATATGGGGTCTACTAGTAAACTCATTAATGGAAAATTGGTCTTCATAGGGAGAGTGTGTATGTTGTCATTAATTCGATGTCAAAAGTGTTAGAGAAGTGCTCTAAAGGCAATTGCCCTTAGCAATTTTTATACACATTACATATTGTTTAATATAAAAGGCATCTTCACTAATTGGATATTTATACATCCAATTGATTTAGATCTTTAATCGGATGTAAAGTCCATGATACATAACATAGCATGAAGGAAATCATGATGAGAACATGATAATAAGATTCCTATCATGTGGAATTATGTTAGTATCTAAATTATCTCTAGTCATAAGATCAATGAGATTGGACATTATTGAAGGGATTAGGTGGAGGACCTTGTCGCCTCATGATTGGATCAGCGGTGGATCTTATAAGCCGTGATCATGAGTTGTTCGGAGTTGACGCATGTGGATGCTGTGAGGTAGCCAAGTACATCGAGGACTTGCCATGAAGTTATCCATATGGATTATCTGGCCCAAGTAACAGATGATTGTCTCATCATAGCAATAGTTCATGTATCCTTTGACTTGAGGTGATAAAAGATATCTTGGCTTCTAATTTTGTACTTTGACCTCAATCCTTGTTGCCTTTTGGAGGTCGCTCTTTAGGTGATAGTTGGGCATAGCTAGGGGTGTTCGAAGGTAATTGAGTAGCCAACAAAGAATTCACCACTCCCAATAGAGGGAGGGTATATCTATGGCCTCTTGTCGGGATCATTACTCAGGAATCTCTGGCCAGAGTGGAAATACCATGAAGAGTGTCTTCAGGTGCATAACTGATGAGTAATGAGTTCAAGGACAAGATCTAATATCACTTGGGCTAGATGTGGCATAGCTAGTCTAGTGGGAGCTACACTTTGTCCATGCTCTAAATAGGATGGCGGTATAGATTAGTGAAAGGACGAATTGCGCGGTATTTGTCTATGGAAGGGTTTGCCATCTGATTAGCGATTCTCCGGTCAATTAGGGGTCATGATGTATTGCTACATCTTGAAGATAGGGATTCAGCTTAAGCATGAGGAAATTTGTAGAAATTCAGAGCTTGGAGCGGAAGAATGAAGAACCGAGGAAAGAAGACACAGTAGCAACCTTGCAAAATTCACAAGGGTTGCGAAATTTTGCCATGGGTTGTGAAATTATCTGCCACATTTGACTCTTTTTTTTTTTATTTCTTTTTGTTTTCTTCCCAATTTCTCCCAGCTATGGCCAGTGTTGTTTTGTACAATTTGGTAATTTGTATTGATTTGGTGGTATATAATGCCCTAAAGAAGACTTTGTAAATTTTTTTTTTGATTATTGTAGGGGAAGCTTGCTGAAGAAGCTCCCGTTTTCTCTTAGTTTCTCTTATTTTATTTCTCTCTTTCTCATTGGCCAAACACCCTCTGAGGATGATTTCTCAAAGGATGAGTGGCTAAAACTCCTACTTCCTTGAAGTAGAAGGCCACTGGGAAAACTAAGGGTTTTCATGTTTTCCATTGTCATTAATGTTCTTTCCTTCAACTCTTGGTTTTGATCCCTTTGAGTCACCTTGAATGATTAATATTTGGTAGCTTTAGGAATAAATTTGGATACCCAATATAGATCCACGTGATGTCAGTTAGTTGTCACTTATGAGCCATTGGAAGATAAGTCGAGGAGAGCCGTGTGTTTTCAGGCGAGGCATTAATGGGCAGTGAATGCCATTTTCAAAGATATTTGATGAGGGTCAATTTTTATAGCTAAATGAAGATCCGGTTTGGGAGATAACTATATGTTATCCTTCCCAATGCGAGTAAGTTGAAAAACCTCATATGCCTAAAATTTCGCTTTGAGTCGATACTTTAAGAACCTCTTTCCATATTTTAATCTATTTTATTTTAAGTTTTAACCATTAGAACCAACCCCGCTTATCCTGACCCCCATCGAAACCACCAGCATAAGCCTCATTGTAAGTCATTTCAGTGATCATCTCTATGGGTTGATCCTAGAACCACTATTCTATAATAACTAGATAAATATAGATAACCGATCACCATTTGTTTATTCACCCACCGACGAATAAATAAATGGGTGATCATGAGATCAAATCCCAGTGCAAAATAGCCAGTGTGTTTCACTTCTTACAGTTTATCAGCTAAAAATTGAATTTCTTTTCTCTTATCATTCTTTCTAGCGGGTTCTTGCTAGATTATATTTCATTTCGTGTTTAAATAATTTATTTTTTATTTTTAGCTATGTCATCCTTTTTGGTAGAATTTTTTTTTGTTTCTTTTTGTGTTGTCTGTTTTATGTGAGTTTGTCTTTAATTAGTTTAGAATTGATGAGATCAATCAAAGTTAGTATTCCAATGGAATCAGATTCTAAATTAGACTGGGCAAACCATTGGAACCTCACTTGAAGAGCAATGAAATCGACAGTGGAAAGGAATCCCGATGCATTTAGATCCATGAGGGACCATATACCTACCGGATGAAGCACTCTCACGCATAGTGCCTCAAGGCGAGAAGCGAATGGTTATTAGGCCTTACCGCGTGCCACTCCTTCCGCTTTTCATGGCATGGATAGTGAAGACCCTTATTCACACATAAGGGAGTTTGAAGAGGAGTGCAACACCTTGTGAGGAGGAGGCTGCTTTGTGGATTTAATGAGGCTTAAGCTTTTCCTTTCACATTGAAGGATAAAGAAAAAATTTGGCTCGACTCCTAGGCGAGAACAACCAAACTAGGCTGAGATGCGGGATGAATTTTGAAATTCTTCTCCACTCCTGAGCAGCAGGTTTGAAGAGGTAGATTTCCACCTTCTCAGCTAATGAGAATGAAAAAATTCTATGCATCTTTTGGGAGAGATATATGGAAGCGCTCAATGCTTGTCCTCGCGTGGGTTTTGACACATAATTTCTTTGATCGACTATTTTTATGATGGAATTTCTCCTGCCATGAAGCAACTGCTAGAGACTATGTGTGGAGGAGACTTCTTGAGCAAAAATCTAGAGGAAGCTTTGGATTTCTTGAGTTATGTAGTTGAAGCATCAAAAGGTTGGAATGAGCCTAACCCAAGGGAGATGGAAAGAATGAGACCTCAACCCAGTATAAGGGGTGGCATGTACTCTCTTAGGAGGACATATGGGCGTAAAGCGAAGTTTCAACCTTAGCTAGAAAGGTTAGGCGGAAATGAGAAACCAGCATGACGTGCAAGTAGTGACTGAGATTCCTATGCCAAATAAGCCATGTTTTATTTGTCAGTCCATTGAGCATTTGGGAGAACAATGCCCAACTATTCTAGCAACGAGGGAGATGTTAGTGGAATAAGAAAATGTTGTTGGTCAATTCAAACCATCAACTAATGCACCATATGGCAACACTTACAACCTTAGTTGGAGAAATCACCCAAATCTCTCTTGGAATCCAAAACCTCCACAGTATGCACCCCCCGCTCCTTTACAATATGCTTCAACTTATTAGCCATCACAATCACAGTCAACTTCTCCAATTGAACAAGCAATTCTAAATTTGAGCAAGGTGGTAGGTAAATTTGTGGAAGAAAAGAAAGCAGTGAATGTGTAGTTAAATTAGAGGGTTGACACCGAGGAAAGCACTTTGAATCAGAGAATAGATGGGTTCTAGAATGAAATTGCCCGGGAAAGCCGACAACTCTTGATATTACATCTCTAGGTTGATAATCAACATCAAGTGCGAAAAAGGAAGTTCCTCACCAACAAACAAAACCTGAGGAGTTCATGAAATAGCTTACTTGAGTGAAACTGCTCCTAAAATGGATGAAGTAAACGAGTTATGCATAGGAAGTGGTAAGTTAAGTAACCAATGCTAAACCACTTGATGGAGCTAAGAAGAGGCGAGATGAGGAGTCGAAAAGGATAGTGATCAAGGAAGACATGGTGAAGAAGAGCATACCTCCACCATTTCCTCAAGCACTTAAAGGAAAAAAGAGTGTGAAAAACCCAACTGAGATTCTTGAAGTGTTGAGGTAGGTGAAAGTCAACATTCCCCTTTTAAACATGATTAAGCAAGTTCCAACCTATGCCAAGTTTTTAAAAGACTTGTGCACTGTAAAGAGAGGGTTGAATGTGAACAAAAAGGCTTTCTTAATAGAACAAGTAAGTGCCATCATCTGGTCTGAGACCAGGTGTGAAGACCCGGTGTCCCATAGATTTAATTGAACATTGGAGGAACTTGTATGGAGAAGGCATTACTAGATTTGGGAGCAATGTCAACTTGTTACCCTATTCAATTTATAAACGATTAGGGCTAGAGTGAAACCCACCACACCTTGTCTTTAGCGAGGGCGGTCGATGAATTTCCCGAGAACCTTGTGAAGATGTTTTTTGGTGCAGGTGGACAAATTCTACTACCTAGTGGACTTTGTTGTTCTTAACGCTAAGCCAGTAGCTGAAGGAGCCAATTATGTGCCCATCAGACTCGGGAGACCATTCTTGGCTACCTCAAATGCAATCATTAACTGTTGAAATGGGGTTATGCAGCTTACATTTGGTAATATGGCATTGGAACTTAACATTTTTCATCTCAGCAAAAAGCATGTTCACCCCGAGGAAGAAGACCTAGAGAAGGTGTGTTTGATTAACACCATTGTAGAGGAACAATGTGAGCAGCAGCGGCTACAAGCAGAATTGATTGAGGGATTGGTAGAGATTCTTGAGAAATTAAATGAACCCTTAGATTAATGTTCTGTTTTTTGTCCTTGGAGAAAGAAAGAAGAAATCCTTCCCTTTTTGATTGAGGAAGACAGTGAAGAGGAAGCAAAAGAAGAGCTCTTAAAGCTTGATCTCAAACCCCTCCCCATAGAATTGAAATATGCATACTTGAAGAGGGCAGCCAATGCCACAATGGTTATTTCTTCATCTTTAAATGACTCACAGGAAGACAATTTGCTTGGAATCCTTAAGTGCAAACAAGCCATTGGATGGAAAATCTCTTATTTAAAGGGAATTAGCCCTTTGGTTTGCACTCATCACATTTACATGGAGGAGGAAGCCAAACCAGTGCGACAACAATAGAGACGATTGAATCCCCACTTGCAAGAAATTAGTGCGAAATTTGAAATTCACAAAATTATTGTAGTGGCATTATCACCCATTTTGACAGTCTTGGGTGATCTACTCCGGGTTATTGCACGAAAAGTCGAGGTGACTATTATGCGAGCGAGAAGGGAGAAGATATGGCTACACGCCTTACCATGGGTTGTAGAGTATGTATAGACTACAGAAGGCTAAATGTAGTGACAATGAAGGACCATTTTCCTTTGCCCTTCATTGATAAACTTCTAGAGAGAGTTTCCGGGCACCCATTTTATTGTTTTCTAGATGGTTATTCCGAATATTTTCAAATATAAATCGTTGCAGAGGACCAGGAGAAGACCACCTTCACTTGCCCCTTTGGAACTTATGCCTACAAGAGAATGCCCTTTGGCCTCTACAATGCACTTGCCACATTCCAAAGGTGTATGCTCTACAGTATTTTCAGTGATATGGTGGAACGCATTATGGAAGTGTACATGAATGATATCACCATATATGGAATTACTTTTGAGGAGTGCCTGAGCAACCTTGAGACTGTTCTAAATAGATGCATTGAGAAAAACTTGGTGCTTAATTGGGAGAAATGCCATTTTATGGTAAATCAAGGAATTGTCCTTGGACATGTCATCTCAGCCAAGGCGTTGAGGTTGATAAAGCGAGAGTTGAGCTTATTTCCTAGCTACCTCCCATAAATTTCAGAAGCGTGAGGCAATTCCTTGGTCATCTTGGGTTTCTACAGGGAGGTTTATTAAAGATTTTTCAAAATTGCAAAACCCTTTGTGAGGCTGGCAGTCGAGATGCAAATTTTTGGGGATGGAAGGTGCGAAGAGCTTTGAGAAGAGCTGAATCACACACGACTCTTTGCACTATGGTGAGAGCACTAGCTGGCATTGCCCTTTGAAGTGATGTGTGATGCAAGTGATTTTTCCATTAAGGCAGTTCTCGGGCAAAGAGAAGATGGAAAACCCTACGTGGTTTATTATGCGAGTAAGACTCTAAATGAAGCGTAGAGAAATTACGCAACCACAAAAAAGGAAATGATAGCAGTAGTCTATGCCTTAGACAAATTTAGAGCATATTTGGTGGGGTCATTCATTGTTATTTTTATAGACCACTACCTTTGGAAGTACACATTGACTAAACAAGATGCTAAAGCCCGAGGATTATTAGGTGGGTTCTCTGCTCCCAGGGAATATAATCTCGAATCAAAGACAAAGAAAGAGGTGGAGAATCATGAGTGGCGGATCACTCTCCCGGATGACCATAGATCGCGGCTCCCACCCGGTCCCATTAATGATGAATTCCTTAGGAGTCTACTGTGTGCTTGAAGAGAATTCCCCCTGGTATGCTCATATTGCTAATTATTTAGCAATAGGGGAGGTCCCAGTTGAATGGAAAGCATAGGACAAGAAATACTTCTTCGTCAAAATTCATTCCTATTATTAGGAGGAATCGTTTTTGTTCAATTACTATGCGAATCGAATCATTAGAAGGTGTGTTCTTGAAGAAGGCCATGGGGATTCTCGACCCACTTTATATGAAAATGCTGTAGAGATGTTTTCTTCACAAAAGACAACTATGAAGGTCCTGCAATCCGGTTTCTATTGGCCATCTCTCTTCAAAGATGCTCATGCCATGTGTCGAACTTGCGATCGATGCCAAAGACTTGAACCTAATTTTGGTAGTAGACCTATTCGATGTTTGGGGCATTGACTTCACGGGGGCCATTCCCTATGTCTTTTGGTTATTCCTACATCCTGGTAGGGGTTGATTATGTGTCCAAGTGGGTTGAGGCAATTCCTTGTAAAACAAATGATCATAGGTGGTGCTTAAATTTCTAAAGGAGAATGTCTTTTCTAGCTTTGGAGTGCTCAAAGTCATAATCAATGATGGAGGTACCCATTTCTGTAACAAAACCTTTGAAACCCTCCTAGCTAAATAGGGGGTGAAACACAAAGTGGCCACTCCTTACCATCCTCAAACCAGTGGACAAGTTGAGCTAGCTAACAGAGATATTAAGACCATCTTGATGAAGGTGGTGAATTAAAACATAAAGGATTGGTCCCTCAAGTTGCTAGACTCACTGTGGGCACATATAATAGCTTTCAAAACCATTCTTGAGATGTCCCCATATCGGCTAGTCTATGGAAAAGCATGCCACCTCCCTATGGAAATTGAATATAAGGCATGGTGGGCAATTAAAAAGCTCCATATGGATTTGGAATGTAAGACCCGAGAAATTCCAATTTATGTAAAAATGGCAAAATCGTAATTTTGGTTACAAAATTACAATTTCGGTTAAAAATTTGAAATTTATTCTCTGGATCTCGGATGACAAAACAAATTTCACCGTTGGAATCGTCTCACGAAATCTAGCTAGAACGTAAAATTTCGTCAAATTCCGAGACAGTCGGAATTTACACGTTTTTCGAGGCATCGCGTTTCGGTGTAGTAAAGCGATTTTGATGAGGCGAAAGTCACATATAACATGCTACTCTCATGTGCCATAAGTGGTATGAGTAGAGAAATAATGAAATGGACGAGATAGTCATAGAATGTCATGGGAAAAGAAGACAAAATTGGCATTATGAGAATTGATTTAAGTCACAAAAAAGACAAAAAATGCTACGATTAACCATCTCTCCAAATTCAAAAGAAGCAAACGGGGAAGAATTTTTTGATGCGTGTAGAAATGGAGGTTTTGAGAAGGTCCTGACTTCTCTCACAGAAATGCGGGCGATACGTAGTCGTGGGTCTTCGGGACAAGAAGGAAGTTTGCTACGCGGGGAGAAGGGGCTTGGTGGGTGCGAATTTAGGGAGTTTCTCAAACTCCGAGAGGTAGGGGTTTCTCCCTACTTGGGTTTTATTCCCTCTTTAAGTACTTTACGAATGTTTGAGTCGATTGAGGCCGTTATGGGCCGTTTGATCGGTCCCAAACCTTGGAACCGAATTAATATGGAATTTTGAAATCAAAATGGTGCAGCCGTGACTGACCACGGCTGCTTGGGGCGTGAAATGGTATAATTGTATGTTAAATCATGTAGTGATTGAAATTGGGCCGGGAATGGCTGTGAAATGCGGGTTCTGAGTGAAGCGGAGTGAATTAATAATTTTCAAGAATAGTAGCGGGGGTTTCACTTATTCACGTGATGTTCTCAAAACTATATTTTTGTGAAAATATGTGTTTGGTCGAGTGATTTAAACTAAATTGCTCGTGTTTGATCATTAGCCAAGTGAGCTAATTTTGATGTATGAAATGAGAATTTACATGACATGATTGTGAATTGATTGTTTTGTAAATATGCATGTTTATATATTTACATGTGAATTAGAAGCGTATTGGAATTGCTTTTGCCATTCCATATGCAACTAGAACACCCAGGACTATAGGAGTGAGTGCATGAAGGATGAGTATAGAAGCGGTTCGGAGGGTTGTCTAAAAATATTAATTATCGGAGGGTAGTCCAAATTAAAAATATCAATCGTCGGAGCGGCCCAATTGATATTCATCGGAGGGTAGTCCACAAACAAATAATATACCAATCGTCGGAGATGGCCCAATTGATATATACACATCGGAGGGTTGTCCACGAACAAACAAAACAATAATTTTCATACGAGGCTTAGGCGAGTGTGATGGAGTCAGTGAGGACTCGGGATCTGAGTTGGTCATGTAGACATTCAAGTAGGATCATGAATTTTCTTGAATGTATGTTTATTTTGGAACATTGCACTGCACTTAGGTGGAGAGTAGCCCACTTAGGGCGATTCACTGCGAGCATTAGCTCACTTCGTCAGGATATTCTTTGCAGTTACGGGAGCGTACGAGGGCATTCGTCACAAGGGATTGAGGATTTGAAGCGGATTATGGCTTTGGTTGATGATATATACATGTATTGAAATGTCTAATGTTAAGCCTATGTATTGTATAAAATTAAATATTGTAACTCTTGTAACTATTTGAGTATATAGTTGGATTCATAGTTGTATGTATTATGAGTATGGTTGTGGGCTTAAGTGGTAGTATTACTCATGATTGGATATATTGGATATATTGCCTTTGTTTGGGACCTTGAGGTATATGCAGGTTTTGTATTTGGATAGAGCTCCCTGTACAAAGGAGACTACGCCCGGAGTTTTGTGAAATGTCGGGCCACCCAGGGCATTGCGAGTGTTAGCGGGTTGACGGGTGGTCGACGGACCCCGGGTTTGAGGCGTCACATGGGCAGGACCTAAAGGTTTCTTGACCTCAATGAGTTAAGAAAAGACTAAGGAATGATGCTTACCTGAACTTTAAGATTTCAGGGAACTCAGATCCCAGAAATGGCTGATCGGATGGTGGCTCGGAGAAAAATTTCCGACAAGGAGATAAAAGTCACGCTCTATGATTCGAAGCTTCATATCTTTTCGAAATCAAGTCGAGATGGATTGGTTCTTTCACCATTCATCAAAATTGTATCCCAGCTAGACAGTGGAACTCCCTCGATTCAAATGAGAGCGAGCTTTCAGTGAATGGTCGCGAGTCTCGAAGCATGCGAGTCCCATGGACTAGACGGAGGAGCTGGCCCTCCGCCCGGACACCGAAATCCTTGAAAACTAGGTTAGCTGGGCTGGTTGTTGGTGAGGTGTCACTCGGTCTCCCCTGAGACTATAGAGTCCATTTTCTTTTTGATGTATTTTCATACTATTTTACATTATTCAATTTTTCCTTAAATTCTCTATTAATTTAATGCAATTTTAGCTCTTATTTCCTCTCCTGGTATTTATGTGTTCATTTGCGGGAAGTTCTTCGATTGAATTAACAGAGTCTGATTTTGAACCACATATTAGATAGGTTTGAGTACTTTTGATCATTAATCATGTCATATAAGCAATTGAAGTGCTCATGTTACCTTAGTAACACTTATGCCAATTGAGGTGTTTTTGGTTGTTTTGTAGACTTTATACACATTTGAACTTCAACCTGATGCAAATGATCGATCATGAGGTTGGAATTTTAGTCTCGGCCATCGACAAGCCCAAAATCAATGGAAAAACAAAAGGGAAAAGTGGAAGAAATGAGATGCGGTTGAAGACATGTGAGAGGAATGCGGAAACTGACAAAGCGGAAATTTCGCAACACCATTACTTAATCAGTCGCAATCTATGGTATAAGCTGTTATAAGCGGTTCGCGATCTCGACACACATTGCGAAATTAAGCTAGCCGACTTTACCTTGTCTGATTACGAATTAAGCTACTCATGGCTTGATTTGGCTAGCTTAGCGAAATTTTGCTAGCTTAGCGAAATTCGCAACCCAATTAACTACAACATTGCCAATTTCGCTAGACCTTAAATTTCGTTTAAGCCATTGCCCAGGTCGCTAATTATTGCCAATTTACGCTAATTTAGCGAAATTCATTCCTGTAGCGAAAATGCATGCCTCGTCATGCTTTGTAATTAATGCAACCTTCAAACTTGGTGAATTACTCTCACAAATCACATGGCAGCTTAGTTATTAGGGTTTTGGTATTTTATACCTTGAGAATCACTATCATACCTAAATGTTTGTAATAGAGGAGAAAGGGTGGAGAGGAAGAAAGACAAGTTTTGGTGATTTGTAAGTTTTCATTTACTGCTTTTGTAAATAAATTGTTTTATTTTTAAGTTTTGCTTTATTTTCTCTTCTCTCTCTTCTTTCTCTCTTCTTTCTTTCTTTCACTCGGTGCCAAACACACCTCTTGAGGATGACAACTCGAAGATGTAGCTAAGCCTCCTTCCTTTGAAGAGGAAGGAAGCTGGCAGCAGTGGGGCTTAAGCCTTGTCTCCGTAATACTAAAAGCTACGGGTAGTGTATTTATGGCCCATATCTTCAAAGGCTTCGGTTGCATAACATAGGATATTATTGTCTTGGCCAATACTCTCCATGCTTTAGATCCGATTATTATTGGCGAATCTTTGTGGCTCTTTAGATGGTCCTTACTTTGCCTATGAGGTAATATTCACATGTGAAGTTCACCCAGTGGGATTAAATAACATTTGCTTTTATTGTTTTATTAATACTCTCCATGCTTTAGGGTTCGGTGCTCGGGTGAGAGATGCCTTTGTGATTCTTCTAGATGGTCTTTTAACCTAGGTCGATACTCTCCATGCTTTGGGGTTGGTGCTCGGGTGAGAGATGCCTTTATGGTCTTCTAGATCTTTACGAGCCTCAAAAATGATAAAGAATGTTAGGGTTTTAAACAAAGAGTATAACTACATCTGTGTTGATACATAGGGAGGATAAACACGAGGACATGTGTTTATACTAGCTTGCAGTTAATTTAAAATCTTAAGTAAATTTCTTCATTGTTAATTTCCAGTTTTTAACTTCCGGTTTTGTTTCTATTTTTTTCAAACCGTTCCCACATTTTGAATGAATTCCAAGAGTCAAATATAAAGCCTTACCTTCGTACCTAATGCAAACCATTTTTATGAAGAAAACCCGTCCCCGTGTTAGGCCACTGAACCCAGCATGCTGCGGTAAGCTTGACTATGGCGTTGTAGGAAACTTAGGTATATAAATATTGTTGATTTTAGCTCAACCTCTTGTGTACGAATCAAATAAACGCCGTTCTTTGGATAATTTGCTATTATAATGTGGTGGAAGTATATGATCATCTACAGAGTGAGAGAGTATATTCTTTACCTGTTTGCATATCGATTCTTTATTGCCAGGTTTCTAGCACTTGGCGGTAAATGCCTTGATTGACTTTCCGATTTTTATTCAGTCATTTTACTTATTTTTGTTAGATTAGTTTTAATTTTTCTTTTAGCACTCTTTGTTGGTTCTAATTGTTGTCTCTACAATTGTGTAACAACTGTGCATCTGATGGGATAGAGACACTTGGTGAGCTGAATAGGATTAATTACACAACCTGACCTAGCTAATTAGGGTTAGTGCTGAGGCGATACCATGGATCCATACTTGAGGAACAGGCCAACCAGGAACCCCTATGAATCCAAATGCATATAGAACCACGAGGGATCATCCACCCTCCTGAGTTAGTGCCCGTCTGTATCATTCCTCCCTGGCGTGATGTGTGGGGTGAGAGGGCCATATTTGAGTACTTTTACTTCCCATGCAAAGGTATGGAAAGTAAATCCATACGCTCATATAGGGATTTTGGGAGTTTTTAACTCCAAGGAAGGTATGATGGACATGGTTGCTGGAAGCTAAAGGCATTTCCATTGACTCTGGGAATAGTAGGCTGTGGCCAGCTCATTGAGACTGAAATATAAGAGAATTGAGTTTGACTGTAAGCGAGGGGTTCACTGAGAAAGGGGATTTTTAGTGCTCATAAGACAAACAATTTGAAAGACAATTTGTACGCAGCTCATGAAGGTGAAGTTTCGGTGTTGGGAGAGGTTTAGAGACCATCGGTGCGTAACACACCATGGCTTTGACACATGGATGTTAGTGAACCACTTCTATGGTGGTATGTCTCCACGCCATGAGAGGCGGCTTTTTAGAAACCATGTGGGGAGACTTTTAAGCAAACATCCTGATGAAGCCATGGGTTTTTAAAATTACGTGGCTGAAACTTCCTAGGTTGGGATGAGAGCAACAGAGAAACAGGATAGGATGAAACCACGGTCAGTCGAGGTGGTATGTATGCATGAATGATGGAGATGAAATGGGGGCTGGAGTTATCAACTCTAGCTAGAGAAGGTAGAAGAATTTGGAGGGAAAAGCATTTCCGATGATCATGACGGTGGCCGACAACCTTTGCACAACCTAATCCACACTAGAATTTCGATCCCGACCTGACGATAGAACCTTTGTTCATGACCTCATAGTAGAAAGATTTGATGTCGGAGATGTGCACCTGCTTGTAGGACAATTCAAGCCCCCGACAACCAAATGCTTTCCATATGGGAATACTTACAATCGGTGGAGGAATCATCCTAACCTTGCATGGAGACCAAACCCCACAGCATGTACCACGGGAACGAGCCTCGGTTTGGTTCCTCCTCACGATCCACAACGGCCACCATCCTCTTCTCCGAGTAGAACAAGGCGCCACTCGATTTGAGTAAGGTGGTGGGCAATTTTGTTAATGACCAAAATGGAACCAATGTGCAATTAGCTACGAAGAATTGAATCTTGTCGGCTCTTGAATAAAAATTTGATGACCTCGGTATTCAATTACAAACGTGTAATTTTGCTAAGGGGATAGAAGAGGGAGGTTCCGTCAAACACTTCGAATCTAAGGGGATCCATGAGGTAGGGTCGGGAATGGATGAGGTTAAATCCGTAATGCCTTGAGGAAGTGGAAGAGTTGAGTCAACCCCTGCGCGAGCTGTTGAAGATCGAGGGCGGGGAGGAGAAAAAATGCGACACGACTTATTCTTCTAGAGGATGACACAATGAAATATCGTATACCACCTCCACTTTCCTGAGCATTGAGAGGAAGAAAAAGGAAACTCAACAACGGTAGCCTTGGGGTCTTAAAACAGTAAGATTTAACATACCTTTGCTTGATCTAATCAACTCAAGTACTGCTTATGCAAAATTTTTTTAAAGGATACATGCACCATAAAGAGGATTAGGCATTGAGAGGTACTCTCTTGAAATATCGGTGCCCTAATCGAAAGCAAGTACTTACTTTGTTAAGTACAAGGACCTGGTTTGCTCGCGATACAGGTTAATATTGGTAGAATTTGCATGGAAAAGGCATTGCTAGATTTAGAGGCAGTGTGAATCTTATGCCATTTTAGGTATGCAAGCGAGTTAGGTTTGGTGAGCTTAAGCCTACCTCGATCACACACTCTCATTGGCCAGATAGATGGAGTGAAAATCCCAAGAGGATGGTGAGATATATGTAAAAATTGACCAATTTCTACTATCAGGTGAATTTTGTAGTCCTGAACCGCGCACCCGGTCGATGAACCAAATCATGTGCCAATCATTTTGAGGAGACCATTTACAGCCCTTTGCCCGATGCAATTTATTGCAGGAATGGAATCATCACGATTGACATTTGGTGACATGATATTGGGAGTGAACATTTTCAATTTGAATGACAACCCAAGTATTTAGAACACGAAAATCCTGTCTTTATTGAGGTTGTTTTGGGTTGATCGGTGTGCGGTATAAGCAGTGCCCGAGAGAAAATGCAAAGAGTGATCGACCTTGGTGATGAAGAGGTGGTCTTGCAGCGACACGATTGCAGCCGGTGTCAAATCTAACCATTCGGAGCAGTCCGGCTGCTGGCCTCCCCAACATCATGGAGCAGGCGAGCCCTTGCATGGGTTAGAGATCATCCTCCTTGACCCCCTTTAATGTTCACGAACTCGAGCCCCGGTTGGTGTTTTCCAAGCCAGGAATAACGAGTTCCTGATTTTAATTTTGTCATATATTAGTCAATTTTGTCGGTTAGTTATTTTACGAAATTTTTAACTTAGAATAATTTTTATATATAGTTTTATAGTATCGTATTGTGTATTAGATTTTAATGTCGGTACACATAAGTTAAAATTCATAATATATAATTTTTAGTAATTAATGTTAAAATTTTGATGTATTTAACGGGGAGGCCCCGAAATGGCGAGTCGTAGCTTAGAAAATTGGTCAGGAGAGACTCTTCGGCTACCACATCTTTGCTTATAAAAGCGGGGAGGGTTGGCCTCGAAACACATTTCATATTCTCCCCCTCAGCGTGCCACGAGCTCCCACTTCTTGGCCAGGCCCTTTGAGCTCCCCTTGTGCGTGGGTGCTTACTTTGTTCGTTGCGAGTGTGGTAGCCAGGCCCGGCCCGAGCCCTCGCAACGCTGTCACTCATTGACAGTCACTATCATCGAGCCGAAGCGATGTAGGAAACCTCCAGTCATCTGCACGGCGTGGTGAAGCCCTCTGCCTTGCGTCTGACCCTCACCTCTGCGAGTCATTACTTACATTGCCTTGGTTCAGTTTAAAGAGCTTTATCGATTAATCGATCATAGTTGAACTTGATTTATCGATCCGGGAGTCCATTTAGTCTCGGTCAGCGAGCCCCGGTTTCATTTGAATAGTTTGGATTCGAAGAGATTGATTGTGTTGAGGAGCTTGATTCAGTCTGGCGGGACCCGGCTACATATTTAGTGAGTCGCATTTCGACGAGTTTATTTATATCTCGGATATGGTCGTGCGAGGGTGGGTCCGTCTTTCGACCTACGGGTAGGGGTTTGGCACACCCAGACGGTGTGACACCGATTACCAGCACAGGCCATCTTGTCCCGGTCGTGCACGTGAGCCTCACGGGATTGACGTTACGAACCGCGGATGGGACCGGGCCCCATCCCGGTGCCACGGAGGAAGGCTAGGAGGCCGGCCTTCAAAGCGGGGCGCAGGGCGAGCGGTCATCATCTTCGGAGCCGCCACCGTCACGATTAGCATCATTGTGAGGCGACACCTTCACCTCGGCTATCAGGCCTCGCGGTCCGGGCGACCCGTGTTTGTAGGACACCTATTCAGAATGCGGAATATCGTGTAGACCATTTCAGCGAGTCATTCTCACGGCGTTCTGGGCGATGGCCGACCCGGATACCGGTCGATGCGATTGATCGAGAGGTATTAGCTCTCCCATTCTGACTCCACGGCCAGTTCTACTACGAAATTGGTCGAAGCGGTTCTACCACTCCATGACATCTCGGGATGCGAGCGGTCCCACACGAAGTCCATTTCGGGATAGATGGCCCAGTCGAGTGTACTCGGTCAATGGTTATTTGCGACCTTGAGATTAGCATCACCAAGTAGCGCGTCTTGAGGGTTATAGAGATTAGGCCACCCTCATGGGCTTGATGGTTGACTCGCTGGCGGGGATCATTCTGATGGCGGGTTCTTTGTCCGGGGCGACTTGCTGTCAACTCATCGACCATCTGTTGCGCCGTTTATTCATGGGGTATTAATGGAGGGGCATAATCTTGGGGGCGTTATGGATCTGGAACGATTGTTCAGTACATCAGCGATGATTATAAACTCCTTCTGGATTTGAAGATCGCAGAGTGTGACGAAGCGCCATACCATGTTAAGAGACTCTTTCATGTTCATGAAAAGTTGGGTTTAGACTTGGGATAAGATGGGCATTGCCTGGGTGTTGATGAACGGTGTGTTATGATCATTTCATATAGAGCTGTGAACGGAAGTGCAGTTGGGTGGGGATGCAGACACTGAGCGATCCACGCTCACGCACGGAGTGCGGAGGAGTCCCTCCGTAATTTCGGATGCGTTCACCACCATGCTCCTCCACCCACTACTTCCAAAGTGCGGCCCTACGGATACTCCCGGGCTCATATTCCTTTTTGGTCGGGTATACGTAGTCGGCTCGAGGGAGATGGGCGGAGTGATGGATGCGATCTGGCACTGCGGCTCTGGGCAGAGCCGACATGCGACACATGACCCGAGAGGAATTGGCTCGGCGGGGCCACTTTAGACTGGTGCCAGTTCTGGCCCAGCCTTCATCGGGATCATGACCATGCGGGTCTTCCTCGTGATCTTTGCGGAGAGAGGGCACCGCCGCGGATGCGACCTCATTGGATATCTGGTAGCATTTGCGGTAAGCTTCACCGCCACCGCGCGGTGGGGTGGTTAGGTTTCTTTTGATTTATGTATAGTTTCAACTTTATCAGCGCCTACTAATTTTGATTATGATTTTGTATTATCATAGTAGGCGTGATATGTTTAATGTGTAGCACATTACGCATGTATTAAGTCATTTTGGCTATATCAAAGCTACTCGAAGTTATATATATATATTGACTTTTTGCATATTGTGTTCTTGTCGTCCCCATGTATAAGTATGTGTTTTCTCAAACTACATAATTAAATTGCTTCAAATTGAACAATAAATTGCTTCAAAATTGAACAATTGAATTAACTTTTAAATTTGGATGATTGAATCATGTTTGTCCCTTCTATGCTAAAACAAATGCCATACTTGAAACAATTTATTGATCTATTGTTCAAGCATGCTCAACTTGGAAATTTCCCCCTTTATGCTATGTCTGCTTGCACTCTAGATTGCTTCAATAGGTTGTAAATTTGTATGCCTCCTTCCGCTGCAAAAGCTAGGCCTTAGGCATGTTGACAACCTAGGATAGGTTTGAGTTACCAACAATTGAGGACCCGATGTTGTGCTGAAAAGAAAAAGAAAAGAGAAAAAGAAAAAAAAAACAAAATCGTGAAGTTTTGCTTTGAAACAGAGCGCGGTCGCGCGGTGTATGGCGAAAACCTTTGAAACCTGATGCCTAAGCCTTAATTGGTTTAGGAGTCATCGATTTTGTGTTAAATTACATGAGTGGATAGGTAGAATTGTAGTGTAGGTGCTTGATTTTTCGAAGTCAGTTGAAGTCGAGTGAAGCCTTTAGAGTTAGTGGTCTTTGATCGTTTGGCCTAACACAAGCCTTAATTGGTTAAGGGAGTGTCGGTGGCCAGTTACGGACTTTGGTGAACTCGAATTTTTTTTAGCATTGCATCCTACAATATGATTAAGAAAATGGAGAAGTGTAACCAAATTTCTATCTTAATTGTTCAACAACTTTTAAGGCCATGTCAATGCTAGGTTGGGAGGAAACAAATTTTGCATTTTATTGACTCCAATCTAGATACAAAATGAACTATTTAGGTGGAGATCCAAGTTGAAAATCATGGAAACAAAGGGTTGTTCTAAAATTGTTCTCTTATGGATTTTATTCTTGGCTATGTGGTTTTCAAATGTTGATTTCAATTCGTTCACTTTAAAGCAATATTAGTTGTATATAAGTACAATGACCTTCTTGAAATACAACCTTTGAAAATCACCACATGCATCTCAATTTTATTTTTACTGCTATGACTAGCAACGCTTTGGGGTGTGATTAGTGCTCAAAAAGTGCAATTTTGAACCCTATATTAGATAGGTTTTGAGTACTTTTTTATCATTAATCATGTCATATAAACCAATTGAAGTGCTCATGTTACCTTAGTAACACTTATGCCAATTTGAGGGGTGTTTTTGAAGCCATGGTAGACTTTATACATTTGAACTTCAACCTCAATGCAATGATCGATCATGAGGTTGGAATTTTAGTTCTCACCATCAACAAGCCCAAAAATCAATGGAAAACAAAGGAAAAGTGGAAGAAATGAGATGCGCTTTCTTGAAGACATGACGAGAGGAATGCACAGCAAAATGTAATTTCGCAACCCAGCCCGGCAATCAATTCGTTCTTAGCGACCGCAAACCGTTTTCGCAAACAGTTCGCAATCTCAAAGACACATTGCGAATTCCGCTAGCCAACTCAGACTGCACTGGCGAATTAGCTTCATCGACACTAAGTAGTTTAGCGAAATTTCGCGGCTAGCTAAATTTAATCTGCTAAATTCGCTACAACATTGCCACTCATAGACCCCTTGCCAATTCTACAGCCATTGCCAATTGCTAATTATTGCCACTGGCTAATTAGCGAAATTCTCGTAGCGAAAAATGCAGGCATGCTCATGCTTTGTAATTAATGCAACCGCCTTCAAACTTGGTGAATTACTCTCCTATCCTATAACTTAGCTTAGTTATTAGGTTTTTTGGTATTTTTATACCTTGAGGAGTCCTATAAACAATTTCATGTTTTGTAATAGAGGAGAAGAGAGAGGAAGAAAGACAAGTTTCGTGATTTGTAAGTTTCTATTTACCGCTTTGTAAATAAATTGTTTTATTTTTAAGTTTTGCTTTTATTTTCTCTTCTCTCTTCTTTCTTTCTTTCTTTCTTCACTTTCCGGTTGCCAAACACCTCTTGAGGATGATAACTCAAGAGATGTTATTGCTCTCCTCCTTCCTTTGAAGAGGAATGTCAGCTCAAGTAAAGGGGGCTTACATGTTTGCCCCTATGTACTAAAAGCTACGGTAGTGTATTTATGGCCCTTATCTTCAAAAAACTCGCTTGCATAACATAGGATGTTATTGTCTTGGCCAATACTCATGCTTTAGATCCAGCTAAGGCTTAGTGACGTGCACCGTGGCTCTTTAGATGGTCCTTACTTTCCTATGAGGTAATATTCACATGTTATGGTTCTTCAAATTAGGGTTAAATAACATTTGCTTTTATTGTTTTGGCCACAGCTCATGCTTTAGGGTTCAAAGGTTCTGGGTGAGAGAGATGCTTAATCATGGATTCTTTAGGATGGTCTTTACTAGCCTAGGTCAATATCGCATGCTTTAGGGTTCGTCTCTGCGCGAGAGATGCACTGCGGATTCTTTAGATCTTTACGAGCCTCTAAAAATGATAAAGAATGTTAGGGTTTTAAACAAAAAGGGGCCATAACTACATCCTGTGTTGACTCACATAGGAGGATAAAACCTGAGGACATGTGTTTGCCCTAGCTTGCCAAGTTAGTGACCTAAATCTTCAAAGTAAATTTCTTCATTGTTAATTTCCAGTTTTTAACTTTCAGTTTTTACAATTTCCTGTTTTTTTCAAACCATTCCCCTGTTTTTGAATGAATTCCAAAGAGTCCAAATAGAAAGCCTTACCTTCATGCCCTAATGCAAACCATTTTTATGAAGAAAACCCATCCCCGTGTTCGACCCTAGACCACTATACCGCAAAGAAGCCACCACGGCAACAGAGGGAGCTTTTAGGGTATATAAATATTGTTGATTTTAGCTCAGCCTACTGTGGCACGAATCAGTTGCTATATTTCTAAAGCAGGGGAAGCTGTGCTGGTCAAAACCACTATGAAACATCATTTTTCACCTGCCCAGCATTTTTGCAAGGGTTGTAAAATTTCAGAACCCTACCCAAAGATTTTCGTAGTTGTTGCAAATTCTCGCGAATTCTCCTGATTCGTGTACACAATAAAAATCGAATCAACAATATTTATATCCTAAAACTCCTACTGCATTAGCCTAGCTACTGTAGTATAGTGGCTCTAGGGTCGAACTCAGGGATGGGTTTTCTTTGTGTAAAATGATGTATAGCTGATTGAAAATGGTGATTTCACTTTGGATTTGGGGTTTCTTGTAAAAGCAAAGGGGATTGGCGGTTTGAAAATCAAATGTAGTGAAATAAAGTGTAAGAGAACTCCTTGAAGTCTCGGGCCACTGGGCTTAGGGTTCTAAGGCAACTGAAATGTCCTTGGATCCTTTTCCTCGCGTTGGGGAGGATGACCTATTGTCATTTCCCGAACCGGATCTTCGTTTGGCTATAAAAAAAACTGAACCCTAAAAGTTATTCTCATAATATAAAACATTTATTAACCATTAATGTTTCAAAGCAATGAAAACTGGTCCTTAAATCTAACCTGCAGAGGTAAATAAATGGCAACTAAGTGAGCATTAGTGGATATAGCAATAAGTATCCACTGAGCCTTAAAAGCTTGCCAAGTATTGGCCAATCAGAGTACATCACAAGGATTTAAGCCTAAAGTGAGATGCAGAAACATAAATGATAATAAATGCCTGCATTGGCAACAGGGAGGATAGTGTTTTACCTCAAGAACCTTGACCCAGTGACCCTCATCTTCGAGGATGAGAAAGGTTTAGCCAAGCATCCCTTGAGTTGTCATCCTCAAGGGGTGTTTGGCAGGTGAGAAAATGCAGAAAAAATGAGGGAAAATCACCAAGGTAGGAGAGCTGAAAGCTTTGGCACCAATTTTATTGATTGATAGTGATTGACTGATTTTACAGAGCTTGACTGAGGCTTATATACTTCTCAGAGTTAAGGAAATTACAAAAAAGTATGAAACAACAAAATTACATTAAGGGCAGTTTGGGAAAAAATCACAAAAAGTAGTCAAAAAGTTGGTCAAATAAAGAAATAGGGTAGGTCAGGAAATTTCACAAATCACGAAATTTGGTAGGTTGCTAGCTCCGCAGTTGCGAAATTCGCAACACCGCAAAACCTCCTCGCACGTCCCTCTCCTTTTGTTTTTAGCTCCAATTACCTCCGACTTGTACACGCAGCTTTGAGTTCGGCCTTGCCCTTCGGGATTTGAGTCGACCGATGATAATGGTGTGTAATTGGCTTGAAAACTACAAAAATAACTACAAAATATGATCGCAGGTATAGCTTGGACCTTAGTGTGTCAATTGGGTTATTTGCTGATTAGCACACAAAAGTGCTCAAAACTCGCAATAAACAGTGGCCCAAAATAGCACTATTTTGGCACTAATCACTTCAACCGACACATTGTTAGAACCTTAACAATGACAAAATAAGGAAAGAGCAGCAAGTTATGCCGTGGCAAAAGGAACGGTATTCTCAAAAGTATGGATGGGTAATGCCCTACCCTTAGCGTGAATCACCAAGACCTCGCAACAACCATCTTCGGGAGAAAGAATGCCATACAACCAAGTTTCGTGAACAAAGATCCAACCCATGGAATCGAATTCCAAAACTTCCACCAAAATCTAAGGTGTTTATGTGATCGCTTAACAATAACCTGCTAAGCTGCTCTCCCCCCAACCAAGCTACTGCCAAGACCTAGAACATTGACCAACCTAAATAAATCTGACCCTACTCTTATTTTATATTTCTTTTTGTATTTTAGGGTGCAATGCTGACAAATCGACCTCACCAAAGTCCATGTAACGGGGGTCCACTGATGACTCCCAACCAACTAAGGCTTAGGGCATCAAGTCATAAGGATCTTTCGACCACTAACTCTTCAGGTTTCACCCCGAACTCCAAATGATTTCGAAACTCCAGCTCATACAACTCGCTAAACCTCACCTATCCACCCGTGTAGCGAGCACTAAGTCGGTGGCTCCCAACCAATTGGTTTAGGGCGCACCAAGCTTTAAAGACTTTCGCCGTATACCCCTTAGACCGTGCTCGGGTTTCAAGGCAAAGCGTCGCGACTTTTCAATTAGTTTTCTTTTTCTTGTTCTTTTTCTTTTTCTTTTTCTTTTTCTTTATGGAAGACTTCATTGGCCTTCTTTTATTGGGGCTCCTCAACCTATTACAGGTTAGATAAACTAGGTAGGTTTTGCAGCAGTGGAGCCAGCGCCAAACACCCTATTTGGAGAAAAAAAAAAAAAACTGATGTGCACTGTGTGTGGTTAGCTAGAGGTGGAAGAAGAAGGCTGAACACCATGAGACTTCAAATAATCATCTACTTAATCATGCATGGAACTAATCTAACATCAATGGCATTGGGCGGTGTGTCAATTTTTCCAACTTGGTGTGCTGTGCAAAACCCAAAAAAATGGGGGCAAAAATGGTTGCAATTTGAATTAAGAAAATGAGCTGTATGGTATGTATAGAAATGTATGTCACTATGTGTTCAACTCTTTTCAAAAACAAACAAACAACCTTCACAAAAAGGAGCAAAATGCAAGCCACTAAACATACAAAATGGGCTTTGCTTAAACAGACAATGGACTCAAAAGTGTAAAAAAAATGATATCAAAAGTGTAAAAGTCACTTTCTTCGCTAACTCTCCCCCCAACCAAATGTGACATTGTCCGCAATGGGGTTCGGATTGGAAAGTTAGAGAAGGAAGTGCTAGCTCCTTAGTTAGTAGCCGGTGAAGAGTCGTCCTCGTCCTGGACGGGCTGAGGTGCTGCGGGTGGAGTGGCTGCGACTACTGCATTTGCTAGCACATTAAGGGAGTCTGCAAGGGATGGCTGTGGAGTAGGTACTGGTCTTGCCGAGAAGGAGCGGAAGCGGCCGGGGCAGGCACAGGTGGGGAAATCGCAGGTAGGCCCATGTGACTTTGAATCTGCATGAGGATGGCCTGTTTCTGTGTGAGTATGGCACTGGTTTGAGCCATGGCAGCCTCAGTGCAAGTCATCCTCTCTGTGAGGGCAGCATGGGCAATTACAAATGATTTTGATGTGGAGGAGAATGTGCGGACTGCATCCATGATGGTCAGAAAGTCTTAGGTGGAAATAGTGATATACTGGGGCGGAAGGTGTATGCTGGCCCAACAACATCCGTAGGGCGGTGGCTGGGGGCAGGGATCTAGAGGTGTAGAGGACGCAGGAACGGTGGGTAATAGAGTAGGAACTGAGGATACAGGAACCTGATGCTCCTTAGTATGTACTGATGGAGGTGGCTGCTCCTCAGCTGCTATATCCGAAGCCCGAAGTATCCCTGGTCGGCCATCTATGGAGAAATGAATGGTTGTCGGATTGGGCTCTCGCCTGGAGGTCATCGTGTGATAAAACTCGATGACAACTCGAGGGTAGTAAAATCGACGCAGGGTCATGAATGGCTCCAGGGAGTACCTCTGCACTAGGAGCATCGAATCTTGGAGCTCCGGGTCTTCAACAAAGGCCGGGAGATCATAATGAGCCTCGTTGTGCAGATCCCTCCCATTGCAATCAACATTCCCTGTAATAGGGCTGCAGTGGAAGAGTGGCCGCCTGATGATGGAGGCTGGGGATAGGTCCAGAGGAGGGGCTCCAATAGGGCCCTGAAGGGGTGGTGACTGTGGCTCCTGAGGCCTGGAGTCACCCTCCTAGCCCGAGGTCCGTGCTCTCGCCAGGATCGTGGGCTCTCCGGATGGCCTAGGATGTGGCGTGAAAGGGTGGAGGGGGCCAACCTGTGTGTGGTATCTCCTGGGGTAGGGGCAGCAAAGAATGTGGGATGGGAGGCAGAGCAGCAGAGGAGCCCATAGTAGGACCGCTTCGAGCGAAAGAGGGGCAGACACTACACGGCAGAGCCAGAAGGGGCTGGAAATAAAGAAGTGGGCGAAGGTATGTGTGGCTTGGATTTGAGCTGCCGGTAGGGGGAGGGGATGGGAGGAGCGGTGCACCCTAGGCTTGAAGGTGTTCCCTCTACAGGTCTTCAACATGGTTGGGCAAGAGAAGGAGAGGAGGTGGAGAGGGGGACTTCAAATTGGAAATGGAGATTTGAAATTAAAAGGATAACAAGGAGGTGGAGGTGGAGGTTTATATAGACCGGGGGGGTAAGGAGGGAGTTTTGGCCAATTAATGGCCCTAAATGCCCATTAAACAATGACTCAAAATTTTTCAAGATTACCTATGGGTGTAGAAACCAAAAGTCTGAAGGGTAAGATTATGCGTAACAACAGGGAGATGAACAAGACATGTTGCGACCAAGAACCCGAAATTCCTGGCCAGAAAATCTTCGCAACTTGAAATTTCCAAGCAACAAAAACAACTCCCCCGCCTACTGCAACGCCTGCAAAACAGAAAACCAAAAATTATGAGAAGGCATACTTATAAGTGAGAAAATTTGCAAAAGAAAATATGCCAAGAACAAGGGGATCGAGAAAATCATAAATAGAACTATAAGAATAAAGCAATAAAATTCTAACAAAAATTTTAGTGACTTCTGAGATACTGCAAAAGTCACTCCCTGTTAGGCAGTTTCTTGAAATCATGGAGGGTCAAGGAGGAGAAGTCCCTCCATGTCTATTGTGAGGTGAGTGATTCGTGCCACAGTAGGCTGAGCTAAAATCAACAAAATTTATATACACCTGTTCTCTAATATCAGCCGTAGTCAAGCTACTGCAAAGATAAATGTGTCTGTAACAACATGAGCTGGGTTTTCATCCTAGAAATGATTTGCATAAGTGCAAGAAGGTAAGGCTTTCTATTTGGACTTTTTGGATTTGCTTCAAAAACAGTGGAAGTAGGTTGAAAACTGAGAAATTGTAAAAACTGAAAGTGAAGTGTGAAAAGTTAACTTTGAAGATTTAGGTCACTAACTTGGTGTTAGGGCCACAAGGTCCTCTAAGTTTTATCCTCGCTAAGTATGACAAGCAACCTATAGTCCCCGGCATAACCGGACGAACTAGCAAACCTCACCCTTAACAACAACTCCTATTTGAGTCAACACAGTAGCATGCAGCTATGGCCTCTTTCGCCTGAAACCCTAGCATTAAATATTTACTTCGTGAGGCTCAGAAGCCCATCTATGAACCACAAGGCATCTAGCAATAAGTATGCACTGTATCCTAAAGCATGGGAGAGTATTGGCCAAATCAATATCTAAAGCTATTCAACCCTAATTTGAGAAGACACGAGGGCCATAAATACGTACCTGTGGACTTTCAAGACAAGAGGACAACATGCATATGCCCCACCACTGCTTAGCTTCCTTCCTCATTAGAAGAAAGGAGGTTTAGCTACATCTCTTGAGTTGTCATCCTCAAGAGGGGTGTTTGGAAGCCTAGAAAGTAAAGGAAAGAGGAGAGAGAAGAGAGGAAAATAAAACCCTAACTAAAATACGAGACTTTATTTACAAAAATGAAAACTTACAAAATCTTCTCTCCCCAAATTATTGCTTCCCCCAAAATTCTCTCTATTGATTACAAAAAGGGAGGGGTTTATATAGGCCACCTCAATACATGAAAATACCAAAAAGCCTACAAATTTGGCTAAGTTAGGACAAGAGAGTACACACCAAATTGGAGCTCAAGAATTAAATACAAAAAATATTGACGAGGCAAGAATTTCGCTTAGGGATCGGTTCACTTCGCTAGGTAGCGAAATCACCATGCATACTTAAAATAGAAAATTTAGCTAAGGCTTGTACTTCGCTTAGCTACGAAATTCATGAGTTAGCGAAATTTCGCTTAGCTTAGCTTAAATTCGTGAGTAGTTAAATACAAAATTTCGCTTAGGAACAAGGTTTCAGTTTAAAATTTTTGGGGTCTAGCTAAATTGGCAATTTCGCTTAAGATTACAAATTTTCGCTTAAGGTTGCGAATTTTTGTAATCCCAAATAAATTTTCGCAATCTTAGCGAAATTCCTTCGGATTTGGCCGACCACGCATTGCCTCCTGTCTTCTATTGCATCAATTTTTCTTCACTTTGCCTTTAGCTTTTCATTGATTCTTGGGCTGGTTGATGGTTGACACTTGAGTTCAAACTTCATGATTCGTCATACATCTCGATATTGAACTTCTAAAGTGTGCAAAAACTCGCAAAAACAGCTGCCAAAATAACCTCTAAAACGACATATGATACTAAGAAGACTTGAACACTTCAATTGGCATTAATGACATGATTAGTGCGCAAAAAGCACTCAAAACCTATCTAATATAGGGTTCAAAATTGTACTTTTTGGGCACTAATCAGTGAGCTACAACAGAGTTGAGTTTCGCTCCGCTTTAAGCACTGTGACCTTCGTGGTAGCCGGGGAATCGTTGGTGTTGAGGAGGATCGATGTTAGCTTAATTTTCATCAATCGCTTCACCGATCTTCATCAATTCCCCGCTCCCGCGCTCCTCACGACAGAAGCATCGCCTAGGTGGAAGATATTAAGCCCAAAGTCATATCGCTAAAGGTAAGCCGTACGACCCATTCCCAAGAATTGATTGAGTGGCATTAGATGTGGCCAAAAATGGCCTCCCAAGAATGATGGACACTTAGTTAGTGCCCTCTGCCACCGACTCCGTATCAAGAACTACGCAAGTCCACCGAATAATAAAATTTGTCCACCTTCACCAAAACATCCTCAACTATGCCCTTATGAATTTGTATCGATCGATAAGATAAGGATAGAGTAATGTTGGTAGGCTTCAACTCCCCCAAACCTAACTGCTTGTATATCGAGTAAGGCAACAGGTTGACACTGGCTCATAAATCCAACAGTGCTTTATCTATACAAATTCCCCCGATGTTAACTGAAATGGTGGGGGATCTTGGATCCTTGTATTTCACCGGGGTCTTGCTCTAAATGATGGCAATGACCTATTCTGTTAGGAAGGCTTTCTTGTCAATGCCCAACCCTCTCTTGACTATGCACAGGTCCTTTAAAAATTTGGCATACGTTGGAACTTGTTTAATCATGTCTAGCAGTGGGATATTGACCTTCACTTGCCTTAGCACCTCTAAGATTTCAATGATTGAGGCCTTTTTTCTACCTTTTAATGCTCGAGGAAATGGAGGAGGCATGCTCTTCTTCATTGAATCTTCTTTTATAACTATATGTTCTGGCTCCACTTTCTTTTCTTCCTTGGTCTCCTCAACAGGGTTGAGTACTGGCTGATTAACCTGCCTTCCACTTCTCAAAGTGGTGATAGCCTTTCCTTCATCCATCCTCAAGTGGAAGCCGTCCCGATTGTGCCTAATTCTATCTCTTCTGCCAGAGTAATTATAGTCGACTAGCATTGTAATACTGTGGGAATCCACAGGTCATCTCCACAGGGAGTGGTCTGATTCGGTTGATCAATAGGAGCTATTCTCCACTAAAAGTATGATTTAAAGAAAACTGTAATGTTGTGTTGTTTGACTGAATGGTTGATTGGTTTGAATGTTTTAAATAGAAAGACAATTGCTGGGATTTTTAGGGTTCCACTCACTTATGATCAGGTAAATCCCACCTCTCATTTTATAAACTCATCTAGGAACCATTGATAAACGGTCTTCGATGGAGGATTTATCTTTAAATTCTTTTGAAAATAAAGATGATCGAAAGGCTACAAACACTTGTTCTCACTAAAAACGGCTAGCTTGCATTCATGATCACACAACGTGTACCGAGATATCTCAAGCACACATTGTCAAGCAGAATATGCCCAACTACATTTAAAACTTTCTACACAAGTGATTAATATTACACAATCCATTGAAGATCAAAAGAGGAATTGAGGGACTTTACCTTGATCGGGGTGAGTTTCCCCCGTATGATCCCAGCAGTAGGGATTTAGAACTCCATAAAACTTATATGAACGATTAAAGTTGAAGAACGATTAATCATAAAAACAATACCTTGCGGAAATCGGAATTAACTTGTAAAACTGAGAATGAAGAATATGGAATACGAAGATTTAAAGCAGAATAAATATTTATGCTGAAAGATTACAAACTCTTGAATCCAAAACTTCTAAAAGAATGGAAATCTGAAATCTGGATCTACAAGGTACCACTCAAAAATTGGAGAAAAACTCTTAAAACCTAAACCCTAGAAGTGAAGAGCTAAAAACTAAAAGAGAAACCTAAAAAAAACTCAAGAGAGCCCTCTAATACTTGTGTCCTCCCCTTTTATAGCCCCCTCCAAATTGATTTTCCCATTTTGGTTTGCTTTTACGAAAGTACTGCACGATTGAATTCTTGGACACCCCAAGAAGTTCCATAGTCCCACCCCAGAGGGACTGTTCTACCGTAGAAGATGCTCACTCGCCAATTTTCTAGCAGAAGTTCCCACCTGCAGGACTGGAAGTTTCACCGCAGAAGATGCTCACCGCCAATTTTTCAAAGAGTTCTACCCCAGAGGGACTTGGAAGTTCTACCCAAAGAAGATGTCCTCTAGTGCTTCCTCGTTTGTCGATTCCCGAGACTTCACAATTGCTCACCCACATCCACATTGCTTCATATTGGCTTCCCGAGCCATCCTGTGCACTTACGCTTTAAACCCTCGAAGACTCCGCACAACCAAAACACGTAAGAAATTAGAAGCAATTCTCTTATGCCAAACGGGTAAATCAGGAGTTAAATGCAAGGCTAGATTCCATTATAATTATCACTCAAATGTGTATTCATATCACACTCCTCATTCAGCATCTTGCTAGTCCCTTAGCAAGATTTAGGATCTAACTACCCACTAGGTATGAATCTAACTAAGGCGCCTAGACAAACTAAGCTGCGGCAAGAATCTCAAAATAGCACTTATGGAATAGAACATTTCACCCACTTTAGTATGCACCAACATGACTCAATTAGACCGGCCACATTCTTACACAATGAACATTATAACATGCTAACACAAAATTGGTTATTCAAATAAGGATTATGGATTTAAGAAATGTAAGGTGGTCATGCTTGCAGTGAATTGTAATGATAGAAATAAGGTAGGCAATCATATAACATAGAACATGTAACCATCATGCATAATGTCAAAAGGAACAGAAAACATAAGTCGAATCAAAGAGGTCTTAAGAGTTTGTAATGACCGTGGGCTAAATGAAAGAAAAGGTAAAAGATCAAAACGGGTGTTGGCATAACATGGCTAAGGTCTACTACCCGATTGCCAACACCACCCTAGTCTAGCCTAACACAACTATGCAAAGAGCGCCGCCCTCATCGAAGAGAATGCGCCCTCGGTCCACACAGCTGCCTAATTCTTCCGATTCTCCCCAACTGAGAAGTAGCATCCGCCATCGCTGGCTCCCCCGAAAGATGCCTCAAGTCCGAGAGACGCCGGTCCACCGCCTCGCTCCTAAGGATGCAGGCCCCAACGGGTTCGATCCGCCGCCTCCATCCTCTCTTCTAAAGGCGATGTGCCCAGGTGGCCGAACCGGAAGTGGTCCCGAGAGGAGGTACTGAAGGCACCGAGGGCCGGGTCCAGGCGGAGGCCGCTCTAGCCTTCGCCCCGCCTTAGCTGTGATCCGCCTCCCCGCCTAGGTATCACCTCTTTCTTTAATCGGTTCCCCATCCCCGCTTCTTCTACAATACTAGTCACAAGTGAGGGGAACGGAATACTCCGGTTTGCACGCGAATATTGCAAGAACTCCCTCATCGCGCACCATATGACTAGTGCATAGTCAATTAGCTTCCCAAATTATAACTCGCATAACAACCGACCGCTTTGACTCCGAGACTTTTCACAACCTTCGCCAAATGCGATTGTGGATGATCTTGTTCCATCGTGTGGCGTATTCCTGCTTTTAACTTTCCAAGGACAAATTCTGTTTCATAACCATTCATGGGTACGTGATCGTGCACATAGCCTCGCTGAATACCGGGCATCGAACCAGAATGGCTCGAGTGGATATGGCCGTCCAAACGCCAGGGCTAATATAGTGCAAGGTATAAGACGAGTCGAGTGACACGGCCGCTTCCATCACCGGGGTTTTAATACGAGTCAACCCGCTGATTTTCCTTCAAATCAGGGGGCATATAAGCAGGGGGATTTGGCTTCCAAGAGAGATTAGGGTGGTTCCTCCAATTAGGATTATATGTATTTCTATATGGGGCATTGGGTGGAGGTTTGCTTTGACCAACAAAATTGGCCTGATCAAGGAACATCTCTCGTACTGCTGGAATGGTAGGACACTGTAAAGGGTTGTAATTGAAATCATATGGATTGTTTTTAATATAGTCTTACATGTTTTACTCATAAATGGACACGGTGCGGTCATTGTGTTATATTGGGCCCCAGATGGGTCTGTGATTGTATTATTGTACATGTTGGGTTTTGGATAGAGCTCCTTGTACAAAGAAAACTTTGTCCGATTTTTGTTAAATTATGGATCCGGTAAATGGGACACAATAGTGTGGTATCGAGTTACACGATATCCATAGGCTTTCCGTAGGCTGATGGATGATCAACGGACCCCTAGATTTCGGGGCATCACAAGACTCCAAAAGAGTTGTAACTTGTCATTGATGGCCCTAGGGCCGAATATTCTTGTAAAAGTAGAGGGAGGAGATCTAAAAAAACATATAGAGTTGATTTTCCACAACTTTCTTAGATTGTAATTTTTGTTTTTAATCTTCCGTAAAAGTTTCAGTTCTTTCTCATGCTTGCATGAGTTTTTGCTCTAAAATATCTAAACTCTAGAATGATTGAGTAAACTCACTTCTTGGGGATAAACGCAGATCGAAGGCACAAAATCGAATACTTACGGACTCTTAGAGTCTGCTTTATTACTTGCATGATCCGTATACTTGCGGTGAATTTTAAGTGTCTCCACACCTTAACATTATTCACTTTTTCTTGAAATATCTTTTGGTTTAGTTTATTTATTTATACTCCATACCTTAAATTTATTAAAATTATTTAAAATTAATAATATTAAATAAATTATTTAATTTTTTTTATACATAAGAATATTTCATATATATATATATATTATAATTTCAATTGCTTTTAAAACAATACGTTAACTTAATAAAAAATAAACACTTATAAATATTTCACTTAAATAAAAATAAAATATGTTTTATTGCAGTTTAGCCGATGTTAAAACAAAAAATAAAACAAAATTTAAAATTTTATTAACAAAAATAATACCAAATATTTAAGATTATGAGATAGAAAAAAAATTACCCATTTATTTGTTCTTTGCATATTTGTTACAAAATTTATATTTTCCTTTTTTTTTTCTTCCAATTCTACTGCAGATAGCCATCATCACTGTCTTTGACCTTAAAATTTTAATTTAGTTAAAGTTATATGAGTTTTTATGACTAATTAATAATGATAGGATGTTATCAATTTTTTTTACAACTAAACATTTTAGTTACAATGTAGTAATAAGATGTTATGGATTAATATTATTGGTAGAATAAGTTATGCTAAATAGAATAAGTGAATTGAAGTAAATCATTTATGAAATAAATAAATTGAAATAACTTATTTATGAAATAGGAGGAAAATAAAATGATATTTTTTGTATAATAAATAATGTCAAGAGAAATAAATAAATGGTAAGAGAGTATTTATGGAATAAAATAGGGTTAAAGGCCATTTTGCCCCTGAACTATGACTCAGTTGTCAACTAATTTTTATGTCATTTTTGTCCTTTAACTATGACTTAGGTAGCAACTTAGCCCATCAACTATATATTTTTTTTGTGCTTTTTGTCCCTCAACTATGGCTTAAGTATCAATTTAGCCCCTCAACTAATTTATATATTTTTTTTCATTTTTAGTGTTGTAATTGTAAAACTCGGGTAAATTTGAATTTTTACAAAAAATTGCAAAACGGTAAATTGCCACTACAGTATAAGTTACAAATATGGAATTTTTCTATATATCAGATAATGAAACGGATCTCACCATTGGATTCGCCTCGCGAAATCTAGTTATCCAGACGAATTTCGTTGAATCTCAAGAATTGATTCTCATGATTTTCGGGCGCATGCCTAGTGGACCTAAAAACGGATTTTTTGAGGAAAAATCTCGAAAGTGGAAAATAAATTAAGTTCAGTTCATTTGAAATAAATTGAACTTGAATCGGGACAAAATAAATTGTTTCGGGGTAAAAATGGACCCGGATAAGTCGAGGACACATGGCGTGACGTGGGCCAAGCCTTTAAGTTGTGGACAAGGTTAGACAAAACTGATTTTGGGAGGGAGAACTCTCATTTTCTATTGTTTGGTTTAGAATCCGTGAGAGAGAAAAGGGAGAGGAGAGAGAACATTCAAGTGCTTCTCTCTTCGATCCTTGGAGTTCTGCCGATCGGAATTCGTCGAGCCAAGAGTAAAAGTTCATCTACTCGACGAGTGCTACACATGGGTACCAAAAAGGAAGGATTTCACCGAAGATCCAAGGGAGGAGATTTTGGGAAATCAAAATTTTTGGGATTAAGAGGTGTTCTTGAGACCTCTTTCGGTTCTACTACGCTCCAAGAGGTAGAGATTCTTCCTACTTTGGTTTATTTTCCACTCTAAGGGATGTTTGGTTGTGTTTTATGCCCTAAGGGGCTGTTTGGCCATGTTTTGCCCTAAGGGGCTGTTTGGCAAAGTTTGGGGATGTGGGAATAGTACCCTGTTTTGACCCTATATGATGTCTAGTTTTTGGAGCTGATTTTCGGTTAGAAAAAGAAGGAATTTAGGCTAATGTTCTCCATGGAAATTGTAGCTGAAGTTGTGAACTTGATGTTAGGATTTTGAATCACTCAAATTGGACCTCTATAGTTCAAGTTATGGTCCATTTCATTTCCGGAATTGTCATAACTTAGGATATTGACTGTTTGTGTCCTGGTTTTATGACCTATTTTCGGTTGGGAAAAAAAACGAATTTGTATTAATGTCCTTCATGGAAATTGTAGCTGAAGTTGTGAACTTGATGTTAGGATTTTGAATCACTAAAGTTGAACCTATATAGCTCATGTTATGGTCCATTTCATTTCCAAAATTGTCACAGCTTAGGCTGTTGACTGTTTGTGTCCAGGTTTTGGGACTGATTTTCAGTGTAGAAAAAGAGGGAATTTAGATAGTGTCCTTCATAGAAATTATAGCCGAAATTCAGAAATTGATGTTAGGATTTTGAATCACTCAAATTGGACCTCTATAGCTCAAGTTATTGTCCATTTCATTTCCAGAATTGTCATAACTTAGGTTATTGGCTGTTTGTGTCCAAGTTTTGGGACTGATTTTCGGTTGGGAAAAAGAGTGAATTTGGACTAGTGTCCTCATGAAAATTGTAGATGTAGTTGTGAACTTGATGTTAAGTATTTGAATCACCCAAATTGGACCTCTATAACTCGAGTTATGGTCTATTTTCCAGGACTGCCACAGGCAGCCCTGTTTTGACCCCATACATTGTCCAAAATTTGGGACTGATTTCCAGTTGGGCAAAAGAGGGAATTTGGACTAGTGTTCTACATGGAAATTATATCTGCATCTGTAAACTTGATGTATGCTTTTGAATGACCCAAATTGGACCTATACAACTCAGGTTATGGTCCATTTCTTGGGACTGCTACAGCTTAGACTTTTTATTTGTTTGTGTCCAGATTTTGGGACTGTTAGGGGACTAGAGTCTGAATTGAGGTCGGAACTATTCTGTGGTCTATTATGGCTTGTTGTGTGGAATGTTTTGTGGGCATCTCTATGCCACAACTAGTCTTGAGGATCAAGTTGTCATTGCTTGAGTTTGAGTGACATGCTTGGTGGTAATTGATTGGTGGTCAATATGTTTATCATAATGCATTGACATGTGATGAGTTTGTGTATGGATAAGACCATTGCATGGCTTGTTTGCAGGCTATTTGTGGACATGTCATGTCACAATTTGGCCTAGAGGATAAAGTATGTCATTGCTTGATCAAGTATTAATTATTAGTTGTTTATATATGCTGCAAATATGTTGACATGAAATGTGTGATCGTTTGGAAATTTTACACTGATTGATATAATTGTCCATGATGCATGGGTAAAATTGTCCATATATCATCATATATGGGACTTGGTATAGGCATGAAATGGCACATCGCATTGCATATGCACGGGGACATCGCATGAAATGGGTGTGAGTGCATGGTTATAATCAACACTCACGCTCAGATTTGATTAGTGGGCTTAGTATTGTGGGACAACGCCCAACAAATGGTCGTGACAGTTACTACATGAAATGAAAATATGTGTCGTAATAGTGCGGGGATAGATACCCCCCTCGGGCAAAGGCCCCATTATTTTTGGTTATACACATGTGTCCAACGGTGAAAACTCGTGAAAGTGTAAGAAGGTTTGTGAATCCTACAGTGAGACCTTGAAAATTCGCTACCTACAAAAAGACACATGGTTTTGAATATAAATGATGATTAAGGTGTAACATCCAAAATGCTTTTGGTTTAAAAAACTGTGACGCCCCAAAACCCGGGGGTCCGTTGACAACCCGTCAACCCGCCGAATACTCGTGAATGTCGGGTAACCCGACACTATTCACGAAAATCGGGCAGAGTCTCCTTTGTACGAGAAGCTCTACCCAAGGTACAAACCTGTCCCAATAGTCAACAATGACCACACAAGGTCTACATATGAATAAAATGAGTAAAAAGGGCCACTTGGGCCCCTGCATTAATACTCACAAAATAAATATTCCAACCAAATGTATATCTCACATGGTTCAAGATTTAACACACTACTCTCCATACAAATATATATTAAAATTTCAATTCTAATACATGTCATACATAATAACTACTAAAGCCACAACCCGACTTTCTTCTAAATCGGCTTCTATGATGAGCCGTCTCCTCGAACACTCCCTGTACCTGAAAAATTATTCCCTCGACAGTAGTGGAGTTAATTTTTCCGCAGTGGAATCACCCCTAAATGGGTTACACCCCACCCAAGTGCATATGCAATGCCCATCAGAAGCACACTCAAGTAAATTCGTGATCCTACTTGAATGTCTAAATGCCAGTTCCCATGTCTCGAGTCTTCACCGACTCCCTCACACTTGCCTAATCCATGTATGAGAAAAAATATTATTTTCAAAACAAAACTTGTTATTCTTGAAAATACACTGTCGAATTCTCAGAAAATATGGGACTACCCTCCGAGGCGAATGCGTTGGAGAACCTTCCAAAACAATACATGGGCTCCTTCGACGTGTAATTGTAGGACCATCTCCCAACACCATTCTTTGGAAAATCATCCTGTGAAATTCCTTTCGCAACCATGTTCGTTTTTCAGAAATTTCATGTCATGCACACACACCTAATTTCTAGGTTACCCCGGTGCATATGAAATGCATTATGCCATTTCAACATAATTTATATAACACAATTTATACATCATCATGCATATATTGATATAAATTAAATCACAACAACATTTTATCTTAATTCTCAATCCATTACACCAAAAATTAGCTCACATGGGCTAATTAACAAACACGAGCAATTCAATTTGAATTACTGAACCAAACACATTTTCTCACAAAATATTTCATGAACACTATTCACATGAACAGTGAAACCCTCGGGTTACTGATTAGTGCCCAAAAAGTGTTATTTTGAACCCTATTTATTATAGGTTTTGAGTGCTTTTTGTGTACTAATCATTGTAATTAACCCAATTTACACATTAAGGTCCCTATTATTCTACTGATCGCATTTTGTGGCTAATTTTGTAGTTTTTGCAAGCTATTTATGCCGAAATTGTTGAGTCGATCCAAGCACGAAGAATTCAAGTCAAACTCATCATTGCAGATCAGAGACCAAAAGGAAAGAAGAGCAGAAAATGCAACAAAATGAAGCACAACAAATTTTGGTCACAACCTGTGAAATTGCTCCTACCCGCCACTATTCATCCTACCACTGTTCACATTTCAGCACTGTTCACCTGCATTTCACGCTTTTGTTGTTTTTGTTACAATTTCTTGTTTCTTACCATTTTGTCCTTGTAATAGCTTTTAGTTTCAGTTTTTTTTTGGTAATTTCCTATACACTGAGTAATCAGAGCAATTTCCTAAAATTGCATTAAACTAAAAATTACTTCACTTTTGGCAATAGATCTGCATGCATTTTACCCGCCATTTCCTTTCTCCATTTTCTTTCATTTTCCTTCGGCCGCTAAACACCAGGATGACAACTCAAACGATGTTTGGCTAAGGTCTCGTATCCTTGAAGAAGAGGGTTGCTAGGCTTGGGAAGTAAGGTTTGCATTTTGTTCCCCTATTTTTCACGCAGAAGGTTTCGACATTTTGGTTCCCAAATTTACAACTCTAAGTTTAAAGCTCTTTGATGTACTTTCTTTGGCCAATACTTGGGAGTTTTTAGGTTCAAAGGTATTCTTAGCTTTAGATACACTGATATCCATTAGTTGGTATTTACGACCCACTGGAGGTAGGTTATGGGGTTATATTTTCAATCGTAGATGCATCCTCATTGGATCACGCTGGTAATCTTTAGGTTCAAGTGGGATGCTTATTATTAGATCCACTGAGATTCATTAGTTGCCCTTTACGAATCATTGTATGATGGGTCAAGGTGATAGATTTTCACTGTAGGAACCATAAATGCTAAATAAATGCTTTCTATCAAAAGGAAAATTATTAGGGTTATTTTTTAAAGTTAAATGAAGATCCGGTTCGAGAATTGACTATAGGTCATCCTCCCTAACATGAGGAAATGAACCCGAGGACACTATTCACGTGATAGAAATGAACCCGTGACTATAGGAACCATATTTCGTGAACACTATTCAAGTGAACAGTGAAACCCTCGGGTTACTGTTCACGACCAATCACCCAACATCGGTTCCACTTTATGAACCCGAATTTCATAGCCATTTCCGGCCTCATACACACCACAATACAATTTATAGCATAAATTATACACTAGCAGCCCAAACAGTCTGTGGACTGTCACGGACTATCCAAATGGGTTCCATAAATTTTCACACTTCGGTCCCAAGTTTTGGGACCGATCAAACGGTCGTTCAAGGCCTCAAACCAACCGAAACTTCACAAAACACTTAAATCAAGAGTAAACCAAGTAGGATAAAACCCCTACCTTATGGAGTTTGTCAAAAACTCTTGAAACCGGTGCCCACACGTTGTTCTCGATGCGTAGAACAACTTTCCTTCTTACTCCGTCGGAATCCGACGGTCCGATCGCCCGGAATCTTAAAGAGAAGGTGCTCTCTCTCTAAAAGAAAATAACCAAACCTAAGCTCTGCATCTCTCCCCCTCACACTTCACGTTTTTGGCCTTTTTCATATGTAGGAGATGACACTATTCATGATTTTGTTCTTATTATCATTTAGAATTTAAATAATGCCAATCATGTCCTTGAGCTTGGATTTTTGACATTTGGCACTACCTCAGTCATCTGTTTCCATCATCTCTCTACTCATGCAATATGTGTCACATGAGTACATGTTATAGGTGACTTTTGTCACATCACATGTCGTTTTACTAAGACCCGATACTCTGGCAGCCCTCGAAAAACATGTAAATTCGACCGTCTCGTAATTCGACTAATTTCGACGGGTAGCCAGATTTTACGAGACGATTCCGTGGTGAACCGCTTCGCCATCCGAGATCTAGAAAATTTAGGGTTTTGAAGGATCCTGACCCGATTAACCCTCGGGGAACCCGAGAGACCTCCCTATGACTCCAACGGATATAGAAACTTTTCCTCAAAACAATCAATTAAAATCCATGGAGCGAACCCCCTTTACAACTCTTAACATATCCTTAGAAAATAAATGCATAAGCTTAAGTGGTAAATTTATTTTTTCAAACACTTAGATTTTTCAGAAATCGGTCGTAGTTTCTCGGGCTATTTGGACTTTCCCAAATTTACAAAACTTATAAAAACATTTAAAACACTTCTAATCTTTCACTTCAACTTCCATTTTAGGACTCGTCCACAACCCAATTAAGCACACAACTCAATCAAGCAAAATATATACACATATACATTTATTTATTTCAATCATCAAAACATTCAAAACTTCTTCAATTCCATGCACAGTTTTATAAAAAGGATTGGGCTTGAGTCGGACTTAAGCCGACCCCCTACGTACCTCGTCCACTGAGGATCAAAGCCCGCGTAGTTCCTTTTCACAATATATACATATATACATATATACATGACAAAATATTCAACATATACAATATGCAAAATATATACAACGTAGTCATTGTATATTGCCTTCTCGATGGCTCCGACTCATCATAAGTAGGATGCTCTAATCGGCGCACTGCCTCGGGTCCCGAAATGTTTTTGAAACATACGGAAAAGAGTGAGCTAAAGGATCCCAGTGAGTGTACATTTTCATTTAGACAACATTTTCAGTATATATCAAAGTAATAAATACTTATACAAATAATAAACCAATTTATGCTTTACACTTTCTTTCTAATGGAACCCAGGGAGTAAACACATCGAATCAGCCGGCACCGACGGGTGAGGGACAAGCCTCAATCCAATCATAACCACTACGCTCGCGGAGAAACCCACGCCTTGCATAGGGTTCCAAACTATAGCACCTTATCACATGTAAGGATATTACACTAAAATCTATTTCCTTCATTAGTAACCTAATTTTGTTTCTCTAAATCCTTACACGCTTTAAGGTACTCTAGAAATGAGATCAATATGTACTAAATATATATAGGTTAGGGCAACCACGCAAACATTTCTTCAAAATACATTTATAAATCCATTTAAATCCTTTACTTTATCATTAAAACACATATGCATTCCTTTACACATTTTAAACTTTCATAATGCCTTAACATATGCATACATATTTAATATACATATATAAACATTTACATTAAACTTTTCATTTTAACATTAAAAAATCTTTCACTTTAAAAATCACTTTTCAAAATCGCTTTACACTCACCCTTTGTTTCCCGAAACTCGAGCACAACTCCCACTACTTTCCCCGCCTTTGCTTTTTAGCTCACACACTCAACGAATACTTCAAGAATGTATTAATCGTCACAGATAGCGTAAAACTTAACGTACTTCACATGCAAGTCACTTTAGGGTCACACAACATTCATATAAAGCCAAATTAACAATTTACCCTTGAGCACTAAAAAAACCCTAACAAAAAAAACCACTCATTTTGGCAACCTTTTTCCAATAATACTCTATGGACTTTATTACCCAAAAATTATTCAAAAGGTCTTAAAAAATTATGAAACTCTCCAAATCAATCCTTTATATATCCAATGACATCTCTTTAAATTTTCAATTTAAAATTCATTCTCTAAAGGCCTCAACCACATAACACAAGTTACCGCATGTTTTTGATGCCAATTTGGTTAACTCACTGAATCACCTACTGTTATCCTTGATTTCTGGGATCTTAATTCCATAAATTGGAAATTTTTTTCTTCACTCATTTGAAGCTATAGTTATAAGGTTTCTTCTCCAATTGGAATCACCCAATTTGGATCACCAAAACTCAAATTATTGTATTTTATATCTAGATTACTCAAATTGACAGAACATAATCTGCACATAGCTCCACTTGGAAACATTTATGGGCACTTTTGGGTTACAATTTGCTTGAACTTCCTTCAGATAACGTATTCCCCTAGAAGTCGATTTTACCCAGAATTTTGAATCACTCAATTTGGATGAGTGAAACTCCACTTATGACCAAAACACTACAACCATACCAAAAACAGAGCATAATCAGTGAGCTACACGAGCTCACCTTTCAGTCCGTATTTGGGAGCCTTAGAGCTACAATTTGCTCTTGGTCTCTTCTATACATTTGTATCCCTATCGCTTATGGTTCTTTACCAATTGGAATCAATTGATTTGGATGATTATAACTTAATCTATATCCAAAACAAGAACAGGGGTTTTTACAAAAATTTTGACAGCATTCCCTTTAAAACCTAACATACTCTTTTTTACAACTATTCCATAATACCTCAAAAACCACATGAAATCTAACTCAAAACAACTACACAACACTTGAATTGGTGATTCGAAATTCATACCACAAAACCCTAGGTGAAAATCTATGAATTCAACCAAAGGTCCACCAATTCTTCTATAAACCATATAAATATGATGATTCCATGTTTATTTTACACCAATTGGGGTTTACCTACAAACTCATCAAAATCTTAGGGTTCATGATCTCTTCCAAAACCCTAGACAAAGGAGCAACAATTCTCCAAACCAAAACCTTAGGAATCCAAAACACCCATGAATTCAAGACAAAAACATACCTTGGTTTGGCCTTTCTTCCTTCTCCTTCTTCTTCCTCTTCTTCCTCCTCTTCCTCTCTCTTGCTCTTTTCTCCTCTCCAAACGTGAGCCCTTAGCTTTTGTGTGAGACAAAAAAATGAGTTTGGCTTTTGTTTGTCTCATCACATTTGTAATCCCATTTATACCTTAATTGCCATTAAGTCCTTCATCCTTTTAATTTTTGCAAATCAACTTATTTTATTTCAATTTTTGGCATCCTATCTTCTCACATTATGACTTCCATATCATTTTTTTATACCTTAATTGCAAAAGGGGTCCTTGATCACTTTAATATTGCAAGACAACTCTTGTTATTTCCATTATGGCCCATCTCTACTCATTTAATGATTTTAATATCCTTTATGGCAATTACACTTTTACCCTTGTTTTAGTACCACAATTCCAGGTTCCATAAATTTATCATTTCATATTTTCATCCTTATTAATAATCTAAAAATATTACAAGTTCATTTGGTGTTCTTATACGCCCTTACGCTTACATGTACTGCACACTCTCTCGATCGGGCGTTACAAAATCCTCCCTCCTTTAGAACATTTCGTCCTCGAAATGAATAAACAAAACTCCAAAAGAAAGGGAAGGAAAATACCTCATTTGAAAAATAATTGAGGGTACTGACGGCGCATCGAAGCCTTTGGCTCCTAAGTAGCTTCCTCTACTGTATGACTCCTCCACAATACCTTCACCAGCGGAATAGTCTTGTTATGCCAGAATCCTGCTCGACGCGTCAAGGATCTGGCAGACTCCATTCCTCTTCGTATGTCAAGTTCTCTTGTATTTCCACTGGTTGCTTTGTCAATACATGTGAAGGGTTTGGTATGTACTTGCGGAGCATAGAAACATGGAAAACATCGTGAATGCGATCGAGGTCAGATGGCAACTCTAATCGATATGCCACCTCCTCAATCCTCTCAACAATCCCAGATATCCAATATACCGTGGATCGCCTTCCACGTTTCCCAAATCTTAGTACGCCTTCCATTGAAACTCAAAAATACCATATCCTACCTCGAACTTTAGGTCCCTACGGCGACACTCGTGACAACTTTTCGGTCGGTCTTGTGCAATTTTCAGCCTATCCCTTATAACTTGACTCCATTCACAAGTCATCACTTGGACAATTTCCGACCTACTAATTTCCTTTCGCCTACCTCGTCCCAACACCGGGAGTTCGACATTTCGTCCATAAAGAGCCTCATAAGGCCATACCAATACCGGCTCGATAACTTTTATTGTGATGCAACTCATCAGGGGTAGATGGGTGTCCTACTCCTCCCTCTAAACTGACACACATGCCCTAAGCATATCTTCTAAAGTCTCGTAGATAGTCCTTCGTATTGGCCATCCGTCTCGTGGATGAAAAGTCAGATCGGAATGTAGTTCAGTTAAGGGCATTCTCAGAACCGGGCCAAAACCGTGAGGTAAACCCGATCTCTCGCCTGAAACAATGGAAACCGGCGCACCATGCAGCCCGATAATCTCTAACGAGTAATTCGGGCCAACTTATCCAATGAATCACTATTCCTGATAGGTAGGAAATGGGCTGATTTCGTCAGTCTGTCTACAATCACCCATATCGTATCATGGCCACTCCGGCAACGTGGAAGTCCTACCACAAAATCCATGGTGATTCTCTCCCATTTCCACTGAGGGACGGAGTGACTGCATGTCCTATTGCTTCGATGTTCTACTTTTAATTGGCCGACATGTGAGACATCCTTCGGAGACAAACTCGCAATATCCCTCCGCTACCCTCTTCCACCGCAGTGTTCCTTAGGGTATGATACATCTTTGTGCTTCTCGGATGCATAGCATATGAAGGAATGGGCTTCCTCCATAATCTCTCCTCTACATCACCCACATCCGTACACACAACCTCCGTCCCATGACCACTCAAGACCATCCTCTCTCAATGACAAATCCCCTCATTGCCCAGACTCTACTTCACCTCTCAACTTCACTATCTCGTGATCCTAACCAAGCCTCACTTCGCTTCCTATCAATACAGAAGTACATGAAATGTGGCCAATGCACTTGGACCCGTTTGGCCCAGCCTCACACCCAAGGACCTCAATTCTATGAGTCGAGGAAGATGCACGGCCCTCAAGTGCGATATGGAACTCATGGGTCTCTTATTAAGAGCATCTGGTTACCACGTTCGGGCCAGATGATATTCAATGGTACATTCATAATCCTTGATAAGTTCAATCCATCTCCTCTGTCTCATGTTCCTGGGCCTTCGCGGTGAACAGATACGCAGTTTCTCCTTATGATCCGTAAAATCCCACAGTGGCACTCCATATAAGTAATGCCTCATATCCGCAAGGCAAATACTACGGCTGCTAGCTCAAGGTCGTGTGTAGGATAATTATGTTCATGCTTCTTCAATTGCCTAGAAGCATATGAAATCACCTTGTCATTCTGCATTAACACACAACCTAGGCCTTGCCTAGAGGAATCACAATACACTGCAAAGCCATCCTACCCTGATGGAAGTGTAAGTACTGGAGCTGAGGTCAATCTCTCTTTCAGTTCATCCGAACTCTGTCGATAACCACCATAAAACGGTTCCTTTCCTTGTCAATCTAGTCAAGCAGCGATCTTCAAAAATCCTCAACGAACTTACTGCAATACCCCCGCTAAACCCGTAATACTCCTTATCTCTGTAACACTCGTAGGAGGTTTCTAATTCAGTATAGCTTCGACCTTCTCGCAGACATCCACCGAGACCCCTCCGCGTAAACTATGTCCCAAAAAGGCGGTATTAATCGCCAAGCCAAACCGACACTTATTGAGTTTGGCATATAACCGATGTTCCCGCAATGTTTGCAGAACTATCCTCAAGTGCTCTGCATGTTCTTCTCCACTGCCCGAATAGATCAATATATCATCAATAAACACAATAACAAACTGATCTAAGTAAGGGCCTAAAACCCACGATGAGACACATGTATGATCGGGCATTCAGAAGTCCAAATGGCATGACTAGAAACTCAAAATGCCCGCATCGTGTTCAATGCCGCCTTGGAAACATCCTCATCATGAACCTCAACTCGACGATAGCCCGACCTTAAATCAATCTTGAGAATACCTTAGCTCCTCAGAATTGATCAAAGAGATCATCAATCCTGAAGAGGATACCGATTACGATTGTTACTCATTCAACCATCCGTAATCAATACATAATCGCATGCTTCTCCGCTATTTTTCTTCATAAATAAAACCTAAGTGTTCCCAAGGAGACGTGCTCGGTCCGGACGAACTCTTTGTTGACCATTTCTTCCATCTACACCTTAAGTTCTTTCCACCCCCGCAGGCCATCCCGTGAGGGCGCTCTCAAAATCGGCTCTGGTCTCCAGGCTAACTCGACCAAAATCAATCTCTCTATCTCTGGGGTAATCCCGAAGATCATCCTGAAACACATCCGGAAATTCTCTGACTACCGGAATGTCTTCCAGTCTCATATCATCATCTCTCACCTCAACTGCATAGGCTAGATAACCCGGATATGACTTTCGAAGCATCTTCCCAGCCATCATCACAGACATCATACTCATGGACACATCTTCCTTACTCCCACAAAAAGTAATCCCGGGTTCCCCCTGCCTACGTAACTTAACTTCTTTCCTCGGCTAATCCATGGTGGCGTGATGTCGAGATAACCAATCCATCCCCAAGATCACATCGAAGTCTTGGATGTCCAACAATACCAAATTGTCCCTAAACTCTTGGCCCTCAATAATCACTCTACAACCCATGTATACTCTATCTGCTATAAGTGAATCTCCCAGGAAGGAGACCACCATACTACACTCTACGCGTCAGGACTGGCGTTCACTCAGGCACAAATTTCGCGATAACAAGCGAGTGAGTAGCACCCGGATCTATCAAGACATAAGCATCCCTATCAAAAACTTGGATAGTACCTGTCATGACCTTTGGTGCTACATTTTCCTCCTACTGGGTGACTGCAAACACCTTAGCATGTGTCTGAGGTCGTCCCCTCTGTCCTCTAGATGGATGACCTCTACCTGTTGGTCCTCCAGGTCTAGTAAATGTAGTGGGGCCTCTGCCTGGAGCCCCTCTCTAACTCTGACCCTGACCTCTACCAGCACTGAACTACCTCTATCTTGTCTGTCCCACTCCTGATCCACTGCCAGAAACTATTTATGGGCACTCTATGGTGAAGTGTCCCACATCCGCACTTAAAAGTAACCTCCGTCTGCGCTCCAATCAGACCACCATAATGGTTCTTCCCACACCGAGCACACTGCTTTGGACCCTCGGGAGCTACTCCCTCACCAACCCCGGGCCAGACCGCGGCTCGACCGGGCCCCCGCCGCCACCGGCCCACTATGTCTTTTCCTCCTCTTGAATCGCTTACTGAACCTCCCTAAACCCACGCCGAACACCCGTTTCTATCCTTGACTCCAGCGAGCCCGGATTTCAACCCCATGCCCTCTCACTTAATCGCGCCTCAACCACCGGGCCGCACCGTGGGTTGTCGATATTGTGGTCCTAATCGGCCGGACTAAGACCCACAAGAAACCTCTGGTCTTCTAAACTTCATCATCCCTGGTCAATGGAACATGTCCGACGAAATTAAAACTCCGCCTCATAATCTATCACGAGAGTATCCCCGCCCAAATTCTAAAGAACTCCTGCCTTCATCTCGTAATCGGGCCGAACAAACTTATCTCAGAAATCCCCCTGAACTGAGGCCCAAGACACTCTCCGGGCATCTCCTCTCGAATCGGCCTCCACCACTCTAACGCCCGTCCCGCAGGAGAAAACAGAAAAGTGACCATCTCGCCATCTCGCACACCGCATCACCCGGTAGACCCGGCCATTTCCTCTAACCATGACGGCCTTTTCGGCCCCCAATCCATCATAGTTCCGTGCCTCAGCTTTCTCGCCTCTATAGAAGCTTAATGGGCCTCTGGCTGTCAGAATGAAGTGGCGCCCAAAGTCTGAGCCATCCGCTCTAAAGACACCGCCCTCCCACGCACTGTGAGGCTGTGGCGCTCCGTCTGTGGTGGCTCAAGGCATATGGTCACTATGTATCGGGGCGGAGGAACATACGCTGTACTCATCAACATGTTCCTGGGTGGTGTACTAATGCCTCGTAAGTTTCCCGTATGGGTCGGCCTCGACGACGATTTTGTGGAATTCAAAATTTAATATGTCATGTAATGCATATATGATTTTAAATCACATAAATAATTTATGCAATTTTAAATAAACATTAAAACAATCATATGAAAATAAAATTTCAAATATTTATAACATTTTCAAAACCTGGCCTGACATTACGCTGAAGGATCCTCGAATCTTGACAATTTCATGAACCCGAGGGGACCTCCCTAAGACTCCAACCCGATATAGAAACTTTTCCTCAAACAATCAATTAAAATCCATAGAGTTTAACCCTTTACAATCCTTAATATATCTTTAAAATATAATGCGGAAGTGAAGTGGTAAATTTTTTTTTTTTTTTTTTCAAACACTTAGATTTTTTTAAAATCGACTGTGAGTTTCCCTCAGGTTTGCCTGACTTTCCCAAATTTACAAACCCGCGAAAAACATTTAAAACACTTCACCTTTCAATTCAACTTCTATTTTAGGACTCTCGTCCACAACCCAATTACACACAACTAAATCAAGCAAAATATATACACATATACATTTATTTATTTCAGTCATCAAAACATTCAAAACTTCTTCAATTCCATGCACGGTTTTATAAAAAGGATTGGGCTTGAGCCGGACTTAAGCCGACCGCCTACGTACCTCGTCCACTGAGGATCAAAGCCCGCGTAGTTCCTTTTCAAAATATATATATATATACATATATATATATATATATATATATATATATATATATATATATATATATATATATATATACATGACAAAATATCTAACATATACAATATGCAAAATATATATACAATGCAAATACAGCTGCTCGATGGCCTGACCATCATGCAGGGGATGCTCACCAACGCACCTCGGCCTTTGGGTCCTCGAAATGTTTTTGAAACATACCTTAAAAGAGTGAGCTAAAGGTCCCAAAGGAGTGTACATTACTTAGACAACATTTTCAAGATATATCAAAGTAATAAATACTTATACAAATAAAACCAATTTATGCTTTACACTTCTTTCTAACGGAACCCAGTGGAGTAAACACACCGAATTACTCGGTACCGACGCTGAGGGACAATTTCAATCCAAATATAACTACTCCGGCAATGCTGGAAACTCACGCTCAAGATGTGGTTCCAAACATAAGACCTTATCACGTGCAAGGATATTACACTAAAAATCTATTTCCTCCCTCTCAAGTAGTAACCTAAATGTGTTTCCTCTAGTCCTTACACGCTTTAAGGTACTCTCAAATGATATCATTCATAATAGTCATATAGGTTAGGGTAACCATCAAGAAACATTTCTTCAAAATACATTTATAAATCTATTAAATCCTTTACTTTATCATTAAAACACATACTTATTCTTTTACACATTTTTAAACTTTCATAATGCCTTAACATATGCATACATATTTAATATACATATATAAACATTTACATTAAACTTTTCATTTTAACATTAAACTTTTCATTTTAACATTAAAAAAATCTTTCACTTTTAAAATTCAATTTTCAAAAATCAATTTTACACTCACCTCTTTGTTTCCCGAAACTTGAGCACAACTCCACTACTTTCCCGCCTTGCTTTTGTACCACACTCAACGAATACAACGATTAATCGCCCGCATATAGCGTGCAGAAACTTTAACGTATCTCTACATGCAAGTCACTTTAGGTCACACAACATTCATATGCCAAATTAACAATTTACTCCTTGAGCACTTAAAACCCTAACAAAAACCACTCATTTTGGCAACCTTTTTCCAACAATACTCTATGGATCTAAAATTATTCAAAAGGTCTTCAAAATTATGAAACTTCAGACGTCCTTATATATCCACGACATCTCTTTAAATTTTCAATTTAAAATTCCTTCTAAAGGCCTCAACCACATAACACAAGCTACAGCATGTTTTTGATGCCAATTTGGTTAACTCACTCGAATCACCTAATTATCCTTGATTTCGGGATCTTAATTCCATAAATCTTCTGGAAATTGTTTTCTACTCATTTTGGGTTATGGTTCTAAGGTTTCTTCTCCAATTGAAATCACCCACCTGGATCACCAAACTCAAGTTATTGTATTTTATATATAGATTACTCAAATTGATAGAACGTAATCTGCACATACCCACTTGGAAAATTTCGCATGTTGTCCTCTGTATTAAAAAGCCACTGCAGTGTATTTATGGCTCTTATTCTCAAACTTAGTTTCGTATAATACGGGATGTTGATTCGGCGAATATTTCCATGCTTTAGGACTGTTGTTCTTAGATGGTTTTTACTTAGCCTCCGAGATAATAATATTTACATGTTAGGTTCTTCAAATTAGGGTTAAATAACATTTAATGTTATTATTTTGGCCAATACTCTCCATGCTTTAGATGCAAGTCGGGTGAGAGATGCACTGTTGTTCTGCATGGTCTTTACGAGCTCTGAAAACAGATAATTGAATGTTAGGCTTTAAGCCATGCGGCCATAACCGCATGCTATCCGCTTTAACTCAAATAGGAGATGTTTCATGGGGAGGCTGTTAGTTAAATATAGATCCGGTTATGCCATGGACTATATGTTGCATGTCATAACGCAGGATAAAACCCGAGACACTTGTTTGCCCTAATCTCAAGGTTAGTAACCTAAATCTCAAAGTTAACTTTTTCACACTTAACTTTCGCTTTTACAATTTTCGCTTTTCAAACCATTCCCACTGCTTTTGAAACACAATTCCAAAAGAGTCCAGCAGAAAGCCTTACCTTCGTGCACTTATGCAAAACCATTTCTAGGATGAAAACTCATCCCCGTGTTCGACTCCTTTAGGACTAATATACCAAGAAAGAGCTTGACTACCAGTGAGGGAGGAACTTAGGTATAGTAATATTGCTGGATTCAAATTTCACTCTACCGTGGGCACGAATCAATGATGTGAGATCCCAAATAACTAAGTTGACCTCCTATATGGGTAATTTTCAACAGGAGAAAGGGAAACTCCCATCTCAGCCCATCCAAAACCCACAAGGTCAAATAGCGTGGGGAATTTCGGGAGTCCAAGTTTTAGGTACTTTTGAACATTGTAAGGTCAGCATTACTGCTTGCAAGCGTAGTTGAAAACCATTCCAACCAAAGAACCATTACAAGAGTCTCAAGGTGAATCGGTCAGAGATGATGAGGTATCAGACAAACCTCATGTTCCTAGGATAAATGTTATTGATGGTGAGCCAAAGGAAGATAAGGCTACCCATATTCCTCCAGCTCCATATCCTCATAGGCTGAGAACCCCAAAGAGAGTGAATAACTATTCTGAGATCTATGAATTGTTCAAACAAGTGAAATTGAACATTCCTCTACTAGATGCTATTAAGCAAATTCCATCATATGCTAAGTTTCTAAAGGATTTGTGCACGGTAAAAAGGAAACTAGGAGTCAACAAGGAGGCATTCATGACTGAACAATCTACCTCACTGATTCGAAACAACTTGCCCCCAAAATACAAAGATCCAGAAGCCCTATTACTCTATAGCAGTAGGAATTCCAAGTCAGACATGCTCTAGTGGATTTAGGGCGAGTGTTAATTTGTTGCCATACTCGCATATATGGACCTAAGGTTAGGAGAACAGAGCCAACCAATATCACTTCCACTATCGACCGTAGTGTAAAAATTCCTAGAGGGATATAAGGATGTATTGGTACAAGTGGACAAGTTCTACTTCCTGTGGATTTTGTTGTGCTCGACACTAGCCTGCGGGTGAATCAAGGAACTCGAGTTCCCAAAGGATTCTAGTAGACCATTTCCTGGCAACCGCTAATGCCATTATACATTGTAGGAGGCACGATTAATTATCATTGGTAACATGACTGCGACCAATATCTTTAATGCTATCAAGGGGGATGGGAGATGAAGATGAAGCGTGTGAGGTCAACATGGTTGATTCTCAGAGGCCATAAATACTTAGACAATGTCTACATGATGACCCTTACCTCGGCGTTTGGTGTTTCCAAGTTGGGATGAGGAAGTGACCACATTAGAATCGGAGTTTCTACACTCCATAATTAAACACAAAGAAGTACTGGAAGTGAATGGGTGGGTCCCTAAATTTGAACCATTGTCACCAAATGAGGAAAAGGCATTGCTTTCAGAAGAGAGGCCACCTAAGCTTGAGTTGAAACCCTTACCATCACACCTCAAATATGCCTTCTTAGGGGCGGAAGAAACTTTTCCGGTAATCATATCTTCTTCCTTAGAGATGAATAAAGAAAAATCAACTTTGGAGATAAGAACACACAGACCGCTTCTTAGGATGGACAATTGCGTATATTAAGGGAATTAGCCCTTGATCTCGCACACATAGAATTCATTTAAGAGGATGTTAAAACCCTCTAGGCAATCACAGAGACGTGACTAAACCCAATAATGAAAAAAAGAAGTGGTAAAGAAGGAAGTCTTAAAACTTTCGATGTAGGGTGTTATTTACCCTATTATGCATGAAAGAAGGGTATAGCTCAACACAAGTAGTTCCAAGAAACTGAGTCACCGTGGTCGCCAATGAAAATAATGAGCTTATTCCATCGGTCACTGTGCTGGAGGGTGTGCATAGATTATAGAAACTAACGCTGACTAGAAAGACCACTTTCCTCTTCCATTGTTGATCAAAATGTTAGGAGAGAGTTGCAGGCAAGGAATTTTATTGTTTTCGATCGTACTGTGCTACAATCAAATTGAGATAGCTTTAAACATCAAGAGAAAACTACATTCACTTTGTCCTTTGGTACTTTTTGCCTTAGGAAAATGCCCTTTGATTATGCAACGCAACTTAAACTTCCAACGGTGCATGATGGAATTTTCGACATGATAGAAATCATTCTGGAAATCTTCATGGATGATTTCTCAGTTTTTGGTGACTCTTACGAGGGCTGTCTGGAGAATCTATGTAAGGTTTTGGAGAGATGTCAAGAGAAAAACCTTGTGTTAAATTGGGAAAAGTGTCATTTCACAGACACAAGGGATTGTCTTAGGCCATATAGTGTCAAAAACCGGAATTGTGTTGATAAGGCCAAAGTTGAGTTGGATCTCCACTTTAATTTTACTCCCTAAGGTGTGTTAGAGACATCAGATCATTTTTGGGACATGCTGGATTTTATAGGAGATTTATAAAAGATTTTAGCGCTATAGCTCGTCCCTAATGTACTTTGCTTGCTAAAGATATCCCTTTTGCATGGTCACAGCCTTGTGAAGACGCTTTTGTGACGCTTTTGTAATTATGTTAGTGCCGCCCCCTATCATGCGGTCTCCTAATTGGAACCTTCCGTTTTAGATCATGTGTGACGCTAGTGATTATGCTATAGGGGCTGTTTTAGGACAAAGGGAAGACAAAAAGGCTTTTGTAATCTATTATGCCAACAAGACACTAGACTCAAGCAAACTACATAAATCACGTAAAAGAGTTTTAGTCGACGCTTCTTTACCCTAGAAAAGTTCAGTCATGCATTGTAGGCCCTCTTATCGATTTTACGCATCATGCAAAGATCGGGCAACGCTCTCTGCCAGGACACCAAGCCTCGACAACTGTGGTGGATTATACATGTCAAGAATCAATCACCATTAAAGATAAAAAAGGGGGTTTGAGAATGTGGTTGCTGACCACTTATCTCGGTTAGTTCCGGAATCCAATTCTCATGGCGTACCCATAGGCGACAAGCCTGATGAGCGTTCTTGCTCTCGCTCATTGCCCATGGTATGCCGACATTGCAAACTACCTAGTCACCGGGTCAAATTCCAACACAATGGACTCTCAACGTAAAAGAAATTTTAAGTGCATATTAAGAAATATTACTTGACGATCCATATCTGTATTTAACATCATCCCGATCAATTAATGAAGATGTGTTCAATGATGAGCGTATCGTGATCCTAACCTTTGTCATTCCGAAACTGGAGTGGCATTCGCAAGAAAACAGCAGATAAGATTTTGCAAGCTGGTTTTTACTGGCCTACCTTATTTAAAGATTGTTTCGAATTTTGCAAAACGTGTGCTCAATGCTAACAATAAGGAGGGGTCACAAAACGAAACATGATGCCTCTTACCCCCATCTTAATCATTGAAATTTTTGACCGTTGGGGCATAGACTTGCGGCCTTTTTCCCTTCAGGTATCTTTATCTTCTATTATTCGTTGATTATGTGTCTAAGCGTGGTCGAGGCTATTCCATTAACCAATGACCATAAGGTTGTTTTGAAATTTATAAAGGAACACATTTTTTCTCGCTTTCTGGGAATACCTCGCGCAATTATTAAGGATGGTGGACTCCACTTTGTAATCGACACCAAAACTGCTAAAAATATGGAGTCACCCATAAAGTTTCAACAAAGATACCACCCACGCACTCAATGGTCAAGCCGAACTAGCTAATAGGAGATAAAACATATTTTGAAAAACGGTTGCCCCAAATCGCAGCGATTGGTCATCTGACTTACCGATGCTCTCTGGCCTACATGCCAGCATCGCCTTTAAAATCGGTTTCTTGGTATGTCTCCCATAGGCTAGTTTATGGAAAGGCTTGTCATCTACCGCTGAAATGGAACACCGCCATCGGGCTATTAGAACTTTGCACTGGACATAACTCGCGGTAAGCGCTTGTTGCGTTTAAATGAGCTTGATGAATTGACGCGAGAGTCGTATGAAAGCTCTCGAATTTACAAGGAGCTAGCCGTTGTTCCACATGACAAATCTATTGCTCGGAAAACGTTCGAACCAAACCAAAAAGTACTGCTGTATTTCCAGGAAAACTTTGCTCTCGTTGGACTGGCCCATTCATCGTTAAGGTAGTTTATCCATACGGAGCCGTGGAGATTGATAATCCGGATACTGGAAAGTCCTTCAAAGTCAATGGTCAACGCCTCAAGACATTCCTCGAGCATCACCTTCAAGATATAGTGAGGACGGTAGATCCGCCTACCGTGATTCCCTTCACAAGAAATTGCTCTCAACTTGTTGTATATAGTTTTGATTTTGTTTTTATTTGCCTTTGCATTTTATCTCTATTTGGTTTATATTTCATTTTCTTTTCATTAAAACATAAAAAAAAAACAATAAAAAAAAAAAAAAAAAAAAACATTATGTTGTGGGGGTACCCTTAGTTTCTATGCATTGAGGGCAATGCTTGTTTCTGTTGTGGGGGTAGGCGTACACTGGTTGAACCTAACTATGCACTTGTTACATGTTCAGTGTATGGTCAAATTTTTCGAATTATGGCTCTTTTATGTATAATACTTGACCTGCAATGTACATAACCGCATGATCTCATACACACTCCACACCATCTAATTGCATGTACATTTTAACAAAGTATGCACAAAAATCTTTGCATTCATCTGACTTTACTCCTTGGCGCGTTTCTCGTCTCGCTACTTACACAAACCACATACCTAACGTCATATCTTTATTTTGCCTGATGCCCATTTCAGTACCACTGTATGTCATGTTAACTACATGCATCATAGTCTTTGAGAAACATCTTGCATAACTGGAAAATGATTAGAGGCCATCATTTCTATGTACACTTGCGAACTCGTATTGTCTCACCCCTTGCACCTATTTTGAGCTTTAAGTTGTCAAGTTAGTTCGGACCCTAAGAAACCTGATCACTAGAAAAGCAGTGGACCCCATGGAAAGATTGAAAGTATCCAAAGAAGGAGCTACAGTGACAAACTCCGTGTTACAGTCAGTTGGGTAGAATATGAGCAAAAGAAAGGTGAGCATGCAAGAAACCCGGACGAAGGAAGTCGGGATTAAAGACAAATTCTTACATCGCACCACCGGTTCCCACCTGTAAAATATATAAGAAAAAAAGAAAAAAATGAAATGAAAAAAAGGAACATGTGTACCTAAGACACCCAAAGTGTATCGCACACCTTACGCAAAAGGACAAGGTTAAAGTGTAACGTGATATCTTCATGTAAAATGGCAAGACAATCTTACGCGTAAGGGATAGTGGCTGGGTGTACATAATTTACTTTACGCAACAGACATGCGTCGTTTTGGGCAAATAGGGTTTTTAACCCCAAATTTTGTGCCTTTTGATATTCACAACCCATCCATTCTCTAAACAAACCAAACCCTAACCCTTTGTGCCCTCTCACACAAGCAACTCTAAGTTCGCGGTTTCGCCGACGTTTCCTTCTACAGTCCTGATTCTACTACATTCATCGTACGGACGTGGTAGGCCTCTTGCAACTCCTTGAGAGCATTTTTACGCTTTCCACTATTACACATGGACTTGTTTGGTTAGTTTTGGTTAGTGGTTTCAAGTATTTGTGGTCCGGGGCTCTACTACATGGTAGCAGGAGGAAATTTCAGAGGATCGAACGTCAACCCAGACTTTTGGAAACAGGCTTCTGGGACATTATGTTATATGTGTGGGCCATATGTGCCATCATTGCCATTTTTGCCATATCTATGGCAAGATCCAAGAATATTGGAAAGGGAAAAGCGCCTAGCTCTTCTATGGAGCGGGCCATAAAAAAAAGGAAATCTGACTCCTCACAACTAGTAAAGAAGGGAAAAGGAAAGCAAATAGAGTCATCTTCTGCGAGTGAGGAAGTTTCAGAGAGTGATGATGATGATGAGATAGAGGCCATGTTTGCTGAGGATTTCCGAGCCGGAGCAAGAAAATGGGCCTACTAATTACGAATGTGGATTTCTAATCGCGAGAGGGTGTGAAGTTGAGACATTTTTGTACTCTCATCCCATCGTGGAGTTATTCACAATGTAATATGCCTATGTGCACCTGAGGTTCAAGGATATTACCTACTGGTCTTGAATTTATACCAATATGAAAGAAAAATCAAATGAAAGCCGAGACTCCATTTAGAGACCACGGTGATGGGTAAGCAGCTACGGATCACCCCTGATTCGATAGCTCATTCCCTACAGTATGTCCGCCCTGCCGCCTCAGACCGACCTTACCCACTTAGGGCGACATTACCTATTTTGATGCCTGAAATGTTTACGAGGCAAAATTTACCCTAAGTGACCATGAATGGCTTTGTGCATAAAGAATTTGTACCAGAAGCTCGGGCTCTAATATGCATTGATGAATAAGATTATTCCAGATAAAACAATCCCAAGGGCAATGAGAGAAATCTCCAGCCAGAACAAATTCAGCCTATATGAGGTTATGACTGGAAACTTATCGATTATGCTTTAGTCATATGGTGTGTGATGAGGGACTTCCTGCAGTTCTCGCATGAAAGTAGACATATTCCATTCCCATCTCTTGTGACGAGTCTTGTGGAAGCCGCAGGAATGAGGGGAGTGGCTAAGGAAAAGAGGGTGCTTCCTAGGTTGGGGCCTATTACAAACAAAACGGAGGCCATGTCGAGCCGAGATCCACGACCCCAGCCTTCACAAACCCTCCGTTGGCTATTCCCGTGGTCCCTTCATCTACAACACCAGACACCTATGAGCACATCCCCATTGAAGAGAATGGAGCGTCGAATAAAAGGGTGGTTCAAATGCATTTTGGGGAAACATAAGCAACTTGACCGCAGGCTCTCTCGGCTCGAGAGTCATATTTTCCGAGAAGAACCTGCGTTGGCAGATGCCACTTCTCCTGACTTGGAGGGAGATTCAGAGGAGTTGGATGATCGCTGATGAGGACGATTTTCTTCTCGCAGATGACGCAGGAGGATGTCAGGTAGTTGTTTATTGGGTTAGAATAGGTGGTGTTGGCAATTGAGTAGCAGACCTTAGCCATGTTATGCCAACACCCATTTTGTCTGGGCCATCTTTTCTTGCTCAAATTCTATGGTCATTACAAACCTTTAAGACCTCTTTTGATTCCAGCCAGGTTCGTTGTTTCTTTCTGACTTTATGCATAGTGGTTATGTGTTTATGTTAAATGGTCATTTCTATAATATCGATCATTTCAGTTCAATGTTTGCATGACCGCCTTACTTTTTCTTCAATCTATGGTCCCTCATTTGAATAGCCGATGGTGTTAGCTGTTACAGTATGTGCATTGCTTAAGACTGTGGTTAGTTTAAAATGAGTCATGTCGGTGCACACAAAGAGGTGAAGATTATAATTTATATTTGCTACTTTGAGGAACTTGCAAAGCTTAATCAGACTGAGCGCACTTGTTGGAATCTACAAACTGGGTACTTAGTCTAAATCTTGCTAGGGACTAGCAAGATGCAGGTTGGGGGGTCTGATGAATACACAATTGAACAGTAATTATAGCATAACTTAGCACATTCAAGTCACACTTTGCCCACATTTTGCATGAGGATAGGTACTTTTAATTGCTTTTGTGTTTTTTGGACTTGTGCAGGTCTTTCAAGTCTAATGCATAATTGTACAAAGATTTATGTCCCCAGCAAATATGGATCATTGAGGATGTCAAGTAACCGACGGGTGAAGTTTTGGAACTCCAGAACAATGCCAGCACTAGAGGGTTAGCGGTGTACCGGTACACCTTCAACATGTACCTAAGACACTGCGGCGTAAAGTGGCAAAGAGGGGCAAAGTGTACCGGTACACCTTTCAACATACCTGACACCCGTGCGAAATTGACAGAGCTAAAGTGTACCGGCATCACGAACATGTACCTGATAATCTGCGGTGTGAGAACTACGTGAATTGAGTAGGAATCCGATCTTAATGCAAGGGCACACTTGTAAATCAACTTTTAATGCGGGATCACATTGGAGAGGGGTATAAAAGCTATACGACACAAGGAGAAGGCAGCTTTTGATTCCGAGGGTTAGGTTTTCATAGGAGAAGAGTTCTTTCTTTCCATACTGGAGGTGAAGACTTGTTGATTGGTGGTTGAAGACTTTATTTTTGGGTTTTCGATTTCAAGCACATGTAATCCTTTCAATAGGAACTCATATTTCGCTTCCATTCTCAATATTCTTTATTTTTCATCCTTAGGTTTTGAAAATTGAATTCGATTTTCTCAAAGTTCTTTTATGAATAAACTCTTCAATTATGATCGGGTCCTTATAAGTTCCATGGAGTTCTAAACTTCTATTCCGTCTCTACTTGGTGGAAACTCACCCCGATCAAGGTAAATTCTAATTCATCTTTTTATAATTCTCAATGGATTGTGTGATGTTATTCAATTGTTGAAACAGCAAAAACTCTTACTGGCATCCTCTCGAGGAATGTTAGAACTAGAGATCCCTGACACGTCAGGTTCGACATAAATGCAAGCTAAGAGTCCACCACTGGGAACAAGTACTTAACATCATTCAATCATCTTCTTTCCAAAGAGCATTTAAGGATAAATCTTCCATCGAAGACCATTTATCAATGGCTCCTAGATGAGAATCTAAAATAAGAGGTGGGAATTACGTGATCATAAGGGAGTGGAAACCTAAGAATCCTGGGAATCATCTTTCTATTTTAAAATATTCAAATCAATCAATCATTTAATCAAACAACACAACCCCATAATTCCCTTTTTAAATTCATACTTTTGTGGAGAATAGCCCTACTGATCAACAAATGACCCGCTCCCCGTGGAGACATGACCTGATTCCCACAGATACAATGCTAGACAACCTTAATTCCTACGCTTGGGAATAGAATTCAGCATACGAATAAGAACGAAGCACTTGCAAAACTACAAAAATATCCACAAAATATGATTAGTAGCATAGTTGGGACATTAGTTTATCAATTGTTGAGTTTGTTGATTAGTACACAAAAGTGCTCAAAACCCCGCAATGAAACAGCCCCAAACAGCACCATTGGGTACTAATCACTCCCCAACCGACATCATAAATTCCTCAGCAATGACAAAAGAAAGAAGAGTACAAGGTCATGAATGGTATCAAGAAGTGTAAGGAGTAAGTAATGCCCTACCCTTTGAATGATTGAGACCCTGCACAACAACCAGCTTGGGAGAATAAATACCATACAGACTGCTCTAGAGTATCTATCCCAAGGAATCAGACCAAACTTCCACCAAAATCTAAGTGTTTATGCATCGCCAACAATAACCTCGCTTAAACCCGCCCCCAACCAAGCTAACACAAATCCCAGCAAATCGACCAACCTAAATAAATATGGTTCCACTCTTGTCATATTTCTTTGTATCGTAGATGCAATGCTGATAACCGACCTCTACCAAAGTCCATATAACTGGTCCACCGATGACTCAACCAACTAAGGCTTAGGGCATCAAGTCATGAGGACTTCGACCACTAACTCTCAGCCGCCTGCATCCGAATGAATTTGAAATTCTAGCACTTACGACTCGCTAAACCTCACCCATCCACCCATGTAGCGAGCACTAAGTCGGTGGCTCCCAACCAACTAAGGCTTAGGGCACTAGGCTTTAAATACTTTCGCCGTGAACCCCTCGGACCGTGCTCGGGTTTCAAGGTAAAGCGTCGCGACTTTTCTCTTATCTTTTCTCCTTTTCTTTTCTTTCTTTTCTTTTATTCTTTTTTTCGGGAAGATACATCGCCTTCTAGTCGGGGAACCATAACTCTTTTGTTGTGTGGTCAATGAAACTAGGTAGGTTTAAGGATAAGGGGAGTTATGCAAGCCAAAGCACATGAAACCTGATGCGAAGTGTGTGGCTAGCTCAAGGTGGAAGAAAAAGATTGAATACCAGGAGACTTCAACTGACCAACCACTTAATCATGCATGGAACTAATATAGCATTAATGGCATTGGGCAGTGTTTCAATTTTTCAACTTATAGGCAAGGCAAAACCATAAAAAAAATTAGGGGCAAAAATGTTGCAAATGAATTAAGAAACTGAAATGTCTCATATGTATAACAGTGTATATCACTAAATTTTTTTACTTTCTAAAAATGGGTTTTCAAAAAGAAGCAAAAATCGCTTTTTCACTAAACATACAAACGGGCTTTGCTTAGCCACGCAAAGATTCAAAAGTAAACAAACTGATATCTACAAGAGAGAGTCACTTCCTTCACTAACTTCCCCCAACTAAGTATACCATTGTCCGTAACGGTGTGGATTGGAAAGCGAAGGAGGAAGTGCTACCTCCGCCGCAGCCGGAAGAGGCGTCGTTTCATTGACTCCGGTCGAGGTGTCATGGAGGAGTGGTCGATTCAGGCCACGTAGGGGTGATCGAAATCAACAATATTTTGTCTTTATGCCCTCCCGCACGCCGTAGTCAATATATCAAGAAGATAATGTCTAGTGGTCGAACACTGGGATGGGTTTTCATCCGACGAATGATTCGTGATCGATGGAAAACGTGAGACTTTTGTTTGGATTTTTGGATTCGGGGTAAAAACATGGAGGTTGTTTGCTCACCGGTTAACCGTAATAGCGTAAATGAAAGTGTGAAATTGGTAACTGAAGGCTCGGGGTCACTAGCTTCGATAACACGCTATTAGCGTCCTCCTGTTATATCCTCGTGATTCGGGACAAATGACATATAGTCAAAGCCAAACCCGATCTTTGTTTAGCTATAAAAACCTTAGCCCCATAACTTCACCCTATTTGAGTCAAAACCAAATACTGGGCATTCAAAGTCCCATTCATGAAAACCCTAGCATTTAACCTCATTTCAATGGTCAGAATGCCATCTTAGAAGAATTTCAAAGGCATTTACCATTAAGAATGCACTAAACCCCAAAGCATATAAGTATTGACCAAAAGGAAAGACATTAAATGGCCTTAGACCCTAGTTTGGAAAGTTTGGAACCATAATGCAAGACTGTAACATTTAAAGCATGAGGACAACCCGTGCAGCCCCAAACCAAGCTACAAGAACCTCCCTCAAGGTCGGGTGGAGGCTTAGCCAAGCATCCTCAGAGTCACATCCCTGGGTGTGTTGCTCGAGAAAATGAGGAAAGAGGAGAGAGAAGAGAGCAAAGTAAACCTAAATGAAAAAGTCATGAAACTCAGATAATGGAAAGTTACTTAAGGGTTACAAAGCCTGGAGGGGCTTATATAGCCAAACCCAAAGCGTGAGTACACAAAATGCCTAAAATATAAAATTACATAAGGGACAAATGGTAATTTACCAAACGTGGTCTGAATCAAAAATACCAAAAAACACGGCCGAAAGTAATTTCGCTTAAGCAAAGAAATTCTCGCTTGAAGATAGCGAATAGTGATGCTATTTAAATTTCACTAAACTTAGCGAATCTGATAAGAGATAGCGAAATTGAGAATTTTCGTTGTGAACAAGAATTTGGCAATGCAAGAAATTTCTTAGCCTAGAGAAATTTCACATACGTAAAATTTCGCCAGATTGCTTAAAATTTCGCTATCCCCGCGAAACTTTCGCACCATAGCTTAAAATTCTCGTCGTTCCTCTTCAAGCATCGTGACGCTTCCTCGCACTTTTATTCATCACTTCGCTTTCAATCTTTCAACCCATCTTGATATTTCATCGCCAAATTTTGGTGAGTTTCACCAGGATTCCGCATTCAAGCACCAATAAGAAGCTGCGCTGTCAACAAAGTCTCTCGGCGACCTGCAAACTATCCAAAACAATCAAAACAAATCAAGCACTAAGTGGACATGCACATGACAATCGTTATCTATATGATTGGCAAGGGGCAAAAGCACCTAAACTATTCTCAATAGGTACTCAAAGAATACACTGGGGCACTAATCGCTGGTCAGCAATCACCGCAGCCGAGAAGACGACAGTGGAGCTCAGAAATGAGGGAGGTGGTACCTACCCTTCTCCGAGGTGGAGTGGGAACCGCCCGAGAAGGTACATATGGGAGATCGCAGGAGGCCCAGTGACTCCTCGATCCCATGAGGATGGCCTGACATGTGTGAGAATGGCGCTCAGATGAGCCATGGCAAATTTCGCCAGCATGAGCCATCCATCCGCGAGGGTCGCAGCGGCAATGCAAATGTCGCCGGGCCGTAGCGGGAGGAACGTGGAGAACCGTGATCCATGATGGTTAGAAAATCGCGGTGGAAATCGTGGATGCCGCTGCCGGGTGCTGAAGTGCTCGCTGCAAAGACCGCCTGTAGGCGTGATCGGGCCATGGGGCCCGAAGATGGGGCAAAGGGAGCTTACTGTGATCGAGCCAGGAAGCCAGACCGAGGGTGCCTGAGCCTCGAGGTTCCCAAAAATGCTCCACCGGGAGGTCTCACAGAATATCTCGCAACCGGGCCGGGTCCTCGACCGGGAAGGGGGAACAGCGTGGCGTAAGCCGCCACCGCAGACTCAGAAGGTTTCCGCGCAGTCACAACTACAAGCCCACCCAGCTTATTAGGTGCTTCTCCATGAGGTCAAGCACCCGAAGATAGGAGTCTCTGAATAAAGAGGGATGGACTTAGCCAAGATGCACTGCATGGACCTTGTAATTAAAATGGAATAAGGAAGTCATAATAAGCTCCACTGATTCAACTAAGAGAGCCCTTCGAAATAAGGAAATAGGCCTTCAAGATGGCTCCTCTCCCTGAATCCAGATGTCAAGCTGAAGGAAGATTTGGGACCAAGAAATGTGGATCGATATAAGAAGATACGCGGTGGAGCCGCCCGAACAGAACTGATTCGGCGGTAATGTCCCCGGAAAGAAGACAGACCATCTCATTGGGATGTGGACGGGCCATCGCTTATACTCTACCGAAATGGGCGAGGACCACCTAAAAATTGTGAAATGGGCCACGATAACCGAGGCTCTAAGCATTCCAGCTCTACTATCACGGAGAAACGAAGAGGCCAGGCTCACGCCCGATGTGATCGTGTGGTAGAACTCGATGACCACCCGAGGGTAGAAAAATCGACGAGGTGTCATGAACGGCTCCAGGGAGTACCTCTGCACTAGGAGCATCGAGTCTCGGAGCTCTGGGTATGTGGAAAAGGATGGAAAATCATAATAAACCTCGTCATGCAGGTCCCTCTCACTGCAATCAACATTCCTTGGGATAGGGTTGCAGTGGAAGAGTGGCCGGATGAGGGTGCCTCGGGGCAGGTCTAGACAGGGGCCTGTAGGCCCCGATGAGGTGGTGACTGGCCTCTGAGGCCTGTGAGCTGGGAGGACCTCCCGGGCCTCGAGGTCCCGGCCCTTAGATGTGGCCTCCAGATGGCCTAGGATGGTGGAGAGGGTGGAGTGGGGCCAACGACTACGGTATCGCCTGTGTGGGCTACAAATGAGAAACCATGGCAAAGATCAGCTCGAGCGGCAAGAGGGCAGCCACGGCACGGCGGAAGAGCAAATTCTGGGTGCCATGGTATGAGGAGAAGGCTGAGTCGTTTCACAGGGGGAGGAGGAACTGGGCACCCTGGCCGGAAGCGTCCAAAGGTCTTCACCATACTAAAGCCGGAGAAGGAGAAGAAGGAGCAAAAATGGTAAACTGAAATGGACGTGAAATGAAAAGGAAAGAAAGTGGAGTGGCTTTATATGGTGGGAGGAGGGGGCAAATGAAAGGTCATGCCAATTAATGGCCTTATGCCTATTAACATCGGCGCATAGGAAATTAATCTGTGGCATAGAAATGGAGGGTCATAGTGACTCAAGGCTGTGGGAGAAGAACAAGACCTCGCTGACTTTCTGAGGTCGCTGAAATAAAAGCGTAAAACTATCCCCAAATTCTACTAATGACACATGCAAAATAGAAGACTAAAAATTGTGAGGAAACGAACTTGTAAATGAGAAAAATTTTCAAAAGGAAAACAATCCAAACAACAAAGGACACAAAAAGATTACAAAATTGCTAATAGAAATTCTAGGACTGAGATACTGTAAGTCACCCCAAATGTGGCTAGGAAGTTTCATGGAGGGTGCTGAGGGGATTTCCTCCCTCGGTCTGCTGGAGTGTTACACAAGATATGGCTTCACTTGCCATTAACCTTGAACACTCGATTGTCTTTGGCATTGAGTAGGTTTATTGAACCATTGAGATAAACTTCGTGGATGGTGAATGGCCCAACCCATCTTGATTTAAGCTTTCCTAGAAAGAGGTGGAGCTTGGAATCGTAGAGAAATACTTGGTCCCCTTTAAATGTTCATGAAGCCATCAACCCGATCATGCGACCCCAGTTTATCTTGCAAATTCTCGGAAGTAAGGTAGGCATCATTTCTCAGTTCTTCTAGCTCGTTGATATCGAGGAGCCTTTTGAGACCAGCTCTGCCCATGTCCAAGTTCAATTTTTTTACTGCCCACCATGCCTTATATTCAATTTCCACAGGCAGGTGGCAAGCTTTTCCATAAACTAGGCGATAAGGAGACATGCCCAGAATGGTCAAGTAGGCTGTCCTGTATGCCCAGAGATAGTCAAGCAGCTTGAGAGACCAATATTTTCAGTTAGAATTCACCACTTCATCGGCATTGTCTTGACTTGCTATTAGTTCAACCCAGTCACTCGGTCCTCGAGGGTGGTATGGGTGGCTACTTATGCTTGACACCCATACTTTGCTTTATGGAGGCTCAAAGGCCTGTCATAAATGCGAACCTCCATCACTAATTGCGGCTTTAAATCCTAAACCAGAGAATATATTCTTCACTCTCAAGACACTCTGTAGTTTGTCAGCTCGCAAGGAGTCAGTTTAACCCACTTGGACACATACCAATTCCCACCAAAATATAGAGGTATCCAAGGGAGGAAGGAATGGTCCCATGAACCATCCCCCATAATGTCGAAAAGGTCAACTACCAAAATTCCAAGCCAAAGCATCATGTGATCGACGAAATCTTCCCAACCTTGCATTTACAGATCTCCTGCACATGGTATGTGCATCCTTGAAAAGAGAGGGGCTTTGAACTAGATTACACCTTCCTAGAAGTTTTCTAGAGCTAAAGTGGCCTCCACAAAGAATCTCACGGAAGCGACTGAGATTCTCAAGGTCTACTTCAGCACACACCTTCCGATTATCCGGTAAGCACAAAGATTTGTAGAAGAATGTCTCCCAATAATAGAGGAATCTTTGAAAGAAGAATTTCTTATCTCAGGCTTTCCACCCACCTGCAGCTCCCCCATAGCCAAATAGCCTGCAATGTGAGCATACCTAGTAAGTGCCTCCTCAAACCAAGAGCCATGACCTCAGTGGAACTCATCATCGATCGAGGGTCAGGAGTGTTAAAGGATTGTTAATCCTCGACAATGACTCAAGAACAACATTTTCCACACCCTTACATTCATGACTGTAGGTTAAACTCTTCAGAAAGGTGGATAGAAAACCACCTGATAAGCCTAGCCTAGCATTGCTTGGTATGTATTTCAAGGCGAGGATCCGTGAATACTATTATGTCCTAACCCTAAACCAAATAAGCTCGAATTTGTTCATGCATAGACCACCGCTACAGCCTCTTTTCTATGGTCAGGTAATCTCCGTGGCTCATTTAGTGCCTTGCTTCATAATAGACCATAAGGCTTTCCTCCTTCCTCAGTTCCAAGAAGAACCGTTCCAATGGCCATATCGTTGCATAGTACATCACTGGAAGCGTAATTCTGGGCCAGGCTCACTATCGTGCAAGGGTCAAACATGCTTTAAGCTCCTAAAGCCTTTTTTCAAGAAATTTAATCCGGCCAATCTCTAAGATCTTTTCCAGGGGCTCAGGCGAGGCTTGGCAATTCTTGGAGGTCACATGAACCCTCCTGTAAGCCCCGTGATGGCCCAAGAATCGCCTTTGCTTTGATATTTGTGGGGGGAGGGTAGTTTGGAAATCAAGTCAATTTTTTTCCAACACCTTTGATCCTTTTGAAATAATATGCCTCGCACTATTCCCGCCCGACCATAAAGTGGCATTCCCGCCCAAAACCAGTTTTTCTGTACACCCAGGCAAGATGCTTAGGTTGATTAGGCATTCTTAAAGTCTCCAGATCGTAATGTCATCCATAAACTTCCCTAATGCGCTTTACCAAATCATCGGTAACACCGAGTATACAAATTAAATGTGGTAGGGGCATTACACAGGCCAGCGTATTCTTTCCATGCATGCGTGCCTCAACGGGCATGTGAAGGTGGCCTTTCCCGTCTCTGCAAAGAATTTACCAAAGTATCCCGAGTAGCCATCCATGAAACAGTAGAAGGGTTGACCATAAATCCTCTCTAGAAGCTGATCTATGAAGGGTAGGGGGAAGTGATCCTTCCTAGTCACTTCATTCAGCCTCCTATAATCAATACATACCCTCCAACCTGTGGTAAGGCGGGTGGGCATCTCTTCTCCTTTTTCGTTATGCACTGTGGTTACCCTTGACTTCTTAGGCACCACTTGGGTTGGACTCACCCAGGTGCTATATGATATGGGGTAGATAATACCAGCTCAAGTGCAGCTTTAGTACTGTAAATAACCACTTCGCATACATGCCTGTCACTCTTCAGGCTTCCTTATTGACTTTGCCTCCTCCTCAAGGTAAATGTGATGGGTGCAAACTTCCGGGCTAATACCCTTCAGATTAGTAATCTTCCACCTTAGGGCTTGCTTGTTCTCCCTTAGGATGTGCAGCAGCCTACTTTCTTGTGAGGTGCTGAGCAGGGATGAAATGACAACTGGACATTGCTCCTGTTCTTCCAAATAAGCATATTTCAACTCTACAGTGGTTTGAGCTCCACTTCAAGTTAATCGTTCCTTCCTCAATTATCAGCGTAATTTCTTGCTTTTTCTTTACCATCCCTACACAAAGTTTCATATGTCTGGGCTTCTGTCGCCTCTTATGAACACTACCAGCTTCTTCAAGAAACTTACATCCTCTACTCGGGTCACCTGCCTCTAAGATTGTGTCAATGATGCATACTTTCTTCTTCCGGGCCACTTCCACTAGTTGTATGTGCTTTTACTCAAGTGGAAGATGTCGAAGTTCTAGGTCATGTTTCCGGCTGCAGCTGCATAACACCATTTCGGCAATTCATAATCGCATTGGATGTGGCTAAGAATGGTCTTCCTAGGATGATAGGCACATAGTTGGCCCCTGTTGTAGCTGGTTTTGTATCAAGTACAACAAAATCCACTGGATAGTAGAATTTGTCCACTTGGATGAGAACATCTTCCACTGTCCCCTTTGGTATCTTGATGGATCTATCCGCAAGAGACAATGTGATGGAGGTGGCTTTAGTTCTCCCAACCCGAGTCAAGCCAGACATCGAATAGGGAGGAGATTCACACTCGCACCCAGGTCTAGCATTGCCTTTTCTACGCAAGTTCCTCCAATATTTACCGAGATGGTTGGACAACCCGGATCCTTGTACTTCACTGGAGTCTTCAGATTGATTATAGCACCGACTCGTTTCGCCTGTAGTACTCTCGTCAACATTCAACCCTTTTTTCACTGTACACAAGTCCTTCAAAAATTTCAGACAAAGGGACTTGCTTGATCATAAAGGTTAAATGATGTCAGAATTTTACTGCTTGAAAGAATTTAGCATTTCAGCCCCGATTAATGGCCTTCTTTGGGCCTTTGTTGCTGAGGAAAATGGTGGGGTGTGCTATTTTTCGTAACTGCCATCACCACCCGCTCCGTTCAGCTTCTTCCGCTTCCGCCCTTTACTACTTGGGCGCCGGTCGCTTAGTTTTCGCTACTTCCTCAATGTGATGATTGGCCTTAACTTCATCCATCCTAGAATTTATCATCGAGGAGATCATCACTTCCATGCGCCCCTAGGATTTGGTCATGTCTCGCAGGAATTTCCTTCCCGCACTTCACTGGTCGAGAGCCTGATAAGCACATTGCGTGTCGCTTACTATTTCGGGAATGTTATGCAGTCAGAATAATGCTTGAAATTTCGAGTGCAGTTGCTCATTTTCTTATCGAGCGTCACGAGTCAATCTCTTTTGATCGGGCCCGGCATTCACTCCGCCGTTATTCCACAAAGTTGCCCACCACCTTACTCAAGTTCATAATAGCTTGTTCAACTGGAGATGAAGATGGTGGTGGCTATGGCTGGGCTGAGGATGATCCATGTTGCTGTTGTGCAGCAGGAGGCACATATGGATAAGGTTTTGGTTTCCGTGAGAGGTTCAAGGCTCACTGGGATTGTAGGTAATGTATGGTCAGGTCAGGTGGCTTGTATCGCTCACCGTATCGGGCTGTATAAGCCACAAAGTCTCATCGAAGGCACTGGGCAATGCTCCTTGGTGCTCAAAGGACCGACAAATAAGCATTGGTTGGTTTGGCATAGATGCCTTAGTCATCGTCGCACTCGCGTCGTCTCTCATTTCCAAGCTCTTCCAATCTCCTCGCCAAGGTGGATAACTTGCTTTTGTCTCCATGTCCTCCGAGAGCGGTATATGCCTCCCCTTTGATTCGTGGTAATTTTATCCTCGTCTGGTCTCCAGATTCTAGCTCATCCCAAGCTTTGGAGGTTTCAACCACATAGTTAAGGAAGTCCATGGCTTCATCCGTTCTACTTCAAGAAATCCTCCACACATAAGCTCCAATAATCGCTTTCCATGGCGAGGACATTCCATCATAGAAGTGGTCGACCAACATCCATGTATCAAAGCCATGGTGTGGGCATGCACCTATGTTTCCATATCTCTCCTAACATTGGTAGAACTTCTCATTATCGCCGCAAATGGCAATTTAGCTCTTCAAACTCGTGAGGTCCCGTGTGCACCAAGAACTTTTTCAAAACTTCGCTCACGCTCGCCCACCTCGATGGTTCGCCTTAAAGAATTGGCCAAATCTTGGCTTTCATTTTCGAGGTTATGGGGTACTCCTGGGCTTTAAGCAGATCCATATCGATTGCACCCTCCACAAAAGTTATGCAAACTTCCTCAAACTCCTGGATGTGTGTATGGATTCTCATTTTCCATACCATGGAAGGTTATGAACAGGGACACCAAATAAGGCCTGACAACTACATCTTCTGCAGGAGGTACAATGCATGAGGCTACACTCACCCTTAGTGGGTGTATATGGTCCCTCATTAACATGTAGACATCGGGTTTCGTATCCCCCTGTCATTTCATACCCTCGTGGAGGCTCCATCCTGACATTATGTAGATCGACTTTACACCCCGTTTCGAAGCACCGTTCTTCTAGCTCGCTCGCAAAGGTTTATCCCATGTTGCATAAAGTCCTGTATAATAACACAAAAACAACAAGAAACCAGAAACAAGACTACCAAAAAGGGTTATAGTTGGTCAAATTTTAGAAACAAATAAAAACTGAGTATGCATAGTATAAACATGCAATTTCCCCTATAGTGAACTGTAAATAGGGAATAATGGTAAAATAAAAAAGGGATGATAATTCACCGACACTTATGATGTGGATCACAAGTTCAACAGCTTCTCACTCACACTTTGACACCATCCCCTTAACGACAGCTATTTGATTCGTGCAAGGCTAGGTGCAACTAACAAAATTTGTATCCTAGGATTCCTATTGCCGTAGCAGAGCTACTGCAGTATAGTGGCATAAGGTCAAACTCAGTGATTGGTTTTCTTCATGCTAAATAAGTCACAATTGATTGAAATTAGTGTTTCCACTTTTGATTTGGGGTTTTGGTAAACACAGTGAGGTTGATGGCTGGCAGTAAAACCGTAACCGTAAAAATAAAGTGTAAAAGAACCCTTGGAAGTTCCTGACCACCGGGCTAGTGGTTCTAAGGTAAATCTGTGAATGTCCATGGGTCCTTTCCCCTCGCATCGGGGAGGATGACCTATAGTCATTTCCCGAAGTAGACTAGGTTTACTATAAAACCGAACCCTAAAAGTTTCCCTTCCTAGTATACAACATTTATGACTCATTAATAGCCAGCAATAGAACCATCACGATTCAATCAGTGAGCTAATAAATGGAAACTAAATGAGCATCGCGATCTAGCAATAAGTATCCACCGAGCCTCAAAGCTTGCTGCTATAATTAACCACTCAGTGGTACATCGCGTGGATTCAAACCCATATGTGAGATGCAAATACAAATGCCAATAGATGCTCAGGTTGGAGCATGTATGATGAAGTGTATTACCTCAAACCTTTAACCTAGTGGCCTTCAAGGATGATGGGGTTTTAAATCCAAGCATCCTTGAGTCATTCTCTCAACGGTGTTCGTGTGAGAAAATGCGAGGAGAAAGTGAAAGAAGAGCCATTGTGCTAGAAAGCCGAAAGCCAATGCTCAATTTTATTGATGTGACTCAAAAACTCACTGTTAAGATGAGTCGAACTGCTATATAGTGCCTGTAGTCATAAAATTACACAAAGTATGAAAGAACAAAAATTACATTAAGGGCATTTGGTACAAAGCCAAAAAGCGGTGTGCTGTGGTCAATACAAAGAAACAGGCGTATCATGGTGTGGCTCGCATGTCAGCGAAAAGTTTGCAACACTGCAAAATTTTCTGCAATGCTCACTCTCCCTTTGTATTTAGCTCCAATTTCCATCTACTTTGTTCATGTAGCTTCGAGCTCGACTCGTCTTCTTCGTGATTTGAATCGCTTGAAGATAGTGTGGTACACTGGCTTGAAAACTACAAAATATCCACAAAATATGATTAGTAGCATACTGGACCTTAGCGTATCAATCACTATTTAAGTTGATTAGTACACAAAAAGTGCTCAAACCCGCAATAAATGTTCTTCAAAACAAGACTATTCGTACTAACACAGGCTGTTCAACTACCGTGGGGAAATATTTTTCAGCCGGAGGTACACTAGAGGCGGAATCATCTAAGGCCTTAATGGTAATGAAGGCCGATTATGCTTATTTGCATTTGTAAAAGTCCGGATACTATCTAGTTTTCGTTATGTAAAAGATAAGAGTTTAATAAACTCATTTTGAATCGCAGTAGTTAGATGTGTTTTTCCCGATTTTAGGTGCCTTTATTATGCTTGTACATTAGACAATCCGTAGTGTCTTTAAAAGATGGAGTAGGGAAATGCCGTGAAAAGGATATTGTAGGTTTGGGCAAATTTTAGGTTGCAATAGGGTTTCCTGGTTGCGATAGAGTTTTTGGTCCTGCGGTCGCCACGGCTCGTGCCTATGCAGCTTGCTAGGTCGCACATAGTTTCTGCTGTCAGGATAAAGTTTTGCTTCACAGCACAATGTCGCGACAAATATTTTCTACAAATGATCAGACTACGCTTGGGCTTCATTTCGTGTGTTGAAATTCAAAGGAGAATCGACTATAATTGCCGAATACTAATAAGAAAAACGTGAATTATAAATAATACTAATTGTAAAGGTCAGATATAAAAAACGCAGAGTCTCTCAATGAACACCAAGTTATCAAACCAACTAAAAGATTACAAAAGCTTAAAAACTTAGAATCAGAAGAAAATTAGCTACTCTACTCTAGAAAACTCTAGAAAAATGAGAAAACACTCCAAAGTTAGAGATAAAACCCAAGAATCCAAACTCCTTCAATTATGCTCTAAAGTGGGCTTAAATACAATCCTCATTAGTGATCTTGATGTGGGGATCGAAAGATGAGCGTGCCCTTGCACCATGATCACCCCACTCGCCTCGCAAAGATCGCATGTTACACCCGCAGACTTAGTGTGGTACTCGGCACCAAAAGTGCAATCGCTACCTAATAGCCTCAAACAAAGACACTATATTTGGTACCTGCATCACTACATTTAGTACCAGCATTTCACCGACTCCAATCGCCTCCTCATCGCATGGGTACCCTGGCACTGGCCAATGGTAATCGTACCATTGCCTCATTAACCGCCCTCTTCACTTTAGAACTACCTAAGGCCTCCAAACAAAGGTCTCGTAATCGACAACGATGATCTACGCTACTGAACCAAACCCACAAAATGCACGGAACATCGAACAACCTGCACACACATAAAAATGGTAGAAAAGGTCAAAAGCACCTATTCTACACAAAATGAAAGTAAAACATGAGCTGAGAGGCTTAAAACCCTATATAATTGTCGCACTTTTATGTATCCAACAACGGCCACTACAAAAGGTTAGGTGTTGCACCCTTCATCTTGCAACAGGTTTGGCCTTAGCAAGGGTTTCTATGTCACGATAGAGTATTTTTGTGTCGCGACAGAGTTTGGTCAAGGCAAGGAGTTTCTATGTTGTGACAGAGTACTTTTGTGTCACGACAGAGTTTGGTCAAGGCCAGGAATTTTTATGTCGCGACAGATTATTTTTGTGTCGCGACAGAGTTTGGCCTTGGATGGGGTTTTTATGTTGTGATAGAGTATTCTTACGTCGCGACAAAGTTTTTCCTAGACAAGGGATCTTAGGTCGCGACAGAGTATTTTCTTATCGCGACCGAGTTTGGGGCAAAGGCCAAGAGAGTTTACATCACGATAGAGAATTTGATGTTGCGATAGAGTTGCCTGAAATTGTGTCATGACAGGGTATACCTTACATCGCAATGAAGAGTTCCAATACATGAGGTCTTCCATGTCGTGACATAGTGTCATATGTCGCAACAGTGAGGCAAGATGCAACATTGCAACAAGGCGGGGCACACGCACGACAAAGACACTCTATCGCACATGACAGAAGGATGCAAGATCGATAGAGATGCATGTACAATAGAGACAAGAACAAATGTGTATAATTCGTACGTAGATTTTACAATGGTTAAAAAGAAAAAAGAAGGACCCCCCGGATCAGTGTCACAAGATGGTATCGTTTCAGGTTTATAAATACCTATAGCTAGATGTCAGACACTAGTAGCATAGTTCAGTGTCGGGAATTAGGTATACAATTACCTAGGACTTGATGGGCCCGGGTTAGATCATGCATTCATTGTGCATCCTAATGTATTACTATGCATTATACATTGCATGATATTGTGTTATGTATTGTGTGAATTATATACTTGGTGAATAGTGTATAGGAAATGTTGAACACTAAGGTGAGAAAATAATCTTAGAGGTTCGGTGAATGAATAAATATGTTAGTTCAGACAGACGTATATCAGAAGTGGGCATATGCACTACCACTGAATAAGGAAAAAGGGAAAATCTCAATTTTCTATTTGACACATGTAGATGGTAAGTCGAGGAAGGGGACGTATTGGTTGCCCACGAGGCAATAGTCGACCACCGCCTGTTTCAACCAACAGGCCTTTGTGGAGGCTATGGGTGCTACAACTGCTGCCATTACTCAAGCTGGTGCAACTGAGGGCTAGAGAGGACCAAGTAACCTCCAGAGGTTTATGGCACATCATCCTTCGACATTCACAGTGGCGGGATCCAAGTGTAGTCGACCATTAGTTCCAGCGTAGCTCCAAAGGGTTTCGAGGCTATAGATATTACCCGATGCCATGAGGATCAGGCCAGCTACACTCTACCTAGAGGGTGAATCCTGTGCATGGTGGATCGATTGAAGCCTCAGCGGATCCTGAGACTATTACAGTGTGGAGAGTTCCGAGAGCTCCTCATGAGTAAGTTTTTCCCGACATGTGCTAGGCAAGAAAAAGCTCGGGATTTCCTAGAGTTGAAACAAGGAAGTGTGACCGTACTCAAATACATAGCTAAGTTCATCGAATTAGCATGTTTCGGGGATGATTATGTGGCCACAGACATGGCCAAGGTGAGAAACTTTGAGGATGGTCTAAAGTTGTCTATCCGGGGTAAGATTGTGGGATTCTTCCTACAAGACATGGACTCCATGGTCAGAACGACTATGGCCATAGAGAGAGAGATAGATGATGCATGGAGAATCCGAGATATGGGTGCTAGTGATAAGAGAAAGGAGGGTCTGACTTCTTCTAGTTCAGGAAAGAAGCAGAAGACTTCTATTCCACAAGGATTTCAGGGATAGGGTCGTGGCTATCAAGGTCAAGGCCAGATCAGGGATCTTAGCCAGTTAGGACCGATGACATGTTTCCATTGCCATCATCCTGGGCACATGAGACGTGATTTCCCACAGAGGCAAAGGGTCCTAGAGTTATGAGGCATCAGAGTTCTAATCGTTAGTGAGGCACACTTTGACACAACTTCTGTCCTTCTATCCCCAACAGTAGCCGTAGGAAACCAAAGATTTACCCCAAGTACAGACAGAACCTAGCACATTATAGGTAGGCTAGAGAGGCTAGAGTATAGGTCAAGGTCGAGGTCGAGGACAAGGCTCATGTGCCGGACTTCGAGACCTGTGGGCTTGTCTACGCTGCTACACACGTTAGGATCGAGATTGCAGATCGACCTGAGATCAGAGTTAGAGATCTTCGGGATTCTACTCACCGTGGACCTAAGGGTCATGGACATGTCGGAGTTTGATGTCATCCTCGAGATGGACTGGTCATTGATTATGATCATAGGAGGATTATCACAGCACAATTTATGGTATTGTGTTATTTTGATAGAGGATAAGAATGATGCTTTACCCCAAGTCAAAATAACTATAGGTGGTACCTGATAAGGCCTAAAAAGTGCTATTTGAACCCTATTCAAGATAGGTTTTGGGTGCTTTTTACACTAATCATATCAATTAAGCCAATTGACGTGTGTAGGTCCACTTAGTACCACTGATGCCATTTCGAGTTTGTTTTTGGGTAATTTTGTGTCTTCACTTTCATTATGCTAAAGATTTGCGTGTTTTCAACCATAAAAACGAAGGAATTTGAAGTGGATCAAGGAGCGGATGCGCTGGAAAAAAGGAAGATGCAGCGAGCAATGCAAAGGAAGCAGATAATCCCAGACTCGCTTATGATTGCTAAATTTCGTCGGGATTGCGAAAATTCTCACAATCATAGCCGAAAAACTCTCGCAACCTACGAATCGGGGAAATTTCATTAGCCAGCTTAAATTTATCGCGGCCCGGCTAAATTAACCACTCGCTATCTCACACGATTTCAGTTACTTAAATTTCCTCGCTACCAGCTTAACCAATCGGCTGATAGCGAAATTTCTCACTGCTATCTCCGTAGAATTTCACTAGCCAGCGAATTGCTAGACTAAGGAATTTCGCTATGCTAGCGAAATTTCATGCTAGCTAAATTTTCACATGCTAGCGAAATCCCCTCGCATAAGAAAATTAATGCCTCGTGATTTTGTATATTTGATCCTAAACCACCACTGCTGATGTATTACCATTTTTACTTTTATGTAAGCCAATATTTTAGGCATTTTTGGTATTTCACACATTTAGTTGGCTATATAAGCCACCTATAACTTTGTAACCCTAACTTCATTTTTCACCAAGCTTTTATGTGCCTTTTGTTTTAGGTCAGTAGCTTTGCTCTCTTTCTATCTCTTATTTCTCTCATTTTCTCTACGCCAAACACACCCCTTTGGGAGGATGACAACTCAAGGGATGCTTGGCTAAGCCCCTTTCCTCAAGGGAGGGTCACCGTGGAGGCTCGAGGCAAGCTTTCAAGGCACTCTCATTTATCACACTGCATTTATGAGCATTTAAGCTCAGATCTCACATTAGGGTTGAAACTCCTAGATCCAAACTTCGCTAATGTGTATTTGGCAAGCTTTGTGGTTACAAGGATGCTTAATCTTAGATCCACCACATCCACTTAGTTGTTCCTATTAGTTAAGCCGAGGTTGCCTCGAGGCCATATGCACACCGTAGCGGGACTCAATGCTCGTCGAATGCCATATCTCATGAGGGAGTAATTTAGTATTCGGGGTTTTAGTGCCAATCAAGGTCCCGCTTTGGGGAAAAGACTATAGGTCATTATCCCCAACGCGAGGAAACAAACCCGAGGGCATGAATACACCTAAAAATCCAATCCAAAGGGACTCCAAGACTTCATGCGAGTCTTCTTCTAAATTTTCTTAATTTATTTGCGCTTTGCTAACCATCCAACTCAATGTTTTGAACAAACCTAAAAATCCAAAGAGAAATACCATTTTCAACTCAACCCGCACTTCTATTTCACGAAGAAAACCCATCCCTGTGTTCGACCTTCTAGACTCGCATATCGCAAAGAGCCCCGCTACGCAAGCAAAGAGGGACACCTAGGATACAAATTTTGTCGATTCCTATGCTCTACCGTGGCACACCAAATGGCGCCGCGCTGACGGGCGCCTTAGTTGAGATAAGAAGTCGTTGAACTTGTGACTATATCACAAGTTTTGCAAAATCTCATTCCCTTGATTTTATCATTTTTTTTCCACTTGCATTTCACTGCAGAGGATTTTAAATTTTTCCAAGATATCTGCGCTTTTTCTTTTTGCTTTTAATTTTAGCTAACCTAACCCTTAGTTTTGTTGCTGTTTTCCGTTGATCAGAAGTGGTGCAGGAGCGCTTTATGCAAAGTGGATAGAACACCGCAGTAAAGCTGAGAGGGTGATCACGCACAGAATGTGGCTTCAAATTGATCCTCATAAGAGCCAATGGATCCTCCACAGGGAGGAACAAAGAAGCCAAACAGGTGCCTAGGAGCCCACGTATATCGATCCATGAGGGATCACATACACTACCTGTGGTGAGTGCACCTCATGCATTATCCCCTCGGGGCCGAGGATGTGGCAAAGGAGACCTTATCCGTGCCCCTACTCCCAACTTTTCATGGTAATGGAGAAATTTAAAATCCATACACACATTATCCGGATTTGAGGAAGTATGCACCACTTTCAAAGAAGGTGCATGGATACGGAGCTTCCCCAAGTCAAAAGCCTTTCCATTGACCCTAAATGATATAAAATTTGGCTAAATGCATTAAGGCTATGAACCATAAATAATTGGGAGAATGTTAGTAGAGTTTCTAAAAAAAATTCTTCAGTGATCATTAGACAAACAACTTGAAGAGACAAATTTACACATTTGCAGCTCATGATGGTGAGAGGTTCTACCAATGCTGGGAGAGATTTATGGAGACTATAAGTGCATGCCCACACCATGGGTTCGATACATGGATGCTGGTGAACCATTTTTATGATGGAATGTCCCCTTCCATGAAACAATTATTAGAAACTATGTGTGGAGGAGATTTCTTGAGTAAAAATCCTGATAAGGCAATAGACTTCCTCACTATGCGGCCGACTCCAAGGGCTGGGATGAGCCAAACCCAAGAGAAGCAGACAGATTCAAGCCACCAGTGAACCAAAGAGGAGGCATGTATGCCCTCTCCGAAGATACAGACGCCAAAGCCGGGCATCTACCTTGGCTAGAAGATTGGAGGAACTAGAAAGAAAGAGTCCACGAGGTGCGTGCAAAGGACTGGAGCCATGCACGTCAAAATTGTTTCAATTGCCACCACCTAATTCACCCAGTGAGAACCATGTCCAAAACCCCCCATTTTGAGGATGCAAATGTGGGCGGGCCAAAACGCTTTCACAAACAAATGCTCCATATGGCAACACTTACAACCCTAATCGAGGTCACCCAACCTTCCCGAAACCTCAACCTCCCGTGATACGCACTCCCCGTGAGCACAAAGAATAAAGATTCTACCACCACTTCACAAATTTTTCCAACAAGCACTCCACCTCTCTCCTCCCTGAGTGCCTATCAGAACTGAAAGGTGTGGTGGGAAATTTTGTGGAGGAGCAAAAGGCATCAATGCTCAGTTGAACAAAAAAAATTGAAAATGTAGAAAGCCCTTGAACAAGAATAGATAGGCTGAAAGTGTTTTTAAATCAAGACTGACAAATGTGCATCCATAACAAGAATGGAAAATCATCAAGAAGAGTAAGTGGAGGTTCCCTTCAACACCGCCAAATCCATGTGTCCATGAACCGAGCTATTCCAAAGGAACCTCCCAAAATCGATGAAGTCAACTGGCCATTACCTTAAGAAGGAGCAAGAGGTTGATCGCTGAATGCCCAAGCCTGCGGAGGAAACCGTAAAAGGGGAAGAATTGAGCTAGAACATTTTTCAAGGAGGACTCAATGAAGCACAGCATGCCACCTCCATTCCCCCAAGCATTAAGAAGTAAGAAGAAGGCATCCCAATTGTGCATCCTAGAAGTCCTAAGGCAAAGGAGCAGTCAACATACCCCTCGACATCATCAACAAGTCCCCTACAAAGTTTCTTGAAAGCATCTCTTCTATACAATCAAAAAGGGGGTCAGTATCGATAAAAAGGCATTCTTAACCGAACAAGTTAGCTTCATCATCCAATGCAAGACAACAGAAATATAAGGATCCAGTGGACCCCAACTATCTCAATTAACATTGAGGAACCTCGTGATTTACAAAGCACTGTTAGACTCGGTGCTGTCAACCTAACGCCATACTCGCGGTATAGGCGCTAGGGTTCGGGAGAGTCAAAACCAAACTAACATCACCCTAACCTAGCCGATCGTCTGAAAATACCAAAAGGGATAGTGGAGGATGTTGGTAAAAGTAGATAAGTTCTACTATCCAAGGATTTCGGTTCTCTACTTAACCTGAGGCAATGGGGTACTCAATCATGCCCATTATATCGGGCAGCTATTTCTCCGGCCAACAACGCCATTATCAATTGCCGAAACGGGTCATGCAGCCTACATTTGGCAACATGATGACCGGAGCTCAACATCTTCCACTGAGCAACAAGCAAAACCAGCTGAGGATGATGGGAGCAAATCGATGAAGCTCAGCTCGAGTGGCACACTCTGCAGGAAGGCATGATACTAACAAACATCAGAAGAACTGATGGAGAACAATGAAGCGCTTAATGAAGAATCCACCATTCCTCCCGCACGCCACCCATTTCCACTGTAGACCGTGCTGCCCAAACAATGGAGCTGAGGCATGAAGACACCTGTGAGCACACACCACGCATGTACGGGAGGAGCTCTCCTACCGACCCTCCTCGAGATCCATAATGGTTAATGCGAATCGGGAGTGGTTCCTGCAAGAACCTGGAGATCACTCCAAATTTTTGTTGAAATTTTTACTTTATAATATTTTAAGTCTTAATTTGGGTTTTTAGTGGTGCCACTACTTTTACCTATTTTTTTTTCAAATATTTTCGCATTTACAAGCTTATCTTATCACAATTTTTGGTTTTGAAATGTTGCAGAGCCAAGTAGCGCAGGAAAATCTCATTTTCCTCCCTCGCAGACATGGCAAACAGGTGTGCACTGCTCACCCATGCCATTCCCTCCCGGTTCGCACTGCCTGTTTATCTTCTATTGAGGTACCACGCTCTTTTTGAAAGCTCGATAATTTTATGAAATATACTCGACATAGAAATATACCATGCAAATACATTTTCTACACTTTACAAATCATTTCGCACCTATATTTCGCATTTCTACCTCGCCTTTACCAAAAATCAAGCCCCAGATGTTACTTCCCGAATTAAGTAGGAACAATTCCATGCATGATCTAGCTTTTGGTCAATGGAGATTTCAAAGATGTTCAACCTCGAACTTTCCCTTAGTCGATTCACATGACCGCACTCCAGGTTGTACCAATAGGTTGAGAAGCTACACCTTCTTCCGCTTGCAAAGCCTACTTAAATTTCCAAGTCGGGACGACCCATAATAGGTTTTTTGTGGATCTACGATGAAGACCAATGAAGTCTTCCAAAAAGAAAAAAAAACAAAAAGCAAAAAGAAAAAGAAAAGAAGAAAAAGAAAAATAAAAGCCATGACGTCATTTTTGAAACCCAACATCATCCGAGGGGGTATATACGAAAGCCTTAAAGCCCTAGCTCTAAACCTTCACTGGCCCAGAGTCATCACTTAGTGTTCGCTACACCCGTGGATAGGTAGAGTTTAGCGTGTTGTAGGTGCTCACTCTAAGTCATCTTAGTCCTGGTAGTTCGTGAGTTTGTGGTCAAGTGATCCTTTCGCTGCGCCCTGCATCTTAATCGGGTCGAGTCATCAAGGACCCCCTTTACACCTGACTTTGGTGAAGCCGAAGTTTGTGCATTGCACCCTACATAGCAATCAAGGAAGAAATAAGAGCCGCCACATTCTATTTAGGGTTGGTCACGCTTTAAGACCATGGCGTAGGCTAGGTTAGGGGAGAAAATAGTTTTGCAATTTAAGGCTCAAACCGGCTACCTTAGGAACAATTAGATTTTCGTGGAAACTGTGCTGATTTCAAATTGGCATTGCCCTAAAACTTGCTCTTGTATGGTTTATGTTCTCTGCCTGCCATAATGTGGTGTAAATTATTCATGATAAAGGTAAGGCTTACCTGTCCATACACTTTTTGAACCACATATACTTTTTTGAAAGCACCGCATACATACCCTTTTGCTTTTTAAGATTGCTAAGGGACTAGCAACGTGTTTGGTTGGGGTGTGATTAAGGCCCAAAAAGTGCTATTTTGAACCCTATTCAAGATAGGTTTTGGGTGCTTTTATGCACTAATCATATCAATTAAGCCAATTGATCAGGTAGGTCCACTTAGTACCGATGCCATTTTGTGCCTGTTGGGTAATGTTTGTGTCTGCGACCTCACCATTTATGTCGAAGATTTGCAGAGCCAACCATAAAAAAACAAGGAATTTGAAGTGACTCGAAGGAAAGTGATGAAGGGCAAAAGGAAGATGCAAAGAGCAATGCAAAGGAAGGTGAGTAATCCTGTGAATTTCGCCATATGATTGCAAAATTCATTGGATTATAAAAAAATTTAGCATCATAGGAAAATTTCGCAATCCTAGCTGGGGTTCGGGAAATTTCGCGTGCCAGCGAAATTTCGCTTAGCTAGCAAAATTTACCGCCTAGCTTAGTTTATTCACTCGCCATTCACATGATTTTCGCTAGGGCTAGCTAAATTTGCTAGCTAAATAAATTCAATCGTTGATACGAATTTTTCTTCACCTCAAGATTCGTGAGAATTTCGCTAGCAGCGAAATCGCCAGACTGATTTAAATTTTCATATGCTAGCGAAACTCCGCATAGCGAAATTGCCGCCTGATTTTTGTATATTTGATCCTAAACTAATTAATGTTTTGATGTATTACCATTTCGCCTTTATGTAGCTTCAATATTTTGTGTGATTTTTGGTATTTCATACATTTAGGTTGGCTTATGTCACCTTATAACTTTGTAACCCTAATTTCATTTTTTTCAACAAGCTAAATAAGCAGCCTTTGTTTTAGGCTTGCAGCTTTGCTCTCTTTTCTCTCTTCTTCTCATTTTCTCAGCTGCCAAACACACCCCTTTGAGGATGACAACTAAAGGGATATTTCGCTGCTCCCTTCCTCGCGGGGTGGTCACGTGGAGGCTCGAGGTAAGTTTCATGCCCTCCATTTATCACACCGCATTTATGAGCATTTAAGCTCCTCAGATCTCACTCCCAGTTGAAACTCCTAGGATCCAGCCGCTAATGTGTATTTGGCGTTTTGTGGTTACAAGTGGATTCTAATCTTAGATCCAATCGCCATCCACTTACTGCCTCCTATTGTTGTCGAGGTTGCCTCTGAGGCCATATGCACACCGTAAGGGACTTGAATGCTCAATGAATGCCATCTCATGAGGGAGTAATTTAGGGTTTGGGTTTTAGTGCCAAATCAAGGTCCGGTTTGGGAAAAGACTATAGGTCATTATCCCCAACGCGAGGAAACAAACCCGAGGGCATGAATACACCATAAAAATCCAATCCAGTGACCCAAGACTTGAGCCTTTTCTAAATTTTCCTTTTAATTCTATTTGCAAGCATAAACTATCTAACTCATCGTTTTTTTGAACAAAACCTTAAAAATCCAAAGAGAGTCATTCATTTTCAACTCAATCAGACTTCTCATTTCCATGAAGAAAACCCATCCCTCGTGTTCGAATTTAGACTGACTATACTCGCAAAGAGGCCTCGCTTACTAGCAGAGGGACATCTAGGATACAAATTTTGTTGATTCCTATAGCCCTACTGTGGCACGAATCACACGGGCAGTTAATGGGTTGGTTGGAAAACCTTACCTCGGAGGACGAGACAAGAAAGGAGTCGGGTCTACCTTAGGTTGTTTGTGAACATGTGGACGTTTTTCCAGATGAACTACCGGGATTACCTCCACAGAGGGATGTAGACTTCATGATTGAGTTACACCCTAGTACAACGCCCATTTCTATGATTCCGCATGTGATTAATGCTTAATGAAATGCAGGAGCTTAAGGTTCAATCATAGAATTACCGGGACAGCATTTACTACCGAAAGACTCACCTCGGGGGCTCTACTCGCTTTGCTACAGTTAAGGACAAAACCCTTCATCAGGTATTGACTACCGACAGTTGAATAGGGTTACGATTAAGAATTGGTATCCTTTACTAAGGATTGATGATTTGTTTGTTCAGCTGAGAGGGGCGCGAGTGTATTCTAAGATAGATATTCGCACCGGATACCATCAATTGAGAATTAGGAGGCCGGATCCCAAGACAGAAAGTTTGTGGATTTGCCAGACGGCATTTTGAGTTCACAAGGATGCCTTGATCGACGAATGCACCAATGTGATTCATGGATCTCATGGCAGGGTATTCCAACCCCATTTGGATGAAGTCGTGAGTCTTTGGCTGACGACATTTCGACCTACTCTAAGTCCGAGGAGGAGCATCGGGATCATTTGAGGGTTGCTCCTTAGGTTTCGAGAGCACTATCTGTATGCCAAGTCTCGAAAACGTGAGTTTTGGCCACCGAGGTGAAATTCCTTCGGGCACGTCGCGGTCAACTTTAGGTGTGTGTCAATGCACCTCGAGAAGGTGGAGGTCAAGCAGAGTCGGAGAGGCCAAAAGTCGCATGCCGATACATAGTTTCTTCGATCATAAAGGTAATTACGTGAGTTTTATCTATGATTTTCCCAACAGCAAATACGACAAGGTTCAATCTTTAACGAGGTCAAGTAATGAAAGGAAACGACCTGGAGAGATGCTCTAGGAATCTAAGTTCCAGGCTTCACTCTTTTATTCGATAGTCCCAAAGACGGGGACGTAGGTACACGTTGTGATTGTGATACCCCAAAGACTGGCCATAGTCTTTACCTTAAATATTTACGCCGCTTATCTCGTATGGTGAACAAGCTAAGTATTTTCACTACAAGAGTCTAAAGTATATTTTCACACAACGAGACCTCAAATACGAGGCAACACAGATGGATGGGAGTATTTGAGATTATGACTTCACTTTGCATTACCATCCCGGTAAGGCAATGTGATGGTCGATGCAATTAATCTAAGTCACTTGGGAGTACTAGCTAAGTAGAAGCCCCGAGTGGCACCGAGACTATGGGACATTTCTTTGACTACAATATAACTGATCAGTTTAGTGTGTTTTTTGGGAGTTTAAGGGCTACCTTCCCACCGAAAGGCAGGATTGAGTCGTAGAGATAGGATGTAGAGATAATAGCCATCAGGGACCGAGTAGAAATAGGTTCTGGTGACAAAGGCTGGGCCATTCATGCAGATATGCCATATGTGGGATAGCCAAGTTCCCCAATTGGCCAGCCTGGAGAGGGAGATCCCCAAGGAGCCCAATGGCTTTCAGCTGGCAAGACACTGGTGGCACAAAGATGTACCGAGATCTTCATCACCAGATACAGAGGGATAAAGAGGCCGTTGGGGACTTTGTCGACAATGCCTCCATTAATCGCGGTAAAAGTGACATGAGAGGCCAGCAGGACTACTCCAACCATTAGAGATAGCTGAGTGGAAGTGGGAACACGTCGTGATGGATTTTGTGACCCACTTGCCACGGACATTGTAGAGGCATGATGAGGTGTGGGTGATAGTGGACCGGCTCACCAAATCGGCACATTTCTTGGTAGTGCGGATGACCTTCACACTGGAGGAATTGTGCAAGTTATACATGCAAGAGATTGTCCGGTTACATGGAGTACAAGTGTCCATCGTATCAGACGGGGATCCCAGGTTCACGGAGGTGGTCCGAAATCAGCAAAATTTATAACCTAATTCCTCCTACTGTCGTAGAATAGCTACTGCAGTATAGTGGTTCTAGGGTCGAACACAGGGATGGGTTTTCTTTGCACAAATGACTTGCAGTTAAGGCTGAAATGGTGAATTCAATTTGCATTTTGGGGTTTGATAAAAACAGTGAGGTGTAATGTTTGGAAACTGAAAATGAAACAAGTAAAAATGTAAAATAGAACTCCTTGAAGTGTTAGGTCACTGGGGTTGGATTCCTAGGTCAACTGAGGATTTCCAGGGTCCTTTCCTCGTGTAAGGGAGGATGACCTATAGTCATTTCCCGAACCGGATCTTCATGTGACTATTAAAACTAACCCTTAATAACTATCCTTTGAAAAATGGCATCCATTGGCCACATTAGTTCTCTAGGTCATTAAAACATAAGTCTGTGACTCACCCCTTCTGATGGATCATAAATGATAACTAACAAACATCAATGGATCTAACATTCAAGCATCCAATGAGGCTAAAATCTTACAAGTAATAACCACATTCAGGTGACTCAAAGGGATCAAAACCTAAAGTTAAAAGGGAGAATAACTACGGTGGATACTTGCATAGAAAAACATGGAACCCCTCGGCTGCCTGAGATCCTTTGCACAGTAGCCTTCTTCAAGGAGAAAGGGGTTCTAGCCACTCATCCTCCGAGTTGTCATCCTCGAAGGGTGTTTGGCTAGTGAGAAAGGGAGAGAAAGTAAGGGAAAATGAGAGAAAATGAAAAAGAGCGAGAAGAGCTTAAAGCTTCCCGCCCAGAAACTTTATTGATGAGAAAAAACAAAGGTCTCTGTTCTGATGATGAGTGGGATATACTTTGTCCTGAGAAAAATTACAAAGAGCATGATTAATCACTATTACAAGAAGGGGACAGAGATTCAAAGGGAGACACAAAGTACGGCAAAAAAGTCAAAATTAACTTGACATGAAGAGTGGCGCGAGGAAATGCAAATTAGCGGAGTGTTGCGAAAATTCCTTGAGTTGTGAAATTTCGTAGCTACACTCTTTCTTTCTGCACTTTACCTTTTCTTTTCTTTTGGTTTTTTATTTGCATCTATGAGTTGAACTTGGATTCGTCATGTTTGAGCTGAATCCTATCTAAATTATAAAAGCCTCTGAAAACAAACTTGCTAAAAATTTGATTATTAACTTTGCCGGGTCCTTAACATGCCCGATTGGGTTAATTGGGTTGATTAATTTTTCAAAGTGCTCAAAACTGTATTAATAAGGGTGTAAAATAGCATATTTGGTAGTAATCCACCCACAATGACACATTGCTAGTCATAATGTGAAAGAAAAGCGATCAAAAGCAAGATTTTGCGATATATATCTAAAAAAAAAAAATGAAGTGATAAGTATGACCTTCAACAAAGTCATCAAAATCTACAATAATTGTCTCGAAGAGTAAAGTGCTATGTAAATCAAGTATCAAACAATATCGAAACTCATATAAAACAGCATTTCTTCCACAAAAACCTAAGTATTTGACTTGGAAGTGAGGTTTCAAAAATAAAATTATCATGCTCTCCTCCCCCGACTGGCTCTTGTCTAAACCCTAGTAGACTAACTTGACCTCAAATAGTCGGGACCAGCTTTTATTCCACAAACTCATTTTTCTAGGGGGTGCAATCTTTGGGGTATCGATGCTTGCCTAGATCTGAGAGAGTGTCTGATTACATGATCTTGTAGGGGTGTATAAGGTGATGTTACATTGTAGTATTTGGAGACCTAATGTAGGAAATGATAAATTATGGAAACCGGGATTGTGTATGAGAATAAGGGTAAAATTGTCATTAAGAAAATAGGATATGAAAAGCAAAATCAAAGTAGAGATGGGCCATCATAAATAACAAAAGTTGATCTTAAAATTCTTAGGAGATGAAGGACTTAATTTTAATTAGAAGAGACTTGATATTATAAAAGAGGAAGACAAAAACCAAAATTTCATTTTGGTCTCAAAGTTGCCCTAGCAAACTCGTAGGAGGAGAAGAGGAGAGCAAGGAGAGAAGAAGGGGAAGAAGAAGGAGGAGGGAGAAGTCGAAAAGTGGTATGTTTGTAACCACATGGGTATTTGGATTCTTAAGGTTTGGTATGGAGATTGGTTGCTCCTTTGGTCTAGGGTTTTGTGGAAAGATCACATAAACCTTTGAATTGTTGGGGTTATGAGAGTAAAAACCCAATTGGGAGAAAATAAAATTGGAATCATCAAATTATATGGTTTTTATAAAGAATTGGTGGACCTTAGGTTGAGTTCTTGGATTTTCACCTTGGGTTTTGTGGTTTGAGGTTCCAAAGCACCAATTCAAGTGTTGTGGAGTTGTTTTTGGATGAGTTCCATGATGAATCTTGAGGTGATATGAATTATAGAAGTTGTATGAAGTGAAATGGTGTCAAAAGTGGCAAAAGAAGCAAATATGGGAAAAATTTCGGAGGGTGTACCGGTATATGTACAGGGGTGTCAAATTTTACCACGAAACCAACATGTACCGGTACATATCCAGCATATCTGAGTACATGCCAGCGAATGCAACATGTACGGGTACATGTCGAGTGTCTGGTACATATGAGCCCAAAATGCCGAGAATGCTATGTTTTGTATAATTAAGCTTTGAATTCGTACTTAGATGGTTAGGAACCTTATTAAATGATTAAGATAGGTTCGAATAAGATTGGGACTCAACGAAAACGTAGTGTACCTTGCCGCCTCGGCGATATTCTTTGAGTGTGACTAAGTGCAGGAAGTGCGTTAGGGTATCGTTATCATGGCGGATTAATTTGTCGTCGTATTCGGTTGAGTGTGTAGGTTAAAAAGCAAAGGTGGGAAAAGTGTGGAACTGTGCTCAAGTTTAGCAAGCAAAGATGTGAGTGTTCTAAACTCATTTTCCAAATACTAGTGTACTATTATTATTAACTGTTTTGCACTGGTATTTAAATGGTTTTGATGGTAAACCATGTTTGAAAAGCAGGGAATGAGTTTAACAAGGAAAATGTGAGTGTTCTAAACTCATTTTCCAAATACTAGTGTATTATTATTATAATTTATTTTACCTTTAGGTATTTCATGGTTTGATTTCAAACCATTTTCGAAAACAAGCAATGAATTAAGAAAACAAGTAAGTAAATGGTTCTGAATTGTAAACCATTTTCAAACGAAACAAACAAGTAAGTAAAATGGTTTTGAATAATTAAAGCCATTTTTCAAACAACAATAAGTAAATAAATTGTTTTGAATAATTAAACTATTTTTTCAAGCAAGCGAGCAAGTAAGCAAATGGTTTGAATAATTAAACCACCAGAAGCAAGCAAGCAAGCGAATGGTTTTAAATTGTAAACCATTTTTTCAAAAAACAAGCAAACAAGCAAAGAAAATTTGCGAACGGGGCAGCCTACTCACAGTTCTAAGCAGAAAATCGAGTCAGTATTAAAATGCATTACTTGCGGTGGTGTTAGGATCTCATGCATGCATTATAGTTTGCCTAGTCGGCAGAGCTTAAAGTCATACATCATGCATTTAAAGGAGGCGTGACGCGTCTGAGGAGTATATAAGGTTATGAGCTCTAACTAAATTATGGTGATGGCGACACGAGGTCAATTCCACCATATTCACCGAAAAAAGGTGATGCGGACCACAAGTCCTTCCACCGCGAGTCGTGCACATGCTCTAGTGTTCCTTTAAGTGCAATAATAAAAAATAGACTCCGATGGTTGATGTTTTATAAGCGCAGTATACATTTTTGAAAATCAACCCATTGGTTCCACGGTCGCCTAGGCTTAGTAGAGGTTTAAAGCAAGCGGTTGAGCCCGGGCTCCGATTTGGAATTTAAAGCTTGTTGTTAGGCAACTCTGTGGGATTTTAAAGCAAGCGGTTGAGCCCAGGCTCATTCATTTCAAACATGGTTGAGCCACAGGGCTCTAGTTTTATGAAAAAGTTTTGAGAAAATTTTAAAGCAAATGGTTTGTGAAAGGTTTTAGAAACTTTTTCAAGCAAGATAAAGCAAGCAAGCAAGAGAAATTTTGAAATTTATAAACTTCTAAACGAAGCAAGCAATAAGAGTTTTATAAGCTTTAAAGAAAAAGTAAAGCAGCAAACAAGCAAGTACATAAAAGTTTTAGAAACTTTTAAAGCAAGCAAAACAAAGTAAAACACGGAGAATATTTGTAAAAAGAGAGTTTTACATTTTGAGATGTTTTCGGAAAAACAAAACATTTTACAAGCGTACACTCAGGCTCGTTTAGCTTATTATTTTCTATTTTAAAAACTATTTTAAGTCTGGTCACCTTGTCTGTTTAGACACAATAGGATTTGTCCTGACATTGTACAAGAGCTGTAATTAAGAAGATTATGTAAGGAAAAGACTTTGAATATGTATAATGGAACATATGTATGTACATAGTTTAGGATTGTGAGAATGTGTTGGTATGCTGGTTTCCATAATTGGATATAGTGTAAATTGGATGTATACAGGATTTGGAATTGTATAATATGCAGCTGTCATTCTGCCGAGGTTTTTCCGCTGCTAAGATTTTACCAAATCCTAAGTTATAAATAAAAGAAAATTTTTATAGGAGGTTTTGCTTGAGCAATGCGGCCGGCTTCACGGGAGTTTCTGGTCGTTTAGAGGTAGCGGTGCAGGGATTTACGTGGGTGGCCCGGCACACCCGCCCATTTGGTAGGGGGTGGGGTGTGTCGATTGAACTCCTGAGTGTCCATGCGAGGAGGTCGGTGTCTCCTAACGATTAAGGTTTAGGGCATCAAGTCATAAGGATCTTCGACCACTAGCTCTTTGAGTTGCCCTCCCGGACTCTTAATGAGTTCAAACTCCGGCACACCACAGTTTACTAAACTGCAGCATTCACCCATGTAATGAGGACAAAGTCGGTGGCTCCCAACTAGTTGGCTTAGGGCATCAAGCTTATAAAGACTTTCGCCATATACCCCTCGGGTAAAATTAGCAGGTTTGAATAGCGTCACAATTTTTTTTTTATTTATTTAGGGGGTCTATTATATTAAAGGTGGTCGAAGGTGCGAGGTACAGATTTTGCGGGGCTTAGAAGCGAGGCGGTTTTTCGACCTATAGGGAAATCCCCTAATGTGCCACGAGTGTATGGTTAGTTCAATGTGGAAGAAAAAAAGGTCGAATACCATAAGAATTTCAACATGTTATCAACTAAACTAAGCATAACACCATTCTAACATCAACAACCATTGGAACAAAATTTCAATTTCTCATACTGTAAGTTGAGCATTACAAAATTTTTTTTTTTTCTTCTGAAAATCAGAAACTAAAATCATGAACTAGAAATTAAAAAAAAAATGCATTATATGTTAAAAAAAAAAACTGACTACCAAGCCATTCAACTTAACAAAATAGACTTGCTAAAAACATAAATCAACACTTCCTTCCTTAATTCTCCTCCTAACCAAATTCAACATTGTCTTCAATGTGGCATTGGAATGGAAATTTAAGGGATGAAGTGATATCTCCTTGATGAAATGTACTCATTTTTGGATAGGAGACTTCGCAAGATTTCCACCAAGACCTTATTCACTCCATTTGGGCTTCAAATGAACAAGTTGGAAGAAGAAAAGAGAGGAAAAAAAGTGAGCAATTGGAGCATTTTGAAAATTACACCTTCATCATAATCTTAAAAGTGTTCTTTATAGTTATATTTAGATTCTAAACTCTCTAAGCTTTCCAACGATACCAAAATTACCCAAAATGGAGTTCGGATGTAAAAGTTATGACCAAAACAAAATAAGGGTGCAGAAAAATTAGGGGCTGCGAAAAAGGGTTGCGAAAATTCGCAACCTACAGCCCTACGGATTCACGAAATTTAAGTAATCCATTACATTCTCGATTTATTTTTATTTTAGAGACAATTATATATATATATATATATATATATATATATATATATATATATATATATATATATATATAAAAAAGAAAATAATTTTTGTTTTTAACACCAAAGACAAAATTGCTACGAGTACCATGCCAAATTCAGTCTGTAGTACCAGCGGCTACGGTGTGGTTGCGAAAATTCGCAACCGGCAGAGTCTGCAAAATTTAAATGGGATTGCGAAATATTTCTTACAAGTTCACCGAAATTTATTGGGCTCTTTCCCTCACGAACTCCTAGACCTTCTCCCACACTACAAATTTGCAACCTGGCTAAAAATAAACACATGAAAAATTAAAAAATTGCAGAAAAATGAAAAATCAACTAAAAACAAAGATTAACTTAAAATTAGAGAAAATCTAAAGAGAAAAATTGAATAAAGCAAAATAAAATAAAATAAAATAAAAATCAAAACAAAAAGTGAGTAAACTCTGCAATCTCAGGGGAGACTGAGTCCACGCAAACCAGTTTCTCAAGCCTTGTTCGGTAGTCTTTGGAGGCGGGTGGGTGGTGGAATTGTTGAAGTCCAGGTGTAGTGTTAATGGTAAGAGCCATCCACTATGCCATGCAGTATGAGCAGCTGCCAATTTTTGATGTAGTGGCAAAAGTTTGAACATAGGCCACTAACTTCCTAAAGTATTGCACAGGCAGTGCAGATAGGATGGCCTTAGCAGTAGGTGTTCCATGTGTTTCATGTGCTGAAGGTTTAGGTAGGATGTGCACTTGGTCAAGAAAGGGTGCTGCTGGCAGTGGGTTGTTGGTGGCTTGGGCAGTGGCACTAGGGTCCAATTTTGTGGAAAGTGGTTTAAGATTAGGATTTTGGGGCTCTTCCGCTGCTTCATTTCCATTGCTTCCTTTCCACTGCTTTCCTCAATCAACAAAGGAAGGATTTCTTCTTCTCTCCTCCATGACCCATAGACAGCACATAATTCTAGGGAATCCTATAGTTCCTCGAGGGCTTACGTTGGTTCCTGTCATTCCTCCTGAAGGCTGGCTGCGGTTGCTTTGTTCTGAAATAGTGTCAATAAGGCACTCTTCCTCTAGATTCTCTTCCTCTTGGTGAACATTCTGTTGATTGGTGAGTCTTGAAATGGAGTATTGCAAGATGTCAATTTTCTGATCAAGGTCACTTTGAAGCCCATCTAATTTTTGGTTCAGAAAGCTCTCCATAGTATCAATTATTTGATTTGTTTGGACATTCACCACTTTCTGCTCCTCTATAAAAGTACCCACCAATTTGCTCAAGCTTAGTATTGCTTGCTCAACTGAAGAAGTTAACTGTGGTGGTTGTGGTGGCTGAGGAGTTGAAGGATACTATGGATGTGTAGGAAATTCATACTATGGAGGTCTTGGTTTCCATGAGAAATTTAGGTGGTTCCCCCAACTATGGTTGTCAGTACTGCCATATGGTGCATTAGTTGGAGGGTGTCTGTAATCCCTCATGGATTTCTCGCCATTAGGGTCTCTCTCTACTAGATCGACTATGTTTGCTCTCTCCCCTTGATGTTCCATTGGGTTAGTATTCAAATTCGAGTGGGCTCCTATAGAATGCGAGCTTTGATCAATGCACTATGGTTTCTAATCCGTTGGAACATGCATTCTTTATGGCTTGAAACAATGCAAACATAAGACAACAAAGAAACAATCCTACTTTAAAAAAAAAGCTGACCTTAAAGTGAAAATTCACGGGAACTTGTGATGGGGATCACAGAAGTGTTCGGTATGTTGTCACTGTACTTAGGCACTATCACGGCAGCGATGCCATTTTTATTCGTGGTCACGAGAGATGAATTAGAATCAACAAAATTTATAACCTAATTCCTCCTACTTTGCGTAGCATAGCTCTTTAGCAATTATAGTATTCTAGGGTCGAACCTGGGATGGGTTTCTTCGCACAAATGACTCGTAGTTAAGGCCAAAATGGTAAATTCAATTTGGATTTTGGGGTTTGATAAAAACAGTGAGGGGTAATGTTTGGAAACTGAAAATGAAACAAGTAAAAATGTAAAATATATCTCCTTAAAGTGTTAGGTCACTAGGGTTGGATTCCTAGGTCAACTGAGGGTTTCTAGGGTCTTTTCCTCGCATTGGGGAGGATGACCTATAGTCATTTCCCGAACCGGATCTTCATGTGACTATAAAAACTGACCCTTCATAACTATCCTTTGAAAAATGGCATCCACTGGCCATTAGTGCTCTCGGTCATTAAAACACAAGTCACCTTGACTCACCTTACAGTGGATCAGAAATGATAACTAACAAACATCAATGGATCTAACATTAAGCATCCAGTGAGGCTAAATCTTACAGTAATAACCATTCAAGGTGACTCAAGGGATCAAAAACTTAAAGTTAAAGGGAGAAACGAGCTGCAGGTGGATACTGCGTGAAAAACATGGAACCTCTCAGTCTGCCTCATGATCCTTTGCCTAGTAGCCTTCTTCTTCAAGGAGAAAGAGGTTCTAGCCCTCATCCTCGAGTTGTCATCCTCGGAGGTGTTTCAATAGTGAAAGGGAGAGAAAGTGAAGGAAAATGAGAGAAAAATTAAAAAAGCGGGGAAAGAGTTAGAAGCTTCCCGCCCGAAGCGCACTATTGATGAGAAAAAAAAAAAAAAAAGGTCTCTTATTTTACGGTGATACCGTTTAGGACTTATATCACATCCCCCGACCAAATGAGAGTCTGAGCACGAATTAATCACTATTACAAGAGGAATGGTCGGGAAGACATAAAAATTCACGATAAGTCAGGTCAAAACAACATGAACAGTGGCGCAAGAAATGGCAAATTTGCAGTGTTGCGACAATTCGCAACTTGCTAAAATTCGCAAGTTGCGAAAATTTGCAAGTTGCGAAAATTTCGCATCTCTTCTCCTTTTCTTTCTTGCCTTTCGATTCGAATTGCCCGCAGTAGGTGTCTTTGGAATCAAAAATTTGTATCTAAATTCCTCCCTTTGCCATTAGCAAAGCTGCTGCGGTATAGCAGATTCCTAGGGTCAAACTCGGGGATAGGTTTTCTTTGCCTGAATGACTAACGGTGAGGGACGATTTGGTGAATTAAATTTGGATTTTCAGGTTTGGTAAAAACAGTGAGGTTTTAGGGTTTTAGCGAAATAAAAACAAGTTAAAATGTAAATAGGGAACTCCTTGGTATTGGGTTCACGGGGTTCCCCAATTCCTAGAGCAGGCGAGGATTTCCAAGGTCCTGTCCTCGCGTTGGGGAGGATGACATATAGTCATCTCGGCAGGATCTTCATTTAACTATAAACCCTAACCTTAATAGTATCCTTTGAAAAATGGTACTCACTTTAGGCATCGAGTGGTCTCCCGACCAGTGAAAACAACTCTCCTTTACTCACCTTACAAGGGATCATAATGATAACTAACAAACATCAATGGATCTAACATTAAGCATCCAATGAGCCCAAAGATTATCAAGTAATAACCATTCAAAGGTGAATCTAAGGGATTTAAACCTACAGTTAAAGGGAAACACAAAACTGCCAGTGAGTACTTGCGTGAAAACCATGGAACCCTCAGCCTGCCGTCAGATCCTGCACCCAGTAGCCTTCCCCTTCAAGGAGGAAGGGTTTCTAGCCAACCATCCCTTGAGTTGTCATCCTCAAGGGGTGTTTGGCAAACGAGAAAGTGGAAAGAAAATGAAATGAAGGAAGAGCGGCGGAAAAGCTGGCACTTGCTTGTCTCTTTTTACAAAAGTCTCCTTTACAGTGTTTGGTCAGGGGGCTTTTATAGCCAACCCATAATACAAATTACCTAACACTACAAAAAATAAAAACTATTACAAGGAGAAAGTAGGAAGAAAACCAAAAAGAGAACAAAAAGCAAAAACGAGTAGAGAGAAGGAAGGAAGAGCGGGATGAGCAGTGGCGAAGGCATGAATAGTCTTTGTGAGATCAAATTTCGCCGGGTGCTCCAATTTCTTCACTTTTTGCTCTTCTTTCATTCTAGGATATGATTTGCAATGATGAGTTCAACTCGGGTTCTTCGTGTTTGAATTATTTCGATAATTTTGGCACGATTATACTTTTAAAAGCCCACAAAATTAGCTGTGAAATACGTCAGTAGAATAACAAGGACCTTAATGTGAAAATCGGGTTTATTAGAATGATTAGTACACAAAAAGCACTCAAAACCTATAATAAATAGGGTTCAAAATAGCACTTTTTGGGCACTAATCACTTTCTGCTTATCTTTTCTTCTAGTTTTTGATTTGCAGCTATGAGTTGAACTTGGATTCTCAATGGTTGACCTGAATCCCTATCTACGGTATAAAAAGCACATAAAACAAAAAAACTGCCTGAGAATTTGATTAGTAGCTTTTCTAGGTCCTTAACATGCCAATTGCATTAATTAAGCTGATTAGAATACAAAAAGTGCTCAAAACCTGTATTAATAAGGATGTAAAATAGCACTATTTGGGTAGTAATTAGGAATTAATCCTCTTTTGTTGCTCAGATGATACTTGCTTCATCTGTTGCATTGTCTGAAATTATTCCTGACATAGGAACTAAGATTAGTCAAGCATTATACTCGCATTGGAAGTTCCACAGGTCATCTCCATAGGGAGTGGTATTCTAGGTGATCCTCAAGGGTTATTCTCCAAGAATGTATGTTTTTAAAAGTGATAAATTATGAGGTTGTGGTTGGTTAGTTAGTGCAGTTAAGTTGACTATTTTAAAGCGAGAAGGTGATTGATAGGGTTCTTAGGTTTCACTCACACTGCAGATCAAAGTAATTCCCACCTCTTGATACAATCTCATCTAGGAACCATTGATGAATGGTCTTAGTAATTTTACATTAAAAGCTCTTTTAGGAAATGATCGACGATGTTAAACACTTGATCAAGCGATTTTCGAGACTCTTAGCTTGCATTTGCTATCAAGCACAACGTGTCCGAGGATCTCGTTCACACGTTGATTAATTCTTAAAGTGCTATTTTGAACCCTATTTTAATAGGTTTAAGCGCTTTTGTGTACTAGTGTTATAATTAACCCAATTTTTATATTAGGTCCCTACTATTCTACGATCGCATTTTTGTGGCAATTTTGCCGGTTTTGCGAGCTAATCATGCCAACATTGTTGAGTCGTCCAAGCCACGAAGAATTCGAGTCAAACTCAACATCATAGATCGGAGACTAGAAGGAAGAAGAGAAAATAGAAGAAAAATGAAGCGGAAGAAAATGGAAGAGAAGCGGCGAGCAGTGGCCAATGGAGCGGTAGCGCGGGAGAAACTGGATTTTTCGCTGAGTGTAAAATTCAACATTTGATAGCGGGATTTCTCAATTTCGCTATCTCTTGTAATTTAAGCTAATGCGAGATTCATTGTTGATAGTGAAATTTCTCAATTTCGCTATCTCTTGTGAATTTCGCTAAGCTAGGGAAATTTCGCTAGCTAAGCGAGGAGGTGTGGAGTGCATAGAAATTCTGCGATTTCGCATCTGCATTGAATTTTGCTACCTAGCGAAATTTTCGCTATCTAGCGAAATTTTTGCTACATAGCGAAAATTGTTGTGCATAGAGAAATTTCCTACCTTGTCATCTTTTTGTAATTAATGCCAACCGACTTCATTTTGGTGTATTACTTACTTGTCCCTTGTATTAGCCAAAATGTTAGAGCTTTCTTGTATTTCACACACATTTGAGTTAGCTATAAACACCTTATAAGTTTGTAACCCTAACTTTTTCTCTTTTTCGGTACATCGCGCATCTTCTCTAGTTTTCTCTCTTTTCTCTCATTTTCTCTCCCTTTTTCTTGGTTGCCAAACACCCTCGAGGATGACAACTTGGAGGATGAGCGGCTTAAAACCACTTCCTTCTTGAAATCAAAGGCTGAGGTGAGATCTTTTGGCTGTGGCAGTGGTTCCCTTGTTTTTCATACAGCAGGTTTGTCATTTTTGGTTCCCAAATTTTCATTTCTTGGTTTAAAGCTCTTTGATGTACTTTCTTTGTGTCACCAGCAAGCTTTTAGGGTTTAATGTATTCTTAACTAGATACACTAATATCAGATAGTTACTCTTCACGAGCCAGGGTAGGTTAAGGGTTAGGGTTTCACTTTGTATGTGCATCCACTTTTGATCGATACTTGTGACTCTTTTTTAGGGTTCGGTGGATGCTTATTGTCGATCACTGAGATTCATTAGTTACGCTTCACGAATCATTGTAGGATGAGTCAAAACGAATTTTCCTTGTAGGGAACCATAAATGTTAAATAAATGCTTTCTATCGAAAGGGAAAATTATTAGGGTTAGATTTTAATGCGAATGGTCAGGTTGGAGATGACTATGTGTCATCTTCTTTTGTAATTAACCAGGGGACCTCTCGGTTAGCCTAGGATCTTAAACTTCGGTGGCCTTTAGCTTCAAGGAGTTCTATTTACATTTTATTTTATTTAAATTTGGAGTTTCCAACCAAACTCCTGTTTTACCAAGCCTTAAAATCAATTGGTACAATTTTGATTTCTCCGAATCATTTAATGCGAAGAAAACCCGTCCACGTGTTCGGCCACGGACGCTATGCGCAGTAGGCTCTGGCGATGGGAAGAACAGGATATAAATTTGTTGATTCTGGATCTTCTTGTAGCGCGATCAAATAAGCCGTTTAATAGGGGATGAATATACAGTGCAGTGAAGTTGTGAAACACTTGTGATCCTCGTCACAGAATCTTGAGTGAATTGCTTTATATATTACTGTCATTTTCTTTACATTTCATATAAAAGAAAAAAAACAGTCTTTGTAGGATTGTGTGTCTTTGCCTTTGTTCTTGTTGCGAGAGTTAGTTACCGATTAGGTTTTAATTGCAATCAAATGGAAAGAGGAACAATATAGTGAATATTTAATGAGTAACCACAGAGCATATGTTGTGAGGACTATAAAACTGCAGCCGTCAGCCTTGGGGAGAAATCCAAATCAAATAGGTCTATGAGGGACTATAGAGACCAATGGATGAGTGCACTGTCTATAGTGTTCCCTCGACTTGCCTCCACCTCCCCCACGTCAAATATTGCTTCTTTGTCCTATTTTCAGCCATCACAGCCCAGTCTCCCTGGTAGACAAGCAATTCTAGACCTGAAAATGGTGGGTGATCTTTATTGGTAGAACAAAAGAATTCAATGCCCAATTGAGTGAGAAAAAATCCATGCGAGGAGAATTCCTGGACGAAGATTAGATAGATTTGAACATTGATTTTGAGCATAAATGGGACAACACACGGGATTCATTAGAACTGGTGGTCGACAACAATGCGAGGAGGATTGTCAAAAGTGACATAATGGCGGAGGGCCGGTCATGAACAGCCACACCCGAGGAGCTTATAGAGGATTTTATTGATTATCCCCGAGGATTGGTTTGAATCCTCGGATATGTGTGATATTGTTTTTCAAGGGAGAACCCGAAGAAATCATTTTCTTGTTGAGGAGGCGAGTAAAACAAGCGTGGAAGTGCCCAAAAGAATGTCATTCAACCAAATCCATAGATTTGGACACCATATGCCCAAGACACCAAATACCCTTGCCATTAGCCCCTTGGTGACGATATATATTCTACGCTGCACCTGACCAACACTGCGGCAAACCAAGGCACAGGCTCCCAAGCTAAGTCAGTAGATTGATATACGAAAATTCGAGCTAGTGGCCCATTGCTCAGTTTTGCCACTACTTCAAACAAGATGGCGTGCACATCACAGCATGGCATAGTGGATGGTTGGTCTTAGGTTCGGATTTAGACATACGAACCTCGGCATTTTCTAAACTCCCCTTTTGTTTTAATTTGTTTTGTTTTGTTTTATTTTATCGTATTTTATTTTGATTTCTTTAATTTTTCTTTTTAGATTATCTCTAATTTTTAGTTAATTTATGTTTTTAGATTAATTTTTACTCTTTTGCAAGTTTTCTTAATTTTTCTTGCACTAATTTTTGCAGTTTTTGTGCAAATTTTGAAGCATAGATTGAAAATCGGCCAGTGAAAGCGAAAGTTTTCGCAATTATAAGCGAAAATTTCGCAATTCTAAGCGAGAAATACGAAAATTTCGCTATATATGAATTTTCGCTAAGCTAAGCGAAATTTAGCTAACAACGAAAATCCTGTGAGTAAGCGAAAATGAATTTTCGCTGAAAAAATACATTCGCTAGCTTAGAATCTTGTGATTTATAATGAAACAAACGATTACCTCCACTACGGAATGAAATAGTGCGATTGCTTCTTTTTGTTTTATTTTTATTTTATTTTATATTTTATATATTTTTATATATAAAAAAAATATATATATATATATCAAAAACCTTTTTATATATATATTATTTTATTTCAAAATATATATATATATATATATATATTCTTTTTATATATATTATTTATTCAAAAAAAGGGTTTTTATTTTTATTTTATATATATTATTAAAATAAAAAATAAAAAATTTGTCTTAAAAAAAAAACGTTTTTATATAAAAAAAAGTTATTTATTTTTATTTTATTTTTTAATTATTATTTATTTTATTTGAAAAAAAAATCAAAATTTTCGCTGTCAGACATAGCGAAATTTTCGCAAACTTAAGTAGTAAATTTTATTTAGCTAGCGAAATTTCGCTAACCATGAAATTTAAGCTAACAACGAAAATTTCGCTGATTAGCGAAAATTTTATCTCTTACATGTGAGTTTGGCCTCCGATTTATTTATTGTCTTTTAATCGGGCTCGTTTTAGAAGCATTCTTGGTACCAGGTCAAATCTTAGAGAGTGTAGAATCAAATATGGCCAGAAAGAACATTTTGAGATTATTATTATAAAAAGTGTAATTTTAAAAATGGTCCAATTGGTCACTTTTTCCTCTCTTTTCTCTCTAACTTGTTTATTTAGGCCCAAGCAAAGTGAATAAGGTGTCGATGGAAAGCTTGAAGTTTTCTATCCAGCAATGATCACATCATCATGGAGGTAACACTTCCTTCTCTAATTTTCCATTAAGGGCCCCATTTAGGACAGAGATGTTTGGGTTGGGGAGAGTTAGTAAAGGAAGTGGATTTTGTGTTATGTTTATTTATCATTTTGTTCAAGCCCATTTTGTGATGTTTAGGCTGGCTTGTTGGGTTCCCTTTCTATAAAGCTGTTATACTAAACGGCTCACTCAAAATCTGGACCCATTTTGTAATCAAAATTTTTTGTGGTTTTGCCTAACCTGTGGTTTGAAAAATTGAAGCTGTGTCCAATTCTATTGATGTTAGATTGGTTCCATGCTTAGTTGAGTGAATGATTAGTTGAATTCTTATTGATTTCGACCTTTTTCTTCCACCTTTAGCTAACCACACACAAGCTTGCATTAGATTTCATTGATGGTAAAAGCGTACCCTCCTTTACTTTGCATAACCTACCCCCTAGTTTTGTTAGCCACTTTAATAGGTTAAGGACCCGCAATGGAAAAGAAAAAAGAAGAAAAAACGAGAAAAAGAAAAGAAATGAAAAGAAAAAGAAAAGAAAGAAAAAGAATAAAAATTGCAATGCTTTGCCTTGAAGCTTAGAGCAGTCGAGGGTATATGTGAAAGCTCTTTAAAGCCAGTGCCCCTAAACCTTCAACAGTTGGGAGTCATGAGCTTAGTATTCGCTACATGGGTGGATGGGTGGAGTTTAGCAAGTTGTAGGTGCTGGGTCGAAATCATTCAGTCGGGGTGAAACACGAAGAGTTTGTGGTTGAAGATCCTTATGACTTAGTGCCCTAAACCTTAATTGGTTGGGAGTCATCGGTGAATCCAGATTACATGGACTTTGGTAGTCAGTTCCCTCGACATTACACCCCTGGCATAAAGATTAATCAGAATAAGTTGGTCACGATCTATTTAGGTTGGTTAACATTTACAAAAATTAGTGGTAGTATCTAGGTTGGGGGAGAGTCTGGGTTGACGGTTTATTGTTGAGGCGATCAAATAAACACTTAGATTTTGGTGGAAGTTTACGGTTGATTCTTGAGATGGAGGCTCTTTTGTGATACTCAATTTTGTATGGTATTCATTCTCTCGCATGATAGTTATTGGACACGGCATTGATGATTCTTGCCAGGGTGGGCATTACTCTTTCACAGCTTCTTTTTGAAATGCAATTTTTTGTGCATACTATTTTGTTATCATTTTGTATGTTCTACATTTCTTTCTTTCTTTCATTGCTAAGGACTAGCAATGTGTAGGTTGAAGTCTGATTAGTGCCCAAAAAATGCTATTTTGAACCCTATTTTAATAGGTTTTAAGCGCTTTTTATTATGCTTAGTGTTATAATTAACAAATTTACATGTTAAGGTCCTACTATTCTCTTGATCGCATTTTGTGGCAATTTTTTGCGGAGTTTTGCGAGCTAATCATGCCCAACATTGTTGAGTCGATCCAAGCTTACGAAGAATTCGAGTCAAACTCAACATCATAGATCGGAGACTAGAAAGGAAAGAAGAGAAGAAAATATAAGAAAAATAGGCGGGAAGAAATGAAGAAGCCGCGGGAGCAGGTGTGATGGGTGGTAGTCGCGGGAGAAGCACGGTTTAGCGGGGCTAGCGAAAATTCACTTTGATGATAGCGAAATTTCTCAATTTCGTATCTGTGTGTTCGCTAGCTAGCCGAATTCCATGTTGATAGCGATTTACCGATTCGCTATCTCTTGTAATTTCGCTAAGTGAGAAGAATTTCGCTAGTAGCGAGTGGCGGGTGCGCCAGCGAAGAGTTCTGCGATTTGTATCTACGTACGAATTTCGCTACCTAGCGAAATTTTCGCTATCTAGCGAAATTTTCGCTACATAGCGAAAATTGTTGTGCATAGCGAAATTGACTGCCTTGTCATCTTTTTGTAATTAATGCAACCGACTTCAATTTTGGTGTATTACTTACTTGTCCCTTGTATTAGCCAAAATGTTAGGCTTTCTTGTGTTTCACACATTTTAGGTTGGCTATATATAAGCCACCTTATAAGTTTGTAACCTAACTTTCTCTTTTTTGATTACATACGCGCATCTTCTCTAGTTTTCTCTCTTGCTCTCTCGTTTTCTCTCCCTTTCTTGGTTGCAGACACCCTCGAGGATGACAACTTGGAGGATGAGCAGCTAAAACCACTTTCCTTCTTGAGTAAAAAGAGTGGCAGGGTGAGATCTTTTGAGTGTGGTGGTTCCACTGTTTTCATACAACGGAGTTTTTGTCATTTTGGTTGTTTTCATTTCTTGGTTTAAAGCTCTTTGATGTGCTTTCTTTGGCCAATACTTAGCTTGAAGCTTTTAGGGTTTAGTGTATTCTTAGCTTTGGTACTAATATCCATTAGTTGCTCTTCGAACCCGGGGTAGGTTAAGGGTTGAGGTTTCTTGTATGGCCATCCACTTTTGATCAATGCGAAGTAATCTTTTAGGGTTAGTGGATGCTTATTATTAAGATCCAAATTCGTGGTTACCCTTTACGAATCATTGTAGGATGAGTCAAAGCAGTCCATTTGTAGGGAACCATAAATGTTAAATAAGTACTTTCTATCAAAGGGAAATTATTAGGTTTAGATTTTAATGCCAAATGAAGATCCGGTTCGGAGATGACTATCTGTCATCTTCCCAGCAGAAGGAAATTAACGGAACCTCTCAGGTTAGCCTAGGATCTTAAACCCGTGGCCATGCTTCAAGGAGTTCTATTTACATTTATTTATTTAAATTTCACTTTTCCAACCATCAACTCCCCTGTTTTTACCAAATCAAAATTTAATTCACCAATTTTGATTTAGGTTAAATCATTTTATGCAAGAAAACCCATCCCTGTATTTAGACCTAGGCCATTTATCTGCAATAGCTTGACTAAACCAGTGGAAGAACCAGGATATAAATTTTCTTGATTCGGATCACCCCTCTGTAGCCACGAATCATGTTGTCAGAAAGATGCCCAACTAAGGTTTTTATAGGTACCACAAGTGCTTAGCATCGTCTGATCCCGTTGAAGTCTGAGAGGAATTGAGGGTTATTACCTTGATCGAGGTGAGTTTCCACCGTTACAACCCCATCATGGGAATTTAGAACTTCATTAAAACTAGAAAGCGATTCATATTTGATACAAAACTACTCATGAAGGAAACTTGAGAAAGTCACACTTTAATTGCAAGATTTGAGAATCAAAAGAACAAAACACTGTAATAGAAAACCGAGTTGTATGAATTAACTGAAAGATTACTCGTAATTGAATTCCGGTATTTGAAGAAAAGTTAAGTATTTTATTCTACTCTATGAACCCTAGCAAAAATATGAGAAAAACACTCTCCTTCTATGAAACCAAAACCCTAGAATAAAAAATTGCTCCTATAAACTTTCATTTTTGGCACCCCCTACCCTTTTCCTTTGTGATCTCGAATTGAGTGGTTGAAGGGCCAGACATACCCTTGCAAAGTGGAATTCTGCTCAAATCTTTTAAAATTACATGTTGGTACGGTACTAAATGAGTGTGGTACCGATACCACTTTAACTCTTGGTGATTTTGTTTGGGAGTCTGGAGTATCGATTGAGAATTAATCTGGTACCCTTGACTACTAGTAGTTTACGCACGGGGTGCGTGCTGGTTTGCAGTACCGGGTACCCGCCTGCAATTGTTCCCCAACACCATTGCACTTCCCAAGACTTCACAACAGCGGCTTCCATCATCCTCAATGATCCACATTCGCTCTCTAGACACGAACCCCTATAACAATTATGCACGAAACCCAAAAAAAAAAAAAACTGCACAAGTCCAAAAACACGAGAATGATCAAAGGCACCTATTCTTATACAAAATGAGAGCAAAATATGAGCTGAAGGTACTAAAATCCGATATAAATATTGCTCTTTTGTGTATTCAACACAACCCCAACTTACATCTTGCTAGTCCCTAGCAAGATTTGAACTAGTAACACCTACTAATTATGATTTCCAACAAAATGCGCTAGGTGCAGTTAAGCTTTGCAAGTTTCCCAAAAGGGAAAAAATTGAGCATAGTACTTCAACCTGACAGAGTATGCAACCGTCTGACTCAATTAAAACCACAGGCTCAAGCAATGAACATAATAACAAATTGTTACAAAACCAAGCTATTCATATAAGGGACCATGGAATTGAAAAATTTGCAGTGAAAGCGCAAGCTTGAAATAGTGATATTATAAAAATTTTTATTTAACATCAACAAGCAACTAATATGCATAAAAGTCTAGAGGAACAACCAACACAACTAAAATAAAAAAGGTCTTTCAGGCTTGTAACGACCATAGGCTACATAAATAGGGCTTATATGAACAAAATGGGTGTATTTGCCATGGCGTAGTGAGAGTCTCTACCCAATTACCAACACCACCCTGTTCTAATCCTCCATACTACTACTCAACATCCTCCCATGATGCATTGAAGAGAATCGTCCTCATCAACCACGATGTCGGCTCATTAGATTCCGCTTCCCGAGTCGGGAGGGCATCTTCAACTGCGAGGTTCTCCTCGGTATATGTGACTCTCAGGCACGGAGGCACATGGTCCTAGTTGCTCTACTTTCCCGATATACTTAAACCAGCGCCAGTCTTTCATCCTTTCCAAAGGATGGCCTTAATATTATGAGGTGAGAGCTGAAGAGGCTAGAGATATAGTTGTAGGAGAACGTGAAGGCTGAGGTCTTGTGGATGCAGCTCGGCTTTTGGCCTCTGTTTGGTTTGTAATGGGCCCCAGCTTCGGAAGAATTCTCTTTTCTCCTAACCCTCCCTCATCCTCGCCGGCTTCCCTGAGGTCGTAACTAGAGTCGGGAATGGGATATACATCTTTAGTTGGGGATTACGGAAAATCCCTCATCTTTTCATATAGCAAGGCATAATATTAGGCTTTCGGTTATCACCTCATATAGAAACAAAATTTCTTCCTTGCTTGGCAATTTCTCTTTTCCCTTCGGTCCGATCATATTGTGAATAATTTTGTTCATCAACGCATTTTCAGGCTTGAGCTTCCCTAAAACGAACTCCTTTCGCATAAAACATCTCATGGCAGCCGAATGGGTGCACATGGCATCAACAAACAACCTGGCATCGAATTCAGTAATGGCCTTGAGAGGGTAAGGTCGGTCATGGGCGGTAGGACGGACATACTGCAATGAGTGAGCTATTGAATCAGGGCTGATCTTTAATTGTTTTCCATGGCGAGTGTTAATTCTGGCGGGAGTATCTGGCTGATTTCTCTCAAATTGGCATAAAATTCCCGGACCAAGGTTAGTAAATACCCTTGTACTTCAGCACAGACAAATTGCAAATTTTGCTCCTGAATAATAGCCCTGATAGGATGGGTGAACAAGAATGTGTCCACTTTCACACCCCGGTGCAATAAAATGACTCTGATTAGTTAGACCACTTTTCCCTTTCTGAATTAGAAGACTCAGCAAACATGGCTTCAATCTCCTCATCGTCACTCTCCAATGCCTCCTCGCTCTCAGATGAAGAATCTCTTCGCTTTCCCTTTCCTTTCTTTATGGTATGTGAGGTGTCAGCTTTCCGTTTCTTCACAGCTCGCTCCATAGAAGAGTTAGGAGCCTTGCTCTTTCCAATGTTTTTCGATCTTGCCATAGATATGGCAAGAATAGCAAATATAGAAAATATGGCCCAAACACATTTTGCAAATGATATCGAGCCCATCTCCATGTTATAAGTGGCGATCTAATTCAGACAGAGCTTCCTCCACATTACCATGTTCAATTACTGATCTGAGAACAGTGCTACAACCCGAGCCACCCAAGAAAATCCATGTGGACACAATGAAATATCGTGACCAAAGATGATCTCAAAGAAATGAAGGGTGCTTACCACGTCTGTGTGACGAGCTGAGAAGAATTCGGGTTAGAACGATGAAAACACTGGCAGGAACGTGTAATCTCGGGTTTGCTCGTGTGAGAGAGAAAAGTAGGTTAGGGTCTCTCTTATATGGGAATGGAGAGGTAGGAAAATGAAAAGGGGTCAAAATGGGGAAGAAAACCCTAATTTGGCCCTTTTCATGAAACATACCGGTACCTATTAGTGTGGTACCGGTACGAATAACCAACTACCACTTTTACTTCAAGTATGCGATCTTGGTAAGAGTGGTACGTTACCCGCTTGTCAATATTTTTCTTTTGGTTGGAACGAGGGGTGCAATATATAGATATACCATACCGGGTGCCCTCCATCACCAGTTCCACTTTGAATGCTCATTTTCTCTCCTGCTCATATATGACTGATTTGTGTTCAGACCCCAACAATTGTACTTACGCTCTCTTGTCTATTCCTCTTACCATAGGTCCTTTGTACTTCTAAATGATCCTTAGTTTCTAGGGTTCGAGGCCCGAGATTGGTGATTGGAGGCTCAGGTGATTTATTAGGTAATTCAAAATGATTCAGAAGCCTTCTGAAATGATGGACTAAAATCATCTTCTGATTTATCACATAGTGTTCTCAGGAGAATATGATCGCATCTGATTAACAAGGGATGCCAAACAAGTCACGAATTTGAAGCGATAGCGAGCAAAACAAAAGAGTTTAGCAGTAGAAAGTCGTGGCTTGTTTAGGAAATCATAACGGTCGGGGTGATAAGGTCCTGTGCGAACACAAAATTTTGTGCATGCTTTTTATTGTGTAAATGCATTTGAGACTATTAGGTGCGTACACCAAGTCATGCGGCTACATACATCACAAATGAGTACTATACCCAAAATGCAAATCGAAAAATTTTTTTTTTTTTTTTTTGCCATACTGCGAACATGTAACATCTGTATAGTTGGTTCGACGATTGTGCCACCCCCATAAATAAGCGACTGTCCTCAGTGCGCCTGAGAATACCCACGGCCAATGGAGGCTTATGATAAATAAGCGGATAGCAGTTGGTTTGACCCTTTTTAAAAATAAAAATAAAAGCAGACGAAATAAAGAAAGTAGAAAGAAATGCAAGAAAGAAAACAAAAACTTATATACAACAAGGTAGGATAGAAATTACTCTGAAGGAGCATCCTGGTAGAGCGAATCTACAAGTTCCTCACTACTCTCCTAACGGTCAAAGTGCTTGAGAAATGGCTTTAAGCGTTGGCCATTGACTTTAAAGGATTTCCCATTTTTTGGATTTTCAATCTATTTTTCTTATGGGTAAACTACAGATAACAAACGGGCAGTCCACACAAGCGAAGTTTTCCTTGAAACATGTGCAAGCGAGGCACATGCATTGTCGGTGAGTTCGAGGTTTCGAACAATGGTCTTGTCATGAAACAGCTTGAGCCTCTCTTTGTAAATTCAAGAGCTCTCATATGATTCACGCCTCAATTCATCAAGCTCGTTCATGCGTGATTATTATTTACACGCACAGGCTAAAACAAAATTAAGAGTTTTAATAGCCCGATATGCCTGTCTCATTTCTCTGCGTGGATGACAAGCCTTGCCATAAACAAACCTATAGGGAACATACAAGAATGGTTTTAAAAGCAATGCGGTAAGCCCAAAGAGCATCGGTAAAGGCGAGAGCGACTTGATCCTTGCGATTTGAGACCTTAGTTTTTCAAACATATGTTTGATCTCCTGTTAGCTAATTCGAGCAGCCATTGGTTTGTGGTTGATATGCTTTGTGGTTGATATGCTGTGGAAACTTTGTGGGTGACTCCATACTTTTTCAACAAATTCTCAAAAGATCGATTACAAAAATGGAGCCCACCATCACTAATGATTGCACGAGGCACTCCAAAGCGAGAAAAAATGTGTTCTTTTATAAATTTCAAAACAACCTTGTGATCATTAGTTCTTGTTGGAATGGCCTCCACCCACTTCGACACATAGTCAACGGCCAACAAAATGTAAAGGTACCCACAAGAGGGGGGAAAAGGCCCCATGAAGTCTATACCCCAACAATCGAAAATTTCAATAATTAAAATAGGGGTAAGAGCATCATGGTTTCTTCTTATGATCCCTCCCTAGTGTTGGCCTGAGCACAAATTTTGCAAAATTCAAAACAATCTTTAAACGTGGGCGAGTAAAAACCGACTTACGAGTTTTGTCACTTGATTTTCCCTTGCAGAGAAATGCCCTCCACAGGCTTTCGAATGGCAAAAAGTGAGCACCCCAATTTGATCGTCATTAGGTACACACCTTCTCATCAATTAGTTTGGACAATATTTAAACAGATATGGGTCATCAAAATAATATTTCTTAATGTCCGCCAAAAATTTCCTTTTTTGTTGAGCGGTCCATTGGGGTGGAATTTGACCCGATCCTGGATAATTCACTATGTCCATACCATAGAGAGAGGCGGTGAACAAGAGGCGAAGTTGCTCATCAGGGAAACTATCGCCTATGGGCAGGCCGTGAGAAGTGGATTCCGGAGCTAACCGAGATAAGTGGTTAGCTACCACATTCTCGACTCCCTTTTTATCTTTAATGGTCAGATTAAATTCTTGGCACAGTAGAATCCACCTAGTCAAACGAGGCTTAGTATCTGCGATAGCAAATTGCTTATTTGCATGATCGTGAAAATGGTTAGGAAGATCCTCTGATGGCGACCCTCTAAAATTTTCTAGGGCAAAGACGACGTCTAAAAACTCTTTTTCCGTATTTGTGTAGTTGGCTTGAGTGGAATCTAGAGACTTACGGCATGAAATAGATCCACAAAAGCCTTTTTATCTTCCTTTGTCCTCACTTGACCTATAGCATAATCACTAAGCGTCACACATGATCTCGAAAAGGAGATCCCGGTTAAGATTGCATGATGAGGAGGAGACACTAGTTTTAGTTTATCAAAGGCGGCCCCTCGTAAACACAATGACCATGCGGGGCGTCCTTGGCAAGCAAATTTATAAGGGACGGGCTATAGCCTTCAATCTTTATGAATCTTATAGAATCCGGTATGTCCTAAGAATGATCTTATATCTCTAACACACTTGGGGTAGAGTAAGTTGGAATCAACTCGACTTTAGCCTTATCCACCTCGATTCTTTTGTGCTATGTGGCTAAGACAATCCCTTGTGTCACCATGAAGTAGCACTTTTCCTAATTGCACGAGGTTCTTCTCTGTGACATCTCTCGAACCTTCATTAGATTCTCCAAACATCCCTGTATGAGTCTCCAAAAACTGAGAAGTCATCCATGAAAATTTCCAAAATAAGTTCTATCATATCACTGAAAATCCCCATCATGCACCGCTGGAAAGTTCCTGGTGCATTACGTAATCCAAAGGGCATTTTCCTAAAGGCAAATGTGCCAAAAGGACAAGTGAATGTGGTTTTCTCTTGATCTTCTAAAGCTATCTCAATTTGATTGTACCCAGGTACCCACCGAGGAAAACAATAAAATTCATGCCCTGCAACTCTCTCCAACATTTGATCGACAAAAGGTAAAGGGAAGTGATCTTTCCTATTACCCACATTGAGTTTCCTATAGTCTATGCAAACCTCTCCTACCTGAGGTGACACGAGTAGGAATTAGCTCATTATTTTCATTTGCTACCACAGTGACTCCAGATTTCTTAGGGACTACGGGTTGAGGTGACCCGCCTCTGCAATGGGGTAAGCTGCACTCGTCAGTTTTAGAACCTCTTTCTTGACCACTTCTTTCATGATTGGGTTTAGTCGTCGTTGTGGTTGTCTAGAGGGTTTAACATCCTCTTCCAAATGAATCTTGTGTGTGCAGATCAAGGGGTTAATTCCCTTAATATCTGCAATTGTCCATCCTATAGCAGTTTTGTGGGTTCTCAATATCTCCAACAGCTTATTTTCTTGTTCCGACTCTAAAGAGGAAGATATGATTACCGGGAAAGTTTCTTCTACCCCTAAAAATGCATATTTGAGATGTGATGGTAAGGGTTTCAACTCAAATTTAAGTGGTCTCTCTTCCGAAGGTAATGCCTTGTCCTCAATTGGTGGCAATGGTTCAAATTTAGGTGCCCCACCATTTTGCTTCAATACCTCCACTTTGTGTTCAGTGTAGATTGCAAACTCAGCCAGGTAGTTACCTCTTGACCCGACTTGGGCTTCTTAGACAAGACATGAGAGGATCATCATATGAGACATGATCTACATATTGCTGCACCATAGAGTCTATCATATTTACCTCACAAACATCTTCCTCATCCCCTATTTCCTTGATAACATTAAAGATATTCAAGTTAACTGTCATATTACCAAATGATAGTGTCATTAAACCTCCCCTACAGTGTATGATGGCATTAGCAGTGGCGAATGGCTACCCGAATCAGAATTGAGTCCTTAGTTCACACGGGTTAGTGTTAAGCACGAATAAAATCTGAAGTAGAACTTGTCCACTTGCGCAATACATCTTTCCTATCCTGCAGGAATTTTTCACACTACGGCCAGCTAATTGGAGGTGATATTGATTTGGATTCTAATTCTCCACAACCACTGGCTCGACATAGGCTAGTGGGTAACAGTAACACTTGCCCCAAATCCACTAGGCATGCCCTAACTTTGGATCGCTACCATGGAAATGGTAGGGCTTCACAGGTCTTTGTATTTTGAAATGAGTGTTCCAATCGATAGAGATTAGGATTAACAGTGTAAATGCCTATTATTGACCTAGTTTTCTTTTACGATTGCACAAATCTTTGAAACTTGGCATATATATTGGAATCGCATGGCATCTAGTAAAGGAATGTTCAACTTCACTTGATTTGAACAACTCATAAATTTAGAATAATTGTTCAATTTCTTTAGGGCCTGCTTGACTGTAGGGGTATGGAGAGGCGGGAGGGACGTGGAAGCCTTATCTTTACGGCTCACCATCAATAACATATGCCCTAGGAACATGAGGCTTGTCAGATACCTCATCATCAGGCTTATCTTGTGACTCTTGTATCGGTTCAGCAGGTTGAATGGTTTTGTCAGATTACCCTTACCGCCGAGAAGAGTGGTGATAGTCTTCTGTGTTCGAGAAGGTGCCTCGCTTTGACACGAGGCACTCAACCATGCTTTGACCTTGGGGGTTTTGGATGGTTTGAGAAGGGAGTTTCCCTTTTTCCTGTTGAAAGTTTCCCATAGAAGAGGTTAGCTTAGTGATTTGGGATCTCACATCATTCAAGGTAGTTCGAAATTCAGTGTTGGTGGATTGTTGGGTTTGGAAGAACTGTGTCATGATATCCTCCAAACTTCTCTTATGTGGAGGTTGATAAGGCTGTCGATTTGGATTCCCTTGATTTAACGGATGGAAACCTTGGTTAGGATTTACAGGAAATCCTTGAGGACCTTGATTCTGAAACGGAGGGGCTTGGTTTGAAAAACCTTGGTTTGGATAATTGGTGCCTTGGTTGTTTGGCAAGTTGAGTGGGCCTCCCTCATTTATCCAACTAAAATTTGGGTGCTTACCCCACCCTGGATTATACGTTTCGGAATATGGAGAATTGAAGGGCTTCCTTTGGTAGTTAAGAGCATTAGTTTGCTCTATTTAGATTGCTCCCTTAACTTGAGGAAGGTTAGGGCAGTTAATAGTTGAGTGGGATGGCTCCCCCACTCGAGATCCCAAAGGCACTGAGGGTACTTGAGGCACACTAGTTACCTCATTCACCTTTTTCAATTCTATAGCCTCCAACTTCCTTGTTAAATTAGCTATTTTTTCTTGCAGGTCATCATTCTCTCTTAAGTGATGGATTCTTCCCCCTGTTGGTGTACTATGCACTTTAGCAGTATCTAAGGTGGTATTAGTCTCCCATGTTCAAGCATTTTAATTTATGGTGTCAAAGAATTGAATTGCCTCCTAGCACTTCTCTCACATATTTCTCTCCATGCCTTGTCGTTTGGTTGTATTGTTTATTATTCAAGGATAGCCCTTGAGTAAATATGCCTGTTTTTCCCGACATCTGACCCGCTGATGAGGAATATGGAAGGGAGGTCTTTGTATCTTCCCATACTACAACAAAAGGTTCACCTAGTTTTTCAGAAAAATTTTGGATTGCTCGCATGAGAGCATTGGTCCGTGTGGGAGTTAAGAACTTGTTAAGGAATTCATTTCACATGTCCTCCGAGGTAAAGATTGAATTAGGTGCAAGCGAATGAAACCAGATTTTGGCCTTTTCCTTTAGAGAGAATGGGAATAGCACCATGAAAATTATGTGGAGAGGTGATCCAGTAGAGAGGAACGCACTACAAACATCCTCAAAGTCTCTCATGAATGAGTAAGGGTTCTCAGAATCGACCCCTTGATACACAAGGAGAAAGCGGATCATCTCGACTTCGCGAGAATTGGTTAGCCTCTTCGGGTAGGCGGAATACATGAGATTTTTGTGGTTCTTTGAGGGTTGCAAAATCTCTGGAAGTTCTCTCCACATTAGGTAAAGGGGCGGGGGCTTGATATTGGTTTCGGTTGAAAGTTCAGCTCCCATTGTGGGTGTTCTTTGGGAATCGACACCATCTCCCATGTTGTGGAGGTTCATGAAGTCCTTGTGGGTGCAATTGCCCCTTGAGCATTTGGATTAAAAAGAGGTTACTGACTCCCGGGATGGTCCATTTTAGGTGTAGGGTTCTCTTGAAACAATTGACTTACTATGGACTCTGCAGTATTTCTTTGAGGTATAACTCTTACAAGTCGGCGTTGCTGGTGCGAGCTGAACTAACATGCACAATCCTACTCCTTCCAAGCGAGACATCCATAGATTCTTCAAAAACAAATTAAAAGAAAGGTAGAGACCGTACCTGAGTTTATGATACAATTGCAAATTACCTCTAGCTCTCTTGAGGATCGACTAGATTGCTCGTCACTTCCGTAGCGCGAAAATGTACGTCGTCTATTTCATATGTCGAAATTATTCCCAAGCGTAGGAACTAAGGTCGTCAAGCATTATACTAATATGGAAGTCCACAGATCATCTCCACAGGGAGTGGTATTCTAGGTGATCCTTAGGGGTTATTCTCCAAGAATGTATGTTTAAAAGTAACTTATGGGGTTGTGGTTTATTGATTGAGTACATGATTAAGTTGACTATTTTAAAACAAAAAGGTGATTGATAGGGTTCTTAGGTTTTCACTCACTACCGATCAAGTAATTCCCACCTCTTATTCACAATCTCATCTAGAACCATTGATGAATGTAGTCTTCGACTAGCACTTACATTAAAAGCTCTTTTTAGAACGAAAAATGATCGAGCGATGCTAAACACTTGATCACCCATTTATCAGACTCTTAGCTTCAGATTTGCGAATAAGCACAACATATACCTAGGACTTCGCTCACACGTTGTCAAGAAGATACTTAACCAAGGTTTTATAAGATTTTTCTACAAGTGCTTAGCATCGTACAATCCCGTTGAGGTACAAAAGAGGAATTGAGGGTTATTACCTTGATCGAGGTGAGTTTCCACCGTTTGAACCCCATCATGGGAATTTAGAACTTCATTGAAACTAGAAAGCGATTCATATTTGATACGAAACTACTCATGAAGGAAACTTGAGAAAGTCACACTTTAATTGTAAGATTTGAGAATCAAAAGAACAAAACACTGTAATAGAAAACCGAATTGTATGAACTAACTGAAAGATTACACGAATCAATTCCTAAGATTCAAGAAAGCGTTTACTTTATTCTACTCTGGCGAACTCCTAGCAAAAATATGAGAAAAACACTCTCCTTCTATGAAACCAAAACCCTAGAACAAAAAATTGCTCTTGTCCACCTTTCCTTTAGATTTTATACCATTTTCCTCAGGATCTCGACTGGTGGCCTAAGGACGAACATACCTCAGAATCGAAATTGGAATTCTCGTCTCAAATTCGCAAAATTACATGTTGGTACCTATATTCAGCGTATAGGCGTATACTAGTACCACTTTTGCTTTACTGATGATTTTCTGTGGCATCTATGATCGCGCGAGAGTGGGCACCAGACCACTCTGACTACCTGCAGAATTCTCTGCCAGTACCTGCACTGTGGCCTTAATATCAAACACTGCCTTCACTGTTCCCCAACACCATTGCACTTCCCAAGACTTCAATAAACATGTTGCCATCATCCGCAATGATCCACACATTCGCTCTCCTCGGACACTCCAACCCTTAACAATTATGCACGGAACCCAAAAAAAAAACTACACAAGTCCAAAAACACGAGAATGATCAAAGGCACCTACTCTTATACAAAATGAGAGCAAAATATGAGTTGAAGGTACTAAAATCCGATATAAATATTGCTCTTTTGTGTATTCAACAATACCCCCTAATGGAACCTTCGATCAGCCATCCCACATTCATTTGATATCCCTTCAAAAGGGCATATAAAATGATGGCTTCTTGTTCCTTGACTGAGCACAAGTGTTTAGTAGGGATTATAACTGATGGTATGAAATAAAACCAAACCTTTGCCTCCTCTGTAAGGGACCCCTTGTTTATAGACTGGTGCGGGTTCTTCTTAGTTGACTCCTATTTTCATTTTCCAGTTGTTAGCAGATTTACTATTTTCTCATGATCTAGGTTTTCAACTAGCTTTTTGAATTTCAAGCCGTGTTTCAGTTCCTTCAGCTGAAATACCTCATTAATTCTCTTATGCCCAAAAGGAACCTATACTCCTCACACATAGATAGAGTCTTCCCTCATCTCCAACAGATTCGAGTAAAATTCTTCGCAGCAACGGCTGTGTGCCTGCGGCTTACGTAGTTCCAACTTTTCTTTTCTATTATTTTCGAAAAAGGGGAAATAAGCTTTCCAAACCCCCTCTCGCTAATGAAACCCTTATCAACAAATTGTTTGTTCCATAAAGCATGAGCTTTTGCAGAGACAATTTTTTTCATCTTCTGATTATGCTTCTTCATTATGCCTCACTGATCTCTGTCTTTTTGCCTTCCTTCCTTCCTTAGTTGGTTGTTCCACCTCAGGTTGGGCTTCTGGTTCTTCAGTTATGACTATCTCAGGTTGAGGTTCCAGGTGAACCTCTTCCTCCCCATGAGTATATTCATTCATCATCTCACTCGGGATTGTGGGAACAAGGTTCCGTTTTCTCGCTATTGGACAAGGTTTTCGGGTTGGGTTTTGTGACTTTGGAATCTAGGGTTTTGATATTCAAGAGAGAAGGAGAATGGAAGATCAGCGCAGGATGAACTAAATCAGTCTTGGAAAAAAAAAAAAAGGCTATTCAGCCTTCAACCTTCTTTATCGATAAATAATGATATCATTGCTTGCACGTCACAACATTATTGTCTAAGTCATAATACTAACTGTTAACAATAAGTACTTCTTTTAATGTTGCGACGCCTCAAACAGAATGTTTAAAACCTATAATTACTGTGATTTAAACAATCCTGGTCACGATCTACTTAGGTTTGTCATGACTACAACTGTGGTCTTGACAAATAAAATTGATGTCATGACATACCCTTCTCTTTCTTCAGTCATTCCTGGTCGCGACATAATTTCTACTGTCGTGACACTATGTCTTACACTAGTCATTTAGGTTCACAAATGTTGTTGCGACCCAGGAATTAATGTTGCGACCTTAGTTTGTTCTTGACAATAAGGCTTGTGTTGCGACACGAAATTTTCTTAGTTCTCATGTTTCGCCTGTAACCTTGTCGCGGACCTCGTGTGTCCTGTCGTGACCTAGAAAATTTCTAGGTCTCTATAAACAATGTTTTATCCCTATTTTCCTGCAACTTCTAGTCTCATTTGATTGACTCAATTTAACCAATGCATACTTGTAAAAACATGTATAACATTCAAGAAACCCAATTCAAACAAGAACAATTTATCATTCAAATGTTCAACAAATCAACTCATCAAAGCATAAGATTCAATATTGAATTGAAAATCCAATTCCTCCAAACTTCAATCATGCATTCTCTAAAAAATAATAATATTAATCAAAAAGCATAATACTTCTCGCCTCAGGTTCTTGTGGTGCATACCGAAGCACAAGTAAAGACTCCATTTCTGCCAGAATTTCACTAACCTCGCAAAACACTCAAAAATTTTAAATAGTAGAACAACACATAAGTCTAACTAAAAACTTAAAATTTTAAACACATTAATTGACTATAAAACATAAAATAAAATATTGTATGGGTTCCCTCCCATGAAGCTGCTTAGTTTTGAGTCCTTAGTTGGACTTTTTACTATGATTCTCTTGTTTCAGCAAATTCTTCTTAACCCAGAACCTGGAATCAATCTTCAATTATATTCCCTCCAAGGTAATGCTTTAATCTATGACCATTCACTTTAAATTCTTCTCCAGTTTTGGTTTTCAATGTACCACGTCCCAAAGGTTGTACTTAAGCACATCAGATAAGGACCACTCCATTTTGATCTCGCCTTCCGAAAAACAATACCGATGGAATAACAAGACTTGATTCCACCTAAATTCCCTCCTCAAAATCTTCTCGATCATGCCATTTCTGTCTGGTTTTGTAAATTTCGCATTATCATAAGCTTCATTTCTTAACTCTTCCAATTCATTTTGTTGGAGTAATCTTTCTTCTTTAGCAGCCTGAAAATCAAAATTCAATTTCTTGATGGCCCACATAGCTTTGTATTCCAATTCAAGAGGGAGGTGACAAGGTTTACCAAAAACAATTCTGTATGGGGATATTCCAATGGGAGTTTTATATGCAGTTTTGTAAGCTCACAATGCATCATCAAGCTTTAGAGACCAATCTTTTATGTTGGAACTTACAGTTTTTTCAAGAATTTTCTTTATCTCCCTATTGGAAATTTCAACTTGCCCATTTGTTTAAGGATGATAAGCCAGACTCATTATGTGTTTGATTCCATACCTTCTTATGAGTTCCTCAAATACCTTGTTTGTAAAATGGCACCTTCCATCACTTATGATAGTTCTAGGTGCCCCAAATCTACTCAAAATATTTCTCTATAAGAACCCCACAATTGCATTAGCATCATTTTTGGGACAATCTGTTGCTTCCACCCATTTGGATACATGGGATTCAATGTACCAGAGTGTGTACGATTCCTAAATGAAATATGGAAATGGTCCCAAGGAAATCTATTCTACACATCAACAAATGCACTAAGATACTTTGCAGGGCATTTATACCAGGCTGACATTCCATTCTCCGGCATTGATTACAAAGTTTCACCCATTCAAAACAATCTTTGAAATGGTAGCCAATAAAACCTGATCGAGAATTTCAGAGTCGCTTGGCTCTACAAAATGTCCTCCATATGGTGATGCATGACACTCATATAAAATTCTACCTTGTTAACTTTCTAGCACACACCTCCTGATTATCATATCAGCTCCTCTTTTGAATAATAGTCGGTCATCCCATATATAAAATTTGCTATCAATCCTCAACTTTTTTCTCTAGTGGTAGCTGAATTCTGGTGGCATAACTTTGCAAGCTAGAAAATTTACAATGTCAACATATAGTTGCAATTGGAATGACAATCGAACAACCGTCATCCGAAAGTTTCGCACTTCGCCCCTTTCTTTTACAAGAGTCTTTTCACTGGGCCAGTGATCAGCCATCACATTATCACAACCCTTCGTTTCGATCTCTGCATCAAATTCTCAAGCAGTGAACAATACCCATCTGATCAGTCTTAGATACTTTCGTCATCAACATTTAATCGGCAGCGATGATCGTGATGGATGATGACATGGGATCCCAATATGTACAACCTGAATTTTTCACATGCAAATACCATGGCCAACATATCTTTTTCAGTAGTTGAGTAGTTATCTTGAGCTTCATTGAAGGTTTTACTGGTATAGTATATGGCCCTAAACATTTTGTCAATTTTCTGTCCCAATACAGCTCCCATTGCATAATCACTGGCATCACACATAATCTCAAATTCCTTATTCCAGCCTGGTTTGGCCATGATGGGAGCTTCAACTAATCTGGATATGATCTCTTCAAATTAAGATTGGCAGGATTCATAAAAATTAAACTTGGTATCCTTTTCCAATAGTCTACATAATGGTCTTGCAATTTTAGAGAAGTCTTTGATAAGTCTTCTATAAAAACCAACATGTCCCAAGAAACTTCTTATTCCCTTGCATTGTCAGAGGTGGCGTAAGAGTCTTTTATGATGGAAACTTTGCTCGTCCACTTCCAACCCCGTCGCAGAAATTCCCGTGCCCAAGGACAATGCCTCATTACCATAAATGGCCTTTCTCCCAATTTACAAATTCTTATCTTGGCACTGCGGAAGCATCGGTCTCCAAATTTCAAGTGTGCACCGCTCAAAAAACTCGGGATCTATAAACTGTGAAGTCATCCATGAATATCTCCATAACCTCCTTTGCCAAGTCTAAGAACATAGACATCATGCATCTTTGAAATGTAGCAAGAGCATTGCATAACCCAAATGACATTCTTTTAAAAGAAAAAGTACAATAGGGGCATGTAAAAGTGGTTTTATCTTGGTCCTCGGGTGAAATAGCAATTTGGTTATATCCAGAATACCCATCAAGAAAACAGAAGTGAGGGTGTCCTGACAATCGATCCAAAATCTGATCAATGAAAGGTAGAGGGAAATGATCTTTCTTGGTTGCAGTATTTAATTTTCTGTAATCTAACACACCCTTCATCTTGTCACTGTTCTTGTAGGAATCAATTCATTCATTTAATTTCTGACCACAATGAATCCACCCTTTTTGGGAACCACATAAACTGGGCTCACCCAAGGACTGTCTGATATTGAATAAATAAACCCAGATTTAAATCCAATGCTACTCTCTTAAGTAACTTCCTTTATTACTGATTCTACTTTCTCGTGCTTAATCAAGTCTTTGCATTATCTTTTAATAGAATTTTGTGCATGTAAATAGAAGGACGGGACACTTAGATCTTCATCGACTAAGTAATCAGTCTTCAGATTTCAAGTAGAATCTTTAACAAATTTGTATTCTTCATTCTCAATCAATGTAGCTAATATAATCACTGGTTTTGCCTTTCTGGCTCTAAGAAAGCATACTTCAGATGACTAGGCAATTCTTTTAATATCAACCCTTCTGTACTTATTTGTTGTTCAGTTGTTTTCTTTTCCTTGCTGCTTGATTTTTCTTGACTGTTTTCACCCAAACTCAAGACTATTTCTGTGTATTTCAAACTGGAATGCAGCAATTCATAATCAACACTCTTAAGATACTGGAAATTCATCTCATTTCCATTGATAGAATGCTGAATGTTACAATCAGAGTTAAGTTCAAACTGATGATCTAATGTTATCTACAAATATACAATTTTCTTTTTCATCAACATTAGACTGTGGTTGCTTTGTTTGAGGCCAAGTGCACTGCTTCATTTCCCACTCTCAAGGTCAGCTCACCCTTCTGTACATCAATCAGGGCAGCTCCAATTGATAAGAAGGATCTTCCTAACAACAGAGGAATAGGTGTGTCCTCTTCCATTTTCATGACAACAAAATCCATAAGGAAGATGAATTCCCCTACCTTGACTATTAAATCCTCAAGGACTCCTTCCGTCGTGGTCATCGACCTATCGCCATTTGCAAAGGTAATTGTCGTTGGAATAAGTTCCCAAACTCAACCTTGTACTGACCGATAAGGGCATCAAGTCGATAAGCCGGCACTCAGTCACACAAAGTTTTCTTGAATCTCATATTTCCCAATAGCGTGGGAATTGTAAACTACTGTGGTCTCTTCATCTTAGCTGGTGCTCTTCGAATAATTGCACTGGCATGTCAGAGCTAGGCTCACCAATTCCTTCCTTAAAGAATTTTCTTCTTACTAACATATCCTTCGAATTGGCATAATTTTGCATTTGAGTTATAGCCTCAAATAAAGGGAATATTACTTTCATCTTCTTGAAAATTTCCAAGAATTTAGAAAATTGTTCCTCTTTCTTACCTTCTCAAGCTCAGGAATGGAACCTGGGCAGTGTGTAGGCTTGGGAACCTTTTATTTATGCTTTGTTCATAGTTTTTCTACTGCTCGCATGCATTTTATTCTTAGTTTCGCACCTCAATTCTTGTTTCCTATCTTTTTTCCATTTCTTCACTTCGCCGCATCTTTCCTTCTTCACATCGTTTCACCTCGTCACTCCTCACCGCCATATAGTTGATCTTTCTGTGTCATCAGTGGGAAAGCATCCTCGTCTTGTTCTCAAGGTTAAGGCCAACCATTCCAACCTGTTTCCCAAGTTCTTAAGTGAAGCATTAGTGTTTGCTTCAAATATTTGTGTGTTGGATTTAAAAGTTTTCGACTCAGCAAATTTTTTTCATGGAGGTTTAGCAGCTTTTTGTTGTTCCCCATGAATCGGCAAAGATTTCGTTCCTCAAAGGATCGAGTCCTTTTCGACCTTGATATTCATTTCTATCTTCCTTTCGGTTGTTACTATTGGAACCTTGGTGGATTATATCTCAGGCCAAAACCTTGCCCATGTCTTCGGGGTCAGGATGCTCCTCCACCATATGAGAAGTTCTCACGGCCCCCAATGCTGGAGGTAGTATGTAGGCGTTAGGTTGAAGAAATGGTAGCTTTGTTCATTCAGCAATTGGCCTCAACTTGGATAGGGTCCTCATCAATTGGTCCCTCAGCACTTATTCTGATTCCATCTCTTTCCACTACACTAATTTCATGAGCAGAGTGCATTCTTTTCTCTTGATTCCCAACTCAGGCATTATATCACGTTTCTCTCCATAGTAGTGATTTTGTTGTTTCACGACCTATCTCTTGTTATGCTATTGTTCACTGAAGATTCAGATGGAGCCTTCATGTTGCATTTAGTCAGGTCTTCTATCAACTGCCTTGCCTCTTCTGCATTTCTTCGCTTAAATGCCCCACAATAAGCTACATCTATGATACCCTTAGAGGTATCATTCAGAGAGTGGTAGACAATATCCATTTGGGTCTTCAACTCTATGCCATGCATAGTGCACCTTCAAAGAACCTTTGTACCTTTCCCGCATGCATATGCTTTAATCCTCCCCTTGTTCAACACAATGATCTCCTTCTATCATGAGGGACGGGGTAAAAAGCTACCAAAGCCCCCCACCAACTCTTTTCCCATGTGACACCTGAGCCATATGGCGCTGGATTCATACCATGTGGCTGCAATATCTCTCAAAGAAAAAGGAAAGAGTTGTAGCTTGATCACCTCTAGTCTCACACCATTTAGTTTAACTGTGTTAGCCATCCTAAGGAATCTTCCTATGTGCTCATTAGGAACTTTAGTAGGATGGCCTGTAAATTGATTATGCTGCACCATGGTGATCAATGTTGGTTTTAGCTCAAAATTGTTAGCCTCTATAGCAGGTTATCTAACTGTTGAATATTCTTCTTGGATAATCGGGGTCTCCGTAAATCCTCCATTGCATCTCGTGACGAGGCCTTTCTCACTGCTCGTTCAACCTGTCTCCCACTCCATTCTCTTTTTCTCTTCATCCGCTATAATCATTAAGTTTCTCGCACTTTGACCTTCTTTAAGTTCCTCAATGTTCTTTCGACTGTCTATGGAAACAAATCGATTCTGAAGCTCATGCATGAAATAACTTCCTGAAATGGAAATATATTAAGATTAATTGGAAACAGTGGTATTAAAAAAATATCATATATCTTTTAAGCAATCTAAAAAATCAATAGCTTATGCAACCACTGTTGTCAAAACGGTTTTTGTGAATTCCTTTTATAAAATAAAGAAAAATGTCCAAATTAGCATTTCTCTCTTTTGTTAGAGTATTGATTTATTCAAATCCTTTCCATCCCCAAAGAGCGCGCGCCATAAAACTTTGGTTGTTTGTGGAATATATAGTTAAACCTTCACTTTGGTTCCACTACTAGAGCCTTTACAATTCCCCCAGTGTACCAAAATTGGAGCAGGTTGTTTAAAATTGTAAAATGGTATGATGTTCTTTGAAATTATAAAATGAGTTTAGTCTAAGACACTGCAAGGCACAGTCATACAAGTAGTAAAATTGGATGTAAGTCTAGATATCATTCCTCGTAGATTGACAAGGATTTAAAATCAACTACCCTAACTACTCAAGATCCACACTATTTTCACTTTCTTGTAACAATCTAGAAACTAAAGTTGAAAAGCAGAATTATCCTATATGATGCTTCTATATTAAGGATGCAATTCAAAACAAAAAAAATAAAATAAACTGGACTGAATCAGTTCTCTGTGAGAAGTGAGCACTATCAAGGAACTGCTGTGAAATAGCCAATTTCTGCATTATAATCCATTGATTTTCTCAATCCTGATTTTGGATCTGGATTTGTCAAAGATGCCTAATAATGCAGCTTGGATTTCTCCATAATTCACTAATTAGAGGTCCCTACTGCTTTCAAAGACATGGATCTAATTAGTTATTTGTATTCAGAATACTCTTTATAAGATCTGGGTATTTTTCTTTTTCAATACTTCATACCCATTTCTTAAGACTACAGATATCTTGCTTCCCAAGACAAGGTCATTGCAAAACCTCTACAAAATGGTTGATGACTCATTCTTTAGATCTGATGAATTTTTCCCTTTCCTTGATTAGATATCAGCTAACACAAGATCAAGATCTTTCCATCGATGGCGTGAAATCTTCAATATTAAATTGATAAATAATCCCCTTCAACTTCAACTATGCGTGAATTGGAAATTTATCGAAGTGAACTCTTAAAGCTCTTTAGTTCTTCAATAGTAGTCTAATATACCCACAAATTGAATGTTCCAGGCTCTTAGGAATCTCCATCTCTGTGTCACTCAGAGGGCCTCCTGGAAATCAGAGCAGGAAACAGTCCTTGAAAGGGTATTCGATACTACTATTGGGAACAAATCAATTCAAGAACAACATCAATCAAATAAATCCAAAATCCAGGAAATTCCTTCTAATTTATGCAGAAAAGACTATAACCAACAACATGTCCATTCCAGTGGAAGCTGCGCTTCTCAAAAAACTGAATCACAATCGACAATGGAGTATTGATCAAGAACGTTCACTGTAATTGTAATAAATTGAAAGAACTGAATTCCATAAATTGTCTAGACTTCATTAATTCCAGGCAGTAATTGGAAAAGAGATGCACTATTTGATTAAGCTTCACAATTCAAACAGATTGCTGTTTCGGATCCAAAAAATAAATCAAAACAAATCTAACTAATCTATTCTAAGAATATACAAGTGAGTCTTATTCAATCCCCTAAGGATCTAGGTCCCGGAAGAGCTGCCCTCTCCTGAAGCAAGTACATCTATTTATACACTTTCAGAAATTGGGCCTGATTCCAAGGTTTCAGGTGGATTTCCCCAAATTAAATGGTCTAGCTCACTGTTTAGGTCGCGACCTCAGAAATCTTGTCGCGGCTTCATTGCTAATATGAGCCTCCTATGTTTGTCGTGACCTTAATTGCTTGTTGCAACATTGTTCCTTGCAGCTTCTTCATTTGGTTGTCGCGACATGAATTTCTTTTCATATGACTAACCTTGACTCAACTCTTTGTTTCGACAAAGGTAAATGAACTTGAACTTTGTCATTTCTTTTACTTAGTAAGATTTTTCTTGACAATCATCATTTTTTAGTCGCGACTTGGATTACTACGTCGTGACCAAGTTCAGTTTCCAGCAGTTATGACTCTTGTTGCGACAATGTTTTCTTATCTCCAAGCATTTGTGTCGCGACTGCAATTCTATGTCGCACCGACTGCTCTTACTTGAAGTTCCGGTGGTCGTGTCCAAGTTTCCTTATCACTCTACACTATTTTTGTTGTCGTGCCCACTTCTGATCCAGGGTCTGCTCTTTTATGTTTTTCGCGACATCATTTGTCATTTTTGTCACGCTTTCATTCAAGTTGCGACTCAAAATCATTGATTCGTTGAAGTTCCTTGTTGCGACATGCAATTTAGTCGCGACTGTGTCGCTTTCTTTCCTTATCGTGACTATTAACTGGTGCTATGTGTCGTGGATTCTGACTATAAGTTTTTAATTCCCACCTTGTCACAACCTTAATTCTCAGTTACAACAGTTTTTTTACTTAATTCAGCTTCTATTTTTGGTCGCAACCTGAAAAGTATGTCGCGACTGAGTGGTTACCCTTCTTACCTTGGCTCTTATTATAGTTGCTCAAACATAGTTGCAACATGCTTTTACTGTTCAGCCTATTTTCATGTCGCGATATGAAATCAGTGTCGCGACCTCAACTTGTATTTTGTTGCAACAACAAATTCCCTTGTGGAGACCTTGTCAGTTCATTTAGCAACCATTCCTCGTCCTAACATCAATTATCTATTGCGACCAGAGTTGTCTTCTTTCAGTGTCGCGACATACAGAAGGATGTCGCAACAAGATCCTTATTTGAAGTTTTTTTTCTCTCTCCGCATCCTGTCTCTTGTCGCAACATCCTTCCTTTGGGCCTAGTATCACTTCTTGTCATGACCTTGATTTTCTATCGCAGCCAAGTTTTGTCAAATCTTCTTTGTTTTCTCTCACGACATATGAGAAACGTGTTGTGATGTATTTTAGGCTTTTATTTTGTCGACCTTGCAGTAACATCCTTACTCAGGTCGTGACTTAAAATCTGCTGGTTTTCTAAGTCCTTTGTTGCGACCTAGCTGCCTTGGTCATATTTTTCGTTCCTCAATAGATTTGCCAATCTCCACAGAAACCCGCAAAACATAAATCGTAAGGCTCGTATATTTATGCATAAAATTCAAAGAATTACCTTAGAACAATAAAGTTAGAAAATGGATTAAAAATATGAGTTTTTTACTCATCGCACTCAACTGGAGAAGATGTGTTCTCTTTCTTTAAAACTCACCGTGGTCGCCTACTTGCAAGGAATTTCCTTGACCCACTTGGATACATAGTCAACTCCCACCAAGATATATGAATACCCAAAAGATACCAGGAATGCTCCTTGAAATCAATAACCCAAATATTGAATAAGTTCACTGATTAGTACCCAAAAAGTGCTATTTTGAGCCCTATATCAGATGGGTTTTGAGTGCTTTTTGCGCACTAATCATGCCAATAATACCAATTTGAAGGTTCAGTGTGTTCTGTGTATCACTTATGTCGCTTGTAGGTTATTTTTGGTTGTTTGTGTTTTTTTACACTTTGAGAGTTCAACACGAGACATATGCTAAACCATGAAGATCGGGGGAACTCATTCATCAGCCCATCAAACATACCAAAATAAAAGAAAGAACGGCGCAAAGTGATGTGCCAGTGAGGCCATGCAAAGGGAGATTGTACCTGTGGAATTTTGCTATGATTGCTGGTGGAGCCACGATCATAAAATTTCGCAATCATAGCCAAATTCGCAATCCTAGTAAAATTGTAAATTCCTCGCTATACCCAAAAATCTCGCTAACCACTGCTCCTGGCCGAAAACGCAGCCATGACACTGTGACTCGTTTGTTATTAAATTAGCAACAAATCACAGCGGCCTAGTGAAATCTCTCTCGATTTCGCTTATCCGGCGGCAATTTCCTCGCTACCTTAGATAACTAGCTAGCTAAATTTTCGCCGTCTAGCGAAATCGGGCCTGGTCCTAAATAAATTGTCCGCCTTGTCATCCTATCAGAATTAATGCAAACCTAATTTCATTTTGGTGTATTACTCATTCCTTTATTTTGTGAAGCCAAAATGTTAGGCTTTATTGTAGTTTCACATAATGGGTGGCCTATATAAACCCCCTTTGTTTTTGTAACCAAAAGGAAGCTAACTGGGGAGACAATCTTTTGGCACAAATTTTCACTCTTTTATAAAAATATCTTCGCAGCTTCTCACTTAGTGGTTCGTTTTATCTCTTCTCTCTCCTTTCTCTCATTTTCTGCCGCCAAACAACCTCGAGGATGAGACAACTCAAGAGATGCTCAAGGCTCTTCTTTGAAGAGCAAGGTAGCTAGCTTGGCCAGGCGCCTGGCAGTTGTCCTCATGTGTCAATGCCACAGTACTGTATTTATGGCTCCCATCTTCTCAAACTAGGTTGAATATCATTTAATGTCATTAATTTGGCCAATACTTACCATGCTTTAGGATACCGTGTATACTTATCGCTAGATGCACCGTGGTTTTTAGATGGTCTTACGAAATAATCGAAATGATGTTGGAATGTCAGGTTTTAAACTCAAAAGGGTCAGATGCATGTTGGTTCTGTTGACTCAAATAGAGTGATTATAGGTTAGGGTTCATGGTTAAACAAAGATCCGGTTATGGCTTGGACTATAGGTTGCTTGTCATAATGCGAGGATAAAACCCGAGGACACTTGCTTGCCCTATGTTATCAAGTTAGTGACCTAAATCTTCAAAGTTACCTTTTCACACATCACTTTCAGTCTTTACAGTTATTCAGTTTTCAAACTACTCACACTGTTTTTGAAACAAATCCAAAATCCAAATAGAAAGCCTTACCTTTCACACTTATGCAAATCATTCCTGGGATGAAACCCATCCCTGTTCGAATTTCTAGACCGCTATACTGGGCAAAGAGCTCGACTACCAGCAGGAGGAACTTAGATATAAATTTTGTTGATTCCGCTCAACTCACTGCGGGTACGAATCAAACGCCCAAGACGGTTCAAGGCATCATGTGACTGGGCGAAAGCTTCCCGAAGTTCGGCATCCGCTACATCCTAAGATATGCTTCGTGGAGCATTCAAGAGGGAAGGCCAAACTGGGCGATTGAAGCACTTTCACGGTTGTTTTTCAGGAAGCTAAAATGGCCAAATTGCCAAGCATTTTCATGGCAAGGGTTGAGAACTCGGCTGCTTCTCCTTCAGGCACACATCTTCTAATTATCTGGTCTGCACAATATTTGAATAGAAATGGCTCCTCCCAATAAAAAGAGTGGATCTTTGCGAGGAAGTATTTCTTGTCCTGTGCCTTCCATTCAGATGGGATTTCTCTTGTTGCTAAGAAATTGGCAATGTGAGCATACCATGGAGCATTTTCTACTAGCAACAGGGACTTCTCCCAAATTCATCATCGATCGGGAGGACTCGTGAGTGTCAGGTGCTATGGTCGGCCTCGGGAGAGATGGTCTCTGGTCACAACATTCCTTACCCCTTTTGTCTTTAATCTACATAACTTAAATTCCTGAGCAAAAGGACCCATCTAATAAGCCCAGCTTTGCATTCCGTTTGGTAAGGAGGTACTTCATACAATGATTCAAAAATAATGATGTCTCACGATCCCACAAAGTATGCACTAAATTTTCATAGCATGTACTCACCTGCTAGCAACTCCTTCAGGGTAAGCAGTAGTTTCTCTCAGGCTTCTTTAAAGTTTTGCTTGCATAGTAGACCACATAGGGTTTCCCATCTTCTTTCTATCCAAGAACTGCTCCGATAGCAAGATCACTTGCATCACACATGACCACAAAATGAAATTCCATTTTGGTGCTCTCATTATAGGTGTAGTGGTCAAGTGAGATTTGAGCTCTTCAAAGCTCTTTTAGCTGGATTCACTCCACACAAATTTGGCATCCTTCTCCAATAGCTCATATAGGGGTTTGGAAATTTTAGAAAAATCCTTGATGTACCTCCTGTAGAACCCTGCATGCCCAAGGAACTGTCTCACTGCCTTCACACTTATGGGAGTTGGTAACTTAGCACCGCCTAAACTTTGGCCTGGTTTACTCTAACTTTGTCGGGAGATAACATGCCCAGAAGATCCTCGATTCACCATAAATGGCATTCCCAGCTTTAATTCGTTTTTTCAATGCATCGACGGAGCACGTCTGTCGGGTCGATATTCTCTAAAAATTATCACCATATAAGGTGATATCATACATATATAACTCCATAATGCGCTCCACCAAATCGTTGAAAATGCTAAGCTTACACCTGAGCGGCAGTATCGCAAAGGCCAAAGGGCACCCTTCTAGAGGGCATAATGCCCAATGGGCAGTGAAGGTTTTCTCGTCTTCGATAAAGAATCTCAATCTGAAAGTATCCAAATGACCATCCAAGAAGCAAGAGAACGGGAGTCCTGGAACCCTCCCGCAAGTTGATCAATGAAGGGTAAAGGAAAATGATTTTTTCTTGTCACTTCATTCAATCTTCTGTAGTCAATGCATACCCTCCAACCTGTGGTAAGGCTGGGCACATCCTCCTTTTCATTTTCAACAAAGGGTCACCCCGATTTCTTCGGGAACAACCCGAGTTAGACTCACCCAAGTACTATCGTGAATGGGGTAAAATGGGATAACCTACAAGAGCTTGAGAACTCAAGGCGCACCACTTCAGATACGTGATCTCGTATGCCTCTATAGCGGTCTCACTAGCTCGGGCTTCGCTTCCGTGCATATAAGGATGAGTGTAAACAAAAAACTAACTTTTAAATCGGAAATTCTTCCATCAATGGCTTCACACCTCCCGAGGGTTTCAAGACTTTCCTCTTCGCAGGTATTTAGCAGTGAAGAAATCACCACTAGGCAGTGGTTATCCGCATCCAAGAATGCATATTTCAGCTCTGCAGGAAGTGGTTTGAGGTTTTATGCTGTCTCCACTGTTATTGTCCTCTTCAGTTAAGAAATGAAGGATTTCTCCATTTTTCCTCCAAGATCCATGCACTGCACAAGATTTTGTAGTATCCTGTAATTCATCAGCAACTTCTCCTGGTTCCTCTGTCAACTCCTCTTGTAGTTGTTGTAGCTGATACTGTTCACCTAGAATGGCATCAATATGACAAACTTGTTCCTAGTCTTCTTCCACGTGGGGCATGAAGCCAGTCAAGGGAAAATATTAAGTTCCAGCTTGTCATATTCCCAAATGTTAACCGATTATCTATTCCACTGATGACGATTCAAGTAGCCAAGAATGGCCTCCCAAGGATGATGGGCACATAATTGGGTCCCTCTGCAATCGGCTCTGTGTCAAGAACAACAAAATCTAAAGAATAATATAATTTGTCCACATGTATCAAGACATCCTCAACAAGGCTCTCGGGAATTTTATCGATTTTTCTCGCTAGATAATACGTATCGTAAGAGTTTCCAAATCCTCCCAAACCCAACCGCTTGTAACCGAATAAGGCAAGAGGGTCGGCACCGTCCCTAAGTCCAATAAAGGCCTCTCTACACAAGTTCCAATTCAATATTCACCGAGATGGTAAGACAACCCGTGTCTTTATACTATTAGGTCTTCAGATCGATAATGGCACCGAATTGCTCACAGGAAGGTTTTCTATCAATATTCAACCTCTTTCACTATGCACAAGTCCTTAAGAATTTAGCATAGGTCAGACTTGTTTAATCATGTTTAACGCGGATGTCGACTTCTTCACCTCGCCTCAAAGACTTCTAGAATTTCAAATTTGGTTGATAGCCTACTTCGCCTTTAGTGCGCTCGAGGAAAAGGTGGGGTGGTGCTCTCTCACTCGCACCTTCTTTAATTATAATTCTTCCTGCACGCTTCCTCTCCTTCTTCGCCTCTTAGCGGTGTGGGCACAGTCGCTTCAATTTGTTTACCACTTCAAAGTGATAACGCTTTACTCCATCTATCCCGGGAGTCGTCTCACTGTAAGAGCTTACTTCATGGACCTCTCGATTGTGCTGTGTCCGGGAAGGAATTTTCCTTTTCCCGCATTCTAGTTAGTTAGCCTATTAATTGAATATTACAGGTTATCAAATTTTTTAGCAATATAAGACTGCAGGTTTTCGATTTTCTTGTTCAAAGTGCTCTCCACTGTGTTAATTTTTAGATTGGGTTTCGATATTCACTACTTTTCGTCTTAATTACAAACCACTGAACCACTTTACTCAAGTTCATAGCCTAATCAACTGGAGATGATGATGGTGGTGGCTGTGTTTAAGAAGAGGAACCATACCGTTGTCAGGCAACATAAGTACATGGGGGAGGCTTTGCTCGTGAGAGTAGTTAGATGGTTCTCCACCAGGTTATAGCGTGCCGGCCAGATTGTGGTATCATCGGGTCGGTGGCTTCAGATTGACCCAAAACATTAGCTTGCTCATCTAACATGTCCCTCATTGAAGGAACAGTTGGGAAATTCTCTCCTAGGTGTTCAATAGACTGACAAATGAAACAAAGGTTGTTGGGCATAGGTGTCTCAGCCACTGTTCGCACCTCATGTTGATTTCTCATTTCTAGCTCCTCTAAACTTCTAGCTAAGGTTGACGGTTTTGCCTTCACCTCCATGTCTTCCGAGAGGGAATACATGCCCCCCCTCGAGCTGGTTACAGGCCTCATTCTCTCAACTTCTCTTGGGTTAGGTTCATCCCAAGCCTTGGATGTCTCTGCCACATAGTTTAGGAAGTCCATAGCTTCTTCTGGATTCTTGCTTAAGAAGTCTCCTCCACACATTGTTTCCAACAATTGTTTCATGGCGGGGGACATTCCATCATAAAAATGGTTGACTAGCAGCCATGTGTCAAAACCATGGTGAGGACAGGCACTGAGGGTTTCCAAGTATCTTTCCTAGCATTGGTAGAATTTTTAATTTTCGTATGTTGCAAAAGTGTAGATTTGCCTCTTCAGATTGTTAGTTCTATGTGTGGAAATTTTTTTTTTTAAGAACTCAGCATGCATCTCATTCACTTCGAACGGTCTCGTCTCGTGAGAGTTTGAGCCAAATCTCGGGCTTTATCCTTCAAAGTCGAGGAAAAATTTTTAGCCTCATTAAGTCTAAATTGATAAAGATCCTCTTTAAAGGTGCTGCATTTCAAAGTCCCTTGATATGTTAATAGGGGGTTCTAACTCCATACCATGGAAGGTGGGGAGTAGTAAAACGTAGGCATGACAACTTCATGTCCTCAATGGGAGGCACACGCATGAGGGTGCACTCACTCGTGAGGGCGTGATGTGGTCCCTCATGGACCTATATACATCGGGAGGTTCCTCTGCTTCCTGCTGGCTTTGTCGCCTTCTGGGTGGGGCTCCATTTGGTCACCGTCTGGGTTCAATCTATAATTGTTCTTGCGGAATACTAATTTAATCTCGCATGTCAGATTCTATCCCACTGGAACATAAACTCCTATATGAAAAACATAGCATACCAACAAGAAACAAAAGCCAGGCTACCAAAAAGGGGTTATTGTTAGCTAAAAGAAAAATGTATATGGACAGTAAAAATAATTGAATTAACTCAAGAATTAACTCCTGTGAAGAACGGTTATTAGGCTCACCAAGATTTGTGATGATGATCACAAGTGTTAAATAGTTCATTATTTGCACTAAGGCACCATCCCCTGCAACGATTCCATTTGATTCGTAGCCAGTAGGGTATCCGAAATCAACAAAATTTATACCTAATTCCCTCCTACTGCAGAAGATTGCTACCGCAAAGATGGGCTCTAGGGTCTAAATCACGTGGACGGGTTTTCTTGCACAAATGACTTGGTACAGATCAAATTTGTTTCTTTGGATTTTGGAGTTTTGTAAAAACTGTGGATTATGATGGTTGAAAACTGAAAAATAAAATGAAGTAGAAATGTAGAAGAAATCTCCTTGAAGTATCAGGCTACTAGGTTTGGGTTCTAATGGTAACTGAGGGGTTCTTGGGCCCTCTTCCTCGCGTTGGGGAGGATGACCTATAGTCATTTCCCGAACCGATTCTTCTTTTGGCTATAAACCCTGGACCCCTAATAGTTCCTTTTGAAAGATAGCATTTATTGGGCATTAATGGTCTCAAATAGTGAAAACTTATCTCCTTAACCCACCTTCCAGCGACTAATAAATGACAACTACCGAATCTAAGTGGATCTAAAAATAAGCATCCACTGAACCCTAAAAGATTGCTAAGTACAGGTCATTCAAAGTGTGTCTAAGGGATTTGAACCTAGGGTTAGCAGGAGACATGTAAATGACAGTAAACACAGACGTTAAAAACATGAGAACCCTCTGTTTACCTTAGATCCTTTGCCTAATAGCCATCCCATTCAAGGATGTGTTTTAGCTTACCATCCTCCGAAAGGTCATCCCCGCAGAGTCGGAATACAAACAAGAAACAAGAGCATATCTGCTGAAAGCTCGCCAACACACTGATTCAAGATCACTATATGCAAAGATATTATACCTCCCATAAATAAAATTACAAAAAGATGATCTGTCACGCATTAAAATGAAGAGCAATTCAGAAAACACCAAAATTGTACAAAAACAAACTGGCAAAAAGGCGGAGGACACCAAGAAGGTTAAAAATTCGCAGTATCGTGAAATTTCGCAGCCCTTGTGAAATTGCAAGGGTTTTGCTTTTAATCTTCTTCTGCCTTCTGATATACAGCTCTGAGTTTAACTTGGATTCTTCATAATTGAGCTAACTCAAGAACTTTGGCATGATTAGCTTGAAAAAACTACAAAATTTGCTACAGAATGTGATCAGTAGTATAGCTAGGACCTCAACATGTCAGTCGGGTTAATTAAGTTGATTATTATATAAAAAGTACTCAAAACCTACAATAAACAGGGTTCAAAATAGTACTATTTGGGTAATAATCAAGTACCAAAGTGCTGTTGGAGTACCAGTGGAGTTTTGGTACCAGTACCACACTAGCAAGACAGATCAACATGCCATCTTTGTGATTTTATGAATTTTGATCTCGTGCAAGTGGCACGCCGTCTTTCATTCCCACTTCGAGATCACTAATGTGGATTGTATTTAAGCCCACTTTAGGGGCAGAATTGGGGAGTTCAGATGTTCTAGGGTTTTTGCTCTCACTTTTGGAGTTTTTCTCATATTTTCTAGGGTTTTCTAGAGTAAAGTAGCTAGTTTCTTCTGACTCCTAGTTTTGAACATTTGTAATCTTTCAATTGGTTTTATAGCTTGACACTCATTGAGGGAACTCTGCGTTTTTTATATTTCAACCTTGCAATTGAAGTGTTATTTCTCCATTCACATTTACTATTAGTAGTCCAGCAATTATGAATCAATTCTCAGTTTTAATGGAGTTCTAAACCTACATGATAGGGTTCGAAGGGTGGAAACTCATCCCCTTCAAGGTAACAACACTCAGTTCCTCTCTTGTGCTTCAATGGGATTTGTATGATATTAAACACTTGCTAAAATTCTTATAAAACCTTAGTTTGGCATCTTCTTGACAACTTGTGAACGAGAAATTCTTAGTACACGTTGTGCTTGATCTCAAATGCAATTTAAGAGTCCAATCAAATCGTCTAAGCAAGCATTTGATATCATTTATTTATTCTTTGTCTTACAAAATTTTTTAAAGTTATATCCCACATCGAAGACCATTCATCAATGGCTCCTAGATGAGAATGTAAGTAAGAGGTGGGTGTTACCTAGTTGGTGGAGAGCGGAACCTTAGGATCCTATCATTCGCCCTTCTCATTTTAAAATAGTCTAAGTCAATTGATTAACAAATCAATCAATTAAAACCCCCCATATTTTACTTTATTTGCACATTCATTGGATAATAACCCTAAGGATCATCTAGGAAACCACTCCCTGTGGAAATGACCTGTGGACTCTCACAATATTATAATGCTGACGACACGCTCCTATACTGGGGCATAATTTCAAAGATGATGAAATGTATGAAGCATTTTCATGCTAGCTTTCCGAGGAGTGGCGAGCACTCTAGTTGATCCAGAGAGAGCTAGTGGTAATTTGAAATTGCATTGAAAATCCGGTACGTTCTCTACCTTTTTCTTTTAATTCTATTCAGAGATAATATATAGACACCACCAAATGGGGTAATATTTGGCATGTCGGGCCGGGGGCTTCGTGACAAGCAATGTCGACTTGTAAGAGTTATACCTTAAAGACATCTTGAAGATTCCATAGTAAGAAGTTTGTTTCTAGAAAACCCTAATCCTCAAATGGAACACCTCGGAAATCAACAAACTCATTTCAATCCAAATGACCAAGGGTTACCTGGTAACCCATAAAGACCCTATGAGCCTCCACGACAAGGAGATGGTAAGCCGCACCCCCTAATCCCCGGCAATGAGGGGGAAATATTAATTTTCAGAAAAATCAATATCGAGCTCCCCCTGCCCCTTTACCTAATGTGGAAAGGACCCTTCAAGAGATTCTGCAACCTTAAAGAACCACAACAAACTCATGTATTCGCCTCCCTGAAAAGGCTAACCAATTCCTTATGAAGTCGGAGATGATTTGTCTTTTCCCTGCGTATCAAGGGGTCGATTATGAGAACCCCTACTCATTCATGAGATTTGAGGATGTTCATAAAGGCTTCTTTCCACAGATCACCCTCCATATAATTCGTATGGTTTTATTCCCAATTTCTCAAAAGGAAAAGGCCTACTGCACGCACTAATGCACTCATACGAGCAGTCCAAAACTTTTCTGAAAAACCGGGTGAACTTTTTGCTATTGTATGGGAAAGATATAAGGACCTCCTCCACACTCTCCCTCATCATGGTTTGGATGTTGGAAAGATTTTTGTATATTTTCACCAAGGACTTTCCCTAAATAACAAACAATACATCCAAATGATGTGTGCAGGGGAGTTCTATGAGAAAAGCTCTAGGGAGGCTGTGCAATTTTTTAATACAATAGTAGAAAATGCTCGAACTTAGGAGACTAATACCTCCCTAGATACTGCTAAAGTGCATAGTACACCTACAGGAGGAGGAATACATCACTTAAGAGAGAGTGATGACCTGCAAGTGAAAATAGCCAATTTAACTAGGAAGTTAGAGGCCATCAAATTGAAAAAAGTGAATGAGGTGACTGTTGTACCCAAGGTACCTTCGATTCCTATGGGATCTGGAGTGGAGGAGTCATGCATCATTTGCGATGACCCCACTCCTATCTCAACCATTAACTCCATTTTAACCTTCCTCAAGTCAAGGGAGCAATCCAAATAGAGCAAGCTAATGCTCTTAATTACCAAAGGAAGCCCTTCAACACTCCATACTCTTAAACTTATAATCCAGGGTGGGGTAAGCACCTGAACTTCAGTTGGAAGAATGGGAGAGGCCAAAACCATTTTCCAAATAACCAAGACCAGAACTTCCAAAACCAAGGCTTTTCAAATCAAGCCCCTCAATTTCAAAATCAAGGTCCTCAAGGATCCCTGCAAATCCTAACCAAGGGTTTCACCCCTCTCCTAAAGGGAATCAAAATCAACAGCTTTACCAACCTCCACATAAGAAAAGTTTGGAGGACATTGTGACACAGTTCATCCAAGCTCAACAATCCACTAACACTGAATTTCGAATTGCCTTAAATGATGTGAGATCCCAAATCACTAAGTTCACCTCTTATATGGGAAATTTTCCGAAAAAACTCCTTCTCGAACAATCAAAACCCTCAAGGTCAAAATAGTGTTGGAATCTCAAGTCCAAACGATGTAAGTTTTGAACATTGCATGGCTATCACCACTCTTCAAAGTGGAAAAACAATTGATAAAACCATTCAGCCTAAATAATTTTCCAAAGAAACAACAAAAGATTTTCAAAATGAACCACTAAGGGATAATGATGTGTCTGACAAGCCTCATGTTCCTGGGACAGATGTTGTTGATGTTGAGCTAGAAAAGATAAATATACCCATGTCCCTCCTACTCCATACCCTCATAGGTTGAGGGCCCCTAAGAAATTGAACAATCATTATGAAATCTATGAGTTTTTCAAACAGGTTAAGGTAAACATTCCCTTATTGGATGCCATAAAGCAAATTCCGTCATATGTCAAGTTCTTGAAAGACTTGTGTACTGTGAAAAGAAAGTTAGGTGTCAACAAAGATGCATTTATGACTGAACAATCCATCTCTTTGATTAGGAACAACTTGAAATCTGAAGATGCAGGAAGGCCCACTATTTCCATAGTGGTGGGAAACTCGAAATTGGGACATGCTCTAGTGGACTTGGGAGCAAGTGTTAATTTGTTTCCATTCTCGATATGTGTTGAGCTAGGTTTAGGAGAGTTAGAGCCTACTAATATTACTCTTCAGCTAGCTGCCTGTAGTGTGAAAATTCCTAGAGGTATAGTGAAAGACGTATTGGTGCAAGTGGACAAGTTCTACTTTCCTATGGATTTTGTTGTTCTTGACACTCAAACTATGTCAAATCAAGGGACTCAGTTTCCAGTGATTCTTGGTAGGCCCTTATTGGCCATCGCCAATTCCATTATACACTGTAGAGGAGGACTAATGACGTTATCTTTTGGTAACATGACTATTAATCTGAATATCTTCAATGTCATCAAGGAGATAGGGGATGATGGGGACGTCTATGAGGTAAATATGATAGAATCTGTTGTGCAAAACTACATAGATCATGTTCCATTTGATGACCCTCTCAAGTCTTGTCTAGTAAGCCCAAGTTGTGGTGAGGAGGTAACCACATACGAATTGGAGTTTCTGCACTCCATAATTGAGCATGGTGAGGTAATGGAGGCAAATGGGTGGGCACTAAGATTTGAAAATTTGCCACCAATTGAGGATAGAGTATTACCTTCGAAAGAGAAACCACCTAAGCTTGAATTGAAACCCTTACCATCGCATCTCAAGTATGCATTCCTAGGGGTAGAATATAGTTTCACGGTAATCATATCCTCCTCTTTAGAGCCAGATCAAGAGAATAAACTTTTTGAGATGTTAAGGCCACAAGCGCCTTAGGATAGACCATTGTAGATATTAAGGGAATTAGCCCCTTGATTTGCACACACAGGATTCACTTGGAAGAGGGTGTCAAACCCTCTAGACAACCACAGCGAAGGTTGAACCCAGTCATGAAAGAAGTTGTCAAGAAATAGGTCTTAAAACTGTTGGATGTAGGTGTTGTTTACCCCATCGCAGATAGCAAGTGGGCCAGTCCAACCCAAGTAGTTTCTAAGAAATCCGAGGTCATTGTGGTAGCAAATGAACACAATGAGCTAATTCTCACTCAGGTCACCACAGGTTTGAGGGTTTGTATAGACTATAGGAAACTTAATGCGGGCACTAGGAAAGATCATTTCCCTCTACCTTTTGTGGACCAAATGTTGGAGAGAGTTGCGGGGCATGAATTCTACTATTTTCTAGATGGGTACTCAGGGTATAATCAAATTGAGATAGCCCTAGAAGATTAAGTGAAAACCACGTTCACTTACCCTTTTGGTATATTTGCCTTTAGGAAAATGCCCTTCGGATTATGTAATGCACCAGGGGCCTTCCAACGGTGCATGATGGGGATATTTAGTGATATGATAGAACATATCTTGGAGATTTTCATGGACCATTTTTATGTTTTTGGAGAGTCATATGAGGGATGTCTAGAAAATTTAAGGAAATCTTAGAAAAGTGTCGGAGAATAATTTAGTCTTTGAGGCGGGAAGTGTCATTTCATGATGTTTAAAGGGATTGTGCTAGGACACATAGTGTCGAAAGAAGGAATAGAGGAGTAGATAAGGAAAAAGTTGAGTTGATCTCAACACCTCTCCTAAATTTATGCCAAGGATATCTTGTCATTCTTGGGTCATGCGGGATTTTATAGGAGGTTCGGAATTTAGGAAGGTGCATAGCACGTCCTTTGTGCAATTTTCTTGCCAAGGATGTCACTTTTGAATGGTTATAGGCATGTGAGGCAGCCTTTAATAAATTGAAAACTATGTTAGTGTCAACTCCTATCATGCGATCCCCTAATTGGGACCTCTCTTTTGTGATCATGTGTGATGCTAGTAATTATGCCATAAGGGCTGTATTAGGGTAAAGGGAAGATAAAAAATTATTTTTGATCTATTATGCTAACAAGACTCTAAAATCCACTCAATTCAATTATACAACTACGGAAAAAGAGTTCTTGGCTATGGTCTTTGCCCTAGAAAAGTTCAGGTCTTACAACGCAGGGTCCTCGTAACCATTTTCCTAGCGATCATGCGTATTGGAAGTACTGCTCTCTAAGCCGGATACTAAGCCTCGTCGACTAGTGGATCCTACTTTATCGAAATTTAATCGACCGTGGAATGAAGGGAGTTGAGAATGTAGGTAGCTGACCACCTTTCGTTTAGTTTCAGAGACAACCACAGAGGAAGATGCGCGCCAGCGACACTTCACGATGAGCAAATTTTTGCTCTTGTGCACTACCCATGGTATGTAAACATAGTAAATTATCTAGTAAGGATAGAATTCCATCTAATGGACCTCGGCAAATTTTTTGGTGGACATAGAAAATACTATTTTGATGACCTATGTTTGTTTAATCTTGTCGATCAATTGATGAGATGTGTGTATCCGTGTGATCAAATTGGTACTCACATACATCGTCCCGAAGCATGGAGGGCATTTCTCCACATGAAAAAGCAGCCCGGCAAAATCCTGCAAGTCGGTTTTTATTGGCCCTGTCACGCCCCCAATCCCGGTCCGACCCGATTGGCGAATCTGAACCGGTTTCGGGGTGCGAAACCATATACTGGGACTCTTTATTTATTTATTTATTATTATTAGTTTTTTTTTTTCAGAGCTTAACTTATACCTGTGGGTATACAAATAATTTTTGTAATAACCAAAAGTCATTCACATATACAAAGGAGTTACCATGGAGTGGTATCCATTAAAATCTCTACACATATGCTAAGTCCCAATTATTTATGCAATTACTTATACATGTACATATCTAATACAAACATGAAGTGCGGAAAAGTCTTTGAGTGGCTTTATCTACGAGATATTTTGTCTGGTGTGGGAATGTCACAATCCTCTTTATCTCCTCTTCGGTACCTACACGGATTGAACACCGTGCTAAACTACGCTTAGTGGGAACATATAAACGATAACGACCAATAACAATAATCGTAGTCACTATCTTTTACATTTACTTATGCATATAGCAGGCCTATTCTTATGTGACTTCTAACTCATCATATCATACATGTAGATTTTTATTCCTTTGATTCATATCATTATCTTGTTCATATTACTTTCTGTGTCATATGTATTTTACAGGTTGTCACTCATATCTACTACATGTATGATAGATCCAAATCATATTAGTAAACTTATACGTATACAATAGCAATTCAGAACAAATCAAATCATATCAATTTCATACGAGTTCAAATTAGACTAATACCAATACATATTAGACTCTTTATCACTATCACGACCGAAAATAATTCTACAAATCAATACTTTAAAGTGTTTCGTGATCTGATTTACATTAAATCCTTAGTTTCGTTTTATTAATTTTCATTTTCAAAGTGTCGCGGCGATCCTGCTTGACCGATTAGGCGGATCAGGCGGGCGGTTTACTCCGGCGTTTAAATCAAAACATTTATTTTGTCTTATTAATTTTTTCTTTTCAAAGTGTCGCGACCAGATCCCGACTTGGTTGGCGGATCGGTAGGCCGGTTACTCGAACATTTTTTCAATTATCTTTCCAAAACATTTGTTTATGTTGTCCATTTAGACATTTTTAATTCTGAAAGCACTTTTTTGGGCAATCCATAAGCACTTATAATTTCAGACCCTTAACATTTACATTCAACAAAATGCATTTACAAAATGATGGCTTTACTATATCCGTGTAATGTAAAGATACTTAACCAATACAATTTTAATGTCATTTTAAACATAGGTTAGTGATTTCACATATAGCTATAGAATTCGACATCCACGACAGATTCAGTTTGTGAATCCTGCCTGTTTGTCATTCAGTAGCAATGTGATTTCACGTTTAATAATACCGTCTCACATAAGGCTATAGAAGTCGACATTACGGCAATTCGCCTGGCGAGATCTGTGCGTTTGTCGATACATTAGCAATGTGATTTCGCATTTCTGATTATGATTCACTTTAACTATAAAATTGACATTCATGACAGATTCAGTTGCTGAATCTATGCATTTGTCATTAATTAGCAATGTGATCTGCATTCAATATCACCATCTCACATTTGGCTATAGAATTAGGCATTCCACGGCGGATTCACTTAACGAATCACATGCATTTGTCGTCGGTAGCAATGTGATTTCACATTCTGAATGATTCACTTTAACTATAAATTGACATTCCGCGACAGATTCAGTTGCCAGATCTGTCTGTTTGTCATTCAGTAGCAATGTGATCTCGTATTCAATTATTACCGTCTCACATTTGGCTATAGAATTCGACATTCCGCGACGGGTTGGTTGTTGAATCCACATGCATTTGTCGATCGGTAACAATGCGTTCGCGCTTAATTATTATCATCTCACATATGGCTATAGATTCGGCATTCCACGACGAATTCAGTTGTTGAATCTGTCATATACGTCGTCCCGGTAGCAATGTGATTTCACATTAGTCAAAATCTGATTTACCTTCGCAAGCGAATTCGGTTGGTGAATCCGTCATCTTCGGTCATTCAATGATACATTTCAAATCAATTTACTTTTATCGCATTAATTTAACATCGTTCAAATACATGCACACATGCATACGTGTGACAGACATTTCGAATAACAATCATTCAAATCAATATATATATATATATATATATATATATATATATATATATATATATATATATATATATATATATATATTACAATTAGCATTCATAACCGATCATAATCGCATTTCAATTCCAATATCACTTTCGTATTATCCTTTCAAAGATATATTCAATCTATGTACACATTTCATATACTCATTCCGCATTATACTCGTTTCATCCTCATTCACGTATACTCATTTTATGTATACTCATTCATGTGAGAAGCTACTCACGTGCCTCATTCCTATACTCATTCATATTCTCATTTACGTATACTCGCTTCATTTGTTATCATTTCCTAGTTATATGTATTAATAATCATATATCACTTAACCTCATTATGATTGCATGACATGTTGCTCATGTTCACAATCATGTTTCAGTCGCTTTCATTTTCATTTTCCATAATCATTTTCATGTTTCCTTAGACACATCTTTGCATTTTCATTTTCTACATTTTCCTTGTTTCATGCCTAGCCATATGGCACTTCATAATTCTGTGAAGTATGATGTATGTGGAATCACACATCATTCATATATTCTTATTCCTATATGAATCTACTTTACTTAGGAAGTGGAATCAATCCTATCGGATCATCCAAACTAAAGTTATGGCATTTTCATGCCAACTAGTCATTTTACCGATTACCCTCGGGACTGTTGGTATTACTCATTTTTCCAGGGTCTTAACTTCATATTTGACTCGGATCATTATCATTTTCAAGTAAGGACATCTGTAGGGTTCTGTTCTGACGGATCACCATTTCGGATGCAGAAACTCAGAGTTACATCCGAAACAACCGGACTACTCTATGTCCAAAGCTGATGCAGGAATTTTTTCTTGCACATGGCCCCAATTGAGTGGGTGCAGACACTTAGGATCAGAATTTGATGATGCCTTCTCTTTAAGTTTGGTTCTCCCTTGAAGTCTATTTTACGTAGCCACTTGAATCACTCAAATCGGATAAGAAATGAGAGTTATGGCCAAAATCACGAACTGGTGGCCAGGGAAGCGAACGAGGTTATGCGGTACATGTCTAACATGTACCGGTACAAGTTGGCCAAAAACGACCAAAACACAAGTTGTACCGGTACAAGTCTCCGAAAAGTGCCCAGAATGTGTATTTTCTCCCATTTTTCATGCACTTTTCCATCCCAAACCAAATCTATACTTCATATACACTTCAAAATATTCAATTCATCTTTTAACACCGATTATCCTCAAATCATCTTTGATGGATATCTTTCATCAAAACCTTTAAGTTTTCTCCCAAAAACACTTAATATAGGTCATAACCCAGCACACATATAAATACAAGGATTTGTTAGGGTTTGTTCTTGACTGGCTGCCTTGCAGTTAATCGATAGATCAACCTGAAGGGAGGATTCCATGTTTTCTTTTTACATTTGGGGTTTACCGCGCCTCCCGTGTCTGGTGGTGGGATAATCTATCAAACCACAGAAAGAAATCAATTTCCAACGAGAAACTCATGTTGGGATGAACTTTTATCAAACCACAGGTTTGGGGCAAACCATTAACAAACAAAACCAAGGATCCATGCAATCAAGTCCATACTCAAAGTTAGTAGTTATACCTTGTTGGCTTGATCTTGGCTCCTCCATCTTCTTCCTTACCCTTGACTTTTTCTCCTCCTAAATGAGAGACCAACTTTGGTCTTTCAAAACCAATGTTTATAAGGCCTTGTTTGGCCCTCAACCCATTTTGGGTTAAGTTTCATTAATTAGCACTAAGCCTTTCAACTCTTAGCTATTGTATTCAAGTTTCCTTTATTTCATTTGGCCTCGGAAACTCATCAATTCATGTCTTTTAGGCCCCTTTTGGACAAATTACAATTTTGTCCTTAAGTTTAACTTCCAGGGTCTCTGCGTTTCTATATTTCACATTTAACTCACAAAGCAAATTATGCTTACAAATACCCTTTAAACGCCGAAACTTGACAGGGTATATTTTAAAATTATTACAGGCCCACTATTTTCAAAGAATGCTTTGGCTTTTGCAAAACTTGTGCTCGATGCCAACAATTAGGAGGATCCTGAACATGATGCACTCTTTATTTTAATTATTGAGATTTTCGATTGTTGGGGTTTAGACTTCATAGGTCCCTTCCCCTCTTCATGTGGGTACCTTTACATTTTATTGGCAGTTGATTATGTTTCTAAGTGGGTGGAAGCCATTCCATCGAAGCCCAATGACCTGAGTTATTTTGAAATTTTGGAAGAACATATTTTTCTTGCTTTGGAATGCCTAAATACGATCATTAGTGATGGTGGGCTCCATTTTTTATGTAGACCTTTTAAAATCTGTTAAAAAATTAGCCAAGCGTCTGACAAAGTTTCCATGAAACACCACCCGTAGACCCGATGGCCAAACCAAGAACTAGCGATAAAGGTAAAACACATTTTGGAAAGGCAGTTACACTTAATCGCAGGATTGGTGGCCCGATTAACGGTGCTCTTTAGACCTCTGCTTGGAAATACTAGCTTTAAGACTATTCTTCGTATGTCTCCCTATAGGTTAGTTTATGGCAAGACATGTCACCTCCTAGTGGAAATGGAGTACATAACATATTGGATCATTAAAACTCTTAATTTTGATTTGGCTAAGGCAGGTAAATACGGATCTGCGGATGAGCAGGCTCGATGAATTGGAGCGTGGTCATTATGAAGGCTTCATTACAAAGAGAAGGTCAAACTCTTCCATGATGAGAACATCATGGGAAGACCTTTGAACTACTCCCACCAAAAGGTCTTGTTGCCTGACTCTTGATTGCACATCCTTCGGGTAAACTACAGATTACAGATGGAATTTGGGCCTTTCATTGTCGAATGGTACACTACATATGGTGTAGTGGAGATTGAGAATCCGGAGAATGAGAAACTCTTTAAAGTCAATGGTCAACGCTTAAAGCCATTTCTAGAGAACTTCGATCGCTAGGAGAGAATTGAGGAATTGGTAGATCCGGTCTACCAGGATGTCCCATCAGCGTAATCTCTGTCTTACCTTTTGTATATAGCTTTTCTTTTCTTTTTCATGCATTCCTTTACTTTTTATTCATTTCGTTCTTTTTTTGTGCTTTTATAAAGGAGAGTCTGACCCTTTTTTCGCATTCCCTCTTTTCTCCCAATGGAAACTAGTGTTTTTTGCCCTTCTTTATAGTATGTGATGTGTATCCTTCAATGCATTGAGGACAATGCTTATTTATGTGGTGGGGGTGGGCATACACTACACTAGTGTTTAAAGCCATTTAAATGCATGCTATTTGGTTTAAGTGCATGCAATTTTTTTGATTTTCGGCTTTCTTGAGAATGGTACTTGACCCTTGATGTATGCAGCCACATGACCTTATGTATGCACTCCCATGGTTTCACGCACATTACCGATATGACATGCACAACACTTTTTTTTTCATATTTGGGACCATATTCACCCAATTCTTTTCTATTCTCCAAAGTTAATCTAGACTTGTATCATTCTCGTTCATAAATTACACAAGTCATTGATTTCCTTTCCCAAGCTCATTTTTTGCTTGCTATTGCTTTAGCCTGTGCATTTTTAGCATTCCCATGTTAACTGCATGCATCTTATTCCTTGAGGAATATCCATACGTAGTTGAAAGATGATTTTAGGCCATATTTTCTCTTTTAAACCACAAATCATCTTTGAATCATCCATTGAACACCTTCTGACCATAGAGGTTACGATTACGATTTCAAACCTTAGGATTCTTGACCACTTTGAGTAAGCTTTCTGAGTTAGATGGCTCCAAAGTAAGTGTGAGTCTTGAAATTATGAGTACCTGAAGTGGGGAAGCCTGAAGTAAGAGTTTTTGGGGGAGGATTGAGCGGTCTGAGAAGCGAGTGTACATTGAAATCCAAAAGTAGGGGCACACGGAAAATTTTGCATAGTGAATCTTGGTACCACTCCTAATTAGTGCGTCTTAGGAGTTTAGTTGATACGTGCAATTAATGCCAGGTACCACATAATGAAAAAATGGTACCAAATTGTGCAAGTGCCACTTGGGTGTAATAGACCATTTGAAAAGCCCTGCCTCTCATTTTTTGAACCATTCATATTCCCTCTAACCTATATAAGAAAACCCAACCACAACTTCTCTTCACGGCCAAGCAAGCCACTAACTCAAGCGGTTTCCTCAGGTTCACCATCGATCATTGAGGCATGTGGATTCTTCTCGCGCAGACTTGAAGAGTGTTGGAATCGTGTGGGTAAGTGATTCTCGTCCTCAAGCTATAGCAACCTAGATGGTTTTGCACTGTGTTAGTATGGATTGTTTTGGTCGGCTTTAGGTTGTGGTTTATGCTTGGTTTCTTCAGGCGATGCGGTATGAGCAGTATGGGGAGGAAAGTTTTGAATGATTTGGAAGAGATTGAGTCGAATATTGTTGGAGATGGAGTTAGTGGGAGAGATTTTGTGTGTGTGGGCCATTCTTGCAATATTCTCTATCTTGGCCATATCTGTAAAGAGACAAAGAACATGGGAAAGGAAAGGCCCTTAGGCTCTTCTATGGTGAGCTATTAAAAAAGAAAGAGCCTTGTCGTGTGGCTGTGAAAAAGGGTAAAGGAAGCGAAAGAATACATTCATGGGCGAGGAAGAAAGTGAGAGTGAAGATGAAGAGATTGAGCTATGTTTCTTTGAATCCTTGGAATCAGGCGAGAAAAGTGGAGTCCGATCGATTGAAGACGAGGTTTCAAGCGTGGCGAGGATGAAAGTGAAACATTTCTTTTACTCATCCTAATTGATGCAGTTATTCAGGTTGAATTTGCGATTTGTTGGAGAGGTAAGCTATCTGCCATCCATTGTTAGAAATTTTACTCAACTTGAAGAGAATCGAATGTGGATTCCCTTGCTAGGCTACAATCTAGGGAAGCAACTAATGGTTATACGACTCGTCCTTTAGATGTTGCATTATCTTTCTCCACACTTGTATGCCAATGACACCCGCTTGGGGGCTATTACGAGTTTGATGCGGATCTATTTGGAAACACCATGCTTGACCCGATTACCCATGGGGGTTTATGTCTGAAGAGAGTTTACTCTGGGGAAATTAAAGACTGAATATGCATTGATGAATAAGGTCATTCACAATATGTCGAGACCCAGAAATGAAAGTACTAAGCAAGGAAGAAATTCGGTTTACGTATGGGAGTGTGGAATGGAAAGTGTGATTACGCTCTGGTAATATGGTGCATATGAGGTTGCGAGAGCAGGCACATCCTCTTCTCGACCTTAGTTACAAACTTTGTGGAATATGCCGGGATAAGGGGTTCTAGTAGAGAAAAGAAGTTCTTTAAATTTGGAGACACGTCATAGTAAACATAAGCAAAAAATCGGTCGCTTCCCACTGAGGCCTCAATCGGCCACGTCCCCCATGGCTGGCCCAGACCATCATCATCGTTAGCTCCTGATGGTGGTGCATCGCTAAAGAGGATGGAGCGTAGAGAATAAAGGATGGTTCAAATGCATCTGAGAAGTAAACGGGTTAGACCTGACTCTCAAACTTGAGTCACATTCGACACATTGTTGTAGATGAGCCCCCTCCTGATTTGGAGAGTTATGTATTTAGATGATTGTGTTGATGAAGATGCATTTTCCTCGGATGGAAGAAGAGATTGGGCCCGAAGTAGTGGTATCTTGGTTTATAATAGAGATTAGTGTTAGCGATTGGGTGAGACCTCGGCCGTATCATGTCTTCCATTTGTTTTTAATAAACCTATACGTAACCGTGGTCATTACAAGATTAAAAGACCTTTTTGATTGTAGTGATGTAGGGTGTTCGTCATTGAATTCTTTGCATGGTAGATTGCTTGGTTGTGGTGAAATGTTTATAGTTTTAATGAAGTTCATTCCAGTTTGGTGATTTCATGGCATTCCGATTTCAGTATCTGTGATCCCTTATATGAAAATCTTTGTTTTGTAAAAGTTTGTTATTTTGTCTACTACACGTGGGACTGTTGGTGCTCATTTAAGTTCAGGTGGTTGCATATTCTATTAAGTTATAGTACTATGTTCATGTTTGCTCTATTTGGGAATCTTGCAATTCCTGACTGCTCCTTAGTGCACTTTGTTAAGCCTCTTAGTCGGTGAGCGTTACAGATTCGAATCTTGTAGGGGTAGCGAGAGATGTAAGTTAAGGGTGTGTTAGATACACAAAAGTGTGTCATTTACATGGGTTTTAAGCCTCATCTCATGTTTTCTTTTCGTTTTGTGTAACAGAATAGGTGCTTTTGACCTTTTCTCTGTTTTTATGTATTGTGCGAGGTTGTTCGTGTCCGATTGCACATTTTTAGTGGTTGGTTCCAAGTGGAACTGTGAATGCCGTGCAGATAGAGTGAATATAGATACTAAAGTCTTTGTTAAAGTATGGGTGGGTTTTGGTACCGATATGCACTAATTGGTATCGGTACCAACATACGATCTTTATTAGGATTTAAGAGATTTTGATCTTGATGCAAGAGGCACGCTCAAATGCGCAGTTCACAGCAGAATCTTAATGTGGATTGTATTTAAGCCCACTTTAAGGGCAGATTTGGGGAGTTTGGATGTTCAAGGGTTTTGGCTCTCACTTTTAGAGTTTTTCTCATATTTTGTAGGGTTTTCTAGGGTAGAGTAGCTAGTTTCTTCTGACTCCTAGTTTTGGTTTGTTGTATTCTTTGATGGGTTTTTATAGCTTACTTTCGTTAGAGACTCTAGTTTTTTACATTTAACTATTACAATTGAAGTGTTATTTCTCAATTCACATTTCTTATTAGTGTTCTAGCAATTATGAATCGATTCAGTTTTATTGGAGTTCTAAACCTCAGTGATAGGGTTCTAATATTTGAGCTCATCCCTTCAATGTGTAGCATCAGTTCTCTTGTGCTTTAATGGATTTGTATGATATTAAACACTTTAAAAAATCGTATAAAACCTTAGTTTAGCATCTTCTTGACAACTTGTGAGCAAGAAATTCTTGGTACACGATTGTATGATCTCAAATGCAATCTAAGAGTCGATCAGGAATTATGCGAACGAAGCATTTGATATCTTTCATTTATTCTTTGTCTTCTGAAAGCTTTTAAAAGTTATATCCCCATCGAAGCCCATTCATGATGGCTCTAGATGAGAATGTAGTGAGAGGTAGGTGTTTTCTGGTTGGTAGAAATGGAAACCTTAGGATCTGTATCATTCACCCTTCGTTTTAAATGATCAAGTGAGTAGATTAACAAATCAATCAATCAAACCCCGAGATTTTACTTTATTACACATTCATTGGATAGAAATCCCTAAGGAGGATCATCTGAAACCTCCTGTGAAATGACACATGGACTCCCGATATAATGCTGAGACATCGAGTTCCTAAGCAGGATAATTTAAATCCCACCTGTGATAAATGACATAAAAGCCAAGTTTATAGAGAATGGAGATGGGGTTTTATATTATAAAAGATCGGGTTTGTGCGGGTTGACTATTATTTTCTTTATATAGATCAAATTCATTGGGCACATTACCGAGGACTATTATCTAATCCCCAAATAAGGAGATAAAGCTTGTTGACCAAGTAGAACATGTATGCTCATAATAAAAAAATGATTTGTCATTGAACCATGAAGATTTAGTTTGATAAAATGCCTCTGTGAAGTGCACGGGTCGTGCTAGTAATAAAGTGGACCTATAAGTGGGATATCATTCCTGAGATAAAAAGAATTTAAAGTTTCAACTACTTGACTCTTTTAAGTTCCTGATACTTAGACACTATTTCATAGAATTTTACGTAGCTTTAACTATAATTCTCTTTGTTTAAATTTCTACATCTATAATAAAAGGGAAATTTAAAATCCTAGACCTAAATTGGACTGAACCAGATTATTGCTAGAAGTAGACACTGGGATTTCTCTGCTGTGAAATTATCAATTTCTACTACATAATCTAATTCTATTCTTTCATGAAATTGGAATACGAAGAAATGTCAAAGGCAGTGGTATGGTTTGGATTTCTCACTTAACCATACATTTCAACGATCGAGATAGTCATGTTCATTTTACGAACATGTATCTAACCCGATTACTTACATGTCGATTTTCTCTATAAGATCTGGGTATTTTTCTTTTCAATACTTCATACCCATTTCGTATATTTGCCAGATTTCTTGCTTCCCGAGAACGGGGTCATTTTCAGATCTCTAAGATGAATGATGTATCATCATTGAGATGCTTAAAAAGTTCTCTCTTTCCTTGATTAGATCTACTTCTTACAAAGATCAAGATCATTCCTCAAGATCAAGGGAGAATCTCTAATTGATTAAATTGATAGATCCCTCAACTAATTCTCAAACCATGAGTAAATTGATGATTTTTCTAAGTAATCTTTAGAGATCATTAGTTCTTCAATAATAGTCTAGCATACCCCTAAGTAATGCATCCATGCTCTCTGGAATCTCCAACTCTGTGTCACTCAGAGGGCCTCCTAGAAATCAGAGCTAGACAACAATCCTTAATTGGGTATAAGTTACTAATGTTAGGAACAATTCACTTCATGAACAACACCATTCAAATAAATTAAAAATTCTCAATTCAAGAAATCTCTTTCTAATATTGAAGGAAAGACTATAACTAACATCAGATCTTTCCTAGCGGAAGTTGGGTTTCCAGAAAACTAAATCGCAGTAAACACTGAAATACTAATCAGGAAATTTCCAATACAATTGTAATCAACTGGAAGAAATAAATTCCAGCTTTTCTCTGGACTTCATTAGATTCAAACAGTAATCGGAATTGATCTTCAACAAAATTTCTCAACTTCGAAACTTCTGAACAATTCACTGTTTCAAGTCCAATGAACAAATTGAAATCCTAAGCTAATTCTGATCGACGAAGAAAAGAAAAATCAAAGAAAAAAAAAGAAAAAAAATTTTAAAAAGAGTCCTCAGCTCCCCAGATTTCACTGGTTTTTCGCCGACTAACTGCCTCGCTTTCCTCAAATGTTTCTAGTTATAGAGCCCCAAAATTTGGGGCCTAAATTTGAGCTACATTGTAGTGGATCCCCAAAATTGGCCCAGTTGCATTCTTGATGCGCAACTTTGAAAGTGTTATCGCGACCAGGTTTAATTCCTTGTTGCGGTTCACGTGCGTATAAGAATTACGTCGTGACAAAGTTTCCTCATCGTGAAAGTCTTTCTTTGGCTCTTTAACACTGTCCTAAAGTTTTATGCGTTCAGCCCCATTCTTTGTTGCGACATTCTCATGTGTGTTCTCTTGAACAGATTATATTTGCGACATTGACAGTGTGTTCTGACATTGTTTAAATGCGACTTCATTTTTATGTTGCGACATAGTCTATTTGTGTTGTACATGTTTTCTGTCGCGACCTTGTTTTCATGTCGCGACAAAATTTTTTGCCTTCAGCTCATCTTTGTGTCACGACCTAGTTCTGTTGTGTCGCAATAAGAATTCTCTTCCTTGTGTTCGAATCTTTGTCACGAGATGGAAAAGTCTATCGCAACCTTGTTTATCTGTGTTGAGCTTATTTCTATGTCGTGACCTTAATATCTCTATTGCGACATCAAAACTTCTCTTCACCTTGAAGTATGTCGCAACATTGAACTCTTTTGTTGCAACCAGATCAGTTCACTAAGTTAGCATCACTTGTCGCGACTTTATTTCTTTGTCAGGACCAGAAACCTTGTCTTCTAGTGTCACGACATTCATTACTTTATCGTGACAGACTTCTTCATACAGTGTCTCAATAGGATTTTCCAAGTTGCAATAATTAGTGTTGCGACAGGAGATTTTATGTCACGACATAGATTCTGTCTTCTATTTTTCCTTGTGTTGCAACATAAACTGATCTATTGCAGTATTCTTCTGTGTGCTATTAATTTCTTGTGACATAAGACGCTTTCTTGTTCTGACAGAATCTCTGCTGTTCGTTTACAGTTGTCTTTGTGAGGGCTTTTATGTCGTGACAAGTTCCTCCTGGTGTTGACATCCAGCTGACAAACCTTGTCGCAACAGTATTTCTCTTTGTCTCAGCTAACTTGTTACATTCTTCTCATGTTCTGTCGCGACACACTGTCATTTGTCGCGACATAGCTCTTCTTCTATATTTAGTCCTTTGTGTTGCAGCATGCAAGTATTGTCCTTGACGAGACTTTCATAGCCATTTGCTTGAACTTTGTGCTTGACACATCAGAACTCTATTAATCGCGACATGAAGCTAACTACCAGTGCTATTTTCTCTTTTCTTACTTAAAATTTTCTCCTTTTTTAATTAAGAAACACAGCCAAAAACACAAAAGTTGGTGAATAATCCATGGTGACATTAAAACATATCTAAATATCTTAAATAAGCCAAAAAATGGATTAAATAGATGAGTTAAGACTGACATGTACCCAATGATAGTGGTGGAAAAGCCATTCTAGAAGAGGCACACGGTGGATCTTTTTACTATGCATCTAGGTAGCACAAAGATGTATCAAGATTTAAAGGTTTCATCTGGGTGGTCGAAATGAAAAGATATGTTTAATTCGTGACCAAATTGTTTGGTGTGTCAAAAAGTGAAGCGAGCATTGATTTGCCCGGGATTATTGCAGCCTATCGGAATACAAAGGGAAATGGGACGAATCACCATAGTTTGTGGTTGGAGTTACCATTAACGAGGAGGAAGCATGACTCATTTGAATTCGTAGTAGACCGATTGACTAGTCGGCTCACTTCCTACCGGTGGTAGGCTATTAAACTGATAAGCTATGAGTTGTACATCGAAATGATTCGGTCGCATGGGATTGATATCCATTATTTCAGACCGAGATCAGGGTTTACCTCAAGATTTTAGTGCAAGAGGCTTTAGTACTCATTAATTTGTTCAGCGTTCCACCGCAAACGGATAGACCGTCGAAAAATAATTGATTAAAGAAGACATCTTGAGAGTTGTGCGGTGACTATGAGGTAGTTGGGATAGACACATCCTTTAGTTAATTTGTGGCACATGAACAGTGAGTATTGGGTGAGCTCCTTATGAGGGGCTTTATATGGAAGAAAATGTAGAACACCCTTGTGTTGGATGGAATTGGGCGAAAAGAAAGTGATTGTACGACTTGATCTGAGGCGAAAAAGTAGAAAATGATTAGAGAAAGATTGAGTAATAGCCATCGATAGACATAAATCATATGCCGACATAATAAAAGATACCGATATAGAGTTCTGGCGAAAAAGTGTTTTTAAGTATCACCTTGGAAGAAGGTAGTGAGATTTGAAAAAGGCTTGAGTTGAATTTGGAATTCATTGGTCCATATGAGTAATAGAAAGTGGGTCTAGTAGCATATCGTTTGTATACACTCCAAACTTGGAAAAGATCCACAATGTTTTCCATGTTCGATGTTGAAAGGTACCTCCAGGACCCATCAGTTCATAGTCTCTTGAACAATTGAGTTTAGACCAGATTTGACCTATGAGGAAGAGCTAGCGGAGAATTCGACTCGAGAAGTGAAAGAACAGCGGAACAAGTGAATTCCATGGGTCAAAGTGTTGTGGAGAAACCACAAGACCGAGGAGGCCACATGGGAAAGTGAAGATACGATCTTGACGACCAATATCCTAGTATGTTCTCATTTAAGGTAATTCGGGCTGTTTTCTTAAGTGGAGGAGGATTGTAACGCCCCAAAAATACCTAGTATTTTGTGATATTTATTTATTTGTTATTATTATGTGTTTAGGGTGTAAAATAAAGTAAATGGAAATTTTTTGGAATTTAAATCTAAGACGAAAAAAATATACAACCAGAATTTACCAGTGTAAGGGCAAATTTGGAATTTGTAAAAATGAGACCTAAGGGCAAATAGAATAAGTGTAAATGCTAATGTGAGTTAAATGAAGTGAAAATAGAAGACTTAAATGTCGAAAAATGAGAAATGGGACTTATTTTGAAAGCCAAAGAATAGGGAAATATAAGGCCTTAACCATTAAATGAGATTAAGACCAAATATCAATAAGATAAGGCACATTTGTGCATTTCGATTCTTGGAGAGCAAAGGGAGAGAAAAGAGAGCTAGGGTTGAGAGAAGACCAAGGTTTTGGTGGGAGATCTTCCCATTTATGGTTTCCAAGTGATCAATAAGTTTCATGAAGAAACTTATAAAAAAAACTTTATTTGAAAGCTTAAAAATTGGTCATCTTAATGATAAAACTGTCCTTCTATAATTGTGAAAATTCCTCTTATGTATAAGCGCTTTTTAAAATATGCATCCAAACACAAATAGCATATTAAATACAACACTTATGACATAAGTTCTTATAAAATAAGTGCTTAACCAAACAGGCCAATAATCTCTTAAAATTTCTGTATTTTTGAGCAAAATTTTCTACCACTTACTCACTATTTTCTCTACATCCAAACATTGTAGCTAAGCAAGAATGCGATAGGCTGGATGTGAAAAAAGAGATCAATTTATAAGGGCACTCATATATCGAGCCAAATACAATGTTTGAAGAGTGGTGAATGCTTGTCCTGATGGAATTGGGATTTCTCGTGTGGCTTGACCACTAAGAAGGTATAGTGTGAGGTTTGAAAAGGTTTGGTAATCATGAGTTGGACAAAATCGATTAACAGAATCATATTTGGCGAGAATCCATTTATTTACTAACGAAAATAATCTAGGAATCACCATAACCTGAGAGAGAGAGAGAGAGAGAGAAACGATGTCAAAACAAGGAAGTGAAAGTGATAAAGGCCTAGAAATTTAGGTTATATACATAACCTATAGCCACGGTCAAAACCTATATGTGTCTACTGGGTTAAAATATAGCAATAGTTGCTTAATTTCCCCTCCTAAAGATGGGTGAGAAATTCCTTTTTCCATGTGAATCAAATAACCACGACTATATGTATTTTTAGCCATGAAATTTTTTGACCCCTCTAAAATTGCACTACCATGTCCCAATTTCCTTGTAATGATCGACTTGTAATGCCCCAAAAATACACTAGTATTTTTATGATATATTTATTATTATTATTATTATGTATTTAGGGTATAAAATAAAGTAAATGGAAATTTTTAGATTTAAATCCTATTGAAAAAATATATACAACAGATTTACCCAAGTGTAAAGGGCAAATTTGGAATTTATAAAAATATGAGGACCCTAATGGGCCAAAAATAAGATAAGCAAATGCTAATGTGAGTTAAATGAAGTGAAATAGAAGACTTAAATGTCAAAAAATGAGAAAAATGACTTATTTTGAAAGCGAAAGAATGGAAGCCAAGCAAATGCCTTAACCATTAAGAAATGAGATTACAAGACCAAATGTGGTCTAGATAAAACACATTTGTGCATTTTGTTCTTGGAGAGCAAGGGAGAGAAAAGAGAGCTAGGGAGAGAAGGCCAAGGTTTTGGTGGGAGATCTTCTCATTTATGGTTTCCAAGTGATCAAGAAGAAGAAGGAAGGCTTGAATTTGAAGAACGAGATTCAAAGATAAGAAACTAAACCTAACCTTTTCTCTTGTGTTTGGGTTGGGAAAACTAAATGTGGATAAAGGTGTTTGTACTGGCGGTTGTAAATGGGTTTGGTATTGGTTGGATTGGTTTGGAGGAGTGTTTGTAAAAGAGGAAATGTTTGGTTTTTCAAAATCTTTGTCAAAAATTTGTCAAAACCCCTGTTCTTGTTTTGGCTATAGATTAAGTTATAATCAACCAAATGAAGTGATTCAAATTCGTAAATAACCATAAGATATAGAGATACAAATTTATAGAAGGGACCAGGAGAAAATTGCAGCACTAAGGCTCCCAAAAATTGGCTTAAAGGTAAGTTTTGGGTAGCACACGGGTATGCTCTGTTTTGGGAGTAGTTGTGGTGTTTTGGCCATAAAATGAGTTTCACTCATCCTATTTGAGTGATTCAAAATTATGGGTAAACTAGACTTCTGGGGAGATATTTACTTGAAGGAAGTTTTATAGGTTGTAACCCCAAAGTTCCCAGAAATCTGTCAAAGTTGAGCTATGTTCATATTCTGTTTTGCAAATTAGAGTAGTCTAGATGTTAAAGTTAAAAACTGTACTGATTGGTTTATAATATGATTTTTGGTGCTTGGGTTTTGGTTAGGCCTTTTTCTAAGATAATCAAGTCAATGTTTGAAGTTAATTTTTGACAACATTAGGATTGGTTTTGGTGACACGTTTTAAAGGTACTGTTGTCTGAAAAAAAACAGCATGTTTGACCTTGTTTGTGTTATGTGGTTGAGGGCCTTAGAGAAGGAATTTTAAATTGAACATTTTCAGAGATGTCATTGGATATATAAAGGACTAAACTGGATAGTTTCATAATTTTTGAAGACCATTTGAATAATATTTAGGTAATAAAGTCGGAGAATTTTCAAGCGGAAAAAATGCGGTCCTTGCATGTGGTAGTGGGCATTTGAGGTTTTGACTTAATCTTCCTTTGGGATGGTTTAGTTGATCCTCAAAATCTTGTTGGAAAGGATTATAAGGCAGGAAAATTTTGAGTATTTTGGTTATGTGATGGATTAAAGTTTGGAAACTGCTTAGCCATAAGACTTTATCTTGCCCTTATTTGCTAATGAGATTAGGGAAATCTGATATTAAGCTCGAAAATCAACCAAACCAAAAACACTACTTATGAATAATATTTTCTTTAATTGTATTGGAATATGGGGCTGACGAGGAGGGAAAACCTAAGCGAGGTCCTTGATTACGAGAGTTGGAATCAAAGATTCACAAAGCTTTTGGTTTGTTCTACACCTTTCTCTCATTATTCGAGTCTCTATCTCCAAAATGTTTTGAATTGCATGTTGGTGTTTTAAATTGATTCAATACAAATAAATTGTGAATGAATTGCAATTTGATTTAAGTTAAGAAATTTGATAAATTGATTGATTGCGAAATGAATGACATGAAAATTGCATGAGTATTGAAATAATTTGTTTGTATAAAAAATACATACTATACTATATTTTCCTAAAAATGATTTGAATGCCCTTAATAAAATGTTAATTGTTAAATTCAAGTTAAGGATAAATTGAGTATATAATAAGAGCCAATTTCATATGCTGTGTGGCGTATTGATCGTAGCAATGGGACGATGCTCCGATGCTATGCACCAACCTAGTACATGTATATATATATACACACATACAGGCCTTGACCAGCGGGACCGTGTCGATTGATTAGATTAATCTATGCACCGAACTCATAGGTTAAATTCGATAGGGCTAAAATGCAAAATGATAATGATTAAGAAAAGTGCGATTTGTGATTTGGATGATTAGTGTATATGAAAATGCATGGCAAGGATGACAATGAATTGTAGTGATTTATTGAAAAATATATATAGATCGTATTGCCTTTGCATTGGTCATTGACAATTATACAAAGCATTGTTTGCAAGCATATTGCATGTTTTGATTTAAAATGAAATGAATAAAATTTCCATATAACCACTAGCATAAAGTGCCCAGCGTATTGTTTTACCCGATACGGTGTCCAGTGATTAACGGGACCCCGAAGATCAGGCGCGAAAGTCATCAAGAAAACTGCGGAGTAAGTATATACTCCATCATACCATCCATCTATTTTTGAACAATTGATGTTTTGTGATCAAAAGTTAAACTACGAAATGATTTTGTATATTGTTTTTGAATGGTACAGATACCTTCGTATAAATACTATTTTGGTTAAATGTAAATTGTATGGGCCTCTGTGATTAAGCATACACCAATTTTGAAAGAAAAAATAAAAATAATAAGGGCTTTTAAATGTCTAAATGAAAAATGTTTGATAAATGAATTCATTAGCGCCTCTACGAGATTCGGTTCGGATATGATTAGATTCGAACGGATAAGGTGCTGCCTCCATAAATGTGACAACATCCAACAAAGTTGCACGGTTGCATGAAACAGAAAATATGTCCAGACATTAACAAGAAAGGATAGATCCCCCTCGGTGAAAAGCACATGGTGCCACCTCAGTGCTGGCATTTTGGTCGGACATAATCCCAAACGGTGAAGAGCCATAAGAAATTAATGCGGGTTTGCGGAGCCGTTGAACATAACAAAATCCACGCCACCACAAAAGGCACATGGTTTTTTGAATATAAAACGATTATTGTGATCTATCGTCCAAAAATCTTTTGGTTTATAAACAAGGCTGAGGCTGTTTGAAAATGATCATTGGATGTCATTGGTGTGAGTTTTCACACATGAGTAGACATTTGTGAAGGAATTCGATGAGGACTTCAGTGCATGGTACATGATGCGTCACATCTCATTTCATGGCATGTAGGATTCCATGGTAGAAATTACATTTTACATGGAATGATTGTGGTGAGTGTACGACCATCACAGGCACACTTAGGTGGGGAGTAGCCTCTGTAAGAGTTATCTCTACTGGGTGTGGCTCACCCTTTATGGGAAAAACATTTCAGGTGCAGGGCAGACATCGGTGGACGGCGCTCATCCGAGGTCGTAATTGTAAAGAAGGCTAACATGTGACCTTGATATTCATTTTGTAAAATATATGATAACAAAATAGTTTTAATATATGATTTTGTATAAGAGTGTTGTAATAAACTCTTAAGGACTATTGTGAAATAGCCTTGGGTAATATTTTGAGCATGGTTGAAAGGGCCCGGTGGGACTACTTTTACTCATAAATGAGTCTTGGTGAATGAGACACAATAGTATGGTATCGAGATATGCAATACCCACAGATATTCCGCAGGTTGACGATTGGTCAACCAGACCCTCGATTTTTGGGGCGTCACATAATACCCCTCAGATTGTGCTCAAGATTCCAATTGAATAAACTCACTTTTTATTTTCTTTATTTTTCTTTTTATTTATGATTTTTTTGTTCTTTTTCTGATTTTGTTTTTTGCATAGGTGGAACTCATTAGCCTATCTTTTTGAAGGTTTCCCATCACTACAATAATCAAAATAGAATCTCAAAGCAAGTACCATTTAAGAGAAGGGGCGGGTCCTAAAGAATATGTGAGAGATTGTGTGTGTGTGTGTGTGTGTGTGTGTGTGTGTGTGTGTGTGTGTGTGTGTGTGTGTGTGTGTGTGTGTGTGTGTGTGTGTGTGTGTGTGTGTGTGTGTGTGTGTGTGTATGCGTGTGTGCACGTTTTCCAAAAAGAATTTTTTTTGAAAAAAATAAGGGGGCTATCAAGCTAAGCCTCCTACAACCACTAGATTCCTCAAATCCAAGATCTCATAAATAACAAGGCATCCCAATTCTTCTACTTATATTTTAAGCTCAATGCTAATGCAACCAAGATAATATTTGTACCAGTTAACTCAAAGGACACACATTCATTCAAAGAAAAATAAAAACACACAAAGAGCATGTAAATAAAGCAATAAAAGTTTAAAATTCGGTTAAAAAGTATATTTTCTTGATTGACTCCACACAACAGGTGTGGTAAATCATGAATCCATGTATATAAAAAACAAGTGTTACCTCAACCAAGAAAGGGTGCTCTAATTTGGACTTACTTCAAGACACTAGCTTTAAAGTATGTGGGCACATGTGAACCTTCAAGTGTCATTACGGGTGCCAAGCAATTCCCAAAGGTAGGACATGTGGTTTGTTCTCGAAATGGAGAAGTCCTGAAAATACATAAGAAAATAAAACAACCCTTCCCAAAGATTAAGCAAAAACAAAAACAAAAAATTTAACTGGAAAGCAAATAAATCCTAAGCTAAGATAGGTGGGCTAGTTAGTCTCAAAGGAGAGACTAAGCCTAATGTGGCCAAACCAATTTTTCTCAACCGAGGTCAAAGATAGTAGTCCCCTCATAGTCGAAGTCGAGGGGGCATCTCTCTCCGACTTCCTCTTTACATCTCACATGGTCCTCCTCCTCTAATTACTACCCAAACAATGCTGTTTTACACTTTTATTACTATTGGTTTTGAGCACTTTTGCATAGTAATCAATCTAATTAACCCGTTGACATATAAAGGACCTAGCTATGCTACTTATCATATTTTATGGCGAATTTTGTAGTTTTCACAGGCTAATTATGCCAAGCTTAGAGAGTCAGCTCAATCATAGAGAATTCAAGTTGAAATCAGGGCTACAGATAAAAAATTGGAAGAGAGAAGCGATTAAGAAAGAAGCAAACAACCACGTGTTCACAAGGGTTCTTGAATTTAAATGAGGTCATGAAATTTTGCAATTTCGCGTACATTGTGAGAAATTCGTAGAGTATAAATTTTCGCGACACACAATTTCTGACCCCTATGAATTTTCGCGACTAGATTTGTTTGCTCTGTTGTTATTTCTTTTGTATCTTTTGATCTCTTCAAAATTTGTCCCTATTTAATAGTGATTCTCTTTTGATATTTTGGTAAATTGTTTATGCAGTATGGCATATGTGCCAAAGACAAGACTTTGTAAATATATTATTCATTGAAATTGGAAAAGCTTCCTGGAGAAGCCTCATGTTTTTTTTCTCTCTATATTTTATTTCATTTTCCTTCACTTTCTCACTAACCCAGGCTTTATGAGGATGATGACTCGAGGAGGATGAGTGGGGTAAACTCCCATCTTCCTTGAAGTAAGGGACCTTTGAAGCGAGGAACTGTGTATCCCGAGGAGTTCTCGTGTTTTCAACGTGGTATTCTCTTACATTTGATGTTCTCTCTTTAATTTAGGTTCGATCCTTTGATTCACCTTGAATGGTTAGTATATGGTAAGCTTTTATGACTCATTGGATGCTGTGCTTTGATCTGTGATGTTGATTTCTTAGTTTATCACTTATGAGCCATTAAAGGGTGGATTGAGGAACATGTTCTTAACGGCAGAACAGTGTAGACAATGAATCCATTTTAAAGGATAGTTATTAAGGGTCTAGGGTTTTGCAGCTAAATCAAAATCGATTGGAGGTAACTATAGGTTACTTTCCCAATCGAGAAAAGACCAGAACCCTCATTTATCTGAACGAAGACTAAAAGTGCCCCTCTTTTGCATTGTACCTCAGTGAGGGGAAATGATTGTGCTTATCGTGTACTCTTTCCCATTTTCATGGGTATATGGAGAGTGAGAACCCCTATACACATATTAGGGAATTTGAGGAGGTTTGCAACACCTTCCAGGAGGTTACGACCACAGTGGACTTAATGAGACTTAAGCTTTTTCCTTTCACATTGAAGAATAAAGCCAAGATTTGGCTCAACTCCTTGAGACCAAGGACCATTCATAACTGGACCGAGATGCAAGCTGAGTTCTTAAAGAAATTCTTTTCCACTCATAGGACAAACAACTTAAAGAGGAAGATTTCCACGCCATTAATGAAAGCGAAAAATTCTCCATGAAGAAACCCCAATTAAGATATGGAAGCACTGGAGTCATTTCTCCTTCCATGAAGCAGTTGATGGAGACTATGTGTGGAGGAGATTTCTTGGGCAAAATTCCAAAGGAGGCTTTGCCAGGATTCACTGGGTAATGTAGTTAGGCTTCAAGGGTTGGGATATGAGCTAACAGAGGAAATGCGAATAGTGAAACCTCGACCAACTACGAGGTGGCATGTATTCCCTGCAGTGACTTGGACATGAAGCCAAACTTTCAACCTTGCTAGAAGGTTGGAAGGAGCTAGAAATGAAACACCATGAGGTGCAAGCAGTGATTGAGACTCCTATACCAAACAAGCCATGTTTCATCTGTCGATCCTCTTGAACATAGGAGAGCAATGTCCCGACTATTCCGACAATGAGGGAGATGTTAGTGGAACAATATCCATTGATTAGTTCAAACCATCAACCAATGCCATATGGCAACACCTACAACCTAATGAAATCACCAAACCTCTCACAGGCCGAAGCCCCATGGTATGCACCTCTTTGCTCCTCCACAAGGCTTACACTTCACCAAACCATCATGACGCGATCAACTTCTCCAGTTGAACAATAAAAAATCTTAAATTTGAGTAAAGTGGTAGTAACTTTGTAGAGGAGTAGAAAGCAATTAATGTCCAATTAAAATGGGGTTGACAACGTGGAATGCGCAGACAGGGTATAACCGGGTTCCAGGCGAGTACGCAATTGACAACTGCGGTATTTAATCTCAGACTGACCCGACCAATAGAAAGTCTGGGGAAAGGGCAGATTTCATTCACAAACACAACAAACCCTAGGGAGTTCATGAAATAGCCTTTGCCAGTGAACCTACTCCCAAGATAGATGAAGTGGCACCATCACTTTGAGAATTGAAAATTAAGCAGGTTGAGAAACCAATGCTAAACCCCTTGAGGAAGCTAAGAAAAGACGAGCTTAGGAAAGAATTGTGATTAAAGAAGATATGATGAAGAGCATGCCTTCCCATTTCCTCAAGTGACACCCCCACCCCTACCCAGCGGCGGGGTGTGTGTCCTCCCTGAAATCCCGACGTTGCTTCTAGCGACTAGAAAATCTGTGAAGCGAAGCGTATTGCTACTTTAAACTCCTATAAATTTTTTCCTTTTTCCAACTTATGATTTGATAAAATCTCGCGACATATATCGACTACAATAGGACATATTCAAATCACGTAAACACAATTCACACTATTCCAAATATATGGCAGCCAACAACGTTCTTTCAAAATAGCCTCGGGTAACACATTTCACGAGACTACACTATGTACATACTTATGCTCCATTATACAGAATTCAAGTATTTCCTTACAGATTATTAATAACGACCTTGATACAAAATTCAGGAGAATCCTAATCTGCTCCAGCGTCCGGAGTGCCTTTACCTTGAAAATAGTTTTAAAACAGGAAAATAATGAGCTAAACGAGCTCATTGAGTGTATGCTTGATAAAATGTTTTGCTTTTTCGAAAAACATCTCAAAACTGTAAAACTCTCTTTTATAAGATATTTTCCAAAAGCCTTGCTTGTTTACTTTGCTTTGCTTTGCTTTGCTTTACAATTTTCTAAAACTTTTCATAACTTCTTGCTTGCTTTAAAAGTTTAGAAAACTTTTCATACTTGCTTGCTTGCTTTGCTTTGCTTTTCTAAAACTTTTCATAACTTCTTGCTTGCTTTAAAAGTTTAGAAAACTTTTCATACTTGCTTGCTTGCTTTGCTTTGCTTTTCTTTAAAAGTTATAAACTTTTCATAAACCTCATGCTTTAAAGTTTCTAAAACTTTTCTCAAATCTCTTGTTTTAAAGTTTATAAAACTTTTTATAAACCAGAAGCCTGACTCAACCGCATGCTAAAATAAAACGGGAGCACAGGCTCAACCATTTGCTAAAATAAGCAGGGCTGGGCTCAGCGGGTTTTCTTTAAAAACAAACACGGAGCCTAGGCTCAGCAGGTGTACCCAGTGGTTGTTTTCAAGCGTATAAACATGCTATAAATCATCAACCTTTGGAGCCTTTCACCTTCTTGTACCACACAGTGGTTCTGGGAGCTTAGGCGTGTAGGTGCCGATTAGGACACGGGTCCATCACCTAGGTGAGGCCTTGCTCAATTCCTTTTCGGTAAATGGTGGAATTGACACGGGTGCTCCCATCACCATAATTTAGTTAACGCGTTAACCTATATACTCCTGTACGTGCCACGTTCTCCTTTAAATTCCATGATGCATGACCTAAGTTTGCCGAACAGGCAAATCTAAAATGCGAATGATATCCTAACACCAGGTGCACGTCTGGTACCTCGACCGGTATGCTTACTTAAGGCAGGATTTTAGTTAGGCTGTTTTGTCTATTCTTTTGTTTGCTTGCTTGCTTGCTCTTTGAAATATGGTCTTACAACTTCGAAACCATTGTTTGCTTCAAATATAGTTTTAATGAACAAAAACCATTGCTTGCATAAATATCATTGCTTGCTTTAAAACATGGTTTAATCGAAACCATTAAATACCGGTGTAAAGCAGTTTATAATAATACCTGCTAGTATTTGAAAATAGGTTTGTTTCTCACCTTTTGTTTACCAAAACTTTGAGCACGACTCCACAACTCCCGTCTTTGCTTTTTAGCCTACACACTCAAGCGAATGCGCGAAAACATTGTCGCACAACGTATAGCGTAAACCCAGTGTGCTTCATGAAAGTTACTTTAGGGTCACACAACATTCATATAAAGCCAAATTAACAATTTACCCTTGAGCACTAAAAAGCCCCTAAAAATAAAAACCACTAATTTTGGCAAACCTTTGTCCAACAATACTCTCTGGACTTTATTACCCAAATATTATTCAAACGATCTTCAAAAATTATGAAACTCTCCATATCAGTCCTCTATAAATCCAATGACACCTCTGTAAAATTTCAATTTAAAATTCCTTCTCTAAGGCCCTCAACCACATAACACAAGTTACAACAATTTTTTGATGCCAAATTGGTTAGCTCACTGAATCACCTGCTGTATCATGATTTCTGGGGTCTGCTCCATAGAATTGGAAATGATTTCTTCACTCATTTGAAGCTATGGCTATAAAGGTTTCTTCTCCAATTGAATCACCCAATTTGGATCCACCAAAAACTCAAGTTATTTTATCCAGATTACTCAATTTGGCATAACAGAATCTGCACATAGCTCCACTTTGACAAATTTATGGGACCTTTGGGGTTACAATTTTCATGCACTTCCTTCCTATAACTTATTCCCCTAGAAGTATATTTTACCCAGAATTTTGAATCACTCAATTTGGATGTGTGAAACTCCACTTATGGCAAAAACACTACAACCATACCCAAAACAGAGCATAACCAGTGAGCTACAGGCTCACCTTCAGTCATGTTGGGAGCCTTAGAGCTGAATTTTCTCTTGGTCCCTTCTTCATTTTATCCCTATATCTTATGGTTCTTGCAATTGGAATTAATTGATTTGGATGATTCTCTTAATCTATGGCAAAACAAACAGGGTTTTACAAAGTGCAGCAGCAGATTCCTTTAAAAACCCAACATTCTCTTTTGTTTTTACAACCATTCCTCAAAACCAATCAAGACAATACAAAACAACCTCAAACCCTAATCTAAGGAACTATATCAGAACCAAGAACCATGGAAATCTCTCTCAGGTCCAAGGGTCCAATAATCTATACCAAAAACCACTAGAAATCAAAATATACATAATTTCAATACAAAAACACTTTTATATTTCTCTTCTCCCTCTTCTTCTTCCTCTTCCTCCTCTCTTCTTCTCACCAAAAACGTGAAGCCCTAGCCAAAAAGAATGAGACCAAAAGGAAATGTTTGTCTCATCTCCTGTTCCTAATCTTTGCTGTAATTTTAAATAAATTCCTCAAATCATTTTAACATATTTGAGGATCAACTTTTTGTTATTTGTGTTTAGCATCTTCTCTTCTTTAATTATGCCTGATGTCTCATTAGATCAATTCGATTTTACCCTTGTCCTAATACAAAATTCGGTTCACCAAATTTATGATTTCTGCATTTCATCTTGAATACAACTCTCAAAAAAATACAATGACATGGTGCTCGTATGTTGCCCCTAGGTTACTCGTGCAGGTACCTTCTCGGGGCGGGGCATTACACAAGCACTAAAAGGAAACAAGAAGGTGAGCAACCAAACTGAAATTCTGGAAGTGTTAAGGCAGGTGAAGGTCAACATCCCTCTTTTGTATATGATTAAACAAGTCCCAATGTATGCCAAGTTCTTAAAAGACTTGTGCACTGTAAAAAGAGGGTTGAGTATCGGCAAGAAAGCCTTCTTAGCCAGGCTTAGTCAGTTCCATCATCCGATTATAAAACACAGGTGAAATACGGGAACTTAGGTTGTCCTACCATCTCATTGAATATTGGAGGAACTTGTGTGGATAAGGCATTATTTGACTTGAAATTTGAGTGTCGACCTTTGCTACCTACTCAGTTTACAAGCAGTTGGGGCTGGGAGAATTGAAACCTACCACCATCACCCAGTCTTTAGCAGACAAGTCAGTTAAAATTCCCAAGGGCACTATTGAAGATGTCTTGGTGTAGGTGGACGGATTCTATTACCCGGTGGACTTCATTATCCTTGACATCGAACCTGTTGTTGAGGGAGACAATTATGAACCCATCATCCTTGGGAGGCCATTCTTGGCTACCTCAAATGCGATTATTAATTGCTGAAATTGAGTTATGTAGCTAACATTTGGGAACATGACATTGGAACTCAACATTTTCCACTTGAGCAAAAAGCACATGCACCAAGTGGAGGAGGATCCAGAAGAGGTTTGTCTGATTTACACCATTTTGGATGAATAGTCTCAACTGCAGCAACTACAGGAAGAATTGATTGAGGAACCAGTAGAAATTTCTAAAGAGTTGTAGGAAGCGGTTGTAATGTTGTTTATGGGCCTTGGAGAGAAAGAAGAAATCTTCACTGTTGACTAGGAGGATAGTGAAAAAGAAGGAAGCACAGAGCCTTAAAAGCTTGACCTCAAGCCTCTCCCTATAGAATTAAAATATGCATATTTAGAAGAGGGTGACCAGTGTCCAGTTATGATTTCTTCATTGTTGAATGCCTCATAGGAGAGCAGTCTTTTGGACATCCTCAGGAAGTATAAGCAGGCCATTGGATGGAAAATTTCCAATCTAAAGGGGATTAGTCCTTTGGTTTGCACTCATCACATCTATATGGAGGAGGAAGCAAAGCCAGTGAGACAACATAGAGGTGACTGAATCCTCATATGTAAGAGGTAGTATGCATAGAAGTTCTCAAATTGTTGTAGGCCGGCATTATTTACCCTATGTCCGATAGTCCCTGGGTAAGTGAAACTCAGGTGGTGCTAAAGAAGTTAGGGTGACCATTGTGTAGAATGAAAGATGAGAGGATGTGCCTACCTGCCTTACTACAGGTTGGAGGGTATGCATAGACTATAGGAGACTAAATGCAGTGACAAGAAAGGACCACTTCCCTTTACCCTTCATCGATAAACTTCTTGAGAGAGTTCCGGGCACCCATTCTATTGCTTCTTGGATGAATATTCCAGATATTTTCAAATAGAGATTGTGGCGGAGGACCAGGAGAAGACCACCTTCACTTATCCATTTAGGGTTTGTGAGCGAATGCCTTTAGCCTCTACAATACTACATTCAAAGATGTATGCTCCAACATTTTCAATGACATAAGTGGGCATTATGAAGTGTATATGGATGATATCACCGTATATGGGGGTACTTTGTTGAGTTCTTAGCCCTGACCTTAGGGTGTCTTGCATGGTCGTAAGAACTTGGTGCTCGATTGGGAGAAATGCCATTTTATGCTGAATTAGGGAATTGTCTTGGGGCATGTTATCTCCAACAAGGGAATTGAGGTTGATAGGGCTAAAGTTGAGCTTATTTGTGCTTCACCCCACATGATGTCAAAGGCGTTAAGATAGTTCCTTGACACGTCTTGGCTTCTACAAGAGATTATCTAAAGATTTCTGAAAATTGCAAACCCTTTATGACTGCGGAAAGGAATACTAAGTTTGCATGGGATGAGCTTGTCAAAGAGCTTGAAGAGCTAAGTACGACCCTTTGCACATGGTGAGAGCACCTGATTGGCAGCAACCTTTTGAAGTCATGTGTGATGCAAGTGATCTTGCTATCGGGGCAGTCCTTGGGCAAAGAGAAGATGGAAAGCCCTATGTGGTTTGTGTACAAGCAAGAAGCTTCTGAATGAAACTTTCGGAGAAATTACTACCATAGAGGAAAGGCCCATTGGCGGTGGTGTTTGCAACAGACAAATTTTGAGAGCATACTTGGTGGGGTGGGACATTGTTATTTTCACGAGGCCACTCCACTTTTGGCCACCTCCTAACTAAGAAGAAAAGATGCTAAGGCAGGCTTATGAGATGGGTTTCTCACCTCGAAATTCATCTTCGGATCAAAGGCGAGGGTAGAAAATGTAGTGGCGAATCCTCTCGGTGTCTAGCCCATTACCTGATCCTCAATTAATGATGAATTCTTAGAGGAATTTGTAGCACCTTTAAGTCAGGCAGTTGGCAAATCGAGCCGGTTCGAGATGCTTGTTTAATTCTTTTTTGTTCATTTGTTTGTTAGTTTTTTTTTTTTTTTGTAAAAGTGTCGTGACACGAATCACAGCTCGGCCGGCGGTTTGAAGCAGAGGCAGTTTGCTTTAAGCGTTTTTCATTTATCTTATCAAAACATTTATTTATGTCATTTCGTTTTTAGGGTTTTAATTATGGCATTTTCAAATAGTGACCCATAAACATTACTCTTACAGGTCGTTTACAAAAAGTAAAAAAATATCAATGCCTTTACCTAATGATATACAAAATAATAGTTCAGAGTTTAACTCTTTTGTTCACAAAACATCACATGTTCAAAAGAAATGATGTGCATATGATGGGGTATATACTTATACACTGCAACTTTCTCTATGACTCTACACTTCTTGATCTTGCTTTCTTTCTTGTCTACTTGAAACCTAAGCATAGATAAAAACTACACGCTAAGCATTTTCATGCTTAGTGGTTCTATCTGATTCTATTCACATTTTCAATTAACATGTATACATTTATCATAAAACCATGCCTTTTATATCAAACTATACTCATGCTTATTCATTTTCATGCTTTCACTTCACAAATCATTGATCATATCAAAGTAGCACATTTTCACCTGCTTTCTCCATCGGAGATTTGTTATTTCACTTTGTCTAAAATTCTAATCACTGTGATTTCGTTAGGTGAATCACGTCACTATCATTGATAATCATATTTTGTTTCACATTTCAGTCTCCATCATGATGGATGCCAATTTGGTGTCCCCTATGTAGTACTTATAAATGTCATCGTCATCAAAGGCGGGATATGGATTAGTGCATCCCACCAAGTGAGATGATTCTTCCGTATATACACCATCATGGATGCCTGTGAGGTATCTGTCAAGTGGATCTGTAGACAATTTAATTGCCTTCATGGTCGGTTGGTGAATCGCCATGTTGGTGGTTGGTCATATGATTAATTTAGATGTCGAAAGAATTGACCAATTCGTTTACAACTCAATTAATCACTCACATGCAATTAATTTGTAAAAACAGACACCAATCATTTCAAAATCATATACTTTGTAAACATCATTTCAAAAGAAATATCATTTCCATATAATGTTTTGAATTTCTTTGGTATACTACTAAGCTGCGGAGTAAGGATAGAGGGTCGATGAACAAGCGAAGCTATCGACTCTCGTTCCCTTCCCTTCAATCTGGTCTAGTTGGTGATCCTGTCGTCCCTAATTATTGTTTTAATTACGCCACTCTTAGTGGATAAACAATTATTAAACATTTTTAGTGAATGACAAATTTTATCTTTGTTAACGGTTTTGGGTTAAGACACTAAGTCTGCCCAAAGATGAACTCCCCGAGGTGAAGTGAGGTACGATACATTTTTCATTTAGTTTCATTCTTATTTGAACCCCCATTAATAATTTATTAGGGTCCTTAAACTATCGGTGTACGAATACAAGACTTTCGGAACAAAAATCTGAAATTTGCTCTCAGTGAATAGTGTCGACGCCACGGCGTAGCACTTCACTACAGCGTAGCAAGGCTACACCTTAGTGTACCCTAGGGGTGCCATTTTGGCACCGTACCACTCCAAACAGGGCACCACGTTGTGACATAGGGTTATGTCGCGTGGGTTCCTAAATAGCGGCATGGAACTTAGTGCCCATGTACCAATTTTACTATTTTGCAATTTTCTCCAAAATCACTCAAAATATCAAAACAAAACATGGGAAACACTCCCAATAACATTCTGTCTCATCACAAACCAACCATAGGCAAAATACCCATGGATGGATTGGGGTTTCTAACAAACATCATTTAAAGAAATCTAGAATTTGTGTCATACCTTAAATCCCTTTGAAACTCTTTACTTTTAGCTATTCTTCCTCTTTGATCACTTGGAAACCGGGAATGGGATGATCTCCCTGCTTGATTTCTCCTCAACCTAGCTCTTCTCTCTCTCGCTCTCAAACACGTTTTCCTGAGTGGGAGGTTTCTAAGACTGAATGTGGTCTAGCCACCATATCCATTACAAGGCCATGTTTGGCATCAGAAACCCATTTTGGGTTAAAATTTATCTTAATTTACCTTATAGCACATATATCACTTCTACTTGCACTTAAACACATAAACATTTTCTCAAATGACCCTTTGGTCCTCATTTTACAAAATTCCAAATTTTCCCTTTTTAACTTGGGTTTATTTCCAGGTTCAATCAATTTCTCATTTTAACATATAATATTTAATCATATGCTCACATATTCATTTTTCACATTTCACATTTTATCAGTTTTCTCGGAAAACCCAAGTTTGGTTCAATTCATACAGATATATAAATAGTGTTATAAAAATTATAGGGTATTTTGGGAAGCGTTCACGAGGAATCGCCACTTGTAGAAAGTGCTCCCTGGTACTCTCATATTGCTAATTTCTTAGCAATAAGGGAGGTCTTAGTTGAATGGAAGGCACAGAATAAGAAATACTTCTTCGCTAAAATTCATTCTTATTATTGGAGGAACCATTTCACGATTGAATATTGTCATGATTAGATCATTCGAAGGGTGTGTACCTAAAGAACAGGGGATTCTCTGATTAGCGCCATGAAAATGCCTATGGAGGTCACTTTGCTTCACAGAAGATAGCTAGCAGAGAGATTAGCCCGTCACAGTTCCCTCTCTTTGGCCTTCCCACTCTTTAAGGATGCTCACGAGATGTGTGTCGGTTGTGATCGATGCCAAAAGACTTCCGGGAGCTTTCCATAATCATATGATGCCCTTAAATGATCTAGTAGTTGACTTAGTTGATGTTTGGGGCATTGATTTCATGGGACCATTCCCTATGTCTTTCGGATATTCGTACATCTTGGTGGTGGTTGATTACATGTCCAAATGAGTTGAAGCCGATTCCACGCAAAACAAGCGATGTTGGGGTGAGTGCGAAGTTTTTGAAGATATCTTCTCCATATTTAGGATGCCTAAGGCCATAATTAGTGATAGGGGTTCACATTTCTACAACAAACCCTTTGAAACCCTCCTAGCTAAATATGGAGTGTAACATAAAGTGGCTACCCCTTACCATCCTCATACCAATGGGCAAGTTGAGCTTGCTAACAGTGAAATCAAGACTATCCTGATGAAGGTAGGGAATTCCAAAAGGAAGGACTAGTCCCTCAAGCTACTGGATTCATTATAGGCATACAGGACAACCTTCAAGACAATTCTCGGGCTGTCCCTATACTTTGGTGTATGGAAAGCCATGCCACCTCCTAGCAAATAGAATACGAGCATGGTGGGCGTCAGAAAGGCTGAATTTGGTTTTAGAAAGAGCTGGCCTCAAGAGGTTCCTTGACATCAATGAGTTAGAGGCTGAAATTATACCTACTAAATTTAAAAATTACCAAAGGGATTAGAAAAATAACATGACTTGGATAGTAACAAAAAATTCCAAAGGAATCGAGTGTTACTCTGTTCCAAGAAACTCACATATTTCCAAGAAAACTCAAGTCGAGGTGGATTGGTCCACATTCAAGTATCCATCGGGTCTACCTAATGGAGCGATTAGGTGTACTCAACTCAAAGACAACCAACTACTCAAAGTGAATGGCGAAGATTCAGAGCCATATGTCGGTCCCTTCACCTTAGACAAGGAGGAACTTTCCCTCCTTGAGCCTCCGAATGTTTAAGGAGTTGGTTTAGGTAGACTCAGTCTCTTTTGAGACTACAAAGTCTACTTCTTTTTGTTTGATATTTTATTTTATTTTTATTTATTTTCCTTCTTCTTTTCCTTAATTTAACCTTAATAGTAGGTTGATTTTTTTTCATTTTCCTATGTTTTTATTTGAAGTACAGTGTATTTGTTTGCGAGATTGCTCGATTAAAACAGGTGGTGTAGTAAATTTTTGAAAGTATCATTTTATAGTTCTGAAATTTGAAATTTAATGACCAGGCCATTGGTCAAGCCAATTTTGCGAGAACAAGCCATTTCGCACTCTGAAATTTCACGGTCATTTCATAGAGCGGGCCGTTTCACAAGGTTTAGAAATTTCACAGCCCTCCTTCTTCACCAAATTCTTTCTCCATTTCCATTTTCGGGCACAACGAACTTGTGCAGCGTAGGTTCGCCATTTTTATTTGTGCCCTCCCAGCTTTCAAAAAAGAATTGGCGGCGTCAAACTTGGGTGCCGGGCTTGAAAACTTCTTGTTAGTGATCCTGCATTTCTGAGCTTAGCTCTTTTTTATCCTCCTCATCATAAACTCTTCACATCTTGCCCCTTCATCCATAAATAGGAGCCCTAACCCTGCATACCCTCCATCCCGTGAGCCCCATCCTCAGTGTACTCCCACTTGCAAAACCCATTTTCAGCTATCAAATCCACAGCTCTCTTTGATAGCCGTATGGAAAAAGGAGGAGGTGGGCGTAGTGCATCCTTCAAACCTCCGTGAGGCCCTTACCTCGGCCCGGGGCTTTGACCACCCCGAGCGCCCTCCGACCCTTGCCCTGCGTGCCTGCACATAAATCCTATTAGTTTTCCCCAGTGGCTGCTCCTGCCTCAGGCTCTACATAGATGGGAAGGATGAGGCAATACCTCTTTCTTCCTATCCACGACCGGAAGAAAGAAAGGCAGTAGCCCCCCTCCAAAGAGAGCTCAAACCTTAGGCCCCGGTGAATCCTCCCGTTCGCAGCCGCAGGATCTTCCTCATTCTCCACCTCCTCAAGCCCTAGCTTCTGACAATTCTTAGGTCCACTCTCCGAGATCCATAATCAAAAGGCCCCTTTTTCATTGTGGCCAATCGCGGAGTAATTCGTTGGAGTGGAAAGACCTACATGAGCACTTTATGACATTCGACGCCCATGCCTCCATGGCTTCACCAGTTATTGACTTGTATAGCCTCCTGGAGCCCTTTATGACTCCACATCAGTTCTTTTATCCGTGTGTGGTAGTCGAATTCTACCAAACTATGACTTCTAGGAAGGACCGCAATCTTATTGTGCTACACTTTTCCATTGATGGTCGTGAGGGAATTCTTCGAGCATCTGACATAGCCACCACATTCCAATCTTCACATGGCTTTGGCTAGCGTGAACTACGGGCGGTGTAGCACATTCCTCTACGGGAGATGGTCCATCTTTTCCCGAGACCTCCAGGCGGGTCTATTTTGTTTGAGAGGCAGCTCCCAACAAAGATGTTTTTTATTGAAATTGTGTTGTGATCAAACCTATTTCCTCTTCAGCATTTGGTTCAAAGGAGGGGAGCCATATTGGAGGCACTATACCGCATTTATGAGGGTTTCTGGTTTAACCCTACGGAGCTCATCATTACCTGCGATCAGGGTGTCAGTACATGTAGCGTAGGCGTATAAAACACCAAGTGGACTTATAATATTTTGGAGTTATTAATAAGGATGAAAATACGAAATGATAAATTTATGGAACTCGAGGTGTGGTACTAAAACAAGGGTAAAGTGTAATTGCCATAAGGATATGAAAATCATTAAATAGTAGAAGATGGGCCATAATAGAAATAACAAGAGAGTTGTCTTGCAATATTAAGTGATCAGGACCCACGCAATTGGGTATAAAAAAATGATATGGAAGTCATAATGTGAGAAAGATAGGATGCCAAAATTTGAAATAAAATAAGTTGATTTGCAAAAATTAAGGATGAAGGACTTAATGGCAATTAAAAGGTATAAATGGGACCCTATGTGATGAAACAAACAAGAATTCGAACTCATTTTTGTCACCATGAGTGAGGCTCAAGTTGCTGGAGAGGAAGAAGAGCAAGAGGAAGAGAGGAGGAAGAAGAAGAAGGAGAAGGAAGAAATTAGAAACCAAGGTATGTTTTGTATTGAAATCATGTTTATTTTGGGTATTTTGGGATTCCTAAGGTTTTAGTTTGGAGAATTGTTGCTCCTTTGTCTAGGGTTTTGAAGAATCACCCAAACCCTAGATTTTATTGGTTTTTGTAGGTAAACCCCGATTAGTTGTAAAATAAACATGGAATCATCATATTTATGGTTTATAGAAGAATTGGTGGACCTTTGGTTGAATTCATAAGATTTTCTAGGGTTTTGTGGTATGAGATTTCAAATCACCAATTCAAGTGTTGTGGAGTTGTTTTTGAGTTAGATTTCATGGTTTTTGAGGTATTATGGAATAGTTGTAAAAAGGGAATGTTGGGTTTTAAAGGGATGCTGTCCAAAATTTTGTAAAACCCCTGTTCTTGTTTTGGATATAGATTAAGTTATAATCATCCAAATCAACAATTGATTCTAAAGTGATAAAGAACCATAAGAGATAGGGATACAAATGTATAGAAAGGGACCAAGAGCAAATTGTAGCTCTAAGGCTCCCAGTACGGACTGAAAGGTGAGCTCATGTGGCTCAGCGATTATCACTGTTTGGGTATGGTTGTAGTGTTTTGGTCATAAGTGGAGTTTCACTCATCCAAATTGAGTGATTCAAAATTCTGGGTAAAATAGACTTCTAGGGAAATAAGTTAGCTGAAATAAGGGTAAGAAAATTGTAACACCAAAGTGCCCATAAATTTTTCCAAGTGGAGCTATGTGCAGATTCTGTTCTATCAATTTGAGTAATCTAGATATAAAATACAATAACTTGAGTTTTGGTGATCCACATTGGGTGATTCCAATTGGAAAAGAAACCTTAGAACCATAGCTTCAAATTAGTGAAGAAAACATTTCCAATTTATGGAGTTAAGATCCCATAAATCAAGGATAACAGTAGGTGATTCGGTGAGTTAACCAAATTGGCATAAAAAAACGTATTTGTAACTTGTATTGTAATGGTTGAGGCTTTAGAAGAATTTTAAATCGAAAATTTAAAAAGTGTCATTGGATATATAAAGGACTGATCTGGAGGTTTCATAATTTTGAAGACCTTTTGAATAATTTTTGGGTAATAAATTCCATAGAGTATTGTTGGAAAAAAGGTTGCCAAAATGAGTGGTTTTTTTTTTTTAGTGCTCAAGGGTAAATTGTTAATTTGGCTTTATATGAATGTTGTGTGACCCTAAAGTGACTTGTGTGTGAAATACGTTAAGTTTTTCTACCACCTTCTCTGACGAGTGTCGTTGTCGTGTCGTTGGTGTGCTGAGCTTCCATGAATGGGGAAAGTAGTGGAGTTGTGCTCAAGTTTAGGGAAACAAGAGGTGAGTGTAAAACTGATTTTGAAAATTGAGTTTTTAAAGTGAAAGATTTTTAATGTTAAAATGAAAAGTTTAATGTAAATGTTTATATATTAAATATGTATGCATATGTTAAGGCATTATGAAAAGTTTAAAAATGGGTAAAAATGTTTTAATGATAAAGTAAAGATTTAAATGGATTTATAAATGTATTTTGATAATGTTTTACTGATGATGTTGCTAACCCTGGCTGGTATGACTGATATCGGTTGAGGTACCTTAAGCATGTAAGAGTTTGGGGAAACCTGATTAAGGTTTTCACGGAGGAGGAAATAGATTTTAGTGTAATATCCTTACGTGATAGTGCTATAACTGGAACCCTAGCCACCGCAAGGTGTGAGTTTCTCCTTGACGTAGTGGTTATATTGGAGATGTGGCGTCCCTCACTTGATCGATTACGAAATTGTTGATTAATGTTTACCACGGGTTCCCATCGAAAAGAAAGGTTAAGGCATAAATGGATTTTTAATTGTATGAGTATTTATTACTTTGATATATACTGAAAATGTTGTCTAAATGAAAATGTACACTCATTGAGCTCCTTTAGCTCACTCTTTTCCGTATGTTTCAAAAACATTTCAAGGCAAGGCAGTGCGCCCGGTAGAGCATCCCCTCGCGGTGAGTCGAGCCATCCCGAGAGGCGACGTCTGTGTACATTATATATATATTTTGCATATTGTATATGTTGAATATTTTGTCATGTATATATACATATATCGCATATATTTTTGAAAAGGAACTACATGGGCTTTGATCCTCGGTGGGCTGAGTGCGTAGGCGGTCGGCTTAAGTCAGGCTCAAGCTGATCCTTTTTATAAAGCGTGCATGGAATTGAAGAAGTTTTGAATGTTTTGATGATTGAAGTAAATAAATGTTATATGTGTATATATTTTGCTTGATTGAGGTTGTGTGCTTAATTGGGTTGTGGACGAGTCTAAAATGGAAGTTGAAATTGAAAGATTATAAGTGTTTTAAATGTTTTTCGCGAGGTTTTGTAAATTTGGGAAAGTCAAATGACAGAGAACTCTGGCGATTTTAAAAAAATCTAAGTGTTTGAAAAAAATAAATAAAATTCTTAGCTTCACTTAGCATTATTTTCTAAAGATATATTAGGATTGTAAAGGGGTTCGCTCCAGGGATTTTATTTGACTGTTTTAAGGAAAAGTTTCTATATCCGTTAGAGTGCCGAGAGGTCCCCTCGGGTTCATGAGGTTAATCCGGGTGGGGATCCTTCAATTACTTCTCTTTTCCCCTTTGAGGAGAAGATACACCGTAAGAACCTCACCAAGGTGGAGGCCATTCCCATACTGTTTCCGCGGCTGCTCTCTCATGTGTTAGAGCACCTTGGTTTTCCAGCTGAACCCCATTTAGAGCGTCGTTGGGTTTGCAAGGCTATTTTCACAATGGAAAAGTATTGTCTGTGTAGGGTGCTCCTCTCTCCCCTTAGAGTCCAACAGAGGGACCGACCACGCTGTGGCTCTTGAGGTATATACCAACATCCATAGTTCCCACGACCCAGGCCTTACACACATCATCTGAGCCTCTAGTGCCTCCGGTACATGTAGATTCAATTGGGCCTAATACTTCTGCAACACCTATGAAGACTATTCCCATTCTCCCCAGTTGCAGTAGTATGACTTGATCCACACTTTCCTGACTACATCTGCTTCTTTTGCTATTGCTTTCATCTTGCCTTAGGCACGGCGGATGGAAGTCTGTTGAAACATCCTTGCTCAAACCAATGCCATCCTTGCTTTCGAGCAATGCCATCCGCGCGTGATTGAGCCACCTGGGGCCGGCTACCTCTAAGATCCCTCATAGTCCACCAACAACAGTCTCACTATCTTCAGCTTAGCCTGAAGCAGTAGTAGCACCAGCAAACCCAGCCCCTCCTGCAGCTCCATTAGACCTCCTTACAGCAGTAGTCCCTTCCCCAGCTTCCCATTCCCCTACAGTCTCACCAGCAGTTGCTCATACTGCCTAGGATGAGGATGACATTCCACCCTCTGCCAATATATGAAGAGGTAGCACTTCCTTCTTTAAGTTTCCACTCCATACCCCATTGAGGGCAATGCGATATTTGGTTGGTGGGAGAATTAATGAAGGAAGTGGCTTTTATGTTATGGTTATGTTTTTGTTTTGAGCAAGTCCTTTTGTATTTGGTTGAATATTCTTTATTAGTTAGTTTTTACAATTATAAGTATGCCATTAGTTTCAGTACATGTTATAAAGCTTACAATTTCTCATTTACAACCATTTTTTCGTAATGCCCAACTTGCAATATGAGAGATTGAAATATTGTTCCAATATTGTTGATGCTAGAATGGTGTTATGCTTAGTTGAGTTGATAACCAGTTGAAATTCTTATTGTTTTCAACATTTTTCTTCCACTTTAAACTAACCACACACTGTGCACATTAGATTTCAATGATAAGTTGAAAAACTGTCTTGTCTCCTAAGGCCTGCAAAAGTTTGGCCTAGTACTTTTGACCTCCTTTAATAGGTCGAGACACTGAATAAGGCAATTCAGTCTTTCGAAAAAGGGAGAAAAAAGAAAAGAAAAGATTATGACACTTTGCCTTGAAACAGAGCACGATGCAGGGTATATGGCAAAAGTCTATAAAAACTGTCTTACTAGCCCGATTGGCTGGGAGTCACCCGACTTGTGCTCGTTACATAGGTGAATAGGTGGAGTTTAGCAAATTGTAGGTGTTGGAGTTTCGAACTCATTAAAAGTTTGGGGTGAAACTTGAAGAGTTAGTGGTTAATAGATCCTTATGACTTGATGCCCTAAACCCTAATTGGTTGGGAGTCATCAATGGACCCTTGTTACATGGACAATTGAGATTAAATACCTGAGGCATTACACCTCTAAAAAAGGGGGGGGGGGGGGTGTGGAGGATTGTAGAATAAGTGGGTCCTTATCTGTGGGTTGGTTATTGTAACTTTAGGCAGGCTAGGTTGGGAGGAAGGCAGGTTGGCGATTTTTGAAACCTAATCAAACCAAACACTTGGGTTTTTGTGGAAGGCGTCATGTTGGTTCTCTAGGAGTTGAACCTCTTTTGATACTAGATTTTGCATAGTACACAGTCTTCTTGAGATAGTTGTTGGGTGGGATTTTTGTGACTCTTGTTGGAAGTTGTGCATTATCCCCTCATTTTTTGAAACATCATTTTTGTGGACATATATAGAAAATCTTGTTTTCGTTTGCTTTCTTCTTCCTTCATTGCTAAGGGACTAGCGATGTGTCAGTTAGGGAGTGATTGCTGAGCAATCTTTGTTTACACTCTTATTATACGGGTTTTGAGCACTTTTGCGTAGTAATCGACAAATAACCGGGTTGGCATGTGGGGACCTAGCTATGCTACTGATCATATTTTATAGCGAATTTTATAGTTTTCACATGCTAGATATGCCAAGCTTAGAGAATCAGCTCAATCACGGAGAATTCAAGTTCAAATCAGGGTTGTTATTTAAAAAATTTGAAGAAGAGAAGCAGTGTAGAGAAGAAATTGAAATCAATACATAATCGTATGCTTACAGTATGAGAAATTGAAATATTGTTCCAATACTGCTGATGCTAGAATGGTGTTATGCTTAGTTGAGTTGATAACTAGTTGAAATTCTTGTGTTTTCAACCTTTTCTTCGACTTTGAACTATATACACCTTGTGCCATGTTAGAATTTCAATGATAAGGCGAAAAATTGCCTTTATCTGGCCTGCAAAAATTAGGCCCTGATACTTTTGACCTTCTTTAATAAGGGTCGGGACTTTGAATAAAGACCAATGAGTCTTCCAGAAAAAGGGAAAAGAAAAAGAAAAGAAAAGAAAAATAATTATGACACTTTGCACAGAAACGGCTTACGAGTTCGAGGGGTATATGGGAAAAAGTCTTTAAGCCGTGCCACTAAATCCAAGCGCTAGGAGTCATCGACTTTGTGCTCGTTACATGGGTGAATAGGTGGAGTTTAGCGAATTGTAAGTGTTGGGTTTCAGACTCATTAAAGTCCGGAATTGGCTTTGAAAGTTAGTGGTTATCGATCCATATGACTTGATGCCTAAACTATGAGTGGTTTAGAGGTCATCAATGGACCATCGTTACATGGACAATTGTGAATTCGATACCCTCAGCATTACGCCTCTAAAAAAAGGGGGGTGGGGGGGTGGAAGTTGTAGAATAAAAATGGGTCCTTATCTATTGAGGTTGGTTAAGCTGCTAGCTTTAGATAAGAGCTAGGTTGGGGGGAGAGAATAGTTTGACATACTATTTTTGAAACCTAATCAAACAGTACTTGGTTTTTTTTGCTGGAGGAAGGCGTCGGGTTGAGTTTCTCTAGGGTTGAACCTCTTTTGATGTTTTATTTTTGCATAGCACCGGTCTTCTTGAGATAGTTCACGGGTAGGATTTGGTGACTCTTGTTGAAGGTTGACCCATTATCCTCATTTTGAAACATCTATTTTGTGGACATATATAGAAATCTTGTTTCCTTTGCTTTCTTCTTCCTTCATTGCTAAAGGGACTAGCAATGTGTCGAGTTAGGAGTGAATTTTACAAACAATGATGTTACACACTTTTATTACTACAAGCTTTGAACACTGCGTAGTAATCATCTTAATTAACTTGGGACCAGCATGTTGGGACCTAGCTAATACTGCGATCATATTTTATGGCGAGATTTTTGTGGTTTTCATGCTGGGCCAGAAGGTAGCTTAGAGAATCAGCTCAATCACGGAGAATTCTAGTTAAAATCAGGGTTGTAGTTAAAAAAATTTAAAGAAGAGAAGCGATTAATGAAAATGACGACTTAACTTGTTCGTAGGAGTTCGCGAGAAATTTACGTGGGAGAATTCGTGAGATTTGCGACAACATGTTGCCAAGCTTACAGTTTCTTATTTACAACCATTGTTTTGTAATGCCCAACTTACAGTATGAGAAATTGAAATATTGTTCCAATATTGTTGTTGCTAAAATGGTGTTATGTTTAGTTGAGTTGATAACCAGTTGAAATTCTTATTTTTTTCAACCTTTTTCTTCCACTTTCAACTAACCACACACTGTGCACATTAAATTTCAATGATAAGCTGGAAAATTGCCTTGCCTCCTAAGCCATGCAAAAGTCCGCCCTAGTACTTTTGACCTCCTTTAATAGGTCAGGACCCCTGAATAAAGACCAATGAGTCTTTAAAAAAAAGGGAGAAAAGAAAAAGAAAAAGAAAAAGAAGAGAAAAGAAAAAAAATTATGACACTTTACCTTGAAACCTAAGCACGGTTCGAGGGGTATATGGAAAAAGTCTTTAAAGCCCAGTGCCCTAAACCAACTGGCTGCGACTTTGTGCTCGTTACATGGGTGAATAGGTGGAGTTTAGCGAATTGTAGGTGCTGGAGTTTGGAACTCATTAAAAGTCCGGGGTGAAACCTGAAGAGTTAGTGGTTGATAGATCCTTATGACTTAATGCCCTAAACCTTAATTGGTTGGGAGTCATCGGTGGACCCCCGTTACATGGACAATTGTGAATTCGATACCCTCAACATTGCACCCCTACAAAAAAAAAAAAAAAAGGAAAGTTGTAGAATAAAAGTGGGTCCTGATCTATTGAGGTTGGTTAAGCTGCTAGCTTTAGAGAAGAGCTAGGTTGGGGGAAGAGAACAGTTTGACGGACTATTTTTGAAACCTAATCAAACCAAACACTTATGTTTTTGTGGAAGGCATCAGGTTGGTTCTCTAGGAGTTGAACCTCTTTTGATACTTGATTTTGCATAGCACACAATCTTCCTGAGATAATTGTTGGGTAGGATTTTGGTGACTCTTGTTGAAGGTTGTGCATTATCCCCTTATTTTTTGAAACATCATGTTTGTGGACATATATAGCTGATCTTGTTTTCGTTTTCTTTCTTCTTCCTTCTAACGCTAAGGAGTAGCGATATAGGTTGGAAGGTGAGTCTCTCAAAACTAATGTTGTTTTACTCTTACCTCTGGGGTTTTAGCAGCTTGCATACTTTTGCGTGTGTCAGCCTAATTAACCCGGCTGGCATGTTAAGGACCTAATTATGCTACTGGTCATATTTTATGGTGAATTTTGTAGTTTTCACAAGCCAGTTATGCCAATCTTAGAGAGTCAGCTCAATCACAGAGAATTCAAGTTCAAATCAGGGTTGTAGATAAAAAATTAGAAGAAGAGAAGCAGTGCAGAGAAGAAGCAAGCAACCTTGGCAATTTCTCAAGGGTTGTGAAATTTCACAACCCTTGAGAAATTTCACATGCTGCGACTCTTGTTGTTGACTTTTTTTGTACTCTTTTTGATCTCTTAAAAATTTGTCCGTATGTAATAGTGATTCTCTTTTGATATTTTGGTAAATTGTATATGCAGTATGGCATATACGCCAGAGACAAGACTTTGTAAATATATTATTCATTGAAATTGGAAAAGCTTCCTGGAGAAGCCTCATGTTTTTTTTTCTCTCTATATTTTCTTTCATTTTCCTTCACTTTCTCACTAGCCAAACACCCTCTGAGGATGACAACTCAAAGGATGAGTGGCTAAACTCCCATCTTCCTTGAAGTAGAGGGCAGTAGACAAGGGAACCTATTGTAACGCAGAGGCTCTCATGTTTTCAACGTAGGTATTCTCTTTCGTTGATGTTCTCTTTTTCAACTTTAGGTTTTGATCCCTTTGATTCACCTTGAATGGTTAGTATATGGTAAGCTTTTACGGCTCATTAGATGCTTATTGCTAGATCCTGTGATGTTGGTTAGTTATCACTTATGAGCCATTGGAAGGTGATTCAAGGAGGTAGGTTCTTAACTGATTGAGAACATTAATGGACATTGAATACCATTTACAAAGGATAGTTTTTAAGGGTTAGGTTTTATAGCTAAATCAAAATCCGATTCCGGAGGTAACTATAGGATACTTTCCCCAATGAGAGGGAATGACCCTAAGAACCCCTCATTTTCCCTAGGAACCCAAGCCCATTCGCCTAACACTTCAAGGGAATTCTTTCTATATTTTTATATCACTTTGGTTACAATTTCAACTACCAAAACTCCCTCTTTTATAACAACCAAAAATCCAAAATGAATTCACCAGTTCAAATTTCATTGTGAGTCATTTACACGAAGAAAACCCATCCCTGTGGACAATCTAGAACAGTAACTATAAGTAGCTATGCTACGCCAATACGAGGTGTTAAGTTATAAATATTATTGATTCAGAATACCCTACGGGCTACACATAAGCACATGCGAACCATCCTCATATACTTGTCAATCAAGTAACCACCTCCTAGGTCATCCACCTCATGATATATGTTCGATTTGTATGTCAAGGGGTTGATTCCCTTCAAGTCGAGAATAGTCCATTTGAATGTCTCTCTCTAAATCCTCAAAACATCTAGTAACTTCCCTTCTTGCTACTTAGATAAGGAATAAGATATCACTACTGGCCATGTCTCATCATCTCTAAGGAGTGCATATTTTAACTCACTCGATAAAGGCTCCAAAGTTGTATTGGAAGGGTCACTTGGCTTCTCTAAGGGTGAATCATCATCATTCATAAGGGGCAGAACCTTTTCGCTCCATGCAAGTGTATGTGTAATTGATTCCTTAATACAAGGAGCATCATCATCATAAATAGTATCTGAATGTCTTATGAGATCCTGTATAGCCCTAGCATAATTCTTCTTTATAGGTATGGCAATCATGCTTACTTCCTTATACCCCTCATCTTCATGTGTAGTCGACTCCTTTTCAAACTCCTTGGAAAGTCCAACCCTTACCTCATCATCACAAGTTGTGCCCCCTTTTCATGCTTCACGGATTTTTCAACTTCTCCTTTCTTATGCAATGGAGGAGGAGTGGGTTGGTCGTTTTGATCATCATTCTCTAGTTTCATCATGGATTTCTTTTCATGAATATTAGGTGAGTTCTCATCTTGTACCTTTGCTTCATGTATACTTATTTGATTTCGTTGAGGTTAAGATGGAGACTTACCTTCCTTATCCGTAGTGTAGGCGCTAGAGGGTTGAGAGGAAGAGTTTTGAATATTGTCTCGTCTCTTGCACTAAGCTCTCATGGATCTCCTCCATATAGTCCATGCCTTGGTATTGCCCTTGACTTTGCATTTGAGAGAGTTAAGGCATTTCCATATGTGATATTGCTCTAAGGCTTGTATTGACATGCATAACTTTCAAACCTCTCTTTGATGGGGGCAATTAGCACGAATTATGATTGGCAAGGTAGCAAGGGCGAGAGCGACGTCATGGGTGCATTAGATAAGGACACTCATCGACAAGATGGGTAGTTAAATAGCAATTAGAACATGAAGTGGGCTACCACTTGTCTTCATCAGTAGTGTATACCCCATAGGCTTCCCCACTCTCAGGATATTCAGGTCTGCTTATGATGTGTGTCATCTCATAGTCATCTTGCATAACATGCATACCTTCCAAAGCATTGGAGTGGGGTATAGTTCTGTCCATATCTCAAAAATAAGGTTCTTCCCACCCTCTTGTATATTCGTCCATGTAACAAAATTAAGCCATAGTCACCAAGATATTAATCCTACAAGAAAAACAAAACTAAAAGATACAAAAATACTAGAAAAACTATTAATATGGACTTGACAAATAAAAATAGCAACATAAAGTACAACAAGTAAATTTGAATTACTATAAATAAGGCATCATCCCTGAAAACGGCGCCATGTGATTCGTCCTATGTCGGGTGGTTGTTTAGGAGCTCCAAGTAATCACAAGAATTTATAATACCTATTACCAAACTAGGGAAGCCAAGGCTATTATAGGTATAGTGGCTTTAGGATTGTCCTTTGGGATGGGTTTTCTTCTCTCTAAGGTGTAATCTAGGTTACATACTTTGCTTTTATATTGCTTTGAATGAAAATAGAAGAAGGTTAATTTTTGAAGAGACTGTTGATTTTAGGATTGAATTCAATAATTAAAAAGGAGTCTGTGGGACTTTAGTTTCTGAGTCCACACACTTTATCTGGGGGATCCAAAATTACAGCACCCCTTTGGATCGACTTAGATTGGTGGGTTAAGCCGGATCGAGATGCTACAATTACCACTATATCACTTTATCAAAATCATTTATCAAAAACACATGGATGCATTACATTTCAATTGGCATAAAAGCCCCTTCGTCTGTGGCGTTTAAAGATGAACCCATTAACATTACACATTTATACAATCTGATTCCGTAAAGACATATCAAGCCTTTCAAAAATGATTTACCAATTAGATTTTGTGAGTTCAAATTGTTTTTACAAAATATCAATGTTAACAAAAATGGAGTGAATGCATATGTCGGAGCATACTCTGCAAATCTTTCTCTATGACTCGACTCTCCTCGATCTTGCCTTTTGTTTCTATTCAGTCGGTACCTGCACATAGATGACACTACACGCTAAGCATTTTCATGCTTAGTGGTTCTATACAATTTCATTCTTACATTTGATTTAAAGTCAAATCATGCAATTTTACTAAACAAAACAAATATTTTCGATGATTAATGTCCAATACAATACATATACTTACTTCATATACAATCATTTATGATTCATTAGTCATTTCCAAATATACACTTTCATATGCAATAAATCATTTATAACAAATCACATTTCACATACTCTTTCATTTCAATTTAAATCATACTTTCAATGGAGAGGTCCAGTGCATGCATTATGTTGGTTGATGAGATGAGAGATGTGGGCGTGGTTGGTTATGAATCAGGTATCAGAAACATTTGTTTATAACACCGATTGGTCCATTCAATTTGTTGGCGGTTATTAAAAATCAGTCGTGAACACTAAGGTATTGTTAACTGAGGTATGTCAGTGACACATTAATCGTTTGTTGTAGTGCGCTAATTTGACCCTTATTGGTATACCAATCTATCCCTTAATGTAGGTCAGTAGATTAACATTTTATTAAGGCGTGAATCCTTTATAGAAAAATACGGAGTACAATATGTACATTTGTATAAGCAGTTCATTTCAACCTCATACAAATTTTATGTACAAACATTTCACAATAAAATTGCCTGAAACAATTAAAACAAATGATATGATTTTCTTATACATTTAGAACAAACATTTCAAATCTTGGCTTGAATAGGAAGATAGAACAAACCAATCTATATCTTTTCGTTTTACTTACCTTCAATCTGGGTCTGAGTTGTTGATCCTCACTAGCCCTTAGCAAATCCATATCACATTTAGTACTACTTCTCACATAACGAATATCGACGTGAAGCGATTTTCATTTAGTGTTATCCTTATTTTAACCCACATTAATCATTTATTAGGGTCAGCAAACTATCGGTGTACAAATCGAGGTGTTGAGCAAAAATAAAATTTGTATTGTGAGCAGCGGCTACGCGTGGTGCAGCAATGCTACGCTACAGCGTAGGCCTTCGCCGTGGCGTAGCTTTGCTACCCCTCAGCGTACCCGAGGGGTACCATTTTGGCACCTCGGCCTCGCCGTGAGGAGTGTCGCATGCTGGCGTGGAGTCTGGCTGCGGCGTGGGTTCCCTGGCTGCTGGCGTAGGAGCCATTTTTACTTGAGATTTTCGGTTTTCCTCATTTTTGTGATTTCCTCCAAAAATCCTCAAAATCCCAAAACAAAACATAAGAATCACTCCCAATAACATCCTAATATCATCCTAAACTAACCATGAGCAAAACCCATGCATGGATTAGGGTTTTTCCAACCTAAACATCATCAAAGAAATTCTAGGGTTTGGTTCTTACCTTAAATCCCTTTGCACTTGAAGCACTAGCCTTTTTCGTTCTTCCTTCTTGCAAGATCTTGAACAAATGGGTTGAATTTTTGCCAAATCTCACTTCTTCCCAAAACCCCAACTTTCTCCTCTCACTCTCTTCTCAAAACCATTTTTGCTAAAATGAGCATTCTAAGACCGAATGTGGTCTAATTTCATTTATCCATTATAAGCCATGTTTGGCTTCCAAAAATGAATTTTTGGATTTAAGTTGCCTCAATTTACCTTATAGCACATATATCACTTCTATTCGCACTTAAACACATTCACATTTTCTCAAATGACCCTTAGGTCTTCATTTTTACATTTTTTTTTCCAATTTTGCCCTTTTTCACTTGGGTTTATTTTCGGGTTCAATCAATTTATCATTTTAGCATATAACATTTAATCATATGCTCACATATTCATTTCACATTTCACAATTGTGAACACAGAAAACCAGTTTAGCTCAATTCATACCCAGAATATATAATAAAATTATTATAAAAATTATAGGCTATTTTTGGGGTGTTACATCAAGGGGGGAGGGGTGGTGTTTAGGTTTTGTCCTATCGTATGCATGAAAGATCAACATATGTTTTCCCCCACAGTTCACTGCATAGGTATCCTCTTATTAGATTTGGATAAAGTGCAAATTCTAGGGTTTATATAAATTATTGATAATTGTTGTTGAGGGACATTTAGGATCTCACCTAGGCTCTTTCGTGTTTTTGGATAAGAAACAATCCTTCGTGCATGCTAGATGAAGGGCATGCAACCAACAATCCAACATATCTATTAGACTTGCTAAGTATAAAGAAATCTAACTTACCTATATAAGAGACTCTAAAAATAGTTTAGGACCTTACTCATGTAGCCACCACATAATGGTGTGCCCAACTATTGGCACGCGACCTAGAAGTTCTTTAAACATAGTCAAAACATTACCTTTGTGATGAAGCTCATATCTCCCATTCAATCACCATGGTAGGTGGATTGGATCCACCTAATCTCGAGATGACGTGCTCAACTCACTTATGACGACAATGATCACAACCATGAATGAATAATTCCGAAAAAAACATCAAATAAAAATGAAGTATTGGAATCTTTATTGAAAAGAAAGAGGGATTCTCTCAAAGCAAGAGTAATTCCTAATTAACAATGCGAAAAAGTGGATTCTAAGATAAAATCATTTGATCCATCCTATCCCTATGTAAAGGAATAAAATTACATCTTAGGGGCTTTTTGGTAGGTATAGAAAGGGCCATAAGTGGAAGTGCATTCAAATAGAGTTATTTCACGACTTGGTTCTAAACTTTCCTTCCCCAGGCATTATAGGCAGATTTCTGCGCCTCCTAGTAACTGTCTGTGTGAACAAAAGAGGGCCTCCTTTGACAGTGGTGCAAAATTTTACCGCGCAATAAACGTACGAAAATGGGATAGTGGTGCAAATGCTCACAGGTGTTCTCGAGGCTTCATCTTCTAGTGCAAACTTACTTTCAAGGCCATAACTTCGTGTGGTGCATCCCGAAGCAAGCTTACTAAAGTCTCGTAACATTACTTGTGACCTCTCAATTTCCAAGAGTCATAAAAGTCCCTAAAAATGTCTATAAATACACCAGTACTTAAGAAAACCATCAGTTATAGGTTAGGGACATAATAACTCGCATAATCAGCTAAGCATGTCATTCCATCATAAAAAGGCTTTTAAAATGGAAAAGTTAAGAATTTAAAAATGTCCTTTTTGATTGGCTATCAGTTAACTAATTATTAATTTTCACTTTCATTGTTTTATTTATTGTAACATATGTAGGAAAAAAAATCCAAGTTCAAGAATGGACATGCAACCACAAATAATAGTTTTGGTTTGCTCTTCTTTGAATGGACATGCAACCACAAAAAATTGTTTTGGTTTGCTCTTCTTTGATCTTAGTTGTAATATTACTTTTTTTAAAGGAAGTTAGATAACTTGCTTTTTTGGTAGATATATACTTGTTTTTTCATTAAAGTTGAAAAAGATATATTGTTGTACACATTTTAACACATTAACAAATGCACATATCAATTAGCTATATGTAGACATTAGTTCTTTATTATGATAATTTTAGTAAATTTATTCAATTTTTTTTAAAGATAGAATTATTAGTATTGGATTCCATTTTAAATTAGTAAGTATTTATTTTGAACTTTAGACAAAATAATTTGAAAAAATTATATATAACATGTCATAAAAAATATATCATTTCATTAAAAGAGAGTTTTCATTACTATTATCCACATAAGAAGACTCTTCAAATGAGTGTAAAAAATAAACAAATTATTTTTAACATTCCTTGGCACTTCCATAAGTGCCATCATAGATATATTAACGACAATTTTAAAGTGTAAACATAAGTATATTAATAACGACACTTTAAAAAGGTGTTGTTGATAGTGACCCCTAAATAAAATAGTTATAAATGACACTTTTTAAAAGCGTCATGGTTGCCCTACCCATTTATTGATTGAGCAGATATGACACCTTAAGAAAGTGTCATCTTATACATTATTGACACCTAAAAAGTGTCACTATTAATAGTTTTCTTATAATGATTGTAACTTTTTCATCTTTTTTGGCTATACTTACAATCCCTATTTTGGTAATATTTTTCATTTATTTTTTTATATTTTATCTGTTTATTTTAAGTAATAATTCCTAATAAATATTCAGTAATCACATTTTCAAATCCATATATGATAAATATAGTAGATAAACGAGACAGATCTGATCTCACCTTGTACTAATTAAGTCAAGTAAGATTATACTTCAAATATTATTCTAGGTTTTTTTTACTAGAAGAGATTAAAATATTTAATAATATATTTTTAAGTTTTAGTATTTTTATGTTTCAAATTTTATTTTTATGTAACAAATTATTTTAATATAATTTAGTACTATCCTTTGTAAAGATTTCAAACTTAGTATCATTACACTTGTTTATAAAACCGATGATGTTATCAATTGTATTGTTTGTATTTATCTTTGATTATATTTTATTATATCATCTTACTAAATCATTGAAATCATATTCTTCTACCCACATTTTATTAAACACAAACTACAAAGGTAGTATGTGTTTGGTTGTAGCTTCAATTGAAGCAAATTGTGGTGAGCAATATTTTGACAACAAGACTGGTCATTGAACTTAAAAAATTAATCGGCTCATGATTCACTAGTTGGATTGATGATTGAACAATGGTTGAACCGATGACATCATAAATATTTAGTTTATATTTTATTAAAATAAAAATATTTTGAAAAAATTAAATATATAATTGAAAAATAATAATATTTATAAAAAATTACTTATTCAATTTTATGAAAGTACATTAATATTTCAAATTTTATTAAACAAGATATGTACAATATTAAAATTTAAAAAATAAACAATTATATATTAATATTTATTTTCAATTCATTATTATTATTGAAGCATAGGTATGAGTAGTGTAAAACATGGGAAAAATGGGAAAGCAATGATTTTAAATAGTACGGTTGAAAACTTACGAATTTCTAGATCTTGGACAATGGCAGGACTGCAGGTTGGAATGGTCTTCTTGTCAGCTGCAGGTCGAATTTCGTTTGAATCTGGTGGTGGGAATTTATTTTCAAAACATCAAGTGTCGGGTAACACATGGCAAGCCATGTGTCCAAATGCGTGTCCTTCTACACATGGCAAGCCATTTGTATGACACATGAAAAACCATATGTCAACATGCTAGGGGTTTGAAGTGTGTATAAATAAAAAAGAGAGGGGCGCGGTTCTAATAATAGAGATTAGAGAATGGAAAGAAAAGAAAGAGAAAAAGGAAAATGAGAGAAAGAAAGGAAAGAAAATAAAGAAAGAGATAGGGAAGGAGAAGAAAGGGAGAGAGAAAGAGGGAGAATAGGAAGTCGGCGTTTCGATGGTCGAAACTCGTTGGACCAAGGAGTAAAGTCCAGAGATTTGACAAGGGGCTACACTTCAAGAGTTAGGGATACTTCCAACTTTGGTTTACTTCTAGCCTTTGGGCTATTGTTTTTGGGTTGATTTTAGAACCGTGTTGTTCCATGTTAATGGTATGGAATGGGTTTGTAGTCGGTTCAAGAATTTATTCTTTAGAAGTAGGGCGTTCTGACAGTAGAGATTAGAAACGGAAAGAAAGAGAAAGAGAAAGGAAAATGAGAGAAGGAAGAAAATAAAGAAGAGATGGGGAAGAATAAGGGAGAGAGAGAAAGAGGGAGAATAGGAAGTCGGCGTTTTGATGAATACAGAAACTTCGTTGGACGAGGGTAAAGTCAGATTCGGCCAGTACATGCCGAGTTAGGGATTCTTCTAACTTTGGTTTACTTCTAGCCTTTGGGCTATTGTTTTTGGGTTGATTTTAGAACCGTGTTGTTCCATGTTAATGGTATGGAATAGGTTTGTAGTCAGTTTAAAGGGCTGCTACTGGAGTGAATTTGGGTTGAAAATTGCATTTATGGGAGTTGCCAAAATGTTCCTACAACCCTCGGGCACGTTATTGCGTGGATTGGCACAACAATGTGGCTCCTGGTGTACTCCAACTTCGGACAACCATATCTTTCTAGTTTGAATTCTGATTCGCGCGTTTTTAGACTCTATGAAAATCTCTTTGAGTTTAGAATCCAGCCATATGCCAGTGATTAGTATTTGGTGCTCACATCATTGCCGGGAATTTTGATCCGCGCACAAGTGTACTGTTGCATGGCATGATATGTTGATGAAATGTATTTGATATGTATAATAATATCTTGACATGTGATGGTGCAATATTATTGTAGACATGATCATTACATGGCATGTTGTAGGCTATTTTGTGGACATGTTATGTACGTAGAATTGGCTGGGGATCTGCAGAAAGTGTTCGTTCTTGACTAAGTAATGGTTGTATGTGATGTTGATATATATATGCTTGTGTGATACATTGACATGAATGAGTTAATGTAGGAAATTAGTATGTTTGATAAAATTGGCCAAGATGGTAGTGATATGTATGTTTGATAACATTGTGCTTAAATTTCATCAATGGGACATGTTACAAATAGGCAATGGCATATTGCATTGCATATGCACGGGGACATCGCATTAAATGGGTGTGAGTGCATGATTAATGAATCAACACCGCATTGGTGTTTGATGGGTGGGCTCGGTTAAATGGGATAGCGTCCAATAGAGTTGCACAGTTTTATAGATGAGAATAAAAATATGTGTTAAATATCGTGAAGGGATGAATATCCCCTCTGGGTGAAAACCTGATTATAATTGAAGGCTTATAGTCCCTAGGCGAAAAACCATAAAAGTATTTGGGTTTGCGAACCTTCTGTCGAATTAGATCATGCATACATTCGGTACAATTTCATATTGTTTTTATAGCCTCAGCTTGCATGGATTCACATTCATATTACGTGACACGAATCGAGTCCGGGTTAATGACTGTCGACTTGTGGAGTCTTATTGATTTGGGTTACCGTCTACCACAGCATGGTTGTGTCCCATTTATCAGATCCATATTTCCACAAAAAAATGGGCAGAGTCTCCTTTTGTTGAGGAACTCTGACATACAACTGTATAACGATAATTCATAGAGTTTATTTCAACACTCTTATACATAACATATATTAAAATTAGCTTGTTCTAATATAGTTTTCTGAACCACCTCAATACGTCCCTTCCCGGGTTATTCATTTATATTTAAATCAAATTTATGAAAATTAACAATTAATGTGATCCATAAAAATTAAGATCATGGAAACCTCTTACTATAATTACATACATTTATTTATCTGACTAGTCCAAAAATTAAATACAATTCTTTTACATTAAATACTTTTATAAAAGTATTGTAAAGACCCTGTGTGAGCCTTCTTCATAATCATGACACAAAATTGGGCGCCGTCTCCTATACACCTCACAGCACTGAAAGGAATTACCATGTGGAGTGTATTTTTAGTAATTCTCCTCTGAGGGCTACTCATGCCTAAATGCATGAAATGGAATTTTACAAACATCAAATCATATTCCATATAAATAATGCAATCCTATATGGAATGTTACGCGTCATCCATGAGATGAGACCCCTCGTAACCCCGACTGAGTCCCACCAGGCTCCCCACTGCCGATTGCCAAGTCTTAGGCAAGCCGTGTTGTGATGACAAACAGTGGACAACCTCAATTTTAATTTCTCATTTCATGATTTTCTTTTTCTTTTATGGGCCACGAAATTTCAGTTTTCTGGGGACACCCTGCCTGCTCAATATTTTCGCGAACTTACATCGTCAAGATTCATTTCTGTTGATGCGTTGGGATCTCTACTAGGGGGATCTACTGACTTAGCCGCTAAAACATGTAATTTATCATTTGATCCAATTTACACATCATGAGTCTCAACCTTGGACTATGTCCCATTTTGAAACTCCGACCCATTACTAACACTGTGATACCCAATACCATGCATACCCACACGAACTTGATGAGATGTGACCATACATATGAAGCCATGATGCGATACATTTTCACCTACATGTTACATGTATATATGAGTGCTACATGAAACATTAATACACCATGCACAATTATAATCTTTATATATAATTTCCATTTATCACCATTTCCATGTTAATACATCACGCAAGAACATATTAACATGATTTTTACACAACAGCATGTTTTTTTAGAGCAATAACACAAAATACATTTAAAATCTAGGACCCATATAAAATAGAGGCACCTCTTGGTCCCTTCCGGTTAATCATCAGTGCAGTGATACCAAAACACACCATAAAACTAGAAGATATAGGTCAGAGTCAAAGCAAACCTCGACATAGTCAGGCGCAGCAGTCCCAAAATCACAATGCAACGGAGTTGAAAATATCCTAAAATTCAACCCGAACTGTCTGAAAATAGTCTCGAAATTCAACTCCCGGTGTAGAAAAATTCAGAAGGAACTCCTAAAAATTCTATACTCGATCGAATGTGACACCCCCAGCCAGGTGTCTTTGTTGACTCACAGGTATTCGTGTAATTCTTGTCTCTTCTGAAAGGGGCAATATAAGAGTAAAATGGCCATATTATTGTATATACTCACAAAAATCCCAGCCAACTATATTACAATAATTCAAGAGAGTTATTACATCACTCTTTACAGAAACATATATTAAAATTTAGAATTCAGCCTAAGTTATACCAAAACATCAAACCGCCCAATTAGGCTTTCTTCTAAAAATCGGCCTCTAATGAGCGCCGTCTTCTCGAACAATCCCTGTACCTGAAATAATGATCCCTCGTTGGGTGAGTGCTCGATGAAAATCTCTCTTACATGGAGTTACTCTTCACTAGTGGACATGCATTGATTCAACACAAACACACCTCAGAAACATAGCAGCGATACTGCAAATGTCTACATGTCGATCCATCTCGAGTCTCCACTTAACACTTGAGCTACTCACGCACTAAGCCAAATCTTGAAAAACCTCGTTTTCATTGCTTTCATACCATACATTTACGCCTAATTTTCTAGGTTGCTTGATGCCTTATAAATACATTATTCCATTTCAAACCACATGTAATATATCAATTCACTTATTAACAAAATTTTATCGTACTATGTTATTTAATTCACATCAATATTATCAAAATTGGCTCCTTGAGCTAATCAGCAATCCATTTTGTTCAATGGCTCTTCCACCGATTATATTTAAGCTATAATTAAGCACTCATGGCCCAAACACATTTAATTTTCATGCATTAACATATTATTCCTCATAATAAACAGAGGAATTATTATAATATATAAAACATATATTAGCATAATTAACTCACATAGATCATGTTATTCAATTTTATTAATAACACCAAAGTGGCTCCGCATTGGCTAATTAACCTGATCAAATGATTCGTTTTGGATCACGAAACACACAAAATCACTGTGATGCGTGTGAGCAGGTGAAACCAAGTTAGGCCGTTCCGACCACCTAGGGATCTTCTCACTCGGTTCAGAAGTATTTGAGATCGCAAACGGCTAATTCGTCTTACTCGGAATATCCACAACCATTCACATGGCTCTTAGCGAATAACACAAGTAGGATAGGGCCCCTACCTCTTGGGTTGTGAGACTCCGTCGATGTCCAGTAGCCCTCGTGCGTGAAACGACTTTACTTCTTGTGACGAGCTAGACGGTCGAGCGGTAAATCTAGAGAGAAACCGTTCTCTCTCTAAAACTCAAAACCGACCTCTGCACGATTTGCTCTTTCTTTTTTGGAGAAGATAATATTCACTTTTTGTCTTATACTCGTTGCTGTTTACAATAAGACTGGCAATCTAAGCCATTCATTTCCATCATCTCATAATCATGCAACATGTATCACATGGGTACATGTAGTAAGAACGACTTTGTCACATCACATGTCTCTTACAAAGGCGTTCTGACACGAGCACTTTCGGTGCCTCGAAAACGTGAAATTCAGCTTGTCTCAAAATTTAAAAAAGTGACTTGGTAGCTAGATTTCGAGGAAACGATTCCCAACGGGTGAAGTCCAAGTTCGTCATCAAATATCTAAAAAATTTTAGTTTGACGAAATTACCAATTTCTTTTCAGAAAAATTGGATTTTCTTGGGGTTTCACACCAAAATTTTTGGAACTAAAATTTACAACCTCTCATGGCCTCTAAGAAAACCCCAAGCCATTAAACGTCCTTTAGGCTAGAAATAACACAAGTAGGAAATTTTCTTACCTCGTGGAGTTTGACAAAACTCCAAGATTTTAGTACCCACACGTAGCCCTTGTTATGTAGATCAACTTTGCCTTCTGCTCCGATGAAAACCTACGGTTCGATTTCCATAGATCTTAGAGAGAAGTGAAGAGAAAAAATACAAACAAATCTCTCTCTCTCTCTCTCTCATTCTTGTTCTCTCCCACGCCCTTTTTTTTACTTCTCTTTTTGTTTTTCGTTTTTACCTTTTTAAATTTTTTTTATTATTATTGCCTCATTTGAATTAAGTTACCACAGAACAATTTTTTTATTTCAGTTCAATTTATTTTAAATGGAGCTTGACTCAAACCATTTGACTTCAGTTTTCAACAAAAAATCTAGTCCTTGAAGATCATAGGCGTATCACCTAGAAAATAGTAAAAATATTTCGCTTGTCTCAGAATTAGATGAAACTTTTCCGGGTCACTAGATTTCGCGAGATGAATTTATGGTGTGATCAAAGTTTAGTCATCAGGATCTAGAAAATTTAGTACCAATTTACAATTTTGAAAATTCGGTTCACGGGTTTCCCGTATTCGCGATGTTATTCAATCCTATCTTTATAATGTTTTATGGAACATGATATTGGAATAAAAAGAGCTAACAATAGAAAGAAATGACCAGTAGAGAAGTGCGAAGCAAAAAAGTGCGGCGAGATTGTCTTGTGCGCCTTGGCGGCTGACCCATCTTCCTTGGTGTGTGTAGCCCGAAGGACCTGCGCTCGGAACACGGCCGGGGATTTTTGGGTGCCTCGGGTACGCCGCGGTGAAGCTCCCTTCGCTGCGGCGTACCTAAGTCTCCCATTCCAAAATGAGAGCTCTTAAAGTTATGATTTTCTGGGCTATTGATGGGCCCGAGTTCGAAGTATAAAAAGGGAGCTTTTTCGAGGCAAAAAGGGGGGATTGGAGACAGATTGAAGAGAAGGAGAGATGGATAGAGAGAGATTTGTGAAGAAAGGATTCGGGGAGGTCGCGTGCTTCTTTTTATTTCTTTCTCTAGATTAGTGTGATCTGGCACAAATCTTTAGGTTTGTAATAAATCACTGAAGACTAACTTTTCTCTCAGTGTTTTATTAAGCCCCCTCTGAGATTCGTAAATATATTGGACTACCCTCAAAGCGAATCTATTGGATAACCCTTGAAACAATTAGTGGGCCCCTCGAATTGAATTGTTGGACAAACTCCCAGCAATTCTCAGAAAAATCTTGAGGTAATTCATTTCACAAACATTTTCCTTTTCTTTCATTTTTCATGTCATGTCACTCCTAATATTCTAGAGAGCCACTGTAGTGCATATAGAATACAGTATGCCAATCTGAAAATATTCATGCTAATATATATAAACATGTATATATTAACATAATTAATTCACCTGATTAGTATTTATTAAATTCACATCAATAACACCAAATTTAGCTCCTATGGGCTAATTAACAATTACAAAACAATTCTGTTTTGAATCACTTTCAGCAACCGCAAAAAATAACCTGACTATTCATGAGCAGTGAAACCCTCGGGTTGGCAATGTTCACGGCCACATAATTAGAGATTTCTCCACTCAGTTCAAAGCTTTTGAGATCGATATCTACGATATAAGCCTGACAAATCACATCTAAAATGGCAGCTCTTGGCAAAAGAATAAACCAAATGGAATATTACCTCTTTGGGTTATAGGAACTCACCGATCGGTGTCACCGCGTATTAGCCCTCACCGCATAGATCGGCTTTGCTTCTTTCATTAAGGAGCAGACCAGTCCGAACGACCGAAAATCTAGAGAGAAGAAGCTCTCTCTCTCTTTAAAACTCACAAGCCAGCACCTACTGTCGTTTCTACCCATTTGTGTCTCCAAAATGAAGAAGATAACTTTTGCTATTTTGTCTTTATTCATTTAACATTTCCAAAATTCCCAAAGTGTCCATTTTCTTGATTTTTTTTTACACTTGGCACAATCTCAGCCATTCATTCCTATCATCTCTCTAATCATGCAACATGTGTCACATGAGTACATGTAATAAGTGACTTTTTCGTCATGTTTCATTTGTTTCACATTTTGGTACCTCGAAAATGTGAAATTCCATTTGTCCTCAGGTCGTGGTCGATGGTAGCTAGATTCGCGATACGATTCAACGGTGAAGTCCGTTTCATAAGTAGAATCTAGAAAAATTTGATATTTTGATAGAATTTACCATTTTGCCATTTTTCGTAAATTGGAATTTCCTGCCTTACATTCTCCCCTCTCTAAAAGAATTTCGTCCCGAAATTATGTACAACCACAACAACTCACATGCATATGCAACGTGCACTATGTCATGCATGTAAACTAGTCATCTAAGTATTAAACGACTAAACCACGTACCTTCATCCCTAAACAAGAAGGGATAGGTGGTCCGCATCGTGTCCTCGCGCACCCACGTTGACTCCTCCACTCCACAGTGCTGCCATAACACCCTCACTAGCCTCACTCAAGGCCACAAACCCGATCCCGCCATTCATAATGCACACACCGGTCCCTCCGAAGGTCCCATCCGTGTCAACCTCAATCTCTCCCCAATCCACTACATGAGCTGGATCTGGAGTGTACCTCCGGAGCATGGAGATGTGAAATACCTTGTGGACACCCGATGTCGGGCGCATAAAGCCAACCAAGACACCGCAGTTGCCTACCCTCTCAAGTATCTCGAAGGGCCCAATAAACCTCGACGATAGCTTCCCGCGCTTGCCGAACCTGACCACTCCTCTCTTAGGCATCACCTTCAAGAAGACGTGATCTCCAACCTCGAACTCTAAGGGTCGACGTCGTACATCAACATAGCTCTTCTACCACTGATCCATGAGAAGACGCTGTCGTATCAAGCTCACCTTCTGAGGTGTTCCCTAATCGTATCGTGACCGCTGATGGAGCCTCTCCCACCCTGGCCCAACATACGCGACCGCACGGCCTCCCATATACGCCTCTTTATGGTGCCATCCGTATACTAGCCCGATAACTCGCTGTTGCAGGCGACCCCACTAAAAGCAAATGCTCTTCCCAGCTACTCCTTATGATCCAAGACGATGCCTCCCGCATGTCCTCTAACACCCGTATGATGCTCTCCGACCACCATCCGTCTGGCTGCAGTGGAAAGTTGTACTCATGGTCAGTCAGAAAGCTCCATAGCCTTTTGGAAACTCTTCCAAAAGTGCGCCGTAAACTGATTAATGCCCAAAAAGTGCAATTTTGAACCCTATATTAGATAGGTTTTGAGTGCTTTTTGTACATTAATCATGTCATTTATACCAATTGAAGTGTTCTAGTCTTCTTAGTAACACTTCTATGCCATTTAGAGTATTTTCGTCGCTTTTGCGTGTTACAAGACCTTTGAGTTCACACAATGATGAATGATGAATCATGAAGTTTGAACTCAAGTCTCACGCATCAATCAGCCCAAGAATCAATGAGAAAACCAAGGCAAAATGAAGAAATGTGATGCGCTTGAAGACATGAGGCATTGCAAAGGAAGGATCAACAAAGCCGGGAATTTTCGCTTAAGCTTGCTTAAAATTTTCGCTAGGATTGCAAAATTCAACCCAGCGAAACACCAAATTTCGCTAGACTCCATCCCAATTTCGCTTAATCGTCTCAGCTAAAATCTGATTTTGTTACCACAAGAATTTCGCTAGCTTAGTCTAATTTAGCTAGCGAAATTCTTCCATCCTTAGCGAAATTTATATTTTCGCTTAGACTGCTGGATTTCGTTAGTTAGCGAAATTCCTACCTTAGCTAAAATTGATGCCTCGTCATGCTTTGTAATTACTAATGCCAAACCGCCTCCAAACTTGGTATTACTTAATTGTCCAATAACTTAGCTAATTTCTTAGGTTTTTGGTATTTTCATACCTTGAGGAGGCCTATATATAAGCCCCTCTTGTTTTGTAACCCGTATGAACACCAGAACAACTGGGAGAAGATATTTTTGTAAGTTTTTATTTTTGTAAGAAGTCTTTTATTTTAAGTTTTGCTTTTATTTCTTTTCTCTTCTCTCTCTTCTTTCTTTCTTTCTACGCTAAACACCCTCTCGAGGATGACAATCAAGAGATGCAGCTGGCTAAGCCTCCTTCTTGAAGAGGAAGGAAGCTAGCTTGGTGGTGGGGGCATATGCATGTCGTCTCCTTGTATTAAAAGTTACTGGTAGTGTATTTATGGCTCTTATTCTCAAACTTGCATACCGGATGTTATTGATTTGGCCTAATACTCTATGCTTTAGACTGTTGTTCTTTAGATGGTCTTTACGAGCCTCTGAGATAATATTTACATGTTAGGGTTCTTCAAATTAGGTTAAATAACATTTACTGTTATTATTTTGGCCAATACTTCCATGCTTTAGGATGCGTTGTTTCGGGTGAGAGATGCACCCATTTGTTCTCTTAGATGGTCTCACGAGCCTCCGAATGATAATTTAATGTTAGGTTTTGAACTGTATGTTTTTCATAACTCGCATGCTACCCGTTTTGACCTCAAATAGGGAGATGTTTACGGTGAGGCTTGCTAGTTAACATAGGATCCTGCTATGCCATGGACTATATGTTGCATGTCATAACGCGAGGATAAAAACCCGAGACAATTCTGTTTGCCCTCTAACTTTGCTGCTAGTGACTCCAATTCTTCAAAGTTAACTTTTCACACTTTAACTTTCGCTTTTACAATTTTCGCTTCAAACCATTCCCACCGCTTTTTGAAACCCAAATCCAAAAGAGTCCAAATAGAAAGCCTTACCTTCATGTATTCTATGCAAACCATTTTTAGATGAAACCCATCCTCGTGTTCTAATTCCAGACCACTATATCGCAAAGAGCTTGACACGGCAGGTAGAACTCACAGAAAGTGGCGTGCACTTGCCGATTTAGCCCACCCATCCCATACTTAATCACTCATCAAGTTTATTATGGTGCCAAACTAATGGTAAGTTGAAGAGCAATTTAGATCAACATCACAAGTGAAGGTAACCTTTACCTCTTTTTGGTAATTGGGCCATGTGAATCGTGGCGCTTGTTTCACTTGCAAGAACGCACTCGTTCGCCGCTTTTCATTCACGCTTTTATTATTTTTTAGTTAATTTTAATCTTTTTGTCATTTGTTGCTCTTGTTGCTCCTTTAATTGTGTAACAACTCGTGTATGCAACAAAGGGATAGAGACACTCGTAGATTGAATAGGGATAGGTACACAACTTGAAACTAAATTAGTGAAGTTAGTGTACCAACTGATACCATGGATCCCAGCATACCCGAAAAAGAACAACAGAGTCAACCAGAACCCCATGAATCCAAATTCCTATAGAACCATGAGGGATCACATCCACCCTCCTAGAGTTGCCCCATCCCGATCATCCCTCCCTCGTTGAAGATGTAGCAAAGGAGGCCATATTTGGTACCTCTACTCCCACATATCATGGATGGAAAAAATGAAAATCCATACACTCATATTAGGATTTTGAGGAGGTTCAGGACTACCTTCAAGGTTGGTATGATGGACATGGATTTGCTGGAAGCTAAAGGCATTTCCATTTACTCTGAAAGGACAAGGCAAGATATGGCTCAACTCATTGAGGCCTAGAACCATAAGAAATCAATGAGCCACAGTCGACTCCTCAAGAAGTTTTTTCAAGACTTCATAAGACTAATAATTTGAAAGGCAAATTTATACCTTTTGCAAACTTCAGGATGGTGAGAGATTTTACTGTTTGGAGAGATTTATGGAACTATCGTTGCACATGTCCACACCACGGGTTTACATTACGGATGTTGGTGAACCACTTTTATGGTGGTATGTCACCTACCATGAAACAATTGCTGGAAACTATGTGTGGGGGTAACTTTTTGAGCAAACATCCTGATGAAGCCATGGATTTCTTAAATTACGTGGCTGAAACTTCTAAGGGTTGGGATGAGCTTAACCCTAGAGAAACGGATAGGATGAAACCAATTACCAACCAAAGGGGTGGGATGTATGCAATCGCTCAAGACATAAATGAGAGAGCTAGGATTTCAACCCCAGCTGTGAAGGTAGAGGAACTTGAAGGCAAATACCAGCTCCAAGAGGTGCATGCAAAGGATCGGTAACCTCAAGATAGCCTAATCCTTGCAATCTGGTCTCCAATCCTCGCAGACACCAATGTAACGCTGTCCTATGGCCCCTAAAGGAAGGATTTGATGTCGAATGTGCAAACACTCAGACAATACAAGCCACAAATAATCCAATGCTCCATGGTAATACCTACAATTCCACTAGAGTGAATCACCCTAATCTTGCATGGTAACTAACCCCGTTTATGTGTACTCCCTGTGTTCCAAACCTCATTGGTTTCTCACAAAGTCGACAACAACCACCATCCTCTTCTCCAAAGAGAGTGCCATATTGAATTTGAGTAAGGTGGTGGGCAACTTGTTGAGGAACAAAAGGAATTAATGCGAATCGGGGCACAAAGGATTGATATCGAGTACATTGAATAAGAGAATAGATGGGCTTTTGAGAGCAATCTCAACCGTAAACATAACCTACGTGATTCAATCACTAAGATCAACAAGTTGCTAGAAGTACAAGAGAATGGAAGGTTTCCATCACAAATGCCCAAATCTCTAAAGGAATTCATGAGGTAGGATTATCCAACACCAAAGAATGGATGAGGTTAAGGCCATAATCACCCTTAGAAGTGGAAAAGAGGTTGATCAGCCTATGCCAAAACCAGTTGAAGAACCTAGGTAGGGAGAAGAATTGCAACCTGAGCATATTCTCCTAGAGGAGGATTCAATGAAATACCGCATACCACCTCCATTTCCACAAGCACTTAGAGGTAAGAAGAAGCCATCTCAACAAGCGTGCATTCTCGAGGTTTTAAGGCAAGTGAAGGTTAACATACTCTTACTGACCTAATCAAACAAGTCCCTCGCTTATGCAAAATTTTGAAAGATCTTGCACAATCAAGAAGGGATTAGGTATTGAGAAGAAAACATTTCATCAACATGTCGCACATAATTCAAAGCAAATACCCCGCCAAATACAAAGATCCCCGGATCTCCCACAATTTCGCCAATATTAGAACTCAAGAAAAGTCCTTGCTTGATTTAGAGCCGCTAGAACCTAATGTCGTGATTCGCGATACGCGCTAGGTTTAGGTGAACTTAAACCTACTAACATCACACTCTATCAGTCGATAGATCGCTGAAAATCCCTAAGGATAGCTGAGGATGTTCAGTGAAGATAGACAAATTTACTACCCAAGAGATTTTGTGGTACTTGACATCAAACTAATCATAGTGAACCCAATCATATACCAATCATCTTAGGAAGACCATTTCCTCTCTGCCACTCGCAATGCAATAAATTGTCGGAATGGAGTCATGCAATTAACTTCTGCACATGACCATGGAGTTGAATATTTTCATTCAACAAACACGAAAGTTGCCAGGAAATTGGAAAATCAAATTTCTGATGAGGTTGTTTCACTTGATCAGTGAGCAGGAAAACACAATACTCAGGAAATGCAAGGAGTGATCAACCATGGAGATGAAGAAGAATTGGTCTTGCCATCAACACCCACTGCAAACCAATTGCTCAATTCAACTGGGCCACCGAGGAGCAAGCCATCAATTGGTCACCCAACACAATGGAATTAGCCCAGGCAACTGCAGGGGTTGAGGAGATTATCCTCCTTGACCCTCCTTGAGTAATTTTGGTAAATTGAACTGGTTTGGTGTTCTCAAAAAACCAAATTATGGCCAACAATTTTGTTTTTTTATTTTAGTCACCTCCATTTTTAGCTATTTTTAGTATGTCTCCTAATTTAGCAAATTCTTTCCATTTTTAGCAAGTTGGTAGTATTTTATATTATCTTATATTAAATAATTAGATATATTCTTACTCTAACTTTAATTTTAATTTACTTTAATAATATATTAATTTTTCATTTTAATCTCGAAAATTTGAATTGGGTGTGTGGTGTACTGGTGTGAGAGCACCTAAAAATACAATAATTGGCCTGAATGACCCTCTACTACAAGCTTATATAAAACGTGGGAGGGGTCACGAGAATGCCACTTCACATTCTCTCCACCCGCGTACCGGCCCCGCGGCCCCGAAGTCTCAGCCCCGCCGTCGCCGACCGGGCCCTCGCGCCGACCTCAAGCCCGAGCTCCACCGCCGGAGTTCAGAGTACCGCTAGATCGAGCCGCCAGCCCTACACCCTGTAAGCCAATCGACCGAGTTTCTAGTATAGCTTATCCGGTCACGCACGCACCGCACTCAATCGGTTCTTCGAGCTCTCCACCACGCCGCTGCACGGTTCCGACACCACGCCCTACTGAAGCATATCGCCGTGGTTCCCGTTCACCACTGTGCCCGCCTCAAGATCTCGGGCTCATTTCCCCGAGCCTTGTTTGTTAGTTCAGGCCATTCCGGGGCCTACAAGCCTGAGCCCCGTTCGCTTTGTTTGCTTCAGTGGTGGTCTTCAAGAGCCTCCAGAGAGCTCGGGTTCAAGACTACAAGGCAGCAAGAGCTTTCGCGAGTCGAGCCCTTTCGAGTATTTTATTTCGACACGATATGGTTCGTGACGGTGGGTCCCGTCTTTCGACCCTGGGTGAGATCTAAAGACGCCCCGAGAGAGTGGCCCCACCAGTCCCGCCCCGTATCATCACCGGTCCCAGAGGCAGTCTCCGAGGAGCCTCAGGGATTCAGACGATACCAGACTGGGATGGACCCGGCCCCATCGCCCGTACTCACCTGAGGGAGGTTAGAGGCCCGGCCTCCAAGCGGCCCGCACACGGGTCCAGCGAGTCATTTTCCACCAGCCCCCACCATTTCCAAGATCTAAATCACAGAGGCGACTTCATCACCACAACCGTCACAGGCCGAGGATCAGAGGCTACTATTTGTAGGGAACCCTATTCCCGGAATGTGCGACCTAATACAGAGAGTTCATCGAGTCATTTTATGACATCTCCGCATTGAGTCAATCCCGTGATATCTGAGTCTTTTGAGGATCGAGGAGTATTCACCTCTACCCTTCTCATGACCTCGCGACGCGATACCTGAGTGGTACGGCGCTTACCACTTATGACATCCGTGGAGACAAGACGGCCCAATTAGAGATTCGGCCAAAAGATAGATGACCACCCCGGTACTCGTGCCGCACCGATATTTCGAAGAAGATCGATTGGCGCGATACCGCCAAGCACCAGAGGGTTATAGGTTTGGCCCACCCGCCACGGAGATGGTCCCAGCACCGGCCGAGACATCACCGCCGGTCCAAAGACTTACGTGAGGCGCCTCCGCCGATGTCATTGATCAATCTACTTCACGCATCAGCTTTGTTCCTCCGCAAAGACATGTGCAGAGGAGGGGAGCCATCCCGGGAGGCACTCTACCGGACCGGGGATTTTGGGTTCCACTCTCCGAGCCGGTGATGGCCTTTGCATTTTGAGGAGAAGGTCCATCGAAAAGAACTGACCCGAGCGGAGAGCATCCCACTACTGATGCCGAGACTCCTCTGCTATGTTCTCGAGCAGATGGGATTCTGCAGAGCCCAGTTAGAGATGAGAGCTAGATGCCTTCTGCAAGGGTCAGATCTGCCATGACTATGCCCGTCTCTATTCCACATACGACCACAGACCGTAGAGGAGGTACGGGGTCGAGACTGAGGACTACAACAGTATGATATGTCTGCCCCCTCGAGCCCGAGGTACGTAGACTTACTTCCAGATCGTTTCACCTCCATCTCCTCCACATACTACATCGCAGAAATTGCAGCCAGACACTTCTGGCCTTCCTATTCAAGACATCATTCACCGGGAGTACATCCAGTGCTAGCTCGAGAGAGAGATAGCCGGGTGTGATGGATGCCATCCGCTCACTGGCAGCCTACACAAAGCGGCTCAGATCGAGGTCGGGCCCAAAGGCCATCTCTAATGCTGACTCGCATTATGACCCACCCGGGTCTTCCTATGTTCCCGGGTCGCAACAGAGGAGCCCACCACCGATGCAGCCTTCATTGATGTTCCGGTCAGTAGTCAGCAGTTAGCCAGTTCGACCACCACCACCACCACAAATAGGCGAGGTGGTTAGGTTTTTTTGATTTTTGTTTATTTACCACTTTATCAACTCCTACTAATTCGCTTAGGATTTATGCATTAGCCATAGTAGGCAAATATAGTTTCAGTTTAGCTTTATTCAAGTATTAGCCACTTCGCTATATCAAGCTTTTGGTCTGCCTTATATATATACAGCATTTTGTACATATCATGTTTCAGGCTCCACTAGGTTTAAATGTGTTTTTATTTTCAATTGAACAATTGAATTGCTACAATTGGACAATTGAATTGCTTCATGTTGGAAAATTGAATCACTATTTGTCACTTATATGCTAGGACAAATTCCATGCTTGAGACAATTTTTGGTCAGCTGAAGTTCCTGCATGCTCAACTTGAAATTTCTCCCTTATGCTAATTCACACACTGCACTCCAGATTATTCCAATAGGCTGTGAAATTGTGTGCCTTCTTTCGCTTTGCAAAGACGGCCTTAGGTATGTTGGCTACCTAGGATAGTTTTGAGTTACCTACATTTGAAGACCAATGTTGTCTTCCAAAAAGGAAAAGAAAAGAAAAAGCAGAAAGAAAAAGAAAAAGAAAAGAAGAAAAAGAAAAATAAAGTCGTGAAATCTTGCTTTGAAACCCGAGCACGGTCCGAGGGGTGTATGGCGAAAGCCTTTGAAACCCGATGCCCTAAGCCTTAATTGACTGGGAGTCATCGATTTAGTGTTCTACGCAGGTGGATAGGTGAAATTTAATGACTTGTGGGTGCTTAATCAAGTCATTCGAGTCCCGGATGAAGCCTTTGCAGTTAGTGGTCATGACTTTTCGCTTGATGCCCTAAACCTTTAGTGGTTGGGAGTCATCGGTGGACCTCGCTACACGGACTTTGGATGAAGTCGACTTTTAAGCATTGCATCCTCCCAATATAGCGAAAAGAAAGAAAAGTGTAACTAGCCTTATCTAGTTGTTCAACAACTTATACATGTCGCGCTAGGGTCAGGGGAGGTGGCAATTTGCGCTTTATCGCTTAATCGTTACAAAAAGAACCACTAGACTTAGGTGGAAATTCAAGTTGAGAATTATGGATCCAATATTGACCTCAATTGTTCCTCTTGTATGGTTTTGATTCTTCATATCGGGTTTACAACTTGATTTCAATTTCTCAAGTTAAGGTAATGTTTATATGTATATAAACCTCTTTGAATCATAACCTTTTTGCAAATCACCACATGCACTTTTTTTCTTTTATTTTGCATTGCTAAGGACTAGCAACGTTTGTTGGGGTGTGGGATTAATGCCTAAAAAGTGCAATTTTTGAACCTCATATTAGATAGGTTTTGAGTGCTTGTACATTAATCAAGTGCTATTTATACCAATTGAAGTGTTCTAGTCTTCTTAGTAATATTTGTGCCATTTAGAGTATTTTATCGCTTTGCAAAGCTTTGCGCACTTTGAGTTCAATGTCGGTGATGAATGATGAATCATGAAGTTTGAACTCAAGTCTCAAATCATCAACTGCCCAAGAATCAATGAGAAACCAAGGCAAATGAAGAAAATGTGATGCAAATAGAAGACATGAGGCATTGCGTTGAAGGATCAACAAAGCCGAATTTTCGCTAAGCTTATAAAATACCTCGCTTAGGATTGCGAAAATTTCGCAAATTCCAAATAAAATTTCAACCTTAGCGAAAACACCAAATTCTCGCTTAGACCCATCCCATTTCGCTTAGCACTGCTCCTAGCGAAAAACTGATTCACACACAAGAATTCGCCACTAGCTCGAAATTTCTACTAGCGAAATTTTCCATCCTTAGCGAAATTTCATGTTTTCGCTAGACCTGTTGATTTCGCTAGTTAGCGAAATTCCTCAGCCTAGCGAAAATTGATGCCTCGTCATGCTTTGTAATTAATGCCAAACCGCCTCCAAACTTGGTGTATTACTTAATTGTCCAATAACTTAGCCACTTCTTAGGTTTTGGTATTTTCATACCTTGAGGAGTCATAAGCCCTCTTGTTTTGTAACTCGTATGAACAATTGGTGAACAATCTGGGGAGAAGATATTTTTATAGAGTTTATTATTTTTGGTAAATAAAGTCTTTATTTTTAAGTTTCGCTTTTTATTTCTTTTCTCTCTTCTCTCTTCTTTTCTTTTCTCTTTCTACGCAAACACTTCTGAGATGACAACTCAAGAGATGTTGGCTAAGCCTCCTTTCTTTAGAATATTTAAGGAAGTTACTGTGGTGGGGCATATGCATGTCGTTCCTCTTGTATTAAAGTTACTGGGTAGTGTATTTATGGCTCTTATTCTCAAACTTAGTCGCATAACATGGGATGTTATTGATTCTGGGCCAATACTCTCCATGCTTTAGACCTGCTGTTTTAGATGGTTTTGCAGCCTCCGAGATAATATTTACATGTTAGGTTCTTCAAATTAGGTTAAATAACATTTATCGTTATTATTTTGGCCAATACTTCCATGTTTTAGGATGCAAAGGCTCGGGTGAGAGATGCACCGTTGTTCTTTAGATGGTCTTTACGAGCTCGAAATGATAATTTAATGTTAGGTTTTAACCAAAAGGGGCCATAACCGCATGCTACTTGTTTTGACTCAAATAGAGATGTGTTTCACGGGTGAGGTTTGCTAGTTAAATATAGATCCGTTATGCTACACCATATGTTGCATGTCATAACGCGAGGATGTCCCGAGGACACTTGTTTGCCCTAATCCTGCCAAGCAGTGACCCACTCCCTTTCAAAGTTAACTTTTCACACTTTAACTTTCGCTTTACAATTTTCGCTAAACCATTCCCATCGCTTTTTGAAACCCAACCAAAGAGTCCAAATAGAAAGCCTTACCTTCATGCAATCGACGCAAACCATTTTTAGATGAAAACCCATCCCCGTGTTCGACTTTCTAGACCACTATACCGCAAAGAGGTTTCGACTACCACAGTAGGGTAGGAACTTAGGTGTATATAAATTTTGTTGATTTTAGCTCAGCCTACTGTGGCACGAATCATAAACCTCAAGTCTCTATCTGACACTATGGATACTAGTACTCCATGTAACTGGACTACCTCTCGAATATATAACCGGCAGAATCTCTCCAATGTGAATGTCATCCACACGGCTAGAAAATGCGTACTTTGCTCTGGCCCACTATCACCCATATCGCATGTCCTCGGTGGCTCGTGACGCGGGGTCACAAAATCCATTGTGACGTGCTCCCACTTCCACTCAACCACCTCTAATGGCTGAAGTAGCCCTGCTTGCTTCTGGTGCTCAGCCTTAACCTACTAACACGTGAGACATCGTCGAATAAAGTCCCCTACATGTCTCTTCATCCCGCTCTAGTAATACTGTCGACGAAGATTCTGGTACATCTTCATGCCACCTATATGCACAGCAAATCAAGAGCAGTGAAACTCCCTGGGAATCTCCTCTCAAATTGGTCAACTGGGGAACCACTACCCGTCCTCTATACTGAAGACTACCATCCGCGAGGATCATCCAACCTCAGCCAATTTAATCCGACTCATACCCTGGCCCCCGATGGACATTTATCTCTACGCCCCCGCTCAGACTCGATCACTCTAATTAACAGAGACAAGCAGAAGCTACTAAACTCCCAACATACCTTGAGCTCCGGCTTGTTGTACTCATAGCCCAACCTATTCCCACGTCTCGAGCATCCGTCATTCTCTGAAGCTATACAGCCAATGCTCCTCAAAATTTCCGACCGAAAGTATCAGACACCACATTTGCCTTACCAGGGTGGTAATGCAAAGTGAAGTCATAACCCTCAGGAACTCCATCCATCTCGCGCGGTCTCATTGAGGTCCCATTGCGCAAAATATACTTCGACTCAGGGTTCCAGTGCACCTCGAACTCGTTTCGCATATAAATAGTGGCGCCCAAATTCTCACAAGACTATGACCACCAAATCTGCTGCTCTGTGGGATAATTTTGCTCATGATTCTTCAACTGATGGGAACCATAAGCTACTACCCTCCTAGACTACATCAAAACACATCCCAGTCCGGCCTCGAGGCATCACAATACATTGTGTACCCCTGTCCCCTGTCCGGGACTATCAAGATAGGAGTTGAAGTAAGTCTCCTCTTCAACTCCTAGAATGCCTCCTCGCATCGGTCATCCTAATCAAACTTGACCTCCTTCCAGCTTCATCTCGGGTTATAGGTGCCCGATTAGTCGCGCACAATTTCAACCCTATATTAGATAGGTTTTGAGTGCTTTTGCGCACTAATCATGTCATTAATGCCAATTGAAGTGTTCAAGTCTTCTTAGTATCACTTATGCCGCTAGGAGGTTATTTTTGGTCGCTTTATGTTTTTGCGCACTTTAGCAAATTAACATCTGGATGTATGATGAATCACAGTTTGAACTCATGTCGCCCATCAACCGTACCCCAAGAATCAATGAAAACTGAAGGCAAAGTGAAGAAAAATTGATGCGCTTTGAAGACGTGATGAAATGCAAAGTGGAGATCAACAAAGCCTGGAATTTTTGCTAGAGTTGCGAAAATTTTCGCTAGATTATTTAAAATTTTGCAACCTTAGCGAATCTCCAAATTCTCGCTAGACCAAACCAAGAAAGTAGGCACTGCTCTTAGTTTAAAATTCATGATTTCGCTACTCACATAAATTTTCGTTTGTTAGCTTAAATTTCGCTAGCTAGCTTAAATTGCCAAGCTTTAGCGAAATTTTCTATTTTCAGTATGCATGGTGATTTCTCACTTACCTAGCAAAATTCTTCATTCCTAAATAAATTACTCGTCAAGCCATGTTTTTGTATTTAATGCTAACCGACTCCAAATTTGGTGTATTACTTTCTTGTCCTTTAACTTAGCCAAATTTGTAGGCTTTTTGGTATTTTCATGTATTGAGGTGGCCTATATAAACCCCTCTCTTTTTGTAATCAATAGAGAATTTTTGGGAAAGAATTTGGGGGAGAAGAAATTTTGTAAGTTTTCATTTTTGTAAATAAAGTCTCGTATTTTTAATTAGGTTTTGCTTTTCTCTCTTCTCTCTCCTCTTTCTTACTTTCTGCTGCTTAAACACCTCTCTTGAGGATGACAACTCAAGAGATGCTTGGCTGTTTCTCCTTTTCTTTGAAGAGGAAGAAGCTAGCTTGGTGGTAAGCATATGCATGTTGTCCTCTTGTATTAAAAGCTATAGGTACTGTGGTTTATGACCCCATCTTCTCAAATTAGGTTGAATAGCATTGAATGTTATTGATTTGGCCAATACTCTCCATGCTTTTAGGATACAAAGGCATACTTAATGCTAGATGCACTGTGGTTCTTTAGATGGTCTTACTTACTCGAGATGATACATTGGAATGTTAGGTTTCAAACAAGAAAGGGGCCATAGATGCATGCTACCCAGGTTGACTCAAATAGGAGTTGATTTCAAGGGTGAGGTTTGCTAGTTAAACATAGATCCGGTTATGCCTTGACTATAGGTTGCTTGTCATAAACCCGAGGATAAAACCTCGAGGACACTTGTTTGTCCTAACTTACTGCTAGTGACCTAAATCTTCAAAGTTAACTTTTCACACTTCATTTTCGCTTATAATTTCTCGCCAAACTCTTACTTCCATCGTTTTGAAGCAAACTAAAAAGTCCAACTAGAAAAGCCTTACCTTCTTGCACTTATGCAAATCTGGCCTTAGGATGAAAAACTCATCCCCGTGTTCTACTCCTAAATCACTATATCATAGCAGTTTGACTACTGGGCAGTAGTAGGAACTTAGGTGTATATAAATTTTGTTGATTTTAACAAACCCTACCAAGGGCACGAATCAAATGGCGCTGTTGTCGGGATGGTGCCAAACTACTAATGGTAAGTTAGGCGTGTACTTGTGATCACCATCACAAGTGAGGTAACCTTTACCCTTTTTTGTCACTCATTGCAGAACCGCGCTTACTTTGGCAAGAATCGTGACTGCTTTTGCTTTACACGCTTTAATTTTTGTAGTTAATTCAACCTTTGCAAACTTTGTTGGTGCTCTTTATCGTTTCTCTATAAATTTTGTAATAGGTGTTTATGCAACAAAGGGGGATAGACATCGTGTAGATCGCATAGACCGAAGACACAACCCGACCTTAGCTCAAGTCGCAGGCCATACCGATACCATGGATCCCATACCGAGGAACAAACAAAGTCAACCAGGAACCCCCATGAATCCAAATGCCTAAAGAACCATGAGGGATCACATCCACCCTCCTAGAGTTGCCCCATCCTCAGACATTCCTCCCACAAGATGTAGCAAAGAGGCCTTATTTTGCACTTCACTTCTACATATCATGGTATGGGAAAATGAAAATCCATACACTCATATTAGGGATTTGAAGAGGTTGCACTACCTTTAAGGAAGGTATGATGAACATGGATTTGCTAAAGCCGAAAGTGCATTTCCATCGACTCTAGCGTCAAGGCCAAGATTTGGCTAAACTCACCGAGGCCCAGAACCATTAGAAATCAATGTAGCCGCAGTGCACTTCGAAGAAGTTCTTCAAGCACTCATAAGACTACAATTTGAAGAGACAAATTTACACCTTTGCACTCAGATGGTGAGAGATTTTACCAAAGGTTGGGAACTATTTATGGAAACCATCGCTGCATGCCCACATCATGGGTTTGATACTTCTTGGATGTCAGAACCACTTATGGTGGTACATGTCTCCCGCCATGAGATGCCTTTGAAACCATGTGGAGGAGACTTTCTAAGTAAGCATCCCACTAAGCCATGGATTTTTTAAATTACGTGGCTGAAACTTCTAAGGGTTGGGATGAGCCTAACCCTAGAGAATTGGAGTGATGAGACCTGCGCAACCAAAGGCGGGATGTATGCACCGCAGGAAATAGAAACGAGCTGTGGATTTCAACCCTAGCTAGGAAGGTAGAGGAGCTAGCGCGAAGAGCTCAAGAGGTGCAATGCAAAGGATCGAAAATCCTACACAAAATTCAATTCTTGCACCACTTCAATCCCATGTACACCTAGTAGAACCATGTCCTATGGCCCCCGCAGTAGCGAAGGATTTGATGTCGAATGCAAACACTGGGTAGACAATACAAGCCACAACAATCCAATGCTCCATATGGTAATACCTACAATTCCAATTGGAGTGAATCACCCTAACCTTGCATGGAGACCCAACCCCCGCCATGTACTCCCCAGCCAACCCGCCTGTACCCTCACGCCACAACAACCATCATCCTCTTTCTCCAAGGGAACAAGCTATATTGGAATTTGAGTAAGGTGGGCGGGCAACTTTGTTAGAGGAACAAAAGGAATCAATGTGCAACTAGCACAAAGGATTGATACTTTAGAAAGTACACTGAATAAGAGAACAGATGGGCTTGGAGAGCAATCTCAACTTAAAATTGACAACCTACATGAGATTCAATCACCAAGATCAACAAGTTGCTAGAGGTACAGTGAGAAAGGGAGGTTTCCATCACAAACACTTCCAAATCCCAAGGGAATTCATGAGGTAGGATCATCCAACAATTCGGGAATAGATGAAGTGAAGGCTATAACTACTCCGAGGAGGAAAGAGGTTGATCAACCCATGCCAAAGCTTGTTGATGAATCCAATCAGGAAGAAGAATTGCAATCTGAGCATATTCTCCTAAAGGAGGATTCAATGAGCCCCAGATACCACCTCCATTTCCACAAGCACTAGAGGTAAGAAGAAGGTATCTCAACAAGGTGCATCTTAGAGGTCTTATAAGTAAAGGTTAACATACTCTTTGGACATAATCGCTGTCCCCGCTTGCAGAAAATTTTTGAAGGATCTTTATCAATTAAGGGATTAGGCATCGAGAAGAAGATTTCTCACCGAACAAGTCGGGCAAGCATAATCCAAAGCAACACCTCACAAATACAAGGATCCGTGATCTCCCACACCCTCTGCCAATATTGGTGGAAGTGCATAGGACAAATCATTGCTTGATTTAGGAGCCAAGCAGGAATCTAATGCCGTATTCAAGATATGCCGCTTAGGTTTAGGTGAACTTAACCCACTCAACATCATTAATTATCATCAGTCGATAGACGCTGAAAATCCCTAAGGGGGATAGTTGAGGATGTCCTTGTGAAAATAGACAAATTCTACTACCCAGTAGATTTTGTGGTGCTTGACACTGAGCCAATTGCAAGTGAACCCATTCATGTACCAATCATCTTAGGAAGACCATTTCTGGCCACTGCCAATGCAATAATAAATTTTGAATCGAAGTCATGCAACTAACCTTTGGTAACATGATCTTGAGTTAAACATCTTCCATTTGAACAACAAGCAAAATGTTAGAACCCGAAAATCAAATTTGATGAAGTTGTTTCAATTGATCAAAAGTGTGAAAACACGTTGTCCAGAAATGCAAGGAGTAATCGCCATGGAGATGAGGATATCGGTCTGCCATCAACACCAACTGCAAGCCAATTGCTCAATTCACAAGCCATCAGTGAGGAGCAGATCAACATTTGGGCACCCAACACCATGGAGTCAACCCAGACTACTGCAGGGGTTGAGGAGATCATTCTCCTTGACCCCCCTTGAGTAAATTTTGAGAATGAACTGGTTCGGTGTTTCCATAAACCGAATTGCAGTTCACCATGTTTACTTTGCTTAAGTTAGTACTGAAGTTAATTTTTAATTATTTTTAGCAAACTTTTTTAATTTAGTAATTTTTAATATTTAGTAATTTGTTTATATAGTATAGTATTGTTTGTTAAATTTTATTTATAGTTCATATAGTAAATTTTATAATAATAATTTTTATAGTAAGAATATTTAATTTAAAATTTTTGGATTTCAGGAAGGCCAGATGGCCAAATTCGCCAAAAGTAGCGAAAAATGGAATGAGAGACCCTTCGAACACACAAACGAGTTTATTTAAAACTAAGGGTCGCCCATTTCGCTATTTACCGCTCCCGGCCCTCACAGATTTGCTCGGGGAGCTCCTCGATCCCGCTCTCGCGCCGGCCGTCCTGGGGGCCGGCGCCGACCCTTCCCTCAGCTTCTGGGGCTCACACACCGACCGGCCCGCCAGTTCATGCTCGGGTAAGACCGAGCCGCCACTACGCTCGTCAGCCCCGCGGCACCCCAGCCCTCGTCTCAGACTCAAGCCCCCACCACCGAAGCCCCGACTACTCCTAGTCCCGAGCCACCTCCTCGCTGAGCCTTCTGAGTTTCCATCAAGCAAGACAGACACCCGTGCTCCCCCGTCTAACTTTCTTTGGTGCTCCCGCCCATCCGGTCTTTCCCGGTTTTCATTATTTGCCGCTCAGTGGCCGATACCGCCGCTGAACCCCGGTTCATCCGCTATTTTCGAGTGCCCCGCCGTCTCTCCGGGAGCCCCGCTAGTTCTACAAAGGCATCGCCTGCATTTTCGTGAGTCGAAGCCCGAGTTTTATTTATTCATATTTCGCATGGTTCGCACGTGCGCCCCCATTCGCCGCTGGTGAGATTCAAGACACCCGAGAGGAGGCCCCGCCCCGGTCCCGACTCCAGCACATCACCGGCCCCTCGAGGCTCACCCAGAGCCTCGGGATTCGACGCTATCGACACGATGGGACCCCGTGCCCCATCACCCGTACCGTAGGAGAGTTCGAGGCCCAGCCCTCCAAGCGGCTTGCACATCGGGCCTGTAAGCGAAGTCATCATCCCCGGTCGCAGCCGCCACCACATCCGTCGCGGAGGCGCCACTCATCTCACTGCCATCGCTTCGAGGATTCGACGGCCACTGTTCAGAGGGAACCCCATTCCCGGGAATATACGACCATCGCATCGTTTCCATCGAGTCGTGACTACGATGCCCTTCAGCCGAGGGTCGATCCTGCATAATGAGTCCATGAGGTTGATTGAGGAGTATTCACTATTACCTTTCATGACTCCGAGGCAGCATTAATACCCACGAGTGGTGCTGCGCTTTACCACCGATGACGTCTAGAGGATCGCCAAACCGCTGAGCTTCGGGGCCGCCCGCATGATGATCGCCATGGAGTACTCGTGAGTACCGATATTTCAGTTGAAATTTTGGCCGCTGTGAGATACCGGCCAATGCAGAGGGTTACAGATTGGGCCCACCCACCCTCATCGCGAGATGGTTCGAGACCGCCGTGAGACACCACCGCTGACCAAGATTTTACGTGAGGCGCCCCGCCTCGATGTCGTTGCTGACCATCCGCTCGTAACCCAGCTTATTTCCGTCGCAAAGATTATGTGCAGAGGAGGGGAGCCATCTTGAGGCTCTTACCTGATTCTGTGATTGTCTACCTCTGAGCCGGTGGATGGCCTTCTTGCAGGGGCTTGAGGAGTAAGGGTCCATCGGAAGGACCTGCACGAGCAGAGAGGCATTCACTACTATGCCGGTGGATCCCTCTGCATGTTCTCGAGCATATGGGATTCCAGAGGCTCCAGATCCTAAATGAGTATTCATGCCCCGATCATGCTCGGGAGCGGGTGATGACTATTCCCAGGTCTTCCACTCCTCTGTCATCACGTGACCAGAGGAGGTAACGGTCAGAGGCCGAGGGACCACCTCACTGCGATGACAGGCCCAGCTTCAGCCCGAGGATACAAGAGAGTCCTGCTCCACAGATACGCTGTACTCCATCCCTCCTCCATGATCACACTGTGCACCAGCCAGATACTCCCGGCTCCATCCTATTCAAGATTGTTCATCTCATTGAGCACAATGATGCCAGCCTCTGAGAGATGAACAGGTGATGGATGTCTATTCACCACTACACACAAGGTGCTTCAGATCGAGGAAGGTCGTCTAAAGGTTATCATGGTCGATTACGCATTATGACCCACTCCCATCTTCTCACAAACCTGGTCAATGAGGAGCCCACCACAACCCTCGCTTTGATGTTCTGCCGAAGAATAAATAGCCAGCTCCACTCACCTCACCACCACCACAAAGCAGCGAGGTGGTTAGTTTCTTATATTCAGATAGTTAATTTAACAACCGTTTCAACGATTTTTTGATTAGATTCGTAATAGCCATAGTAGGCAAAGGATACTTTTGTATGTTTAGCTTGATATTCATGTATTAGCCATTTTCAACATATCAAAAGCTATTCAACGATATATATATGTTTTTTGTACATATCATGTTTTGTGCCTTACTGTAAATGCTTTTTCTTCAATTAAACAATTGAATTGCTTCAAATCGACAAGAATTAGTCTATGTCAGAACTGAAGCACTATTTGTCACCTTATGTTAGAGCAAATTCCTTGAAAATACCTCGTCACTTACAATCAAAAGATGCTCAACTTGAAATTTCCCTTATGTTAATTCATACATCCGCACTCCGCATTATTTCAATAGGCTGTAAATTTGTTTGCTTCCTTTCGTTTGGTATAGCCTGGCCCACATGTTAAGAACCCAGGACAGGTTTAAAGACCCATACTTGAAGAATCAATGCTGTCTTCCAAAAGAAAAAGAAGAAATAAAAGAAAAGAAAAAGAAAAGAAGAAAAATAAAGTCGTGAAGCTTCTCATTTTGAAACCCGAGCACGGTCCGAGGGGATATGGCGAAAAAGTCGAACTGATGCCCTGAAGCTCGACCGTCGGGAGCCGCCGATTTTGTGTTCAGCATGGGGTGGATAGGTAGAGCTTAGCGACCTGTAGGAGTTTTGATTTCAGTCAGGCCGGCGTCCGGTGAAGCCTTTAGCTCAGGGGCAGTCGGGGTGATCCTTTCGCCTGATGCCCAAAACCCAATTGTTCGGGAAGTCATCTATGACCCTCGCTACACCCGACTTGGATGAAGTCAATTTTAAGCATTGCATCCACATAGCTGAGAATAAAGCAAGAAGAGTGTAATTAGTCTGCCCATTCAGGCCGTCAACAACGGTGGCCAGCGCCGGGCAGTTAGGGTCAGAGGAACAAATTCTTCAATCTTATCGGCTCTAATCAACATAAAATAGTCCATTAGATCTTAGGTGGAAATTCAAGAACTCAGAAACTAATATTGACTGAATTGTTCTGTATGGTTTTATTCTTTCTCATATCGTTTTCAAATTTGATTTCAATTTTTCTCAATTTAAAGTACTGTTTATATGTAGATAAACCTTTTTGAATCATAGCCTTTTTGAAAATCAACAATGCATCTTTATTTTTACATTGTTAAGGACTAGCAACGCTTTGGTTAGGTTGTGATTAAGCCCAGTGTTAACTTAACCCTATATTAGATAGGTTTCAGTGCTTTGCGCACTAATCATGTCATTAATGCCAATTGAAGTAGGCTCTAAGTCTTTAGTATCACTTATGCCACAGGCTATATTTTCGTCATTCACATGTTACGCACTTAGCAGCCTTCATGATCGGATATGATGAATCATAAAGTTGAACTGAAGTGTCAAACAACAACCACCTCAAGAATCAATGAAACTGAAGTAAAATGTAAAGAAAAATTGATGCATTTGAAGACAGGATGAAATGCAATGGAGATCAACAAAGCCTGGAATTTTCGCTAGAGTCGGCGTAAAATTTTGGGGCTAGATCGCCGAAAATTTTCACAACCCAGCTTAAAAATTTCCTCAGCAACCTAGCCAAATCTCCAAATTTCGCCAGACCAAACCAGCCGCAGGCACCGCTCTAGTGAGTAATTCGCGATTTCTCGCATTCACATAAATTTCGCTTAAGCCAGCGAAATTTCACCACAGGTTAGGCTAAATTGCTGCTTAAATGAATTCGTTTTCGCGTGCATAGTGATTTCGCTACCTAGCAAATCTCACTAGCGAAATTCACCCATTCTCAAGCCATGAAGTCTCAGTATTTAATGCCAACCTGACTCCATCCTTTCAGGTGACACTTCTGCCTAACAGCCAACAGCTAAGTATTTCAGGTTGAGGTGCCTACAACCCCTGTAATCATGGCACCTGGGAGGCAAGAATTCATGTGGGAGAAGAAATTTTGTAAGTTTCTTACTTTATAACAAAACCGTATTTTTTTAATAAACTAGGCCTTTGTTTTTTCTCTTCTCCTCTTTCTCTTTACTGTCACAAACACCTCTGGAGGGATGACAACTCAAGAGATGCTTAGCTGTCCTTTCTTGGAAGAGAATAATTAGTTTTGGTGCAAGATATGCATGTTGTCCTTGTATTAAAAAGCCATAGGTACTGCATGTTTATGACCCCATCTTCTCAAATTAGGGGCGTTGAAATAGCACACTGCACATTATTCAGCCAATACCTCCATGCAGACACAGCATACTTAATGCACATAATCGTGGTTCTTGATGGTCTTTTTTGTTGAGCCTCCAAGATGAGATTAATGTTGGGGATTTTAAATAGAAGCAAATAACATGATGTTGTACTGTAAGACTAAATAGGATTTCAAGGTAGGTTTTCAGTTGAAAACACAGATCCGTTATGCCTCGGGGACTATAGGTCATTGTCACAACGCGAGACAAACCCGAGGACACTTGTTGTCTCTAATCTTACCAAGTTAGTGACTCAAATCTTTCAAAGCTAACTTTTCACACTTCATTTCAGTTTTTACAATTTCAGCTTAACCCATTTCCACTCTTAACAAACTAAAAGTCCAACAGAAAGCCTACCTTTCGCACTTATGCAAAATCATTCTTAGATAAAAACTCCATCCCCTCATGTTCGACCTTTATTCATCATAACAAGTAAAGAGTCACCACAGAGAGCAGGAACCTAGGTGTATATAAATTTGTTGATTTTAGTCTTCCATCATCACTGGACCTCAAAAGTCACACCAGCTGAAACCAACAGAATCACCATAAAGACCTGCCTAATCCCAAGAAAATCCACGGTGATTCCCTCAAGATTCGACTTCAGATTCCTTCCTCCCAACTCATCACGGCCTCGACCCTTCCAGGTCTACACTGACACGCTGATGCTGACACCACGTAGTCCTAAAAATCTCATCTCGTAGTTACAAACCTCAGACTTAATTTCAAATCATGGTGATAGCCGAATGATCTCTCGAACCGTAAACAATCCCCCGCGATGCCTGCGCTCTCACTTCTAACCGGAGTGCATCAAAAATGTCATCCAAGAAGACTACTAATCGATTATTAGGTTAAATGATCTTGCACGAGGTCCGGCTAACGAGCACCGCGCGATTCGTCAATCCAAAGGCATCACCGTAAACCCAAAGTGCCCATAACACCTAACGCCGCCTTAGACATTCGCTCAACCCTCACCGATGGTACCAGTTCGGTTGTCTATTTCTGAGCACGACGCCCTTCAACCGATCAAACAAGTCATCAACTTTTAGCAATAAAATTTATTTCACCGTGACCCTATTCAACTGCCTGGGAATAATGGCCGCTGTGTTCATCCTTCTTTCGCAAATAGATCCGAGGGCCCTATGGTATGCTTCCTGGTCATAAACCCTTGTCCGCGAACCCCGAGCAAACTCGAGTTCTCAACCCAACTTCAGCATGTCCCACGCGAAGGTCACAGATAGCTATACTGTATGTGGAATCCCCAGAAATATCAAGTTCAACTTCTACGAGGCCATCCCGGTAACATCCAGAAAAAACATCCGCATTTCGCATCTTCAAATAGATCTAAGTTTGCGTCTCACCGCCTTCTAGTAAGGTTACAGGGCCTAACCCGCCATCCACCACACTGACTGGGTATAATCAGCCATAGTGGCAAAGCCCGTCATGCTTGTCCCCAGTCACAACACGAGACCGTCCCGCTTGTAAGCTGCAACCTCCTACACTCACAATCGAGTAACGACTGGCGTTGTCACCACCTGATCCAAAGGATGACGCTGAACTCGACATGTCCATGGCTCCTCAGTCCATCAGAGTAGAATCCCAACATTCATCCCCAGAACCACCATATATCATCCTGCTATCCCTCACCTTAACTTCATGGATAACTCACTTACAGCTGGGCCCTCCAAGGCCTCAACCCCTTCTAAAGCCTAACTCATCACAACTCACAGACTCTAACGAAACACAGCCGAGACACTATCACATATTACCTAAAACATTTCCTTTATACACAATGTCCATATCTACAGGTACCAAGACAATAATTTCATATATTAAATCATATTTAACAAAAAAAAAAAAAGTTATTTTTTATTTTATTTTCTTTGAAAACATTTTATTTATTTTATTTCTTATTTTATTCGTTAAAAAACTTCGCAACGTCATGAACGCGATCCAAACAAAGTTGATCGTAATAAAGCGTATCGAAATAAAATCAGTCGGTACAGGTGCACACCCAAAGAACTCGCCGCGCTGCACGCTGAGCGCTGGCTGGCCGATCGGCGACAGGCATCGTGGTCGTGGCCGTAGTCGCAGCGACGCCGGCCGCATCGCGGTCGCAGTCACGCCGCTTCGCGCGAAGACTGCGGTCGCAGATCGCTACCTTGCTCCCGTCACGGTTACAAATTTTGCACGCAACCTCGAGTCCCTTTACCGGGACGCACTAAACGCTATAGCGCCGCACAACAATCGCGCCGCGCACGCACGCCGCCAGACGCAGTCACGCCGGGCCGCCACAGATCGCGGATCCAAAGGTCGCCCCAGCCGTGACATAATTTTGTATCGCCGCGACATCACCCCCGCCGTTCAGCGGCCCGCCGCCGCTGGCCGCCGCCCGCGCAGTCCACCAGACAAGATGCCTCGCCATGTCGGCCGCGGCCGCGGGTCGCCTCTGCGGCATCGTTAGTCAGACAGTCCTCATTTCCACGCCTCTTTGTGTGCTCGTGCGTCATCTGACAGCAACACCGCATCGCGGCTAAACGCAACGCGTACAGTCGCCCGCACGTATTTCTGCGACTTCGCTTCTTGCTTTTCCACTTTGTTCCACCTCCCCAATGGGAAGATCATAAATGGGTCAATAACAATAAATAAATATATATATGTAGTAGAAGAGAGTTCATTTTCCAATAGAACAAAAATAGTCTATTAAAAAATTTTTTCAATTTACACACTGTAAAACCTCAAAAAAAATTTCTTCAATATGCTGTCATTGCTATCTACCAAGCACACAATTCATTATCTATAACATACAATCCATGTTGAGGCAATCTAATCACACATAAAACATAATGCATGCAAAGGTTCTAAGCATGTCCTCGGATCCGCTTAGGTAATCAGACACCAAATCCTAAATATCGACACACCGCCGTGGTGCTCTCACACCCAATGACTATGGCTCAGCCCGTCCCCATAAGCTCAGCGGTTATACCTATGCTCTGATGTCGTCGGAAGTTTATGCAAGGACTAAATTTATGGAAACCTACACCGAGCTCCTAGTGTTCCGCCACCAAAGCTCACAGCCGCGGACGCCCCAATCCCGGGGTGTCTCATTGACAACTCGTCAACCTGCGGAATATCTTAGACGTCGTGCAACTCAACACCACGATAGAAATCGCAGTCCCTAAAATGGGAGCCTACCTAAGATAACCTCGTCTCAATCACATAGCAACTGCCCATATTTGCCAAAGACCCACCGGTCCATATACAATTAAATAGAGTAAAATACTGACCACATGGGCCCCATACAACAATACTACAAAATACATCAAACTTATATTACTATAGTTCTGAGTTAATAAATCACTTTAATTCAATATATTAAATACAATTTCTAATATATATTATATGTGAAACTCATCAAAGCCACAACCTTATTTTAAACGCGTCTCTAGTGAGCTCGTCCTTCAGGCAATCCCCAATCAAACATATCCTTCACAAGGTGAGCAAAGCCCAAAGAGTGATAATTTCCCTGCCATGGGTTATTCCTCACTCTAAGTGCACATGTCATGGTAAACAATCACACCTGGTAAATACATGATTCAACTTGAATTGCCTATATCTAATCCATGTCTCACTCCCAGAACCAACCCCCACATGCCTAAGTCAAATGCAGGCAAACTACACCAAACAAAAGCTTTTTATTCTCGAAACTTACTACTGCAGAGATCTTGAATATATTTGACTACCTCGGGGCTAATCTGTTGATGTTCCTCCCCAAACAACTGGTCTTCCGACGGAAATTGTTGGACAATTTCCAACACAATTTTCTAGAAGATCTTCCGTCAAATTCTTTCTGCCAAATATTTTCTCCTTTTCATTTTTCACATTATAATGAGCCTGATATTCTAGGTGCTCTAAGGCATGAATATTATGTTAACCCGGAAATATCTATATTATATAAAACATGTATATATAATACAATTAATTCACAGCAATCTATGTTATAATTCACACTGATTAACACCAGGTCCAGTTTCACATGGCTACTCTATCATCATAAGCACCATTTTTGAATCACTCAACAACACAAAATTGCAATTAAAATCATTAACTATTCCATGAACAGCAGAAACCTTGGGCTGCATTGTTCACTACACACTAGAGATTTCATGGTCAGTTCAAAGCTTTGAGACTGAGACACGCCCTTTAGGCCTCAACAAATCTCTATCCATAAAACAGGCTTTATAGTAAAAGAACAAACCATGAAGATCCTACCCTTGGAGTTGTCGAACTCCACCAAATCGATAAACCATTAGCCCTAATGCAGGATCACTTAGCTTTTGTCTGTCGAGAACCAATTTGTCCCACAAATCCAGAGAGAAAGATCTCTTCTCTCCTCTAAAATTACAACCAGCACCTACTGTCGCTTCATTTCATTTCAGGTCTCCCAAATGAAGATAACTACAGTTATTTTGTCTTATTCATTTAACATTTCTGTACCCAATGTGTCCTTTTCTGATTTTTACACTTAAGTACAATCTTAGCCATTCATTCCCATCATCTTCTAATCAGGCAACATGTGTCATGAGTGCATGTAATAGGTGACTTTCTTGTCACGTCACATGCTCTTTCATGAGCCATTTACTTAAGACTCCGCACCCTATGTCTAAACGTGAAATTCAACGTCCCAATCATTAATTAGAATGGTAGCCAGATTTCAAGACTAATTTTCCAAATGGTAGTCGCTTTTGTCATCCGAGATCTAGAAATTCTTGGATTTTAATCAATTTACTACTTTGTCTTTTCGTAAAACTGAAATTTTCTCGGTTCATATAATGATTCTTACTTTATCCTAGGTCTAATTGTGATTACCCATGTCCATGTAATGATTTCCAATAATCAAGCCACGCAAATGGCCTCACTATACACAACCCATGAATTTCCAGCCCTCACAGGGTAATTATATCAACATGCATATACCAAACAAATATACACACTCTCATACAATTCATATCATCATTTACTAAGCAATTTTCACACTTATGCCAATCAATTTTGAAAACATGCAATCAAATTCCATTCAGGTATATGGCTGACTTAGACTCAAGAAGCCATAGAGTTTAAGAACACCAAACTGGAGTCCCAACGTATGAGTTATGCAAGTTGTAAGTCATAAAGAAATCATCATCAGAGCAACTGTGAAAGAGAGGCTAGCTATAATTCATCATTTTTGGACATATTATGTACTCAAATTGCATTAAGCTTCATATGGAGGATTCTAGACTAAAGAGCTTCCATAGAGTCTATAGAACATGCGACCGAGTTCTGACGTAGAGTTAAGGCTGTCCAAAGTTGTAGGCTTCACATGAACAGTGACCTATGCAACAATGTGGAACCTATGCAATTACGCCGAGGGAGCTCCCGTGCATACAGTTTTTCAACCCAAACTCATCTCAGAAACAATCCTTTCAACCAGCGACAACGACAAACCATCCCCAATTAAACATGGTACAAAACCAGTCCCAAACTATTCATGCAACTAACTTAAAACCGACATCATGAAGAACCAAAAAAAATTATCGCTTTATTTTTCCTCAAAAGCCGAGAGCACCATCCAAACAGCCCCTAGGCTCAACCACAGACCACAAAACGCACTGTAGATGGAAGGTACAACCCAAGTAGGAAGGTTCCTACCTCTTGGGAGTGAAGACGGCTTAAAACCTGTGTAAGTCAAACCTGACAGTCTTCCGAACTTTTCCGCTTCAAATCTCCAAAATAAAACCTCGTTTTGGTGTCCACGTGTTGCCCTCGACGAGCAATTCACTTTGGGTCTGGCCCAGACGAGGCTGACCACCCAAGCTCCAGAGATCTAGAGATAAGTCATACCCCTTCTATACACCCTCTCTTCTCCTCTCACTTATCCAATTTCAAAAGTGGCTTCCCTTTTCCCACCTTTTATTCCAATTAACTTAGTTTGTGAAGTGGCCGCGCCACGTGTCCTCTCCCGGTCCCAATGTCGTTTCTTATCCCAGCTGATTCATCTATTCTCATTTCCAATTTATTTAAATGAATCTTAGCCTGCTTGCTTTTGACTCGAGAGCCTTCGTGAAAAATTTTCATTCCTGAGTCACTGCATGACTCACCACCTAGAAAATTCATAAAATCTACTATCTCTTAATTCAACAAAACTTTTGAGTCATCGGATTTTGTGAGTGACGAATCCAAATCTGGCACCCGGTTTTCATCATCCGAGATCCGTAGAGATTTTTCTGTATTTTACTTATGTATTATAGTAATTTCTATTTTGCCATTTTTTTTCTTAAATTTCTAATTTTCCTAGGTTTTTACAATAATAAAATTAAATTATATGACATGTCTAATAACCATCCATTAAAAGATAATTCTTGTTAAAATATAATTTGAACTAATATCAAATTAAATTATTTATCTATTTAACATTGTTTATTAAAGGACAATTTTATTAAAATATAATTTAACTCCTAATAATAAATTCAATGAATAATAGATATACCATTTAACAATATCACATAAAGTAATTCATAAAATGTAATTTGAAATCTAATAATAAATTAAATTATTTCCTCTATCTATTTAAATATCTTGTCTATTAAAGGGTACTTTATTAAAATATAATTTAATTCATAATAATAAATTAAATTATATATAATATTAATAATTATCCATTAAAAGGTGATTCTTGTTAAAATATAATTTGAAATCTAATAATAAATTAAATTATCTATCTATTTAAGATAAACTTTGTTAAAAAATAATTTAATAACAAATTAAATTATATATACTATTTAACAATCTTATCCATTGTGTACCCTTAAGTTAAAATATAATTTTGAAACATAATAATAAATTAAATTATTTATCTGCTTAAAATTTATCTATTAAAAGACAACTTTGTTAATAACAATTTTATTCCTCATTCAAAATTTGAAATTAATTTATTCATTATTCTTTCTTCATTCATACAAAAAATAATCAAAATTAATTAAATAAATAATTTCAAATCTGGTTGAAATGAACTGAGAGATGTGAGAACTACAGAACTGATTGACGTGCATAATCTACAACTCGAATGACAAACCAATTAGACATAATAACAGTGCCTACTCCTGATGTTAACTTCTTTTTATATGGTTACCTATTCAAACTAGACATATAAAATATTCTCACAAAACGACTGCAAGAATGATAATAAATAATTAAGGTAATAATTATCATATTGATCCTAGAATATTACACAATGATGTCATGCTGGAATCAAAAGAAAAAACTTAACAATTCCAGAATATCAAAATGTAATCATACAAAAATTATTATATGCTTTGAAAAAACAATAAATAATAATCGGAATATCAAATCAATAGAGATTGATTAGTTTTTTTTTTTTTTTAACAATTCCAAGAAAAAATCTACTAGATCAATAAAAAATGATTTTTCATTTTATTAACCCATGAAATCTCATCTCACATCCGGGAATCGAAACCGCTTTGATACTAGATGTTGGAGTCCCAAGACATCCATCTAGAAATCTATGATTTCACACAAACGTACAAAAAAACAAAAATAAAATACATACTAAACCTAATGAAATCGGTCCGTGAATCTTCCAGCAATAATCGACAGGTCGACCGAGCGTGGTCTAAGAACAATCCAATGCTTGATCTTTCAGATATGGGACACGTGAATTCTCTTCCTTGAAAATGTTTTTTTTGTTGCCCTAAACTTCCAAATATATAATGTGGCTTATAATAGAGTTAAGTGGGCCATTGAATCTATTTCATACTGGGTCAGTAATTAGCCCATATGCTAATGATACAACCTGACTTACAACCTAGCTTGTTCATTCAGGCTAATTCTACAGCTTAGGCACAAGTGGGATTTATTGTACCAAATGCAACGCTTATTTTATTATGGGTTCTAACCAGAGCCCTTTAGACAAACTAAGAGGGGCAATGAACCATTCGGTTTGCAAGAAACTAATTGTGGTTGATCTGATTTATCTATCCAACCAATGGTTCAAGCAACTCATGGAGGGAATCGAACTCGAAAGGTAACTAGTCTATGGTCTGACCAACCGGTCGAGCTTAGTTTCTAAAACATTAGTGGAGAGTTAAATTTATATATATAATTCATTTGAATACCCTAAAAATGAATTAAGATATAGATGAAGATCTTGTTCAGAACAATATTGACATATAAAACATTAATGCTAAATTATGAGAGATTAGATTTGAGATCTAATATTAAAAATTAATGTTGATCCTATTGAATTTCATTTGGGAGTGAAATATTATAAAAGAGTACACTTTTTTAAGATTTTATTGAAGAATATGATCATTCAATCATTCAAACAGGTACAAAGTCAATTCAAAATGACATTCCCTAAGCGATTGGGTTTCTGGATTTTCAGTTTATGGGGACAATATGGGATTCGTAGGAGGTCGAAATGACTCGCCTGATCGACTTGTCACTCAATTAGTTCACCTTCTTATTTAGTGTTCCTTCCACATTAACAAAATAATTTATTAACTCTACATTAGGTAGAAATAGATGGTATGTATAGATAAAATAAGCTCTCAAATCATTTTCATTTCATTTGTTTCAAGAAGGTGCTATATAAAAACAGATGAAAACATCTCAAATTAATTTATTCAAAGATAATTATTCTTGAAAGTTAATGAAAAAGTTATTTCAATAAAATATTTCCAAAATTTGTTATTCAATGAGAAAATCATTTTTCTTTTCTAAACACAAAAATAATTTTCAAGAATATTCCTAAATCATTATCTTAGCAGCTTATTCTTATCTTTTCAATTATTAGTAAATCTTATAATGCAACAATAATAATATAAGTTTTTTTTTAGTGAAAACCTTTTAAATCACACACACCCTACCAAAACTATAATTATCCTTACAAACAAACCCTAATTCCAATTCTTCCTTGTCCTTCTTTTTTCCTTTCCTTTATTCAAGCTCTTCCGCTATTCTTCCTATCCTTTTCCTTTTCTCAAAATTTTTCAATTAAAAAGATGGAAAATGGAGACAGTGATGCCATAATGACATACAATTGGTTCTCCATCATTTTATTCATTGCTTAAGTTTCAAGTACTGCAATAAGATATGTATAGAAAGGAAATGAGAATGAAAAGGAAAGTCGATAAGTGGAAATATAAAATATACAAAAGGGAAATATTTATATTAAATAGGTTTTGTTATATTTGTCCTAATTATTTTTCAAACTTTATGATAATAGAATTACTGGTGTGTGACAGATGTCTATACTCTAAATGAAGGATATAATGTTTAATAAATATTTGTAACCCACCCAGCTTTTCTATTTTGAATTATAGGTTTTAAAATTTTCAAATAGAAAATTAAACAATATTTAATTTATCATTGATAGTCTTGGAAACTTATGTTTGTCTTCTAATTATAAAAAGAATTATGCTGAAAATACATTCATTCAATATAATTCTAACATTTATAACAAGTTCTTTAAGAGTAGTACAAATAATAAAATAAGATTAAAAAAAAAAAAAATCAAGAATAAAAGAATGAAGTTACTAAATGTCATAAATGAGTTGTGTAGCAAAAAAAATGCAAGAGACAGTAAAGATTACATCTCAGAAAAAGAAGTTTAGGCGGAATTAATCGTGTGCTTTTACTAATTAAATAATGAATTAGAAAATTTCATAGTTTTTATTTTATTTTAATATGTTTTTTAAGGTGATTGATAAGAAACATATTCTAGGATAACCATATAAAATAAAAACAGGTCCCCACAAGAAGTTAAACTAATCACCTAAATTAAATTATATAAAGAATCTATCCTCTTACAACATGAATTAGATTTGTAAATATTAAATATAAGAAATGAGTTAGTCACATGAATTAGTTTTTAAGCTCCTTAACCTCCTATAAACAGATTATATCCATGTAAAGAATGTGCACACAAACTTATTCTTTCATTGAAGGTTCTAGATAACCACAGATTATCATGAAAGAGGGTGATATCATGATTTTAATTTAAACATTCCGACAAAATGAAGGAGGAAGTTTTACAAGATACTAATATATGGGGAATCGAAAAGACATCGACGTAGTGACGTTAATCCAATAGAAGTGGAAATCATTTTGTCAGTCAACATACAGATATCTACTCAAACTTCCTTAATCCAAAGTGTTTCAGAAATTCATAACCATAATCACTTATTAATGTCAAATGACGATTACAAACATATAGAATCAAGTTTAACTTCAAGAAGACTACTCATCCATGCTAAGAGATCAGGATGTTAGTGAATAGAAGAATTCAAAGCAAAGAAAGATTAAACTAAGTGGACCAAAGTACGATCAAGAAGAAGGAGAGCTTCATTTTCATTACTTCATGAAGCACTTAATTTATATTCTATATCTTCAATTTATAAATTTCTTTTTCTTAAAAGATGTGTGCATGCTGTTGATTTCTCCTACATCTATGTTTACTTCCTTATTGTTATAGTCAGTTCTCATCTTTAAAATATTTTTAATGGGAAAGCTAAACATTACAGTTATTTATGTTTAGAAAATTTTATGAAACAAAATAAAGACTGCCTCAGTCGATACATTTGTGAAAGATAACAATGTAAATAAAGAATCACATATAAGAAACTAGAATCTCCTTGAAATAGTATGATTTCTATTATAGGTCTTCATTCTAAAAGGTCTAGAAAAGATTTACAACAATATTTGAATTAACCATGTACAACGGAAAGTTGATAAATTCTCACATCCTTATAGATTTTTTTCATAAAAACTTCTTATTTTATAACACCAAAATAATTTTAAGAATATGTCCTATTAAAACCTTAGAATTAACAAAGTCAGGAAACAACTCATTCAAGAAAAAACAGACAGTATTCTTCAAATGATTTAATCACAAAATTCATTTAAAACTCACAAGTAAAAATCTAATGGACAATATTCACATTAAAAAAACAAAAGATACTATGGTATATACAAGAGTTCTTCTTATATTGATAATGATTAGGCTTTCTTCTTAATGTTAATTTGAGTTTGCCAAAAACTCCTAACTCAAAAGATAGACAACATGCTACTCTACATAAATGTTTAAACCAAGTTTAAATTTCACATAGAAGAGAAAGGAATTTCTTATAGCCTCAGAATAAAACCCAAGACAGAGTTTAGAAGGTCAAGGAATCACATGATCCAATGTTGTGTGATGCAAAGGTATTCATCACCTTGAGAGAGAACGGAAGTTTCAATCAACCAATCAGAACAGCCTTTGAGATGCTAAATTAATTTCATTAGTGATGGACACTTCAAACAGGCCAATGAGCCTACCTAGGCAAAGAAAAAAGAGGAAAAGAAAAAGAAACATAAAAAAAATAGTGAGTTATTCAATCAAATTGCATACCAAGGGGGATTTAATGCTAGTACCGTAAACCAACTCGGTTAAGAGTTACTAACTTCACTGCTACATGCAGAATGAGCGTAAAAGATGGACCATATCTACAATGCATGTAATCTGTTGTTTAGATGGTTAGCTTGGAGTGAAGTCCAAGGGGAACTTACATTACAAGAATATCAGGTTTACTTCAGATAATCTAAAATCCTGGGGTCCATGACAAACCCCGTCTCACGTAAGATTCATGGATATCGGGTAACCCAACACCACACCCTTGAGTCCTCTTTTCCTAGGACTCAATATTTAACAAAAATCGGAAGAAGAGTCCTCAGCAATGGATGAGTACCAAAATACAACTTGTGCAATTTACAGCAACCTGTCCCAATATTATACAATCCACCACAATTCCGGCCCATTATCTAGCAAAATGGCCATCAGGCCCATTTTATCATATAAACGTAATCATATCACTAAAGCTACCAAGAGTTATTATATCACTCTTAATACAAACTAATATGTTCTAATATAATATACAAAACATGGATTAAGGCTTACAATCCGTTTCGTCATGATGTTGGCTCTAAGGAGCAATTTGGTCACACATGTCCTACACCAAAAGCGTGGTCCCAATGCATCGAGGTAAGCTAACGCCCAAAGAGAGATAGTCCAAGGACATTCTACCTAATGGCATGAATGGTCAAAACAACTACACACACCAACCCAAAGATTACTGCAACCAGCACAAAATCTACTCGCTATGAATTAGAGATTTACCATCGCTGCCCCACGACAAGTCCTCACCGACTCCTCAAACATGCATTTTTCTATGAAAACCATTTCCAAACAAAGTATTTGTGTTTAATCAGGACAAACCTCTCCGAGAAGAAGGACAGATCGATAATCTATTGCGATTAAACCTTCCACGCATATCAATTACTCCGACGATTGACATTATATGGACAACCCTCCGATATAAATAATGGACACACTTCGATAATCTATTTTGTGGACAACCCTCCGATGTATATCAATTGGGCATACTCCGACGATTGACATTATATGGACACACTCCGATAATCTATTTTGTTGGTCAACCCTCCAAAACAATTCTCTCAAGAAACCACCTCATGCACTCACTCCTACTGTTCTAGGGTGCTCAATGCATGTGAAATGCAATGAGCCATTCCATTTCTTTAACCCGTTGGCACCATGCAAACACGTGGATCTCCATTGGACTTCGTCCAAAGTATGAGTTCTAATCCCATTCACTAAGGATGGTGAATGACCGCGATATGCACTCGCACCCACCTTATCACGATGTCCGTGCACCAGTGCAATGCAATTGTGCCATTGCACTCTAAGTCATGCTCAATGTATAAAGACCTCTACATGGACACCGTATATCGTTCACTCCACCATATACCATGGACACTCATGTCTAATGCACACAAAACTCCATACATTCATTAAACGTTAATATACATGCGATCATACCTTATTTATACATTCATGTCAACACATCAAACAAGCATGCATCAACATCATTCCGACCCTATAGACAAGTAATGTCATACTCACATCCCTAGGCTACATCATGGCGCATAATGCCCAATAAACTAGCCTACAACATGCCATGCAATAGCAGCCATGTCCACATGAAAACACATCCACCAGACCCGATATGTTCATTACGCATATTGACATCCAAGCATGGCACCTCTTAACTTGAAATGTCATTTCAATCAATCACACAAACACATGTTAACATTTCATCAAGTCACTACCTAGGAAAGTAATGACACACCTCATTTCTAGGCTAATTCATCTTTCATCATGCACCTAAAGACCTTCCTGACCTGCCATGTAATGGCCAGCCCGACAGAACTCCTCCACATCCGGCTTGACAATTAGCACACTTGTTGTAACAATCAATTTTCAACAAGGATGTGAGCCTCAATTCTCGTGAAAATCATGGTCAGATTATAGACTCCGAGGGATCTTTTCATAGAGTCGATAACACCTGAATCGGAGTTAGATGCGAGAAAGTTATAGTGCGTCAAAGTTGGAGACCTCATATGAATAGTAACTTACGCTTGGCGGGAAGACCTACTTTTTCATCGGTTTTTGGACATAATATGAGTCAAATTGCATTTAAGTTATATATGGATGGATTCTATGGGCTCAAGGGATTTCCATAGAGTCAGAGCACCAAAAGCGAACTCGGACGTGAAAGTTATGGTCGTCCAGAAGTTGGGGCCTCGTATGAACAATGATTGGGGCGGCGAGTAAAACCCACGAAATTGCTTTCAGGCTCCTTTAAAGCTCCATTACATGCTATTTTCCTACCCAAACTCATCCGGAAACAACCACTACTGGAAGCCCCATCGATTGAGTCCACAATTTGGCCATAAGCATGGCTGAAAACGATCCTGAGCTCATTGAAAATCAACTTAACAAAAACAACTCCTAAAATAAACCCAAAATACGATTTTTGTATTCGGGAACACAATCAAACAGCCCTTAAGACTAGCAGAGACAAAACTGACATTTGATAAAATATAAACCCAAGTAGGAAGGTTCCCTACCTCTTGGAGTGAAGACGAAACCTTTTGGAGTCCCAAAGACTCGAGACCCACGGCCTTCTTGAACTTCCACTCGAATCTTCGACGAAAATTCTTGATTTCGGTGTCCACGCGTTGCCCTTGGCAATCTTGCAACTTTAAGTGTGGCGACCACCGAGCTGACCACGTCGTAGATCTTAGAAGTGGAGCTTCTCTCTTTGCTTTCTTCTCAAACCACCACGAAATCTTGACGAAATTGCGTGTTGTAAGTGCTATCTTGTGGCCTCGTCAAACAGATGAGCGTTAAATCTTGACTCAGCAGTTCCGACCACCGATCTCCGTAGATCGTAGAGAATGAGAGTTTCTCTTAACTTTCTCCCCAACTCCAACCATTTCTAGATTCCTCCCAGTAGGCATTTCTCTTTTCTTCTTTTTTTTGTCTCTTTAAGCATAAGTTGGACGTGGGGCCCACTTTGCTCCATGCGTCCACGACCCGTCCGAGTTTGTTTCTATCCTAAAATAATTTATTTCAAGTCATTTCCTAAATCTCGAGATTTTTAAGAAAATCTCGTTCTTGGGGTTACTAGATAGCTAACTTCAAAAATTCATAAAGAATTCCCATTACCTAGGAATTCAGCGAAACCTTTTTTAGTTACTCATTTTTGTGAGACAGACTCATCGGAGCAATCCGTTTCATCATCCGAGCTTTAGGGAATTTTCTAGGCTTCCCTGAGCCATTTCAGCAATTTATTATTTAATTAATTTATTTTATTTTATTTCATTTTTTTACTTTTGGAAAATTTTAAATTTTCAGGTTTATTCTATATTGAACACAAGCGTAGGTAATATGTAAAAAAAATTACCGACAAAAAAGAGGTAAATAGTAGGTAATTAGCTACAAAATATTAGTCAGTAAGTGGTAGGTAAAACATATCATATTTTGTCAGAAGTAGTCACTTTACCTACAATTTTTTTTTGTAGGCTAATTTTGTAAGAGTAAATTTAGTGACCTGTGTAGGTAAATTTTGTAGGTAATTTCCATTCTTTAGTTTCTATATTGTTTAGTAATCTGTAGGTAAGTTGGTTGCCTAACTTGCCAATTTAGTAGGTAAATTTATCGGTAATCTATAGGTAATGGTTAGATTTGTAGGTAATCTGTCGGTTATAATTTCATTCATTTATACTTTTAGTAAGTAGTCAAGTATTAATAATTTCATTCATTTATACTTTTAGTAAATGTCATGAAGTAATTTAAAATTATATGAATATATTTTTAAATATTTAATTTAATTGTAATCCTGATAAAAACATAATAAATTTACAATAAAAGTAGATTAATATATGATTCAAAATGCTAATAAAATAAAAATAATAGTGCAATTAAAATATTCAAATTATATAAAACATAAATAGAAAGTGCACTTAAAGTATAGTCTTACATAAAATAAAAAGTGGCAATAATAACAAGTCATAAAACATGTTAATAGCTACATAACATGATAGATTGAAACTTAAGGCAACAATAAATACTAATTTGGAATTGTATTGTTGTCATCGTCATCATTTGTATCATCATCATGAACAGGGTTGGAATCAAGACGAGTAAGGACTAGTGGTGGTTGTTTAGCTCTTGACATTTCATCCATACGATGTAATAAATGTGTTGTTAGGCTTTCCAATTTATTAATTACCTCCTCTTGGTGAGTAAGCCTCTATCATAGCTCTTGCATTTCTTTTTCATTTTGTTGAGGAGAAGGGGACGTTGTAAAAGTTGATGCACCACTAGTCCCATAGTACTCACTAGCTTGAGACCCAAGACCATAAACCACATTCCTTTGTTTTCCACCCACAATATCCAAAAACATGCTATTTTCATCTATTGTCTCATTGCATTGTGTTAAACTGCTCTCTTCTAGCCTTAAGAGCATCCTGGTACAAATTTAAATTAATTAGAATATCATAATAAGGTAAGTTCAAGAAAGCCATACATTAATCAAATTAATTAGCTTAAATTTACAGTTTTTGACTTCTTATCAACAAATGTCTTACCATTACCTTTTTTGGTGTATGTGTACAAAAATAATGCAGTGTAGTGAGGTGACTAGGAGTTTATGAGCCTAAATATACATAAATATAGAAAACTCATTAGAAACTAACATAAGCCAAAAAATAGAGAAGTTGATTTGATTAGAATTATCACTTGCATTAAAAAAAAAAAAAAGAAGTTAATTCACCATTACTCGTGCTTAGAAGATTATGGTCTTACAAGATTAAAAAACATTTACTAATCTATAAAAAATAAAAATAAAAAGATTAAAAATGCTTCCAAATGAAGATCTTTGGTCCAAAAGCAGGAACAAATACACGACAACACACAACTTTAAGGATCAACTACTTTCCAACAATACACAGCAACAGCACTAACATACATTTAGATATTTCCTGAATCAAATATTACAAATAGGAGAAATCATGTTAGGCAACCAAATTATACTATGTTGTAATATAAAATTTTCATCAAACTTAGAATCTATTCATTTCAAATTTAATTTAGAGCCAATTTTGAATTTCACTTGTGTAAACAACCCTATGTTATTCTAGCCAAAAGAATTACAAACTAGTTCTGAATAAAATCTTACAAGTCATCTCCCATGGTCATAATGGTAGATGCCTCGGTGTGAGTTGAAGGTCGGCAAGTCTGTTGCGTCCCCGACGATACGTTCTTAGGTATGTTTCATGAATCTTTTTTGCTTTCGGTGTGTTCCAATAACATTGACATCTTTCCCATAAATTTGAATCAATGAAGTTTGGCTTCTTCCTTTTCCTTTTTATCTCTGATACCATGTCTCGATGTCGACTACACACTTTCTCCTCCCATGCTATTTTGACTAGTTCATCTATTGCGTTCATCCATCTGGCTTACATTTCAACGAGTATATAATTCTATGTTATAATCAAAATAGATAGCTGAATTGAATCATAATTCTATGCAGTAGGGGTTGCTTCACCTTTTTCAACTAACACATGAAAAAATAGGCAAAACCAGTTCACTTTAGCATTATTGCAGTGAGTATAATAAAAAGCCTTAATTTCACCAGAAATTGTCTTCCATTTTAGTCCACTTGTCCCTTCAGGATCTATATTTTCCTCAAAAGCCTTCCTCATTATGCGAGAGATTCTTCCAGATGGCTCCAAACTATAAAATAATATTATATTTAAATATTATTCACAATTAACAAAACGTAAGACTTTAAAATATCAACATTGAAAATATACATGTAAATACTCAAAATTAAATATGATTACTAATGAAAATCAATTGAGATTATCGTTGAACTCAAAAGTGTACTATTTTATAATTTACTACTTACACATTATTTCGTAAACACACAAGTGTATGATTTTGAGCTGTCCCAGATTCTGTGACGCCCTAAAACCTAGGGGTCTTGTTGACTAATCGTCAACCCACAGAAATACTACCTTAGGAAATTGTATGCCTAAGCTTTGATATCAAACTGGTATCAAATACCTATGGATATTGAGTAACTCGATACCACATCGTTATATCCCATTTACTGGGACCCATTTATCCATATTTAAGTAAAAAATATGTGAAATTACATTTAAAATAGTTCGTAAGAGTTAGATCATGACTCTCTTACAATTATTATATACCAGAACTAGATTGTTCCACAGTTTTACAAAAAGATTTATCAAAGCCACATGTTGGCCTTCTTCATAATTGCAGCCTCGAATGAGCGTCGTCCACCGGTGTACACCTTGCACCTGAAATGTTTTCCCATATAGGGTGAGCCACGCCCAATAGAGAATACTTCCTACAGAGGCTACTCCCCACCTAAGTGCACATGCAATGGTCATGTTTCATAATGTCATTCACATTCCAAGTAAAAACATTCAATTTCTACTATGGAATCCTACATCTTATGCCATGAAATGAGATGAGACTCAATCATGTACTATGCCTCGAGTCCTGGTTGACTCCCAACATTCTCGAGTCCTTACCGACTCCCACCACACAATGCGAATGCCAATGTGTGATAAAATCCATCATTTGTGGATTACATCCAATGATCATTTTACAAAATAAATTCATTTGTTTTCAAACCAAAAGTGTTTTTGGATGTTACATCTCAATAATCATTTATATAAAAAAACTCATGTGTCTTTTGTGGGCGTGAATTTTGGTGTCTAGTGAGCTGCACGCCCTAAACACTTTTATGGGCTTTCACCATTGGAAATATGTATAACCACAAATACCGAGTCTTTCACTCAAGGGGGTATCTATCCCTGGTTGCTATTACCCAACACAAGTTTTCTTTACCATATTATTCCACCGTGCGACTCTATTGGACTTTTTGTCTAGCAGTCGAGCCCGCGATCAATCGCAAGCGTGGTATTGGTTTTCAAACATGCACTCACACCCATTCAATGCGATGTCCCCGTGCATATGCAATGTAATATACCATTGCATGTTATATCATGCCACATATATAATAGATATACATGAGATGACATAATCCCACACCACTCACCAAGTGTCATGGACAAATCACATCACCTACATATGACTTCCATACTACATTTCATTAATGTCAATATATTATGCATGCATATATCAACATCAACATACAACATGTCATTCCATGTTAAAGCAATGACACACACATAATCAAGCCATGTAATGACCATTTGCACATAGAAATTCATCACATGTCAATACATTAGAACACACATATTGACATCCAAACATGTCAATAAGCCAAGGTAGGAAGGATCCCTACCTCTTGGAGCATAGAAGAAACCTTAGGAAGCTTTGTGGACTCTTCCTAAACCCGAAACCTTTGATTTCCCAAACTCCTCATTTGGATCCTTGGCGAAATCCCATGTTTTCAGCACCCACGCGTAGCCACTGAGCGTGCGATGAACTTTTCGTTCTTGGCTTTCAGCCCAATTTCGGCCAAGCCAGACTCCATGGATCATTGAAAGAAGCTCTTAACTATTTTCTTTCTCTCCCTTTCTCTTTCACGCATACACAGCAGTAGAAAAATGTCATTTTCTTCCATAGTTTCCCCTTTTTGTTTAAGTCTAAGTCGTGGCCCATGTCGCACCACATGTCCAAACTTACTTGGGTATGATTTTAGCCCGAAGTGATTTTTTTTCGTCTCAGCTTAAGTTCAAATCATATTTTATGAACTTAACTCAAGTTATTTCCTAACTTCCGAGATTTTCATAAAAATCTCGCTTTTTGCCCAAAAAACGTGAAATTTCGACTACCTCGGAATTCAACGAAATTCATCGAGGTAACTAGATTTCGCGAGACAAATCCAACGGTGAGGTCTATTTTGTCATTCGAGATCTAAAAAAATTTCAGGTTTTCAACCTGAACTATAGAGACAAATTATTGTTTTGTCATTTTTCAGAAAAATTCGATTTTTCTCAGGTTTTACAAATTCATAAGTATGTGTTAAAGAATTTGTAGATCCAGGAATAGGTGAAGAAGCATGTGTAGGTGTTGGTGAAATCGTATGCAAAGGAGCAGCAAGTTGGGGTGAGGTTGGTGACTCTATAGGTGGAGTTTCTTGTTAGGTTGGGATGCATATGATGACTCTATGTACGGTAGTTAAGAAGTTGGTTTACAACTATTGACTGCATATGCGAGAAGGAGGAAGGTGTGAATGCTTCTTATTGGGGCAGTCTTTGGTGATTCAATAATCATTGATGGTGGGCGATAAAATGGTTGTGATTGTGCAACCTTCTTCTCTTGGCTTCTAGTGTAAAACCTAGGAAAATTTTAATTTTTCTGAAAAATGGCAAAAATAATAAAATTGCCGAAATGGTTTAGGGAAACTTGGAAAATTTTCTAGATATCGGATGACGAAACAGAATTCATTGTTGGATTCGTCTTGCGAAATCTAGTTACCTAGAAAATTTTCATCGACCTCGAGACGCTTGATTTCTTTTTTCACTTTATTTTAGGTAACAGAGTCTAGTGACTAGGACGAGATTTTTATGAGAATCTTGGGAGTTAGGAAATAACTCAAGTTAAGTTCATTTAAAATAAATTAAACTTGGACCGAAACGAAAATAAATTGCTTCAAAGTAGAAATGGTCTTAGACCAGGCATGGACATGGGCCTTGTCTTTAAAACTTAAGAATAAGTTAGAAAATCATATTTGAGGGGGGAAAGGAGCATATTTTATGCTGGGGGAAAAAAAAAAGAACCCGTAGAGAGAGGAGAAGAGAGAGCATAGAGAGAAGCTCCAACTTTCCTTTGTGATCTACGGAGCTCGGTAGCTTGGTTTTCGTTGGGCCAAGAACTAAAGTCCATCTACGCGACAAGAGCTACGTGTGGGTACTAGAATCAAAGGATTTCGTCAAAGATTAAAGCGAAGAGTTCAGGATATCATGGGTTTCGAGCTCTGGGACTTCCGAAAGCTTCATCTTCACTCTAAGAGGTAGGGATTCTTCCTATTTTGGTTTATTTTCCATTCTAAGAGCTGTTTGGTTGTGTTTTAATTCCTTAAGGGGCTATTTGGCCATTTTTTCCCTAAGGGTATGTTTGGCAAAATAATGGGTTCTGGGAATAGTGCCTTGTTTTGACCCTATATGATGTCCAGCTTTTGGGGCTGATTTTAGATTAAGAAAAAGAGGTAATTAGACTAGTATCCTGCATGACAATTGTAGCTAAAGTTGTGAACTTGAGGTTAGGATTTTGAATTATACAAATTGGACCTCTATATCTCAAGTTATGGTCCATTTAATTTCTAATTGTCGCGCCTAGGGCTGTTAATCGTTTGTGTCCGTGTTTAGGACTCCATTGTCGATTGAGAAAAAGAGGTAATTTGGACTAGTGTTCTACATGAAAATTGTAGTTGAAGTTTTGAACTTGAGGTTAGGTTTAATTATCCAAATTGGACCTCTATAACCAAGTTATGGTCCATTTTCCGAGACTTTCACAGCGGCCTTACTTTGGCTCTAACTCCGCTGTCCGTATTGACTAATTTTTTGCAAAAGTGAGAATTTGGACTAGTATTCTTCAAGGAAATTGTAGCCCTATCTAAGAACTTGATGTTAGGCTTTTAATCACCCAAATTAGACCTATATAACTCAAGTTATGGTCCATTTTCCAGGACTACTATAACTTAGGCTGTTTAATGGTTTGTGTCCAGATTTTGGTACTGTTAAGGGGCTAGTTTTCTGAACCGAGTTCAGAACTATCCTGTGGTTTGTTATGGCTTGTTGTGTGGAATGATTTGTGGGAATTTTTATGCCACAATTGGTTTTGAAGATGAGGATGTTATTGCTTGAGTTTGAATGATATGTTTGGTAGTAATTGATTGGATGTCAATATGTGTGTCCTAATGTATTGACATGTGGAGAGTATGTATGTGTGTATGAATATATTTGACATTATTTGTGTGATTTATTTGCAAATTGTACATTGATTGATATAATTGTACAAATGATGCATGGGTGTAATGCATGAATAAAAATGTCCATATAGCATCCATACATATATATATATATATATATATATGTGTGTGACATGACATAAGGCATGAATGAGTATATCAGATTCATATGCACGGAGACATCGCGATGAAATGGGTGGAGTGCATAGTTGCACCAACACTCTTGGTGTTTGACCGGGTGGGCTCGACACGGTGGACAATATATAATGTGGCTGCACTGTTGTATAAATGAAAATGAAAAATATGTCTGGTGATGAGCAAGTAGGATAGACACCGTCATGAAAGCCCTCATATTTTTAGTTATACATATGTATCCAACTGAAAAGCTCATGAAAAGGAGGAAGGTTTGTAGTCATGGTGGACCTGAACATTACCCACAAAGACATGATTTTGAATCTAAATAATCATTGAAGTGTAACATCCAAAAAGCTTTTGGTTTGAAAAACAAATGAATTTTGTTGTAAATCATTGGATGTAATCCAAGAATGATGGATTTTATCACGCATGGGTTTCGACTTGTGTGATAGGGGTCGGTTGGGACTTAGGTTGATTGAGTCGGTGAGGACTCGGTACATGGGACATGGTGAGTCAGATCTCATTCACGTACGTGTAATTCCATTCTAGGCTCGCATAATCTTGATTGAATGTGTTTTTTGGTGACACGACCATTGCCTCGTGTGCATCAGCGGGGAGTAGCCTCTGTAGGAGTTTACTCTACTGGGCATTGCTCATCCCATCATGGGACCCCCTTCAGTACAGGAGTGTGGCAGGAGACTAAGTGCTCACTCGAGACCGCCATTGTGAAGAAAGCTAGGTTAGGGCTTTGGTTCTTACTTTGGTAAAATATATTAGAACAAACTGTTTTGATATATGTTTGTGTAAAGAGTATTGTAATTAAACTCTTAAGGACTATGGTATTATAGCCTTGTGCATTATGTTTGAGTATGGATAAATGGACTCTATGTGGTCATTTTTACTCGTAGATGGACCAAGAGAGGTCATGATATGATATTTGGCCCCAGATGGGCCATGCTATTCTTTGTTATACAGGTTGTATTTTTGGGTAGAGATCCCTGTACAAAGGAGACTCTATATGATTTATGTTAAATTATGGTCTGTGAAGGGACATTAATAGTGTGGGCACGTTACCCGACATTCATAAGTTTTCCGTGGGTTGACGATTGTTCAATGGAACCCCTGGTTTTGGGGCGTCACAATTAGAGATTTAACCATGTCTTCAACAAACTTGTAAATATGTAAACAAGAAAATGTGAGCAAGTTATAATATTAAACAAATATGGCATTCTGCAAGAGAAATAAACAATCATTACTTATTTATTATAAGAATATCAATATCAACAATTAAAATTTCTATAGCGATCATAATCAAATTCATAATGGTTTATTGTAGTAATACTATCAACCATTAAGATTTCTACAAACATCATAATATACTATATTAATACAAAACTATTGTGAATGCTCTTTTTAATAACTATCATCCACTTCCACATATTCATCTTCACTTTCAACTTCTAATTCTAAATCAAGTATGGGGTCATCAGAAATTTTAGCTTCATCATCAACCAGCTGAACAAGTTCCCCATTTACATCATTCAATGGACCCAATTCATCAATCATGATGGATGCTTCAGTTAGTTGTAACTTAAATGGCTCATCTTCTTGGAATGCTAAGTTACCATCTACTGTCTTCTCAACAATATGAGGAATATCCACCATTAGCCTAGCTTTAACTTTACACACAGCTAACCAGTCAGACTTGTCTCTTTTTAAGCTAGGATAAGAGACATAATAAACTTGTGCAACTTGCATGACAAGAATAAAAGGTTCATATTTATTGAGCCTTTGCTTGAGGTCGATATCGCGATGAACTTTCATCCCACTATTACAGGATCAAACCACTGACTTAAAGAGTAATTATGCGCTTAATTGAAGTCCCCGACATTCCAACCTCAAACCTCTCAAGCGCCATAGTAATGAATCTAATTATTATTAGAATTCCAGGCTTTATGCAACCCACTATTTGAGGTTGACCGTATTGATCCATGTGATTCAGTATGGAATTTTTAACCATTAACAAAATACATTGGATATGATTCAATTGTTTGTATAGGGCCTTTTGCAAGATCTTAGATGAACTCATTGTTGATGATATTATGGCTTGCCTATTAAACATACAAGTAGTCAATTTTTGAAATATAAGTTATGAACTTGGTATTAATAGCAATGAAATTTCATTACATACATATTCCTTAAACCATTTTGAAAAATGCTTCTCAAGCTTCTCATCAAGCTTAGCTTCCATGACGCCCAATTCATTGTTTTGTATTTCATCAATGTATATTTTAATCAAATTATAGAATATTTTTAGAAATCTCGCAACTAATAAGTTATGAATGACAAGTATTAAATTTGTAACACACTTACTTGATATAAGGTTCAACATCTTCACAATTTAATATAATATAAGTTCAGGTAGCATCATACTAATATCAGCAACCTCCGCTTTCAATCGTCTAAATGGCCTTGGTCGATATTTGAACATTGAGAAAGATTACTACTCTACAACCTCTTCAACATCACCACCATCATCCTTACGAGGTACTCTTCGAGCTTTTGTGTACACTTACGACTCAAAATAACATGAACGGAAATTGGATGCTTCTTCCACTAAGTATGCATTATAAATTGATCCTTCCACCTTTGCTTTATTATTAACATTCTTTTCAAGTGTCCAAGAAATATATATGAACATATATGCATAGAAATACATAAGTATTCGTTTTTAATAGAATAAACTATTAATTTTAATTACTCATTTTACCTTTCAAAAGGATACATCCAATGATATTGTACAGGTCTAGAAATTCTTGTCTTGTAAGGCAAGTGTATCAGAAGACGCTCCATAGAATCAAAGAAACCAAGAAGAAATATACATTCCAATTTGCAAATGATAATTGGAATATCTCTTTTAAGTCTTTCCATGTTCATCAGATTGTTTGGGATGTTGTCTTTGAAAAAAGGCGAATCATTAAAGCTTGCCATACATTTGTTGGAGGGAGCTCATGAAATGCAATGGGAAGTAGCCTTTGCATAAAGACATGGCAATCATGGCTCTTCATCCAAAATAACTTTAACTTTCTCATGTATACACATCGTCCCATATTTGAAGCCCATTAGGAAATTTCAAGTTTTTCACCCATTCGCACAAAACTTGTTTTCTTGCCTTATCTTATGTGTAGCACGCTTAAATTTGACTATTGTTTCATCCCTTTCAAACTCATGCCTTTGGCATAACCTTTTCATGTATTCTCTTACTTTCTCATTGTCTTTAGTTTTTCCTTCAATGTCCAACACCGTGTTAAACACATTTCAAACATATTCTTCTCGATGTGCATGACATCTAGATTATGTCTAATGAGATCTGAACTCTAGTACGACAACTCCCAAAAGATACTTCGTTTATTCTAGCCACATGTCTTGCATATTACACTATTAACCTCAATGAAATCAATATCAATCACTCTTCTCACTCCCAAGTTATCTATTTCTTGCAAGATCTGGGCACCAGTCTTTATAGGTGGTGGTGCTGACATCTCAGTTCTATTTTTTATGTAAGCATTCTTATTGCGCCTGAAAGGATGTTCATGGGTGAGAACTTTTAGTGATTGCCAAATGAAGATGTTTTCCGACCACTTGTCAATGTAAATGCTTGTGAATGCTCCATACAATCAGAACAAGTAAGTTTTCCAACTGTACTCCAACCAGAAAGCATTGAGTACGCAGGAAAGTCACTAATAGTCCACATGAGAGCAGCTCTCATTTAAAGGTTCTGTTTTCGTGAAACATCATATGTTTGCACACCAACATCCTAAAGTTGCTTTAATTATGCAATCAAAGGTTACAGGAAAACATCAATCTTATTTTTAGGATTTTTAGACTCAGGTACAATCACGGATAAGAACATATAAACTTCCTTCATACACATCCATGGTGGAAAATTTTATAGAGTAACTATTACTGGCCATGATGAATATTGCTGTCTAGATCTACCAAATGATTGAAACCATCAAGACACACCCTAACTTCACACTATACATTTAGAAGCAAATGAAGAATGTGTGCGATTGAAATGCTTTCATACCTCAGAATCAGACGGATGACACATTGTACCATCATCCTATTGGTGCTCATCATGCCATTACATATGTGCAACTGTTGCTTCCGAAGCATATAATTTTTGTAACCTAGGACTTAAAGGGAAGTAATACATCATCTTGTGTGGCACATATTTATTTGGTTTCCCCGAGTCTCATTTGTTCTTGAATCGAGGATTGTTACAAAATTTGTAACTTGTCAAGTCAGCATCTTCACCCCAATATATCACACAAGAATTTTTGCAATAATCAATCTTTTCTATTGAAAGACCGACTCCCTACACTAACTTCTTTGTTTTGTAAAAATTATCCACCATTTTGTTATCCACTAGTAACACCTCTTGTAAAAATTGAGTGAAATCATTAAAGCATATTTATGAAAAATGGTGCTCCAACTTCATATGCAACAATCGTACAACCGTTGACATTTGGGAATGTTTAGTACAACCATCCCATAATTTTTGATCAGCTGCACTAAGCATGTCATAAAACTTTTGTGCATTGATTAGGGTATCTATATCCTCTCGTAAACCCCAACTCGATTGAATGTTGGTAATAGTAATTTTTGAGCTCGATTAGAGGTCCAAATGATATGTTTAGGTAGATTAGGAATTTAGAACGCTCCGATGTCATTTGGGCATATGAAATTTTTGAAAATTTTCAAATTTGATGCCTTAAGGAAGAGTGATTTTTCTTATTATATCCTGATGGAGGGCTTTTGCGTAGGAATTTTTAAGAAATTTCAGTTCCTATGACTTTGAACTGAGATTTAGGAAGAGACTTGATTTGCTAATAGTGATTTTAGGACTAAATTCTGAGCTCACATTTATATTTTTCGGAATGGCCAAAAATACGAAAATATCCGGACATAATCATAGAGTCTAACTAATTGGAAATGTGAAACCGCTTGGATGAGGTTAGCGATCCGAACGAATTCGATAATAATACTATTGTCCTGATTTACGATTTACTGATTTAAATCCGATTTCCCCCGTGATTTCGTATTCTGAATCCAATGTGAAGGATTTAATTAGAATATCAGCACAATTTAGCTAGACTCCACCATAGAATATTTTGACATTTAACTTATAAAGCAAAGATATGAAACCGAGATGTAAATCCGCTATAAGGGAGATATTTTCTTGTGAGAGCCAATCAAAACCTTTCTTAATGGCTAAGTTATAATTAAAATAATAGGTTAATGGATTTGTGATTAATTAGAATGGACCAATGACAAGGTGACATGTGTAAGTCACTTGTCACCAACCAATGAGATTCTTTGGGCTCAAGTGCAATTTGGCAAAATAAAATATAAATTCAAGGAAATGAAAGTTTGCTCAAAAGAGGAGAGCTCGTCCATATGAGAGAAAGAGGGAAGAAAAGAGAGAAAAGAGAGGAAAGAAAAGAGAAGGAAGGAGAAAACGTTTAGGGCTAAGGTGGAGCAAGGGGAGATGTGATTTTTCTCCTTCTTCAAGCTCTTCAAGTGATCTAAGTGGGAATCATATAGAGCCACAGGAAACCAAGCAACAAGTAAGTTTTAATGGTGGAAAGTTGGATTTGATGTTTATACCTAATGCTTTGATTTTCTTGTATGGATGGTAGAATTGTGGTATTTAAGGTTGAATCATGATGATTTTGATAGAAATTGGAGAAAGAAAATGGATTAGGCTAGCTTGAAAATCATGAATGAATGGTTAGGCTTCAGAATGCGAATGATGGTGTTGAAATTGGTTAAGATTTATGAAATTGAGGTATAAGGCAAATGGACTGAGTGATTAGAGTGAAGAAAATGGAAGATGGAATATGGTTTGTATAATTCAACAAAACGGAAATGAGAGGGGTTAAGGGGTAGTTTGCAATTTCTATGTGTTTTAGGGGGGAATCTTAACTCTTAGAAATGCATTGAAATTGGTTAGAAAAGAAAAGGATTTGAATTGAGGGCATTAAGATCATGTTAAAGTAAAGGGAATGCTGTCAAAATTTCTAAACCTGTTTTCGTTTTGGCTATAGATTGCTAGAATCATCCAAATGAATTGATTCCAATTGCAAAGGAAACCAAGAGATAGGGATACAATGTATAGAAGGGACCAAGAGTTAATTGTAGCCTTCTTATAAGGCTCCCCAACATGGACTGAAAGGTGAGCGGTGTAGCCTACTGATTTTGCTCTGGTTTGGGTATGGTTGTAGTTAAGCCATATATTTCACTCATCCAAATTGAGTGGGATTAAAAATTATGGGTAAAATAGAATTATAGGGAAAATTTATCTAAGGCGTATGCAAATTGTAACCCCAAAGTGCCCAGCAAAATTTATCAAAGTGGAGCTATGTGCAGATTCTGTTCTTACAAATTGAGTCATCTAGATGTGTAAAATACACAACTTGAGTTTTGCATCCAAATTGGGTATCTTAATTGGAGAAGAAACATTAGAACCATAGATTCAAATGAGTGAAGAAAACATTTCCAATTTATGGAGTTAAGATCCCATAAATCAAGGATAACAATAGGTGATTCAGTGAAAGCAACCAAATTTGTACTCAAAAACATGCTGTAACTTGTGTTATGTGGTTGAGGGCTCAGAGAAGGGAATTTTAAATTTAAAATTCTAAAGAGATGTCATTGGATATATAAAGGACTGATCTGGAGAGTTTCATAATTTTTGAAGACCTTTTGAATAATTTGAGTCATAAAGTCTATAGAGATTATTGGAAAAAGGTTAGCCAAAATGAGGTTTTTTTGTTAGCTTTGAGTGCCTAAGGGTAATTTGTTCATTTGCTTTGAATGAATGTGTATGGTGGATTAAATGGAAGTTATGACTAATGTGTAGTTGTGGTTTTCTTGAAAAGAGAAAAAGACTATCTGGACGGGAAACGGAATTCATTAGCAAAACGGGATTGAGCGGTGAACTGCAGTAAAAATAATATTTTGACAATTGAGTTTTAAAAGTGAATGGTTTTATTTTTAAACTGAAAAGTTTAATGGAAATGTTTATATAAATGTTAAGGCATATGGAAATGTTTTATCTTGCATCAATATATATATGTATCTTAAATATGTATGCATATGTTAAGGCATTATGAAAGTTTAAAAATGTGTAAAGAATGCATATGTGTTTTAATGATAAAGTAAAGGATTTAAATGGATTTATAAATGTATTTTGAAGAAATGTTTTAACATGGTTACCCTAACCCTATATGACCGCAGACCGACATCGCCGAGGTACTTTGCTATGTAAGGATTTAGAGGGTAAAGTTATAGGTTACTAAATCGAGGAGGGAAATAGGTGTTTAGAGTAATATCCTTACACGTGATAAAGTTCTGCATGACTCCGGAACCTCATGCAAAGCTGAAGCCCGCAATGTGCTGGCGTTATGACTGAATGAGACTGCCCTCACCGTTAGTACCCGAAACCTGCTCGGGTGTGTTTATCCCGGTTCCATCAAAGAAATAACAAAGAAAGAAAGAAAGTTTAAGGCATAAATGGATTTTTAATTGTATGTTATTTATTACTTTGCTATATACGAAATGCTATCTTAATTAAACGTACACTCACCGCCCTTTAGCCTATTCTTTCGTATGTTTCAAACCATCAGAATCAAGAGGCGCCGGTAGGACATCCCCCTGCGCAGTGAGTCGAGCCATCGAGGAGACGACGTCTGAACTGCATTGTATAAATATTTTGCATATTGTATATGTTGAATATTTTGCCGTATATATGTATATGTAAGGTTAGCTTCTGAATAGGAACTACGGGGCTTTGATCCTCACATGAGGTATCGTAGGCGGTCGGCTTAAGTTTCGCCAAGCTCAAATTTTTGATAAAATGCATGGAATAGAAGAAGGTTTAAATGTTTTAATGATTTAAAGAAATAAATGTATATATATATGTCTAATGTGTTTGATCGGGTCATGGACCTATGAGTCCCACATTAAATTGAAAATTCAAGCCTGTGTCGCTTTTTAAACGCTTTCATCAAAGTTTTGTAAATTTGGGAGTTCAAAAATGTGAGGAAACTCTGGCCGATTTTCTGAAAATAAAAATCTAAGTGTTTGAAAAAAAAAAGGAAAGAAAAGAAAAGAAAAAATTACCACTTCACTTCCGCATTATTTTCTAAAGATACAAGTAAGGATTGTAAAGGGTTCGCTCCATGGATTTTATTTCCACTGCTTTATGAAAAGTTTCATATCCGAGAGCCGGAGGTCCCCAGTTCATGAGGTTAATCCGAGTCGGGATGCTTCATCCTCTACATTAAACCCAGGCCCAATTGCATTAAAATCAGGCCTAACTACATCAAGAATTAGTTATCGATATGGATTACTGGGATGATATCCAATTCCTTCATGAATATTACATCTCAAAATTTAGAAGAGGTAGCATGCACATATTTGCTCTCCATGTCGATCCCATACATAATAATCCAATAAATCATTTTCTAAAAGATGTAACTTCACTCTTCCAAAGTTTGGAACTTTCGACTCGCACTTCCTACACGGACATCTTATTCTTACATTCGCCAATTCCTAAATCGATTACAAGCAAAACTAATAAAATTTTCAAACCCATCAACAAAATCTTTGTTAATGGTGCCATCATTGTTGATTCTTGTATACATCTAATGATGATTTGATCTCATATTTCCTGAGTCAATTCCATGTTTGATATTTATTTATATCCGTAATAATTTATTCGACACATATATTTCTAAGAATGATATAGTCATATGAAAAACTACTAAATGTTTCCTCACCACACACACACACACACACACACACACACACACACACATATATATATATATATATATATATATATATATATATATATATATATATATATATATATATATATATTGATGAGTCTAAAACTCATCTAATTTTATGCTAATTTTATGAATATTTGCATTTAATGTCCAATTTAAATGCCAAATTATGAGAATTCACCCAAATTTGTGCTTTTGTAGAATTTAGAAAGAAGGAAAAGCAAGTAAAGGCAAGAATGAGGCTAAAAAAAAGACAACAAAGAATTCGCTGCGCAGAGTCGACTATTGTCATGACAAAACGAAAAATTGTCGCGACAAGAAATGAGAAAATGGCTAGAGGATTATTGCAACAAAAAGGTTCTCTATCGCAACAAAGATCCAATAGAATTCTTTTGTAAACAAAAGAAGTTTGTCACGACATTCTATTGTTTGTCGTGACAGAGCACAGGTGCATAACTGACTTATGTCGCGATACATGTATTCTATGTCGTGGACAATAATTTAAAAGAACTACCTGGGAATTCTACTAAACTTTGTCGTGACATTGAGAAACTTTGTCGCGATAATCATACAAGGCCATTAGTTGAGCACAACTGAAAGTTTGTTGTGACAATAGAAATTTTGTCATGACAATAAAAAGGCAGCAGAATATGTTGCAACAATTGAACAACCTGGAAGAACAATAAAGAATGTCATGACATTTTCAAAGTCCGTTGTGACACAGTTAGAGTAGAAGAGTGAAGAGTATGTCGCGACACTTGAAATTTATGTCTAGACATGTCCTGGGTCATATCGAGAACTATGTCATGACATAGAAATCAGGTGCTGCCAGATGTTCAAAGTTGAAGGCTAAGAACTATAAATGCTGACATAGAAAATTGTTTGACCGCGACATAAGACAAAGCTAAAGGCTGAGAACTATGTCGCAACATAGAAATTGTTTGTCGCGACATAATAAGTGTAGAAGGAAGAAATTATATCACGACACAAGACAACTCTTGTCACATGGAGTCGGGCAAATAAGTTATGTCAGTCTACTACAACAAGGATTTTTAATGCTGCAAACAAACATTTCAAATGTCAACAGCAAGTGCATGGAAACTATGTTGCATTAGAAACTATGTCACGATAGAGAATATGTATATATATATATATATATATATATATATATATATATATATATATATATATATATATATATATGTATGTATGTATGTATGTATGTATTGTGACATTCCCTTCACTGTCACAACAATTAAGAAAGTAAAGGGCATGAGAAATATACTAAAACTATGTCGTGACATAAGAAATTTATGTCACGACAAAGACTCTTAAGGAATGCCAAAATGCCATATTGCGACATTGCCACGACAAAGCCTACGACAAAAGACAAAGACTGCTATGTCGCAACATAGAATAGTAATGTCGTGACAAAATTAGTAAATGGGCTTGCACTTAAACCCACATCATTTTCCTTGATTTTTGACCTAGCATCATTTATTAGGGCTATAAATAACAAGCTCTAGAGGAAAAAAAAAAAGAGGCAGAAAAGGGCGATAAGACAGAAAACAAGGAGCCACCATTTTTTAGGAACAATATCAGTAGAGTAGAAATTTGATTTTTTGTATTTCATTTTCCTTTCCATAGAACTGGAATAAAGGATTTGAGTTGTAATTTTGAGCTGAGATAAATGAATATTTAGTTCCATTTATGTCTAAACTGTTTTTTTGGAAATTTTCTCGAATTTCTTTTCTTCGCTCAATTGCGCTTCAATGAATTTTCTGACTCAATAGTCATTTATGTTGTAGCCAAGTACAGCGTTTCTCATGGGAAGGCTGTGTGTTTCACAAGGATTTGTTACATTTAAATGATTGCTCTAGTTTTGATGAACCGGATTGATTTAATTCCAGATTGCTCATGTAGTGAACTGTGACTGCTCTCACATTAGTAGCTCAGACTCGTAAAAGGGTCAGATTCGCTTCCGATTTCCGTGAGGCCCTCGGGAGTGACACAGATGGAGATTCTCGAGAGTATGGAGTAGTTGCTTACTTTAGGGTATGTTGCACCAATATTATGGAACTAATGAACTATGAATGATTACTTTGATAGATAATCAATCATTCATGGTGTGAGGATTAGTCAGATGATGTATCGCTTTAATCGTTTATAAATGCCTTAGTTCTAGAACAAATCTCTATCCCGTGTTAGCTAAGATTCTAATCAAGGAGAGGGAGAATTCCGCTCAACTTTCAAATTATGGTATCTATTACTTTGAAGGAGACTTGTGTTCTCCTATCTATGGGGGTAAGCAGACTTTAGTTCTAAGAAATGGATGTGAAGTATTGGAAAATAAAAACAATCAAATCTTAAAGAGAGTCAACTTTTACAAGTAGCTACTTAAACCCATTCGGTCTCAAAATATGGTGCTAGATAGGTGAAATGTATAGTGTATGGAGGAATCCTTATACTACCTTGCTCTTGAACAAGTTTAGAATTCAAACCCATAACAAAAATATGTTTTAAAGAACCTGCTGTAGATTTATGACCATAACATTGATCTCATTTCTAGTGTTTGGATTACATTTCAAGAATTATTATTTCGTGATTTCCTTTTTAACGTTTTCATTTGGTTATTTCAGCTTTTGCATTTCAGCTTTAATTTCCATATTTAGTTATTGAAGTTCAAATAGGGAGGACATTGAGTAGTAGGAGAATACCCATAGATTTTCTTATCGATCTCCTGTGGATACGATAACCTTAGGACTTCACTGTCCACTTTATTACCAGACGCACTGCAGGCACCCAGAATGATTTATCTTTTAGGACTAATCTACATTTTTATTCGTATTTTTACAAAGAAAACTAAAGAGCAAATTTCATCCCAAACAAAGGACAAATTCTAGGAATCTGTTAGATATTTTATCAAAAAACGAAACAAAAAAAAAGCAGAGAATTTTGGTCAACATGTATATATATATATATATATATATATATATATATATATGAGTATATATATATATATATATATATTTATATATAATCAGCTCATTCATTTTCAAATATTAAAATAATAGAGAAAGGTCATGGAAGTGCCTCTGTGCCTAAGTTCCTCCCATCTAAAACAAGCCAAATAAATATAAAAAACCTTTTTTTTTTTTTTTTTTCTCGTGGTGCGATTTTATTTTTTCTCTCAGGCGAGGGGCATGATATCCCCAATCTGCACATCTAACACACAAACACACAAAAAGGAAACAAAGAAAAGGAGTCCATTACACTAATAAATCTGAAAATGAGTTTATCGGAAAAAACAAAAAGAAGAAACAAGATGTGCTCAAACATGGAGCTCTACTTAATCCTTTAAAAACACAAAATCTAATGGAAGAATGCCTTTGCCGCTAGAATCTCCACCTATCGATGACTAATTAATTTTGTTCCCCGTTAATATAAATATCTAAACATGCAATCATAAGAATATGGTTTTAGCCCACTTTACATCAACCTATATTACAAGTTTGAATGCCTAAGATAGAGAATAGGAATAGAAAATCAATTCCATTCATGTTCTTTCAGGTGTTAGGATTGTCTTTGAATCAAAATCAATTCCATTCATTTTCTACATGCTATTATAATTCCCACATTCCCATTCTATTTCCACGCACACCATAAAAATTGTCTTAGCACATCATTTGCACATATTGAAATTAATGCTTGATGCCCTAAGTAAACCGCCTGGAGCCATCAATGAAGACTGCATACGGGATGCCACTTAGACATCTTTGGTATTATACACCTACATGAAAAAAAAAAGATTTATGAAATAAAAAAGTCGTGGTTCTCAACCTACTCTAACAGCTTCATGTAATCGTATGGTGATGGTTGCCTAAGGCTTTGGGAGCATACTATATTTGAGATCTTAAAACCCCACTCGCACTAATTTCCTTTAGGAAAAGTTAATCGAGGGTCAAATGTACGCCTAGATCACCATAATACCTTATGAGACCTGCTTCTTGAAATTAGCTACTTATGGCAACCTCATCAGATCTTACTAATTTGATAGGCTCCTATCAATGCTTTTCTTATAATACTAGCACCATCCAACTCATAATTATCTTAATTTGCTTGTTTGCATGTCTATTTATTTCTACACTTTAGTTTTTCATAATCTAGCTTGATCAACTCCATTCTTTATTTTACGCTATCCATTTCTGAGGGACTAGCAACAAGCTGGTCAAAGGGTGTGATAACCACTAAGAAAGTGCATTTTCAAGCACTTAAATTTTATGAATTAAAATCCTTTTTGCAGTGGAAACTCATAATTGACCAACTATGTGCGTTGTTTGCCCCAAAATTCGCTACTAATGGTTTTATTGAGTATAGGAAAGGATATAGACTTTAGAACTTTTACTAGCTTCGAATTCATTGTTACATTAAGGACATCTACGATCTCTTATGCAAGCTTTAGCTGCCAAAGCAATTCGCATCAGTTGGGACCATTTTAGCATGATTGTAGGAGAAGATGGAGGTTTAAAGGCAAAACTGGAGATTTCGCATCTCACTCTAGAATGTGCTCTGGGAGGGTTCGGAATTTTGCACTATAGTGCATAATCCTCCGGGGTTTCACCTTTTTTGCAATCGACTTATGAGGGTGCAAAATTTTGGTACCCTCCCCCAATCAGTGCGAAAATTACAGGAAACGCAAAATAGAAGGTTTTTGAGATCTGAATCGAGGAATAAGAGTTCTATAAGGAAAATAATCCTTTTGAATCACAAAATCAAACCAATTAAGTTGTATTTTTCCTACATAGGCTTAGGAGAATCAAATGAATATAATGATTTTTAGCTTCAATCTACATTGTATTTCGGGATACTTCGTTTGAGAATTTTTTTTATTAATAAAGTTTCAAGACATTTATTTCTTCATGTTTTCATTTTTTATCTGCTCATGGAGGAGTCTAAACTCCCCATGAGTGAGTAGTTGCTTTTCTTGGGGTGAGGTAGATTTGTTCCACCTTGCCATGATCAATAAAGGGAATTTCACACTTCCAACCAAAGGTAATCAATTTAATATTGTTTTAGAGATCTGAAGGTCATGTGTACATCAGTTGGGGACAACCTATAGAGATGACAACAATCCTGGTTACCTTTGGTAACCATACACCCGACATAAGATGAATAAAGCACACAGTCATGTTGTTTTCCTAGTGTAAACCCCCCTCCCCCCCGGACGAAACCCCCCTCCTAAGCCTAGCATTGGCCTCAATGTTTTTCCAGTTACAAAATGAGATTTATGGCTTACATGTTACCTTGAGGTGAAGAAGTGTTGATATTTTTGTGCACTTGCGTCCATAGCTTGAGCTCCGAACCAATCAAATCCTACACAAGCATAAAAGAAACAAACCTTTTTTCAAAGATTAAAGAAAATAAATGCAAAAAATAAACTAAAAATAAATATGAAAATGAAAAATAAAACAACTAACTAGCGAGGCTAGCTTCATTTCAAAGAGAGATTAAGCCTATAATGGAGAAACCCGAGACCAAGGGAGTGTCAAAAGAGGATGGACCCAGCCCTCATCAAGGTGGGCATGCTCATCATCCATATCAACATAGTAGTTATCCAGCTGATGACTCTCAAACTCTCCCACGTGCTCCTCTACCATAGTGTCTATTAAGGAAACTCCCTCCGGGTTGTCTTCACAAGAAAGTATGCTCGATTTCTTACAAATATTGAATACATTAACTACGGGCATATTCGACAGCGAAATGTGTGCTATAAAATGTATACACCTATGTGAGCAAGTGCACGCGTTGCCTCAAGTAATAAAGTGAAAGTATAAATATCATTCCACAAGGATTGAGTTACTAATTACCGAAATTAGAATAGTCCTAACTTTATTTGGATTAACACAAAGGGGAAGTTAATGTGACGCCTAAAACCTGGGGGTTCATTGATATACCATCAACCCGTAGAAATATTCGTGGATGTCGCATAACCCGACACCATACCGTTGAGTCCCATGATAAGGACCCATGATTTAACATAAAAGGTTATTATACAATAAACCATAAGAGTTTAATTACAAATCAGAATTTACCGAATATACCCTACCATTTTCTGACTTGTTTAGATATATTATAAGCTAAACTGAAATTCTTTTAAATAAATGAAATTCGAAATGAATATTGTAGATACAAGAAAGGGTCATTTACTACTGAGACATGCTAAATGGAATAAATCAATAAGTTGATATGCAAATTATGAATTTGGTGGAAAAGACGAAATAGAAATCGGAATGAATGCAAGAACAAATTGTAAAAATGAGAAAAATAACTTAAAAATGCAAAGGCCAAACATGGCCTTAACGAAACAATTTGATAAGAGTACATTCTCATTTCAGAGCACCAAACTCCAGAGAAGTGGAAGAGGAAAAGAGAGAAAGAGGTTAAGAAGAGAAGAAGAAAAGAGATAAAAGGTATGGATTCTATGATTTTTGGTAAGGATCTTATGGTTTTGTATGGAATCTTTAGAAAGTTTATGAGTTCCAACCTAGGGTTTAGTTGGGGAATTGATCCCAACTCTGTGCTTGAATGAAATTGAGTCAAAACTCTACCAAGGTTAAAATAAGTACTGAATCCTTCCTTCAGGTCGGATTCATGGTTTAACTGGAAGCAATCGAAAGTTAGGTTTAGAACAAACCCCAAATTTATCTTCATGTTTGGTTTGTGTATGGGTTATGACCCATATTAGATTTGTTTCTGGGGAGAAATTCATGGAAGATTTTTGAGGAAAGATGCAATGAAAGATGAATCGAGTAATAAGATTTCATGATGAATTTGAGTGCTTTGATGTTTATGAGTATTGAGTTGATTTGGGTATCAACATATGGAAAGCGAAGAAAACCCACATTATGGGCAAAATTGAGGGTCTCGAACTCAGACAGTCGAGCTTTACCCAGATGGTAGTGTTCTGTTTTTCTATTTTGACCAGTGTTCGTATTTTTGCCATAACTTTCTCATTTCTTATCCGATTTGAGTGATTCAAGTTTCGGGTTAAAATAGACTTCAAGGAAAACCAAACATACAGAAATAGGCACCTTCTCATTCTGACTCTATGTGGCCCAAAAATTCACTCAAAGTAGGGCTATGTTCCAAGCAATTTCCGTTCGGGCTAACATAGAGCAATTCAGGTTGTTCCGGGATCGATTTTGAGTTTCTGTGTCTCGATTTGAGTGATTCCAGTTGAAGGAGAACCCTTAGCACCTTAGCTTTAAGGAAATACAAAGAACCAGTGTCAATTATAGAGTCAAGGCACTGGAAAATGAGTATTGCAAACTCGTCCCTGAAAAATCTGCAGAATCGACTAGTTCGGGGCATGAAAAATGCCATAACTTTGGGCTTTGATGATCCAATTGGAATGATTCCAATTCTAAGTAAAATAGATTCATTGAGGGACAAGAATACATGAATGATGTGTGACTACATAAGCATCATACTGTACAAGTATATGGAATGCCATATATAATAGGCATGAAACAAGAAAAGTATAGGAAATGCAAAATGTATAGATGTGTTCATGAAACATGAATATGATATGAAACATGAAAACGAACTGAAATATGAACATGAACATGAACATGAAAAGCAAAATGTCATGAACACAGAATGTGATAAAGATGTTATGTTTCCAAAGACATATGATCGTGATGACTACCTAAAGATCGAAGAATGAATGAGAGCGGGACAACCCCGTCAAGGTGCTTCGACACTCGCCTGCTACGCGACACTCCCGTTATGTGGGCATGTCCCGATCTGTGTGCTTAGGGCACTTCCCGCTCGGTGTAACAACACCAAGACTATATCACTCCTTAGGGTACTTATCAGGACGCGCCCTACCATTTCTTATAATTGGTCTAGGTAGTCAGACAAACATATGATAAGACACTGAATAAAGAATAAAAGTAAAGAAACAGACATGGTAAAGATCTGAATGTACCTAAGAGTACTTCAGATTCTGACACTTGTGAGTACTACAAAACAGATTCAGAAATAAGTATAAGTCCTATAATATAAGTATAAGTCCATAGTACTTATGGGTACTTCCGTATAATGAATCTCGCAGAGTACCTACGTACTTTCGTACTTAATAAGCTCCGTATAAGATCCGAAAAATAAGAATAAGCTCTGTAATACAAGTATAAGTTCCGTAAGACAAGTATAAGTCCCGTAATACACGTATAAGATCTTAAATACAAGAATAAGTTCAGTAATACAAGTATAAGTTCCGTAAGACCAGGATATGCTTCGTAGTACAAGTATAAGATACGAAGTACCAGTATAAGTTTTGTAGTACTTACGGTACCCCATAAGGATAAGTCTACCAAGATATGTTCTCGTAATATTCTGTAGTGACCTACTTAAAAATCTCCAAACAAGTGTAATTCCATAGCATATAGTATAAGTCCTACGGTATAAGTATAAGCTCATTGCACCTAAGGGCATACCCTGCATGAGCATAAGTTCTATGAACTCCACTGAGATCTCGAGATAGGTATAAGTACAAGTATGTGGATAAGTACTCCGCCTTCCAAGTATATGTATAAGTCTAACATCGTGATACCGAAATATGAATAAGAACGCATCCTTCTGGAGATATGAACTCGCATGAACCTACAAGTACCTTCGCATAAGTTACATGTTCCGATTAGATAATAAAGCCATGGAATATAAACCATGCAAATTTGACAATGAACAACAAGAGAGAAAGGAATTCAAATTCGTCCGACTATATATGTGGGTATCTCCAGATAGGCTCTATACTCCTACGGGAGATGTGGCACTTCCGTTTAAAAGTCACAAGGTACAAGTAGACGAATTATGTCAATGACATGAATAGAAAACGACCGAAACCCGAGAAAGTCATGATACATGTAAAAGAGACAATCTGATGCCTCTGGCCATTGTATGTCTAAGTTTGCTCGACATGATCCTCGACCGTTATACATTTAGATTATATGAATTCATGAAGATTTTGAGATCTGCTTATGTTATATGTTTATCATGATCGCTAAATTCACAGTGTATCAAGATAAGTTATAAGTATATTTCCACTAAGATAAAGCTTAGTGACTGCTTTAATCCGTGTAGGTACAGAGAAGACGTCTCGAAACATCCACATGCCTCAAGCCAACACACTCATAGGTGTCTGTCATATGGTACCTGTGCCTGATCAATGCGTTGTTCTTTGTATAAAATGGACCCAGGTAGTGGAATTTGAGCTTTGACACTGTCTGTAGTTCTTGTATATAAATGAGTATTTGATTCTGTTATAAGATGCTATGTTCACAGTGCAAGTTCATCTTGAAAACAGTAAAGAGTCCCGGGCCGGCCTCGCGCCTCAAAACCTGGGCCGATTCTCCAATCCGCCGACGAATCAGGGTGTGACAACAACTCTATTACATCATTTACATGCTTGAACTAGTTTGTTCCTAACATTTAATATAAAAAAAATCTTCCACAAGCCACATGTCTACTTTCTTCATACTTGCGATCCCGGATGAGAGCTGCCCATCGGCGCTTACCCCGCACCTAAAATGTTTTTCCCATATAGGGTGAGCCACTATAGTAAAATTCCTATAGAGGCCACTCCCCACCTAAGTGCATATGCAATGCTTACACTTAACAAAACACGGCACCAAGTTATGACGCTGGGATCAAACATACAAGCCCTAGGTAATCGTATACTTATGCTCTAATACCAAGCTATGCTAGTATCAGATCCCATCAAGCCCTAGGTTATCGTATACCTATGCTTTGATGCCAAGTTGTGCTATGGAATGAGTTGAGACTCATCCATGTACCATACACCGAGTCCTTACCGACTCTCACCACACAATGCAACGCCAATATTCACCTTTGGAAATTTACATTATCGACAATAATTCCAAGTAGAATGTGCAATTCTAGATTGGAATCCTACATGCCCTCCTATGGAATCAGGTGAGACTCATCCATGCACCATACCCCGAGTCTTTACCGACTCCCACCACACAATGCAATGCCAATGTGTGATCTAAATCCATGCCATGAAATAAATTGAAGACTCACTCATGTACCATGCCCCGAGTCTTTACCGACTCCCATCATACCCGAGTCTTTACCGACTCCTACCACACCATGCAATGCCCATGTGTGATAAAATCCGTCATTGATGGATTACATCCAATGATCATTTTCAAAAAAAAATTATTTTATTTATAAACCAAACAACATTTCATATACAAAACTCATTTGTCTTTTTGTGGGCAGCGAATTTCCGGGGTCTCATCATAGGCTTCACATGCCTTCTAACACTTTTTGGACTTTCATTGTGGGAGTGTCTAAACAAGCTCGGTCTTGCCCGAGGGAGCATTCCAAATTCTTCGCTATTACCCGACACACAAGCTTTACCATTTTTTATCCAATCAGACTGCTGGACTTTGTCCAACGGTACCGAGCCCACCAAATCAATCACCAAATGTAGTGTTGATTTTCTAACCATGCATTCACACCTATGAAATGCGATGTTTCCCGTGCATATGCAATGTGATGCACCATTGCATGTTAATGCGATGCCTCATATGTGATGAATGCCATATGGACACATAACTCATACATTAAACCATGTATCATGGACAATTATATTACATGCATATAATTTCTATCACACAAACATTAAAATGTCAATACATAGCACACATATCAACATTCAATCAAGCAACAAAAACTAAGAATGCTATTACAAAGGTAAGTAATAACATCCTTCACCTTCAAGACCCATTGTGGCATGTGTAATGCCCATAAAACAGTCCACACAACCGCCCAAAATCAAGCCATATATGTGACACCCTTATCCCGGGGGTCCCGTTGACAACCCGTTAACCCACGGAAACCTGTGAATATTGGGTGCTCCGATATCACACTCATATGTCTCATGTATTGAGACCAATTTCTGTATGTTTTTCTTATAAATAACCAATTTCGTATAATATTTTACAAGAGTTTGATGTACAACCTTTCCGACTTTATTTGCCAAAAATATATTAAAACTAAATTATTTTAATATATTTTACAACATGCTTCTCACACAACCCTACATTCAGACTCACGACCTTGAAGGAGGCCGCCTTCGCACCAGGCGGGGGTCCTAATGACGGGAAGAGCAAAGCCTAGTAATGATAATCTTCTACAAGGGTTACTCCCCACCTAAGTGCACATGCAATGGTTGCACAGCAAACACACATCCAAGTAAAATGTCTACATGAATGTCATATGTCATGCATGAAATGTCATCATGCCCATATCCTGAATCACCACCGACTCTCAAACCCTACGGTACGCTAAGCGTGAACTATCACATTTTCCGATGACAAATGCAAAGATTATTCCCTTAATCTTTCACATTTTTATTCACAACTACGCTCATGGTAATGAATTTCTCGGTGTCGCACCAACTGACTCCATAAACCCAAACCCTTACAAATTTTCACCATCGGGACTATGTCTAATCCATAATTGACGTGGTCTTTCACCTCGGGGAATCTATCCTAACTATTGACATCACACATAATTATCCTTTACCATTTCTCTTAACTGCGACTCATTTGGACTTCATTCCACATCGAGCCCAATTAATCAACACCATATGCAGTGTTGATCCACAACCGTGTACCCATGACACTCCATCAAACACCTAACACAGTGTCGATCCCAACCATCCACTCACACCCATGTCATGCGATGTTTTCGTGCACGTGCAATGCAATTATGCCATTGCCTACTTATACCATGCTACATAAAAAATGAGAACTATATGTGCATACATACTCATGCATATTCATCCATGCATCATTTAGACATTTATATTAAAGTGCATACAAATTCCAAACCATCATATCCTTCATGCCACATAACAATTCAAGCATGTTATTCGTTTTCTGCAATAACATCCAACATGGCCCCAAATCACGGACCCATCTAACAGGGTACCTCACGGTCCCTTCAAAGACATGAACCATCTTGGTTCATGATTAAAAAAATGATGTCATACAGCCTTCCTTAGGCTAACTCATGATAATTCTTACCCACATACCGTTCTCACAATGCCATGCAATACCGCGTTAAACCCGACCATTCACTTTAATGACAACCAAGAAACCTGCACACTCGGTGCAAAACATAAAATTCAGCAAGTTTATGATCTCCCACTGCCCTCCACAGGAATGTGGATGGAATTTTGACTCAATGGGCTTTCCATAGAGTCTAAGAACACCTAGAACGGAGTTCGGACAAAGATGTTATGACCTTCCGAAGATGGAGGTCTCACATGACTGGGGACAATCCTAGCTCTGGCCACCTAATCCTGGCCAACTCAAATAAGACTTATCGCCCACCCGTCCTCCATGTGAACATGGCTAAAATCCTCGACTCCAATGGAATTTCCATAGAGTCAAGAACACTCTAAACGGAGTTCTGACAGTTAGTTATGACCTTCCCCTGGGGCGGTGGAGGTCTCACATGACTTGTGGAGTCTAAGAACACCAACGGAGTTCTGACAAGGTTATGGACCGTCCGGTCAAGGTCACACATGAATAGCCAGCTCTAATCGACAAGCCCTATCATGCTAGCAGCCCTAGAAAAACAGAGGTTTCAGCAAAATTATGTTCACCCAATGCCCTCCAAAGGCATATGGCAAGAATCCTAACTCAATGGGCTTTCTATAGAGTCCAAGAACACCCGAAATGGAGTTCGGGCGAAGAAGTTATGGCCATCCGAAGTTGGAGGCCTCACATGATCCTAGCAGGCTGACTCTTAGCTTTCCAACTGACTCTTAGCCGCCCAGCCCCCTACCCAGCTGACTCTTAGCCGGCCAGCCTCCTACCCGGTTGACTCTTAGCCGGCCAGCCCAGCCAGCCTTTCCACTTAAACAATTAGAGTAAATGGACCATAACTTAAACTACAGAGGTTTGAATGGAGAAATTCAAAAACCTAACATCAAGTTCACTAATGTGGCTACAATTTACCTGAAGGACGCACTACCAAATTCCCTTTATTTCCCACCCAAAAACCAGTTCTAAAGTCCGGTTAATGCTTATGATCAAAATAGGGCAGTTTCCCATGCTTAAAAATGCAACAAAACATTCCCCTTGGGGTAAGAAACCACCAATAATGTTATTCATTTTAGCCATAACACATAAAAATTGCACACAAGGACAATTACTTAGTCTCCGGTAACATTCCCTGACCGTCTAAAATCGCCCCGGGATTTCTAGCACACCGTCCTGCAAAGTCTCGGGGATTCGCTCACATGGCCACCACGGCCTCACACAACTCATGCCACTTTGAAATTCTTGGCCTCAGATGATTACCAAAACCAAGTAGGAGAAACCCCTACCTCTCGTAAAGAGTTTGTCACCGAAACTCCCAACCCGCCCCTGCGAAGCCCCTTGTCGTGAGGATGAACTCTTGCTCTTGCTCCGCCTAAAACCGATGGTTCGATCGTCGAAAAATTTAGAGAGAAGGTAGAGCCTCTCTCTCTACTTTCTTCTTCTCTCCCTTTTCCCTTTCTTCTCTTCCCCTTCTTATACCGACCTGTTATTCAAAGTCGGCAAGCCGTCCCCTTGTCACACGCTACCTCCCATCGTGGCTCCTCTGATTACCCTTTATCATCTTATCCATCTACCTTGGATTTCCATCCAATCGCAGGTCGCACATGTATCCTACGGGTCCCCACTTTGAGCTCTTTTGTTTGACTTATTCTGCACTTGACATGTGGTACACCGGTACCACTCAACACATGCCAAGTGTCCCATACTACTTCTGCTCACGTGAAATTCGACCTGCTCCTGACCCGACGAAATTCAATGTGATAGCTAGATTTCGAGAGACGATTCCAATGGTGAAGTCCATTTCGTCATCTGAGATCTAGAAAAAGTTGATTTCACCAAATTTACTGCTCTACCCTTCCTCAAAATCAGACTCTTCGGTTTTCACATTCTCCGCTTCCTTAAAAAATTTCAGTCTCCAAAAATTCCACACATACGCAAAGAAACCACATGCATATGTAACCCTACACAACTCAAAAACCTTTTGGTGTGTAAACAATGACCTCCTAAGGTCACAATCACTAACAACCCAATGGGCCGTCAACCCAATCCATGTAAAGAATGACATCTAGATCCGACATATCTGCTACTCGAAGGTCCACCATGAGCAGAATCTCTGAGATCTCTGACTCACAGTTTCAACATACCTTATCAACTCTCACCCTAGGCCTTAAGGGAGACTTCCTAAACACTAGCTCTTCCAGAGGCCTGAACCTCCAAGCCCAAACCCATCACACAAGATGCAATAATGAACATGATGCATCGAGAACACCAGTGTGTATAAAATGTACCTTGCATATTCATTGATCCGACCGCTACCAGGTACCACGGCGCACACGCCCAGGTCCCCGAAGTCCCGGGGTTTTGTGAGCTTCCTGTCCCCGGAGCCCACCCATGCTGGCACACCGTCCCTCCGGGCCCTGTCTTCGTGGAGAAGGTGTTGTGCCGACCGCCTGACTACACGTCGGGTTCCCGCCCTTATTGTGGTGTAGAGAGGAATAACTGCGGTCTCAACAAGGCCGTTTCACCGGGCGATCGGGACTATAGTGTCCCATAACTTTGGGATCCTTGTCTCTAAGGGCAATCTCGTCTATAGTGTCCATGCTGGTGGCACTGGAAACATGCCCTCTACCCTGGCTAGCTAGGAGTCCAAAAGTGCCTCCCCTCTTGGGATGGTCGGGTCCCCGCCTCGGGGACACCGCGACACAAGTCCCTCCGCCCTTCCCAAACTAGAAGAAGGCTGATCTTCCTTCCTCTTACCACTAGTACCCGTAGCCCGGATACTCCTTGCATCTACAATCTCTCTCTCTATGGTCAGAGCTGTCCCGACCATAGAGTCCATGTCATGTAGGCGGAGTCCTACAATCTTGCCACGAATGGTTGACCTTGGCCATATCTGTGGCCACATAATCATCCGCAAAATGGGCTAACTCTGTGAATCTAGCCACGTACTCCATCACTGTCATTGTTCCCTGCCTCAGCTTTAGGAACTCCTAGGCCTTTGCTTGTCTAGTAGTGGCCGGAAAATACTTGCCCATGAAGAGCTCCTGGAACTCTACCCAAGTCATTGCCTCTAAGTCCCTAGAGGTCTTGACCCAATCCCACCACACTTAGGACTCATCCTCCAGTTGGAACGCAGCTAATCTGATCTTGGCCGCATCGGAGGTAATATCCATGGCCTCCAATACCTTCTCTATCCCGTCTGAACCTGAACAAGCCCAGGCCAATTACTCCATCCCCTCCCTATAAACGGGGCCTGGGAGGATTATGCTGCGGACCTAACCTTCGAGGTTACTTGACCTCCCTCGACTACCAACCGCACTAGCTCGTGTAATTTCATAGTATCGCAACCCCTGGGTCACTCTCAAGAAGGCCCCGGGTCAACATCGGTAGTGCTTGGTTAGCACCTCGTGTGACGACCCTTAATGCGGCCTCAAATTTCGACTCACATCTACACATGTCAAATGGCAATAAAATTTTAGCAAAATTATATCTCAGCCTCATTAGTAGTGCACATGCCACAACTTTCACTAATAAATCTATACTATAAATTCACACTTATCCTCTTTTTCTTAGTGGTGCTACTTGCCAACCACTAATACAACTCAATTTAATTTCCGAATTTAATCCATATTCATTTCCCATATACTATGTACCAAGCATATGCTTTATACAATGCATAACACAACATTTTTGCATAGGTCACGTCCAGTTTACCTTTCCGAACCCCTAAGGTTATGTTTTCTAACCATAGCATTCCACTTTCCCTACATACACTTTACCATGTATATACTCTCCCTGTGCAATTCATAACACACAATCACGCAATCACAAACATAGAACACATATCATAACACAACATGCAACACACAATGCATGCAGTTATTCATGTGTCCTTGTCCCATAAACTCCAGGTAGTCACCTACCTAAACCCTAATGCTGTCAATTGCTTGTATCTAAAACATGTAGTTCCAGTGTAATTCGGATACCTTTAACCCATCAAGGGCTGTGACGGTATCAATTTCACCACAATATCCATGTCCCTCAAGCCTTAGGCAGTCATATACTTATGATCTGATACCATGTTGTGACGCCCCTATCCCGGGGGTCCCGTTGATAACCCGTTAACCCGCGAAAACCTGTGAATATTAGGTGCTTCAATATCACACTCACATGTCTCATGTATCGAGACCCATTTCTATATGTTTTTCTTATAACAACTACCATATATTATTTTACAAGAGTTTGATGTACAACTCTTCGACAATTTTACATGCTAAAATATATTAAAACTAGATCATTATAATATATTTTACAAAATGCTTCTCAAGGCCACAACCCGGCCTTCTTTGTACTCACGACCTCGAAGGAGCGCTGTCTTCTCGCGTACCTGAAAGGGGGGTCCCACAACGAGGTGAGCAAAGCCCAAGAAAGGATAACTTCCCTACAAGGGTTACTTCTCCCACCTAAGTGCACATGCATGTGCAAATGGTCGTACAGCAAATACCACATCCAAGTAAATGTCTTACATGAATGTCATGACATGCATGAAATGTCATCATGCCCATATCCCCGAGTCACTCACCAACTCCTTTACACTTCGCTCTATGTCATGTGAATCATTGTCATTTTCTAATGACAACTAAAGATTGTTCTTAATCTTTTCAAAGTTACTTTATTTAAGCAAACTATGCACCTTATGGGTAATGGATTTCGTGTCGCACTTAATGGCTCCATAAACCCGACACCTATGGCCTTTCACCGTTGTGACTATGTCTCGACTACAATTGACGGGTCTTTCACCCCTCGGGGGAGAATCTATCCCAACTCTTGCTAATACCGCACATAATTATATCTTACCATTTTTAACTGCACTGGTCGATTTTGTCCCATTAACCGAGCCCATCACAATCAACACTATCTTCGGCAGAATGTTGATCCACAACCGTGTACCCATGACACTCCATCAAACACCTAACACAATTTCGATCCTAACCATGCACTCACACCCATGTCATGAGATGTTTTCGTGCACGTGCAATGCAATTCTACCATTGCCTACTTATACCATGCTACATATAAAATGAGAACTATATGTGCATACATTCTCATGCATATCTTATCTGATGTGCATCATTTGACATTTATATTAAAGTGCATACAAATTCCTAAACCATCATATCCTTCATTACACATATCAATTCAAGCAATGTTACTATTCAAGTCAAGAATAAGATCCAACATTGGCCCCAAATCACGGACTCCATCCAAATGGTACCCTCACGGTCCTTCATACAAGAACCATCTTGGTTCCATTTATTAATACATGATTAAAAAAATTATGTCATACAGCCTTCCTTAGGCTAACCTACATGGTAATTTTACCCATTACAACAGCCTACAAATACATGCAATGTCAGCGTTAAACCCGACTATCACTTTTCGACACAACCAGCCAAGCAACTGCATACCCGATGAAAAGACAAATTCTTCACAGTCGTTATGGATATTCCAATGCCCTCAAAAGGAACATGGATGGAATCTTGACTCAATGGTCTTTCCATAGAGTCCAAGAACACCTGAAACGGAGTTCGGACAAAGAAGTTATGACCTTTCGAAAATGGAGGTCTCACATGACTAGCCAATCCTAGCCGGCAAGCCCGAACTGGCCAACCTTAGATGAACTGATTTCCCACTGTCCTCCACAGAAAAATGGATAAAATATTGACTCAATGGTCTTTCCATAGAGTCCAAGAACACCCAAAACAGAGTTCGGACGATGAAGTTATGACCTCCTGAAGGTGGAGGTCTCACATGACTAGCCAATCCTAGCCGTTCAGCACTAACCGTCCAACCCTAGCCGCCCCGATTGCCCACTGTCCTCCACAAGAACATGGATGAAATCTTGACTCAATGGGTTTTCCATAGAGTCCAAGAAAACCTGAAACAGAGTTCGGACAAAGAAGTTATGACCTTCCGAAGGTGGAGGTCTCACATGACTAGATAATCCTAGCCGACTAGCCCTAACCGGCCAACCCTAGCCAGTCTGATTACCCACTATCCTCTACAGAACATGGATGAAATATTGACTCAATGGGATTTCCATAGAGTACAAGAATGCCTAAAACGGAGTTCGAACGGCAGTTATGACCAGCCCCAAATTGAGGTCACACACATGAATGGCAAATTTCAGCCAAGAAGTCTTTATCCGGCCAGTAGCCTGGAAAAATAGAGATTTTAGCAAAGTTATGTTCACCCAATTCCCTCAAAAGGAAAATGGCTTGAATCCTAACTTAATGGGATTTCCCTAGAGTCCAAGAACACCTGAAACAGAGTTCGAACGAAGAAGTTATGGTCGTCCGAAGTTGGAGGCCTCACACGATCCTAGTGGGCTGACTCTTAGTCGACCAGCCCCCTACCCTATTGACTCTTAGCCGGCCAGCCCCCTACCCGTCTGACTCTTAGCCGGCCAGCCTCCTACTCGGTTGGCTCTTAGCTAGCCAGCTCGGCTAGCCTTTCCACCTAAACAATTTGGGGTAAACAAACCATAACTTGAGCTAAAAAGGTCCAAATTGAGAAATTCAAAAGCCTAACATCAAGTTCACTGATGTGGCTACAATTTACCTAAAGGACTCACTGCCAAATTCCCTTTATTTCCCACCCAAAAACCAGTTATAAAGTCTGGTTAATGCGTTTGATCAAAATAAGGCAGTTTCCCATGGTTCAAAATGCAACCAAACATTCCCCTTAGGTTAAGACACTACCAATAACGTTATTCCTTTTAGCCAACACATAAAATGGCACATTAAGGATTAACATTAGTTCTGAAAATCATCCCTGACCGCTCGAAAATAGTCCGTGTGGATTTGAAGACAATGCCCTAAAAAGTCTGGGATTCGCTCACACGTGCCACTCACAGCTCCTCACACAACTCATGCCATTTGAATGGCCCCTGCATTGCGATTAAACCAAGTAGGAGAAAACCTCTACCTCTTTGAGTTTGTCGAAACTCCTCAACCCGGGTCTTCAGACACGGGCCCTTGGTCCCGAGGATTGAACTCTTACCTGTTTCGCCTGAAATCGATGGTCAAATTGTCAGAAAATATAGAGAAAAGGTAAAGCCTCTCTCTCTACTTTCTTCTTCTCTCCCTTTTCCCTTTCTTCTCCTTCCTTCTTTCTATCGAATTGTTTGGTCTAAAGTCAAAGTGGATAGCTGCCTTCACTCTTGCCACATGTCAATACCTCCATTGGCTCCCGGATTACTCCTATCATCTTATCCATCTACCTGGGATTCCATCCAATCAACAGGTGTTGCCACATGTCTCCTATGGTCCCACTTGAGCCCTTTGTTGACTTATTTCAGATCTCTGACACGTGGCACACCGTGAGCCACTCAACACGCGGCCAAGTGTCCCGCCCACCTCGTGCCTCAAAAAAGTGAAATTCGACCATCTCGGAACTAATGCAGCTGGGATTCTCTAAGACGATTCTAATGGTGAAGTCCATTTCATCATTCGAGATCTAGAAAAATTTCGGTTTTTTACCAAAATTTACCATTCTACCCTTCCTTAGAAATTTTGATCTTCTAGGGTTTCACAATATACGACCCCAAAACAAGCTCCAAACCCGGCCATGGCAGGCCTCAACCTTCCCCTGGGTGAAGCTTTCCTTCGCCTAGGCGAGGCAGAACACAGCTTGAAAGCTGCCCTCGGCAAAGAACATTCGGTTTTGGGCATTTTTCTTTTCGCCTAGGCGAAGAACATCCGGTTTTGGGCATTTTTCTGCCTAAATAGACCCTTAGCACGTTCCACCATTGGAAGAATCCCAGGTAGGAAGAATCCCTTAGCACCCACAGCCTAGGTGAGACTAAAACCAGAGTAGGAAGAATCCCTACCTCTTGAAGCCTAGTCTAATAGGTAGGAGGTCCCGAGAACTCCTCCTAAACCCGAGAACTTAGATTTCCCCTGAATCTCCTCTTTTGAATCTTCATCGAAGTCCTTCCTTTTTGGTACCCACACATAGCCCTAGTAGAGTAAATGAACTTTCACTCTTGGCTCGACAAATTCCGACCGATGAATCCCATAGATCGTAGTGAGAAGTCTTAGTTTCTTTCTCCCACTCTTTCTCTCTCTTGGACAAGAACAAGGAAAATGAGATCCTTTTCCCTTTCGCTCAAGCCACTTAAGGCTTTGCTGAGCGCCCACGCTGCGCCCATGTGTCCGTGAATTAGTCTGTGCATGTCGCCTCAAACGATGATTTCGTCCCATCAAGTTCAAATTATTTTAAATGAACTTTACTTCTATTATTTCCCAAAATCTCATTTTTGCGTTTTACATGACACCCGTCGCCCAAAATTTGTGAAAAATCCGACTGTCTCGGAATTCAACGAAATTCGTCTAGGTAACTAGATTTCACTAGACGAATCCAACGGTGAGGTCCGTTTCATCATCAGAGATCTATAAATTTTCAAGTCTACAGCCTATATTGTATCGACAATTTACCGTTTTGCCCATTTTCGAAAAAATACAAATTTTAACGGGTTTTACAATTAAAATGAAAACAACCTAAACTAAATAAATCCTAAACTAAAATGTCTAACATAGAAAGGCAAGTGCTTTTCTTCTTTCTCTTCCACTCACACACACATAGTTAAGCAAGAAAGCCTAGAGTTTTGATTTCCCACCTAACAAATTCTATGCGAGATTTGAAATGGTCCCAAAGATGCCTAAATTATATTAATGGTACCTAAGAACATGTTATTCTTTCTGGAAGCAAATAACAATCTACCCTTAAAAAGTGCCCTAAATGTATCTCTACTCAAACCATCATACCAAGGATGCATTAAGCAAAAGAAAAACCCAATAAACTACATGCGGACCCACAAATAGCTCTATTCTATGGTGAACATGACATTCCATTAATGGTCTAACTCCACTATTGTTTCTCAACCCCAAATTAGGGGTCACCAAGCAACTGTTAGTTTGTGATCAATCACAACTACTAGAATTGAACAGAACATTCAATATATATTAAAATCCAAACACTGTGTAAAGATTACAAATCAAAGTTAAAACACCATAGTTCATTGTTTAGCTACATCAAAACCTCTAGAAAAATGAGAGAGAGATTAGCCTAAGGAGGGAAAATACAACCATAAAAAAATGAGAAAAAGAAAGAAAATAGGAGAAGAGAGGATATGAAACCCATTTCTCTTCTCAAAACCTCCTTCTTCTTGTTCTTCAAGGCCAAGAATCAGTTTCCTCCAAGAGAGATCTGCCTTTCGATGTTTCTACTCAAAGGATCTTCTCCTCGCCCTAAGAGCGTACCTCGTCACACTCCCTAACAACTCCCAAATGCAACATAATTTCCCCCCCTTTAACGCCTGGTAAAAACAGAGCCGGATTTGAGAGATGGGTTTCCGTGTGTAAAATATCGGTCTCTGCATCACGCCATGCGATGATTTCAAAAGCTACGGTGACAAAAATCGGCTACTAAAGGAGGAAGACTAAAACCAATAATTGGTACAGAGCGAAAATACCCACACTAAAAGTATGAGCGGAACTTTGGCCACTAAAGTGTGGGAGCACGCTAAAGTGTGAGAGCACTCACGCTGTAGTGTTAGTTACTCACGCTTTTGCCTAGAATTTCTTGTTTTTTTTGGCATCCTCTACTCCTTCCTTCATAACTTCTTTATCCGGACTCCAAATCATGCGATCTTGGTATCTACGAAAAAGCCCCTTGAGTCTGTAACCTTCCCATGCCAAATAGGAGCCATAGAATGATAATATGCTAGGTAAACGATCACATGTTTTCCATGACTGCATGATGACTTTGACAATTTTTCTTCGATTTTGCTCGTTTCTCTCAATAATTGGCCTAATCACAAATTTGGGAAAATAAAGCATTAGGAAACTTTTTTATATCATAAAACTACTAAAAACTAAGCAAAACATGGGGATAAAATGAGTATTTAAATTACTCATCAATATTCCCAAAAGAAAGTTGCATTAGACATTTCCTGTAATTTATTAATGCATTAGTTGTAGCAAGAAAGCGTCTCCCCAAAATTATGGGCACGTGGTTTGTTCCTCTAGCGAAGTGCTCTATGTCTAGCACCACAAAGTCGACCAGGTAATAGAAATTGTTGACTTAGACTAATATGTCTTCCACTACACTTCTTGTGACCTTCATAAACGTATCAACTAAGGAGAGGGTTATGTTTGTCTTTTTATCCTAGCTCAAATTGCTTGAAAGCTGAATAAGTGAGGAGGTTAACACTGACACCCAAGTCTAGGAGTGCCTTTTCTATTTAGGTCTCTCCTATAGTTATCGAGATGGTGGGACAACCTAGATCCTAACATGTTCCATGAGGAAGGCCTTTCTTTCCATGTTAAGTCCCCTTTTCACCGTAGACAATTCCTTCACAAATTTAGCATACGCGGGGACTTTCTTAATCATATCAAGGTGGGGGGTATTCACTTTAACTTGATGAAGCACTTTGAAAATTTTCAAAGCATCTCCCTGCATCTTCTTTCCATACAAAGCATTGGGGAATGGGGGTGGAGTAAGATGTGCAAAGTCACCTGCTCTGATCACATTCCTCTCCATTTTCCTTCTTTGGCCTTTAGAAGTTTCGATCTCTTCAATGTAATCTTACCCCTTTTCCTCTATCTTGGACCTCACTTCCTTTCTTTCCATATTAGGTGGTAGTGGTTCATGTTTGTCTAATTGTTTACCACTTTCAAGTGGCCATCACCGTCGTATTTCCCTTTAAGTCGTCAGCCGCCATCGTCAATTTCCAATTCATTTACATTCCTTGGGTTCTATTGAGATTGAGATAGGAATCTTTCCTTTTCTCTTATAGTTAATGCATCGATAAGTTTGGACAATGCATCCTACATGTTGTCCATTTTTTGCCTATGTCTTCTTTCCATTTCTCCAAAATCTCCCAACCTATTATTAGTTTTCCTATTATTTGCTTTTTACTAACCTATGAAATCTTCCATCACTTTCTTTAAATTCCCAATGTCGAAACTATTTGATGGCGAGGCTTGAGTGATTTGGTTATGCTCTTAGTTTTGTCTCCATGACATGTTAGGATGATTCCTCCAACCTGGGTTGTAGGTGTTCCCATATGCATTATTGTTTCTAGATGGAAGGGCTTCATACTCATCTACTTGATGTACTTGATCTCCATTTAGGTAGTTACTTGTTAGACGGTTCCATGAATAACAATAAGTATGGAGCGAGAAGATCTCAGGCGTGAACCGCTTTAAAGTCACTCTTAACATGGTAGACACCACCTCTGGCATTAGGTGGTAGTCTTGTTCTATTGACATCTCTCATTTGTGACTCTTTCTAACCCTTAGATATAGACCTACTACGTAAGTGATGAGTACTCAAATTACGTGTTTTTAAATATATAGTTTCAGCCATTCGTGAGTACTTATCACTACAAAACCCCTAATTTATCCATTTGTTAGTTCTAAAGCATGAAATTGATGAAAATATAAAGTTGATGTGTTTTTGCAGGTAATTAGGTGCTATTAGCAAGGTTTTTAGCCTTTGAGGCAAGCTATAAGTACTCTGGGGTTAATAGCACGCATGGGACATGTTCGGAGATGATCAAGATGTAAATGGGAAGCTAGAGGAAAGCATAGAGGAAATTCGTAGCCACTATAGTGATTGTGAAAATTTCGCATAGTAGTCAGATCCTTGCTATTGAAATTCGTAGTTACTACATGGTCACAACGAAAATTTTGTAGTGTAGTTATTTACTCTCTGGAAGATTTCGTAGTTGTGACGCCCCGACCCGGGGGTCCCGTTGACCACTGTCAACCTGTGGAAAACCTGTGTGTCTCATTTCATGAGACTCATACATGAGTAAGATGACCCAATAGGGTCCATCATCCATACTCGTCCATGTAGTTACAAAACCATACATTTATATAGGTTCAAGAGTCATTACATCACTCTTAATACAAAACATATATTAAAACTAGTTTGTTCTAATAAGTACACAAAACATGAATCAAGGCCACAGTCCGGGCCGCTTCATAGTCTCGACATCTAAGGAGCGTTGTCTGCCTGTACCTGTCCTATATCTGGAAGGGGGATCCCACGACGGGGTGAGCAAAGCCCAGTAGTGAAAATCTCATACAAGGTTGCTCATGCAATGACACACCAAACATTCAAGTAAAACATCTGAGTCCTACTCAAAATGCACGTAACATGGATGAGAATGTGATACACCATCCCCACATCTCGAAACCCTCACTTGACTCCCTCACGCATGCATAAGCCAGCGTGAGAAACAACTGTTTCAAAACAAAGGTTTTGTTCTTGAAAACATAATACAAACCTCGATAAAATTATTGGACAACCCTACGAGGAGAAATTGGCGGATAACTCTCAGAAGCAGTCATGGAGTCGTCCTCACGAATGAAACTATTGGACAACTCTCCAAGGCAATTCTTCAGAAAATATTCCCATGAAATTCATTTGACAACCATGTTTTTCATGTCATGCACTCATACCTTCGGTTCTAAGTTGCCCCAGTGCATATGAAATGCAATATGTCATTTCACAATAATTCATGTTATATATATATATATATATATTAGCAGAAATTCACCTTGCATGTTATTAACATAAAGCCGTAACACATAACATAGCAGACCCCGGCACCTTGGCTTGATTGCAATTTCCTCCACAGGAACATGATTGCAATCTTGACTCAATGGGTTTTTCATATAGTCCAAGAACACCCGAAATAGAGTTCGGACGAAGAAGTTAGGATCGTCCGAAGTTGGAGGTCACACATGAATAGGCAGCCCTACCCGAACAACCTACTTGTCTTACCCGGGAACCCCTTTTCGGCCAACTCCAGTACCCACTACCCTCCACAGACATACAGCTAGAATCTTGACTCAATGGGCTTTCCATAGGGCGAGAACACCCAAACGGGTTGGTGAAAGTTATGACACTTCCCGAAGTTGGAGGTCATGTAGCAACGTTCGCGTGCCGATCTGGCAGCATCCTCAAGCCAGGCCCGATTGCTCCAATATCCACCACGAATATGGCTGAAATATTGACTCGTGGGCTTTCCATGGGGTCCAGAACACCGAATCGGGATTCGGACGAAAGTTATATGACCTTCGGTTGGAGGTCATGCATGACCTGGCCGGACGGACCCGTCAGTAGAACCATGCGGGCGGGACCATCGGGGTAGGCTATCCGGGCGAGCCATCGGAGTGAACCCGGTCAGGCGACCCTCACTAGACTATTCGAGGGAGTAAGCGGACCATAACTTGGGCTACGAGTGGGTTGAGAAATTCAAAAGCTTAACATCAAAGTTGTGATGTGGCTTCTGATTCTGCTTCAGGGACTCACTACCAAAATTCCCTTTTATTTCTGCAAAAAACCAGTTCTAAAGTCCGGTTAATGTGTACTACCACAATATGACAGCTTCCCATGGTTCAAAACACAACCAAACATTCCCCTTAGGGCAAGACAATTAACACCGTTATTCATTTTAACTATAACACATAAAAAGGGCACACAAGGACAATTACTTAATCCAAAAATAAGTCCTTGGACTATCGAAAATAGTCCCGGAATCTCTAGCACCTCTAAGCAAATCCCAAGTCATTAAATGACCTTTAGGATAGAAATAACACAAGTAGGAAAATTCCCTACCTCTTGGAGTTTGACGAAACAATAAGATTTTGGTGCTCACGCGTAGCTCTCGATACGTGAACCGACTTTACTTTCTTCTACGACAAAAACCTATGGTTCAATTTATGTAGATCTTAGAGAGAAGCGAAAAAAGAAAAAAAAATTCTCTCTCTTTCCCGTCTCTTTTTTACTTTTCTTTTTTATTTTCGTTTTTATCTTCTTTTTTTTAGTTATTATTATTATTTGGATACATGGCTCATATTGCCTCAAACAATTTATTTATTTTCAGTTCACTTTATTTTAAATGAACTTAGCTCAAGTCATTTTCTGACTTCCGAGATTTTCGTAAAAATCTCGTCCCAAAAGCCACTGACGACTTATTACCTAGAAAATCGTAAAAATATTAGGCTTGTCCCGAGTCGACGAAACATTTGGTCACTAGATTCCCGAGGCCAATTTAATGTGAAGTTCATTTCGTAAATCGAATCTAGAAAAATTTCGGTTTCGTAGAAAGTACCATGTTACCCTTTTTCGAAAATTCGTATTTTCTGTGGTTTCACAGAAACAACGTGGGCCAATGTGTTTAATGAGACCTAATAATCTGATATTCTAAAAAAGAAATGCCAATGAGACATGAGTCAATTGTTAAGAGTTGGGTAGGGCATAATGAAGAATTGGGTTCGAGTCTCCATAAGAACATAATACTAAAACGTTATAATGAAAAGTGAAGAAATATAAAAAAAATCTAAAAAATAAATTAATTTATTGAACTAAAAATAATAAAATAAATGAAAAATATTTGTTTTTGTGAACTCATTTAAAATAAATATGAAAATTAAAGAAATAAGGAATTAATAGATAAAATTAAAATATTTCTAAACTTATATTAGAAAAAGAAATAATTTAAAATGAATTATTATTTTTAAGAAACCATTATCCCTTTTTTTAATTATTTTTATGAATCATTTCTTCAAGTAATGAAGCTACTATTCTTTTATTAAAAAGTCATTTTTAATAATCATCTCTTCAAAATAAGATTTTTACCATTTTTCTAATATTAAGAAATTATTTTTTTAATTTATGATTTTAAAATTTGTAGAATTATGTTTACATAGCAATGAAACACCCAAAATGGGGAAAATAGAATCCCACTTTCTATAACCAACCAAACATGTTATAAGTCTACCAAAATTATCCAAACATGGGTTGGAACAATAACATTATATTGAAGAAAAAAAAATGGCATACATGTGGGATCCACATGCTCTTCTCTCCTCTACCCAACCACGCGCAAACAACAACCCCGACCACTCCTAGCACCCCTTCTTCATCACGCCCAATCCTCTAGCCACTCAGTCCACCCCGAACCACCAATTTTTAAATTTTTATTATATTTTAATTTTAATTTTATGCATAAAAATTACAATGAATTTTTTAAGAATGTATGATTATTAGGTTATTAATTATTATAAATAAATATTTTTAATAAATAAATAAATATTATGTTATATTAATAACCTAAAATTTTAATTAATAAACCTTCCCATCACCAAAAATTTAAATTAAAATTTTTTAATTTTAATTAATAACCTATTCACTCAATATTAAACATAAATTGTAATTAAATAAAATTTTAATTATGTATAATTAATCTAATTTCAAAAGATTTACTAATCTAAAATAAAATAAATGTTTTTGATTGTCCATCATTATGGATATGTTTTTCCTGACAATTATCTGCAAAACCCGTTTTGGATAAGAAAATATCATTAATTTATTAAAGAAAACATAAATTTAGTGGCCAAGTCTTTACTATGCTACTCTTGTTTCAGCACATTGTTCATTTTTAGTATTTTCTATTATCATTTTTCTTTTTAAAAGATTCTCTCACATGTTTTAGAAATTCATACGATTATCAATATTTGTTGTGAGGACTCGGGTAAAGTGTAACAATAGATTACCATTATGGTCTCAGGCTGCAAGCAGGGATTTTAGATCTGGGATAAGACACGGACACCATTGCATTAATCTCGTGAAATCTAACTACATAGTCAAATTACATCAAATTCCGGGATAGTTGGAATTTCACGTATTTCGAGGTGAATGGACGAATGATATGGCGACACTTGGCATGAAGACACGTGCCATGTGGCACTAGACAAATGGACACTTTGCATATGGGAGTCCAAGTGTCATGTTCCTATCTTGCATGATTATAGTGGTGGGTGAATTGGCATGAAAGAAAAATGGCATAGGAAATTTCCATTTGTCAAAGTGATTGAAAGGTGTTCTACACCTAGACAAATCAGTTTAGTGGGGAAGAAAAGAAAAAGGAAGAAAAGATAGAAAGAGAAGAGAAAAGGGAGGAAAAAATTGTGTGTGTTAGTATGTGTAATTTCGAAAGACGAAATTTTGTTAACGGGGGAAGAATGTAAAACCCGGGAAAAATTCAATTTTTCTGAAAAATGGTAAAATGGTAATTTCGGTTGGAAATCGGAAATTTTCTAGATCTCGAATGACGAAACAAACTTCACCGTTGAAATTGTCTCGCGAAATCTAGTTACACGGTCAAATTTTGTCGAATTCCGAGACAGTCGGAGTTTCATGTTTTTTTAGACACCCGGGTGTCGGGTGACACATGGCAAGACCATGTGGATGCCACATAATACCCCTTAGTCTTCGGACACATGGCATGATAGCCATGTGTTAGACAAATTAGGACAAATCGCTCACATTGAGCCATGTGTCATATGAGGAAAATAAAGGGAAATGAAAAAAATTAAGAAAAATGGGAGAATGTCAAGTGGCAAAGGAGGAAGTAGGGAGGAAGTTTCCCACTTTTGGGACCATTCGATTGATGCAATCCAAAGGAGAAAAAGAAAAGAGAAAATGAAGGAAAAGAAAGAGAGATGAGAAAATGAGAGAAAAAAAAGAAAATGAAAAGGAAATTAAATGGAGAGGCTTGAGCAAAGGAGGAGTGCATTGGATAAGGGAGAAAATGAGAGAAGCCAACTAAAAAGAAAAGGGGGGAAGCCAATAAGAGAGAAAGGAAAAAAAAATCGGATAAAGAAAAAAAGAGAGAAAAAAAAAATTCTCGGCCTTCCGACGGTCGGGCTCTCGACGGTCCAGAAAGTCGATCCGCATCACAAAAATATTTCTGGCGTGGGTACCAAAATCTTGGAGTTTCTTCAAGCTCCATGAGGTAGAGAATTTTCCTACTTGGAATATTTTTAGCTTAAAAACCATGTAATGGCATAGGTTGCCTTCGAGCTCGTGTGATTTAGTCCCAAGATTTTGGGACTAAATGATGAAGCCCCCAGGATGGTTTCGGATAGTCTTGAATTTGTGTGGGGATTGGTTGTGATTCTAATTTGAGGTCTTGGGTTTTGTATGTTTTGATGTCATAGTGATTCGGCGTCGAATTGAAAAAAAAAAATGGTTTATGGCTCTGAAGGGACAGAGAGGTGCCCTGTTTTATATGGGTTCGAGATTTGGGCCATTTTGTGTGTTCTTTGGAAAAACAACACTTATTTGTTGTGTGTAAAATTGTATGTACTTGGCAGCGTATTAACATGGAAATTGTGATGAATGGGAATTATATGTAGGAAATATAATTATCCGGAATTTATAAATGTTGCATGTAGCTCTTATTGTGCATGTAGCATGACATAGCATGAAATGGCATGATTGCATTTCATATACAAGGTCATATCGCGTTGAGTCGGGTGTGGGTGCATGGTATTGTTATTCACCATTCTTGGTGAATGTGGGGTAAGCTTGGAAATGGGACAACGTCCAAAATCGAGACTCACGGTTGTATAAAACAATAATAAATATAAATCATGTGTGTTTGGGCGTAGCAAGATGGGGGTAGATCCTAGGGTGAAAGACCCAAATTTATATGCAGTTAGACATGATCACCAGTGGTGAAAGCTCGTAAAAATGTCGGAAGGCACGCGACGATCGTGCGATGTGACCCCGAAAAAGACGTGGCCCATAAATAACACTCGGGATTTGATAAAAAAATTTAAGTGAATATTGGAGGGTTATCCAATAGTTTAAGTCATTGGGTGAAACTCCAATGACTAGTTTTCACACTTGGCGTTGCAAGTGTGAGGGAGTTGGTTGGGACTCGGGTTGTGGGCATGAGGCGTCTCATCTCATGCATGACACAAAATATTCCATATAGGATTGCATTGTTTATATGGAATATGATTAGATGTTTTATGTACGTCATTGCATGTGCATTTTAGGTGGGGAGTAGCCCTTGTAAGAGAATTTTCCTGCGGCATTGCTCACCGTCATGAAATATTTTTAGGTATTGGAGATGCATTTAGGAGGAAGATGCGATCCAGGCTCGAGGAATTATGAAAAGGCACGAGTGGGGCCTATTTATGTGTTTTGTAATATTTTGGATTGAATATCCGGTTCTAGTTATGTAAATAATAAGTTTTGAAAACTTAGTTTGGGACTGGTATAGTGTAGTGTTAATAATTTCTAGGAATTTCTACTACCAGTACGGGTTGTATAGAGGCAGTGACATTAGAGGAAATGCATGGAAGAGAATTGGTTGTGCAAAGAAAAAAATATAAAAAAATTTCTAAATTTTGACTCAAGAATTGGGGCGTCATAGCTTGATATCGAGCTAGGTAAGCGTTACCCACAAGACTTGGGTGAGAATCCACAGGTGTTTTGATATTGGCTTATCATAGCGAGTATCGAGTTAGGTATACAAATACCTAGGATTAGTGGGCATGGGTTTAGAACATGGCATTGTGTGTGCATTGATTTGTGCTGTGTTACAATATGTTCGGGAGATGTATTGTGGTTGTGTGAATATCTGCATGATAGAATGTGTATAGAAATTAAAGAACATTAGGGTTAGCCAACGTAACCTTAAGGGTTCGGAAAACGAATAAGCATGATTACGTAGGAATGGTTATTTATTAGTGTTTGGCATTATGCACCACTAATGTGATAAATGAAAAGAGATAGCAAGTTGAGGGTGTGGACATAGAGGTTCAGAGGAAAGGTGGCGATGCGCTTCTGACTTTTAACAATCAGGCGCCTATGAGTGGTTTTAGGTGTGCGAGTAACTGCCATTACTGAATAATGTAGTACGAGGGTGGGGAGGACCAAGTAACCTCGCGTTTGATGGTGTATCATCTCAGGTATTTTATAGGGAGGATCAGTTAAATCAGATAGATCATTGTTGACAGGTGTGAGAAGGATTTTAGACTATGGAGGATTACCACCTCGATCTGGATCAGATAGCCATTGCATGAGGTGAATCAGGTGTAGAGGACAGGGTCAAGAGTCTCACGGGACCCGGAGATGATGACATAGGGAGAGTTTCGAGAGCTCTTCATCGATAAGTTTTTCCCGGTATCTGCTAAGCATGCAAAAGCTCAGGAGTTCCTTGAGTTGAAACAAGGAAGTATGACTGCACCCGAATACGTAGCCAAGTTCACCGAATTAGCACGTTTTGGGGATGATTATGTGGGCACAGATATGACCAAAGTGAGGGAGTATGAGGATATCTTTCCGGACGAGCTACCGGGATTACCTCTGCACAGGGATGTGGACTTTATCATTGAGTTACACCCTGGTATGTCACCCATTTCTATGACTCCTCATAGGATGACACCAATTGAGTTGCAGGAACTCAAGGTCCAACTATAGGGATTATTGGACAAGGGCTTAATTAGACAGAGCACTTTACCATGGGTGCTCCCGATTCTATTCTGAAGAAAGAAGGACAAGACCCCGCCGTATAGATTATGAATGATTGAGCGGGGTTACGATCGAGAATCGGTATCCTTGCAGAGGATTGATGATTTGTTTTGATCAGTTGGGAGGGCGCGAGTCCTCCAGAGATGGGACCATGCCGGTTACCATCAGTTGAGAGTTAGGGAGGTTGATATCCCTAAGAATGCTTTTAGGATGCGGTAGAGGCATTTTGAGTTCACAATGATGCCCTTCGGGTTGAATAATGCACCAGCGGCATTCATGGATCTCATGCATAAGGTATTCCAGCCCTATTTGGATCAGTTTGTTATGGTCTTTGTTGATGACATCTTGATCTACTCCCAGTCTAAGGAGGAGCATGAGGATCATTTGCGGATTGTTCTCCAGGCACTCAGGGACCATCAGTTGTATGCCAAGTTCAGTAAGTGCAAGTTGTAGCTTATTGAGGTGAGATTCTTGGGACACGTTGTGTTGGCTTCAAGTGTGTCAGTAGACCCTGAGAAGGTAGAGGCTATTATGAGTTTGGAGAGGCTGAAGTCAGTCTTGTACTTGTTGCTGGTTAGTCAGCCTAGAAATTGAATACTACAGGTAATCAAATTTTTAGGCAATATCAAACTGCAGGTTCTCAATCTTCTTATTCAAAGTGCTTTCCACAGTGTTGATTCTTTGGTTAGCCTAGACATTCACTGCTTTCTGCTCTTCCACACATTGAGTCTACTGCACATTGATTGCCTTCTGCTCCTCTACAAAATTACCCACTACTTTACTCAAGTTCATTATAGCTTGCTCAACTAATAATGATGGTGATGGTTGTGTTTGGGATGAGGAACCACCATCTTTGTTCTTTGTGCGACGGGGGTATATAATTGGAGGCTTTGGTTTCAAGAAAGGTTAGGATAGTTTCCTCGATTAGGATTGTTGTTAATATAGGGTATTGGTTGGTGGTTTGTATTGACACACAACATTGGCTTGTTCAGCTATCATATCCCTCGTTGAAGGGATAGTTGGTCAATGCTCTCCTTGGTATTCAGTAGACTGACAAATGAAGCAAGGTTGGTTGGGCACAGGTGTCTCAACTACTACTTGCACCTCATGTTGATTTCTCATTTCTAGCTCCTCCATCATTCTTGTTAAGGTGGATAGCTTTGCCTTCATTTCCATGTCCTCCGTGAGGGAGTACATGCCTCCTCGGTGGTTGCGGGTCTTATCTCTCTGCTTCTCTTGGGTTTGGTTCATCCCAGTTTTAGATATCTACTTACCATATAGTTCGGAATCATGACTTCTTCCGGATTCTTGCTCGAAGATCCCCTCCACTTTATAGTCTCACAATAATTGTTTCATAGCAGGGGACATTCCATCATAAAAATGATTGACTAGCATCCATGTGTCAAATCCATGGTGAGGACAGGCATTGATGGTTTCCAAATATCTCTCCCAGCATTGGTAGAATTTTTTCATTTTAGAGTAGGGTACGCGAGTGTAGATTTGCCTCTTGATTTGTTGGTTATGTGTGGAGAAAATTTTCTTTAAGAACTCAGCCTGCATTTCAGTCCAATTCCGAATAGTCCTCGGTCTCATAGAGTTGAGCCAAATCTCGGACTTATCCTTCAGAGTTAGAGGAAAAAATTTCAGCCTCATCAGGTCCATATTGGAAGCATCCTCTTTGAAGGTATTGCAGACTTCCTCAAATTCCCAGATGTGTGAATAGGGTTTTCTCCTCTCCATACCATGGAAAGTGGGGAGTAGAGCCTGATGGTCGCGATCATGTCTCTCACGGGAGGCCTGATGAATGAGGTTGCACTCAATCTTGGGGGATGTATGTGGTCCCTCATGGATCTATATGCATTGGGATTCCTCTGTACTCCCTGTTGGCTTTAACGTTCCTCGGCAGTGGCGCCATTTGATTCGTGGCACGGAGGGTATCTTGAATCAACAATATTTGTATCTAATTCCTCCTATTGTTGTAGCATGGCTATTGCAGTATAGTGGCTTTAGGGTCAAACACAAGGATGGGTTTTCTTCGCATAAATGACTTACAGTGATGTTCAAAATGGTGAATTTGTTTTGGATTTTAAGGGTTTTGTAAAAATAATGGGGTTTGATGGTTGAAAACTGGAAATAAAGTGAAGTGAAATATAAAAGAAAGCTCCTTGAAGCATCAGGCTATTGGGATTGGGTCCTAAAGGTAACTGAGAGGTTCTCGAGCCCTTTTCCTTACGTTGGGGAGGATGACCTATAGTCATTTCTCGAACCGGATCTTCATTTGGCTATAAAACTGAAACTATAATAATTTTCCTTTTGAAAGATGACATTTATTGAGCATTAATGGTATCAGGCAGTGAAAACCAATCTCCTTGACCCATCTTACAATAACTAATAAATGGCAACTAATGAATCTCAGTGGATTTAACAATAAGCATCCATTGAACCCTAAAAGATTTCCAAGTACAGGTCATTCAAGATGCATCTAAGGGATTTGAACTTGAGGTTGGAAGGAGACACATAAATGACAATAAATACCTGTGTTGAAGCTGTGAGAAACCTCGAGACAGCCCAGGAGACCACTCCCGATGGCAGCCCCTCCTCTTCAAGGATGAAGGAGGTTTAACCACTCATCCCCCGAGTTGTCATCCTCGGAGGGTGCTTGGCAGGTGAGAAAGTGGAAAGAAAGTGAGTTAAAATGAAAGAGACGGGAAAGTTCCCGCTTAGAAAATGTATTCTTGATCAAGAAGTTAAGATCATGTGTTACAGTGCAGCTGGAGCTTATATACTGCCCCAGCCATGCAAAATTACAAAAATATATAAACTATCCACTATTACATTAAGGGAAATTTAGGAAAAACAAGAAATGTACAAGCAGGTAGAAAAAAGTCAAAAAAGTGGGAACAAAATTGCGAACTCACGAGTCGCAGCCTACGAAATTTCGCGATAGCTGCGAATTTTGCGACCCTGAGATTTATAGGGGCTCTCTTCTTCTCCTCTTTCTACTCCTCTCTTCTTCTGGTTTCTAAACTGCAGCTCTGAATTCAACTTGACTTGTTTGTGCTAGAGTTGACTTAATCAACTTGGCACGAATAGCTTGTGAAAACTACAAAATTTACCACAAAATGGGATTAGTAGTAAAGCTAGGACCTTAATGTGCCAACCGGGTTAATTCGGCTGATTAATACACAAAAAGTGCTCAAAACCTGTAATAAACAATGCACAAAACAACACTTTTTGGGCAGTATTAATCATGAAGGCATCTAAGGGTTGGGATGAGCCAAGTCCAAGAGAAATGGAAAGAATGAGACCTCCATCTAGCTCAAGAGGCGGCATGTATGCCCTTCTGGAAGAAATGAAAATGAAGGCAAAACTGTCAACCTTAGCTAGAAGTTTAGAAGAGTGGAGTAGGCTTGACATGAGGTGCTACGATGGCGAGACTTCTACGCGAAACGAGCCATGTTTACCTATCAATCCATTGAGCACCTGAGTGAGCAATGCCAGTGTCAGCCCATTGAGGAAATGCAAATTTGAGAGCCGACTAATGTTGTGGAGTTAGCAGATTTAAGCCAAGCCCAGATCCTCAATATGGAAGAAAATACGAGCCCGATTGGGAGGAACGCCCCGAATCTCTCATGGAAGCCAAAAACCCACGGTATGCACCTCTTCTTGCACAACCTTGGTATGGTTCTTCATCTCATTACGACCACCACCATCAACATCAATTGAGCAAGCTATGTTGAACTTAGTAGTGGTGGGTAATTTTGTAGAGGTAGAAAGTAGTAAATGCGACAAACAAGAAAATTGAGGCCAGTGGAGAGCACTTTGAGCGGGAAGATTGCAAAAGCATGCAATGCGAGAGTACTATAGTTGTGCTGCGTGCTCGATTTCCGGGTTGATAATCGTGAGTGCGGGAAAGGTAAGTTCCCTTCCCGAGCACCTTTAATCTGAGAGCCCACATGAAATAGCTTATGCCCAGTGAACCTTCTCCATGATGGGTAGTGAAGCGATTATCACTACGGAGTGGTAGGAGTACATCGACCGATTACTGCACTTGTTGAAGAGACGAAAAAAGAAAGCGGAGCAGGAAGAATTATGTCAAGAAAGTGGGTGAAAATGGACCCCCTCGGCTTCCTCCAAGCATTAAAAGGCAAGAAGAAAGCCATCAACTAGATTGAAATTCTAGAAGTGCTGAGGCAAGTGAAGGTTAACATCCCTCTTTTGGACATAATCAAGCAAGTCCCTACATACACTAAGTTCTTAAAGGACTTATGCACTGTAAAAAGAGGGTTGAGCATAAATGAGCATTCCTTACGAAGTCGGCGCCAATATCCAGTACAAACTCTACCCATGAATACAAAGAATCCATTGTCCCACCATCTTAGTGAAAATATGACGGACTTGTGTGGAGAAGCTCTCTTTTGGATTTGAAATTTAGTGTGAACTCTTTATATTCATTTCTGACAATTGGGAGCTAGGAGGTCAGAAGCCCACCACCATCACACTATCTTTAGCAGATGATGAGTCTAATAACTCATTTGATTTTTAATCCATTTTTTTGAATATATTAGAAGATAAATGTTGATTCATGTGCAGAAATATGGATATTTTACTCAAATTTAATTTTACGAAAAATACAGCAGAAGAAAAAATCCCAGCAAAAACCAGAAGAGATCAGCCTATAAGCAAAAATGAAGTCGCAACTGAAAAGTTGGAGTCGCAACAAGAAGTTGTTTGTTCAGTTAATTCCAGGTTAGGACATCAGCAGAACTAGCCTTGAGGAAGAAATAGAAGGCTTATTCAAATGAAGTCGTGACTTGAAGTTAGGCTTGCGACCAGAAAAAGAGCAACATGAGGTCGCGACACCACTCTGATTCATGACACCAATTGAATATAAATGAGGTCGCGATGTCAATGAGAATTCATGATGTGGATCCGTCAAATAAAGCCCTGAGGAGATCTACTGAAAATGGGATTCTGACTAATTTTTAAATGAAGGGCTCAGATTGGGCGCGACATGAAAAGAAAAGCAGGTGGTCTATTGGGAAGATTGAAGTTTGATGAGCTTAAAGTCATCTATTTTTAGTCCATTTTTACATTTGATTTTAAGTACACCAAAAGGAATAATCAAGATCTGCGGGAAATACGAAGAAAACTGGAATTTGTTAATTCACGGGAAGTATAAAGAAGAAGAAAATCACGGTGGAAAATCGATGGCGGCGGAGTAAATGCGGAAAATAGCGGGCGAGGAAATAAACAGCGGCTAACTAATGTGCGATTTTGGGGTTTATAGTCCGATTATGGGGTCGCGACATCGGAAAGCGAAGGAAATTTGATGCAGTCGCGACATGGATCCTGAATGGCGTGAGGATTGGCGACTTAAGAAGTGATGTTGTGACAACATCATGATGTCGCGACAAGGTTGATGTCAGCGAGAGGCGGTCGCGACAAAGAAAAGGCGCACGAATATTTGTGACGGATGAAAGATGGCTGTTGTGAATTGGTACATTTGTCGCGACGGAAGAATGAAGATCGCGACATCAGCTAACGATTGAAACCTCGGAGACATAAAGTGATTTTATGACGGGAGATAGAGGTGCGACATGAGACACCCAGTCGGTTGAAGGTTGCAGTTCCTTAAAAAGTGATGTCGCAACAAGAAGTCGATGTCGCGACATCAGGAACGGCGTAAATCATCTCCTAGAGTAAATCATTTTCAATATTGGTTTTGAATACGCAAGTGCAATTAGAGCAAGTAATAAATTGGATTTAAGTCGGATATCGATCCCACAGAGATCTCAAGAATTCTAGATCAACTACCACATTCTCCAAGCTCCATCTTATTTGAATTTATACAATGACATTGTGTTCCGGCAAGCATTTGTAAATTATACAAGTATATAACAAAAGAATGAACAATCGAACAAACTGAATCTAAAGAATAATGAAATACGAATAGTTAAGAAAATAAATGGAAATTGAGTAATTATCGTTACAGTACACATTAAGATCAATGCTATTGTGAAGTGTCAATTCACATTGTTAACAACATTAATTTTACTTGTGTATTTAGTTTTAGAATCTGTCCAAGGTCGTTTTGTGAATGCAATTGGATCTCTCCACCTCCATTTCATTATCTAATTTTTTACGATCCTCTCGAATCTGAGGAATGAGATATACTTTTTAACGGGGACTTCCCTAGTGCAGGTATTTTTCTTTTGCAATACTTCATACCCATTTATGAATTTATAAACCTTAACTCCCAAGTTATCGGTCAAGCAAGGACTTACAACTTCCTGGTTACTCTTCCTCAAAATTAGAATAGATCACCCTCTCCTTGATTAGATCTCAGCTAACAGGATTAGCTTCACAATTCGAATTAAGGAGTGAACTCTCTGCTTGTTTAAGTGATAACTCATTGACTCATTCTTGATTTCAAGAGTGAGAGAGGATTTATCAAATGAGCTTACAAAGCTCATTAGATCTCTAATAGCAGGTTAATATATACCTTCAAAGAAATGTTCATAACTCAGGGATTATCATCTACATGTCCCTTTCAAGGACCTCCTTGAAATCGAGCAGTAAACAGTTCTTAGCAATTATAAGAAATGGAAATGTCGGTCAAAAAAACATTAAATATAGAAAATAAATTCATAAACTAAAATTGCAATTCTTGGGAAACAACTACAAGGGAAAGATAATTTCGACAATAGCATTACTTAATGGAAGGCATTTGGGTTCCTCAATTACTGGATACACACTACGGCATTCCTCGATCCGCAGAATAAGCTGCGTTATGAAAGCGGAGGGCGAATTCAGTATGCGAACTTCAAACATTCCAGGTAGTAATTTGAAAATAAATGGTGCATTAAACACGCTCAACGATAACCTTGATTCCGGCAAATAAAACGAAAACTAAGATGATAAATCTAATCTAATCTCTGTATCTGATATTAAAGAGAAAAGAAAAGAAAAAAAAAGAAAACTAAAAAGAAAAATAAAGAAAATGAGCCTTGACTACCGGTTCCTCGTACATTGCCGTAAGCTACCTTTATGAATACGGGTAGCTGCGTATTTATAGGGTTTTTTCTTAGTTGAACAATCCGTCTGATTTTGTGTGGATTTCGAGTGGGTTGGCCCGTGTTAATGTTGATCACGACTTGACTCATATCGTAACAAGCGTCCATGGCCGTGACATCCAATCTCACGTCGCGACATACGCATACAAATCTTCTGCGACCTTCAGTGGTGTTCGCCCATGCCGTGACATCGATCCTTGTCGCGACATCGCCGTGCCCTTGCGGGTTTCGGAGAATTGATCTCTCACGATGTCTAGCGACAGCCGATGGCATCGCGACCTCATTTGCGTATCATCTGCGGCCTTCAAGCGTCTTCGGATCTCAGCGACATCAATCTCTTGTCGCGACATCAGCTTATAGTTTTGCAGGTTTCAACTTGTCGCGACATCAATCTCTTGTCGCGACAACAGCTTATGTTCTTGTAACTCAAGCGAGTCTTGATGTTGCAGTGACAACCTGTGTTGTGACATCAACTGATCCCTGCATGCTTCAATCTTGTCGCCACTTGTATCTTTCAACTGGTTGCTCTTGATGTTGTGACATCAATTCTTTGTCACGACAACATCTCATGTGTTTGCAGCCTTCAACTGGTCGCTCATTATGTCGCGACATCAATCTCTTGTCGCGACATACGACATGGATCACGGAGTTTTCACTTGATGGATTCTTGTTTGTGTGACATCAGTATCCTGTCTGGCGCGACGTCACTCTATGACTCCACGGGTCTCCAGCTGTTCTTTATGGTTAATGTGACATCAATCTCTTGTCAGCGACATCACCTTATGCTCTGCGACTGAACTTGTCTTCTTAGTATGACATCGTCCTCGCGTCGCGACATCAGCATATCTGTGGTTTAAGCTTGTGTTCGATGTGGCGCCTTCGACTTCTTGATGCGACATCACTTTTAAGGAGCGCAACCTTCAAGCGGCGAGTCTCATGTCGCGACCTCTGTCTCTTGTCGGCGAAATCACTTTATCTGAAGTTCAGCCGGATTGCGCGATGTCGCGGCCTCGTTTCTTTGTGCGACAACGACTCAGTCTACTTGATTTCATCTTTTCACATACATCCACGGTCGAGGCGCACTGCCATCGCGACCTACGTCTCTTGTCGCGACATCAACCTTTGTCGCGACATCTTGATGTTGTCGCGACATCATTCTTAAGTTCTGCTCAATCCTCATTTGCTATCTTGTGATCCATGTTGACACATCAAATTTCCTTCCTTTTCACGATGTCGACCTCACGGCTGGAACCCAATATAAACCCCAAAACTTCACATTAGTTAGCGATTTACTTTCATTTTACGCCCCTTCTTTATTTTGCATTTCTCATGATTCTTGCATTTTCCGCTGCATTTTCTATTTTCTTTATACTTCATATAAATTAACCATTGGTGAGTTCGCCGTATTTATGCATCTTAATTATTCCTTTTTGCATTAAAATCAACAAAAAATGGACTAATGAGTGTTTAACCAATCGAAGCTCCTGAGCTTTTAAAGTTTTACAGCGATATAAAGCGAAAAGAAAAAAGAAAATTGTTTGTCCTCAAACTAAATAAAAGAATTTTTTTTTTTTTTTAAGGACATTTTTCTGATTTGTTCTGCAGTGGCATTCAATTTAATTGAAATACAAGGTATGCATTATTTTAATGCATCTAGCTTGATCCAGTTCAAGGTTGGTTTCCTCACTCTTTATACTATACAAAACTAAAGCTGTTGAAATTGTTTTCTAAACAACATAATCATTGGATCCTGTTGAACAATAGATTATTTCCTTTCTCAATTCATCTTTGAGTCATTTAACTCCTAAAGTCTTTCCACCGGTTTTGATTGTTTATGTTCCAATTCCATAGGTTTTGTTTTCATATTGATCTCATTTAATATAGGTGATTTCGGCCTTGAATCAGTCAGTCTTTTGGGCTTGTATTGGTAGAGCACGGGTAATGGGTAGGATGGAAGGAATTTTTAGGTTAAGATTACCTGAACCTTTTCTCTCCTTTCTGCCTTTCTTTCTTGTAGTTTTACTCTAATAAACTCCCCAAACTTCATGTTTGGAACGTCTTTTTGATTTCTTCAATTCGGTAGTGTGCATATTTCTCACTTGTAATTCCTTTGGGAAATTTCCTTTGTTTGTCACCATTAGGATAGTGCGATGTTTTAACTTTTTAGGCTTTCTAACACTCTTGAACTTTGGGTTGTGGCTCCCATACCGGATAGCATTAGGGTGCCCAGGTGTTGAAACACCCAGAACTTAATTGTTCGAGAGTTAGGCCACAAGGTCAAAACTTATCCCTATAGGCTTCCTTTTATTGCATTTTACGCCTCTTTTTGCCTTTTCTTTTCATTCCCTTTTGAGTTCCTCAAAACATATACTCCCAGACTTCATTTCTTTCTTCCCTCCTTAAGATTCTGGGTAATCATAGGTTCTTTCTTGAAGTTGATTTCTTAGGATGGGGTTGGGGACTCCATTGGTCCCTTTTGAAAAATAAGCTTGTTGGCTCCCGATTTGGAACCTCTTTGTGTGGCCGTCGGCATATGAATAGGGATGGCTAGAATGGCTCAGACTATCGAGAATGGCTGCATCATCTCTTGTCGGTACTATCACTGGGATTTCGCCTCGTCAGTAATCAACAAATTCTAAGAGATTTGGTTTGAGCAGGTGTGACTAACCATAGAAGTACCTTGACTCATTTTGTTGGTGATGTTAAATTAATTGATATTCAACGGGTTCCTTGACTTATTGTTCATACCCTGAGCTGAAAATATGTTTGTTCATACAATTGTATTACTTTCCTCTGTGCGGACTTATCGATTAGACTTAAGTAACTTTTGAACCTTGTGTTTCAATTACTTGTATTCATTTTGCCGCATTACGCGAATTTTACGCATTTCAGCTTTTCTTAATCTAGCACTTCATTCAATTAAGCTCACTGACATCTCGTGATTTTATTACGGAACTAATTCCTACTTTAATTTCTAATCATCTACGACCCTGTGACACAACATTGAACAAACAAATTCAAAATAGCACGCACCTGACAATTCAATTCAGGATTTCTTATTTTTATTTCTCTTTCAATTGCAGTTAGATACAAAGTATAGGATAAGGATGGTAATGAAAGTTAGGCGGGGAGAAAGGTCTGTTATACTTTTTAAATAGTTAGGAGCAAAGAAGATGTTGGGGGATCTAGAGTCTAATGTACCTAAATGGTACAGAAATTGAGAATTTTCATTCTCTTCTTTCCTTTCTCTCTTCTTGGTTTCCTTCTCACTTGTTCTTCAATGAAAATCTCATTAGAGAATCCAACCTTTTATTCGACTCATCCTGCCTCTTTCCCGAAGCCATTCATTTGTATTCTCCATTTAGTCATAACCTCTAGAATTTGTAAGATTGTTATTAATCGAGATCTAAGTTTTCCGGCCATTCTTTTTGCACATGGGATTACGCTATCTTTTTGCTTCTTGTCTCTATCATCCAATACATTCTCCAAAATCTTTGCATGAGACTTGTATAAAAACTTGAATCCTTTGATTGCTCCCCCAAATTGGCTTCACTCACGTATCTATTTTCTTTGCTCCCGGTTTTTAAGAGTTGAGAATCACGCTCAGGCGGATTTGTTATAAAGCTTCACGGCCCGAGTTTGAGTTTAATAACGGTGTGATCTCTTTCCTTCATTTCTTTCTTAAACTCTTCCCTTCTTCATGAAATTTTTCCCATATGTTCGCTCTTTTTGTCGTCTTCTCACCTTTAACATTTCTCTTATTTGTGGCTCCTCATGCTCCTTTTCTTTTCTATTTGCTCTTCCTCCCCTTTAACCCCAGTCTCTTCTTTTCAATTCTTTTCATAAATGCTTTCTCTGAATTCTGTTGTAGTTCCACTCCTTCTCTCTTTCATACATTCTCTTCTGCGTGGCATTGAGGCTTCAGTGTCGAGCTTGTTCTCTTGTGCTCCCCCTTGAGCTCCATGTTGGAAGTTTACATTACGCACGGGAGAGGCGGCTAAGGGATGGAAGTCTATTGGACTGCCTTCATCCACGCCCTTCATTGTCGGCAAACGTAATCATTGTTGTCGGGTGAGTTTTACGGGTGCTCACGCTCCTTGGTGACAACCCTCCCAGTCTCCTTTTACGGTCCTTCGGCTTAGGCTTCACCTGCATTCTCTACCGGCTACCCCTTTTTCTTCGGTTTCTTGCTCCTTTGCTAACTCCTGTCGGGAAGAGTGGTGAAGATGGGTACTTCTTCTTCGGGATTCCCATATTCCTTTCACCGACCTTTGAGCATAGACGTGTTGTAGTGGGTGAGAATAAGACCTCTTTTGTTCCCTTCATGATACCTCATGATAGAATTCTCAATGACAACTCCTATATTGATCTTGTATCCTTTTAGGATGGCATACAACAACACAGCCTCACATTCTCTCCACTTTGTGCACCATGTTTTGTTGGAACAGCGAGAAGCCCGGAAATAAAACCGTACAACCGGCTTCCTCGGTGAGGCTTCCCACATTCCACTTTGTTCTTGGCCTTCCTTCTTCTTGGTTTAACTGCACCTTACCATTAGTGAGCTTCTTGGCAATCTTTCCAAATCACGGTTTTTCAAGCAGTTTCTTGGTGGTCATGCTTGTGCAACGCCATGCCGTAGGCCTACGTTAAGTAGCCTTAACCCATCTATGAAACCAGGACTCCTCTAACATAAACCGCTCCATCCTTCCTTCCCTACCAAATTTGGAATAAAACTCTCTTACAGTCTTGTATACCACGATTTTGGTGTGCGCGAGACTCTCCCATCCTCTACGCTCTATCATCTCCTTGAGAGAAGAATGCTTGAGTTTTGAATCTCCTCTGCGATGAACCCTTGTTAGCATAATATTTCTTCAACTGGGAGTAAGCCGTCGACACGAGAAATCTTCTACTTCTTCTTCTTCTCTCATCTTTCCCTTTTCCCTTTTACGCTCTTTCTTGAGAAATTCACAGACTTCGGGTGTTTGGATAGCACCTCTCACTGCTTGTTGTTCTTCCCCGTAGAATCTCATCTAAAGCGTTCTTCTTGGCGAGTTCTTCTTACGATTGTTCATGTTCCTCGTAATCTCGTCCCAGGTTAGGGACTAGGGTGGGAATTTCAGCCATTGGAAACGGAAGACTAGCTTTTCAGAAGGTTTGGAAAGCTAGGGTTTTCAAGGGTTGAGATTCAGAAGGAGGAAGAAGGTGAATAGCTATGTGGGTTGGAGTGAATGAGAAAGTTTCCAACAGTTGCAATTCAATCAATGTTTGTGGGCTTATTATTGCTTCATTAAAAACGTCGCGACTTACCGATTTTAGCGTCTTTTTATTTTACAGGTCATTAATTTAGGGCTTTTTTTAAAGTGAGTAGTTGGCACCTGTCGCTCTTTATGTCGCGACATACTTAGGATGTCGCAACAATACAAGGTTTTCTAGGAATTGTTTGATGTTGTGACATCCTTTTCCATTTTGAAACTTAATTCTGTAAACTTCCGCAGTGGTGTAAGCGACATGTGCATGCTTCTTCAATACTCACAAGTTGCCCTTTCAGAACAGGTCACGACATCAATGTTTTGTCGCGACATCATATGTAGCGACATAACCTTCTGTCAGCCTTCACCCTTAACTCAATGATCTCAAAAAACTTTTTTTTTTTCTCTTATCGTTCCTAACCCTTTTAGACAATTCTTCAGGCATCTCTAAGCAAAGATTTAACAATCAATTCAAGTATATCTACAAAATTGGGTTAGGGATTAAGTTACTCCCCTTTTCTCATGTGGTGACTTGCATGAGCTGCTGAGATGTTCTTATAATATTCTTGTACCGTTCTTGTCTTTAAACCTTGAGAGAAGATCACTTGCAATATTAAGAAAAAATCTAATTAAACTACAATCGATTTCTAAAAATTAAATCTATCATATAAAAACAAATCCGACCTAATTAAGCAACTAAAGAAAAATATTTCAAAACTTAAAACCGGAAATTAAATCACTTATGTGAGACACTCATTCATTTGCTCAGTTTTAGTCCTTAGCTAGACTTCTTTGTTGTGGTACTTCTTAACTTTCCTCGAGAACCACGGTTGGAGTTCTTCCATTTTCCTCTTCCTGTTTAGATAATGCTTTAACCTTTGTCCATTGACCTTGAATTCTTCGCGATGTCAGTCCTTAGTATCCGCTCCAAATGTAGTACTTGACACCGAGTCTTAGCCCATCTAAGTTAAGTTTCCAACTTTCTTGAAACAATTGATGCAGGAATTAAGCAGAGAACTGTTCCCCTGTTCTGAACTCTTTCTCAAAATTCTTTGATCATGCCATTTCTTTGTCTTGTCTTTGTATATTCTGGCGTTATCGCCCAGGCTTCGTTCTCAGTTCTTCCAATTCGGGCGGTTGGGCCGATCTTTCTTCCCTTGCGGCCTTAAAATCGAAGTTTAACTTCTTGATGGCCCTTATTGCCTTAATATTCTAATTCGAGAGTAGATGACATAGTTTACCAAAAACAACTCTGTATGAGGACATTCCAATGGGGGTTTTGTACAGTCCTGTAAGCCCAGTGCGTAAATCAAGTTTGAAGACCAATCCTTCTGGCAGAGCTCACGGTCTTTTCAATTATTCTTTTGATCTCCTGTTAATTTCTGCTTGTCCATTGGTCTGGGGATGATAGGCTAAACTCATTACATGCTTGATCCCATACACTGCTCATGTGTTTTTACCAAATATTTTGTTTGCAAGTAGGTTTCCCCCATACTAATGATAGTTACGGGTGTTCGAATACGCTCAAATATTCTTTTGCGAAACTCCTATTTGTATTAGCATCATTCCTTGGACAAGCCATAGCTACTTACATTTGGAAAGCGTAATCTTTAGCCGTGTGTATAGGTTTTCCAAATGATGGTGGAAAAAGTCCCCATAAAATCTATTCCCCATACATCAAAAATTTGTATCACCATAATACCTTTGAGGGCATTTCATTTCCTAGCTGCGATATTCCCGATCTTTTGACATCTATGCTTTGATTTAACCCACTCAGCACAATCTTTGAAGATAGTGGGCCAATAAAATCCAGATTGGGTATCTTGCGAGAACGTTTCTCGAAAAATGTCCCCCATATGGTGATGCATGGCGATCATTATAATGTTGCCTTGTTCACTTTCAGCACACATCTTCTTATTATCATATGTCGGCACCTCTGCCCGAATAATAGTGGGTCATCACGAATATAATACACCTTTATGATTAAGAGCTTCCTCTTCTGTTGGTAGCCCTAAATTCTAGGCATTATACAAGCGGATAATTCACAATGTCGACATACGAGGAAGTTGGAAGGAAACCTTAAACAATTGCTCATCTGGGAAGTTCTCTGTTAACATCACATTTTCCTCTTCATCATTGCTTCTTTCTACTCTTGACAAGTGATCAGCTATCACATTGTCACATCCCTTTTTATCCTTGATTTCCAAATCAAACTCCTACAACAGTAGCACCCACCTTATCAATCTTGACTTAGCTTCCTTTTTTGACATCAGTATTTGATTCTTTGCATGATCAGTGTGAATTACCACATGAGATCTGGAAATCTCTTTACTTGAAATTTTCCTGACAAATACTATGGCGGCTATCTCGCACCGATTGTTGGAGTAGTTCTCTTGTGCTTCATTGAAGGTCTTACTAGCATAGTATATAGCCACGAATACTTTCTCTTTCTTTGCCCCAACACGGCTCATGGAAAATCAGCGGCATCACACATTATTTCCGTCCACCGTTCGTTATAGTGCGACCATTATAGGTGCCCATGCGATCCGATCTTGATTTCTTCAAAAGCGTTCTGCATGAGTCATCAAAATTGAACGCGTATCTTTTTCGATGTCTGCATAGTGGTGTTGACTATTTTGAAAGTTTTGATGAATCTCATGTAAAAATCCGGCATGCCCCCAGCTTCTTGCTCCTTTTCTTGTGGTAGGTGGTGCGAGAGTTTTGATGTCCGATACCTTGGGGTGGCTTTAGTCGATGCTTGAAATTTTATGCGAAACAATACCTTACGTCACTGCCATAAAATGGCATTTTCCCAATTCGATGCTAGGTTGTTTGTCTTGGCATCTTTGAAGTCTTGTTTCAGTTGTTTTAAACATTGATGAATCATACCTGATAAAGTCATCCATGAAAATTTCCATCATAACTGACGAATGCGAGAATATCGACATCGTACACCTGCAGGTGTAGATTTGGGCATTATAGCCCAAATGGCATCTTAAAGGCAAGGTGCCATGGGGCATCTGGATAATGGTCTTCTCTTGATCCTCGGTGCAATAGCAATCGATTATATCTGAGTACCGGTCAGAAAGCAAAGTGAGGGTGTCTGTAGCTTTGTTAACATGATCAATGAAGGCAAAAGGAAATGATCTTTTAAATTGATGTGTTCGACTTCATAATCAATGTAATACCCTCCATCTGTCCGCACATTCTTATTTGGAATCAATTCGTTTTTCATTGCGGATCACAGTAAACCCCCTGCTTTGGAACCCGCATGGGTATAGGCTCACCCCGAGGGTATGCGAAATAGCATAGATAAAACCTGACATTCGACAATTTGAGTACCTCGCTTCGACTACTTCCTTCATCAGATTCAGTCTCTTTGGTGTTCCACGGATGGTTTTGAAGTCTTCTAGCAGAATCTTATGCATGCAAATTGATGGGCCGATACCCTTGACATAACCCCGATGGACGGTAGCGATTCCTTATGTAATAATATTTTGACAACGCTTATTCTCATCATCGCGAGTCGCGTTTAAGCCGATCACTTGTTTTTCTTTGGTAACTAAGTAGCATACTTTAAATGACTTGGCAACTCTTTCAAAACTAGCCCATGCCTGTGGTTTCTTGATGAATTTCCTCTTTTGATATTTTCCCCATTATCATTTGTTTTTGCTTGAGAAGCGACCACGGTTCTATAGAATGAAAAGCTGGCACGTATGGAAATTCGGAATAGACATCTTGAGTTATCTTGGGAATTCATCTCTTTTCATTGATAAAAGCCCGAGTGTTACAATCATTGTTAACATCGAGTTAGATATAGACAAAATCGGCTACATTACGCTTTCCTTGTCTGCAATACATATTTTGCATACTTTTGATCAAGTTAAAAGCAAGTTGCTTCTTCTCCAACCCTCAAGGTAAGAACTCCCTTTTGCATATCAATCAGGGCAGCTCCAGTAGCTAGGAATGGTCTTCCCAATAGCAGGGGTACTTGTGAATCTTCTTATGTCGGAATGATGAAATTATACTTTGGAAAACAAACTTCCCAGCGGTGACATTACATGTATTGAAACTCCTTAGTTTTACCATCGATCATGCGCCATTTTGAAGAGTATGATTGTAGAAGTAAAGCTCCCCCAAACTTAGTTTCTTAACTAGCGAAGAGGCATCAGATTGATACTAGCTCTGAGTCACGGAAGGCTTCCCGCGGGTCGATTCCTCGTAATCTGAGGTGTGAAACTCCACAGGTCCTTCGTCTTCTTGGTAGTTCTTTTCGATTCTTGCCTTTGCAGTAAGCGTGAGATTCACTATTCCTTCCTCTACTATTTTTTCTTTTTCTTGCTCGGTATGTCCTTGAAATTTTGCATAGAGTGGCATTTGAGTTACCACTTGATATTAAAAGGCATGCGTCTCCGGCGCCACGGAGTTTCAGAACCTTCTGGCTTGCTCCTCCATCCTTGATTCTGCCGGTCTTTGTGGAGTAGGATGCGAGGCTTGATCCTTGGATGTTCTTCCTCTCTACTCTTTCTTTTTCATTCTCCAGTTCCTCTTCCCTTTCTGGTCTTGCTACTTCTTTGTTGCTGTCATCTTTCTCTTTGTCTCTTGCTCCTTCCCGACTCTGGCACCTTTGACCATGCAGGTCTTTTGGATTCTTCCTTGTGTCACTTGGGAAGGCATCTTCTGCGGCTGCGGGGTTAGGGCGGTACCCTACTTGTGTCTCGGGTTCTTCAAGGAATCATTGGTGGTGTTACGAAAAAATTTGAAATTGGCGTAGCCGGTTGCTGACTCTGCGGGTTTTTGTTCATGGAAGTCGCTTGACTTCTTATTATCCCCGTGAGCTGCGGCATACGTTCTTCAAAAAGATTGCAGAAACTCCTCTAACCACGATATTCGTTTATGTGCTCATTTCCTTCTTCTTCTTCTTTGGAACCTTAATTGTTGGTAGTAACCACATGGAGGGTTATCTTACATGTAGGCCTTAGGAAGCCTCCACTTAATAAAAAATTCTCATAGTTTCCTTAGTCTTTGGGTGATAATGTCTTGCGAGGGTTATTGGGTTTAAAATGGTAGTTTCTTAGCTCACCCAGATAATTAACCTCTTGATCATAAATTGTTCTTGATTGCCCTCTCGGCATTTCCTTGATAACTCTCTTTCGATTGCTTTCTTATTTCATGACGGAGTGTGTGTCTTTCTTTCTTGCTTGTCTAACTTTGTGCATAATGGCATCGATTTGGCTTCCATAGGTACATCATCTTGCTTTCGGCTCCATGATCCACTTTCCTCTGTTGTTTCCTCTTGGCGCAGAAGCTTAGAAGGAGTTTTCATGTTACATTTGCCAGTCTTCAATCGGCTCTTTTGCCTCTTCCAACAACTTTTCGTTTGGTGCTCCCGCGATGAAGCATCGATGATCCCTTTTGATATATCATTGAGGCATGATATCGATATCCATCGAGTCTTCGGATCTATCCCATGCATTGGACATGCTTCTCGACCCAACCGTTTGGATCTTTCCCCGAAGCTACATAGGGCTTTCATCTTCCCCCTGTTTGGAACACAATGATTTCCCACTCCCTTCTTTTCATTGGTGAGGAAATTTGGGGAAAAGTCTACCTAAGTAGACTTCTACTAACTCCTCCAAAGTATCAACGAACCATATGGTAAAGATTCATACCATGCTTAATTGTATCTCTTAGAAGATGGGAATAGATGCGAGTTTTATGACTTACAGTCTCACCCCATTCGAAGCAAGCGTATTAGCCATCCACGAGGAATCTTCCCGGGGTGCTCGTTTGAATCTTCGGTGGGATGACGATGGCGAAATCTTCTTTGGACCATTGTAATTAGTCTTACAGCTTTAGTTCAAAATTATTAGCATCAAGCTACTTGATGCTCGATTGTTGAGTATTCTTCTACTGTATAATTGGTCTCAGAAGTCCCTCCATTGCTCCCGGTGATTGGGAGGCCTAGCCCTATTACATATGCACCTCGTCCACGATCCACGCCTTCCCGCTCACGCATGGTTGAGTTTTACGCCTTCTTTATCTTTCGAAGCACGAGTGTCTCTACAGTGTAATCGATTTGGAATCGGATCGATTGCATTTCTGTGCATTAAATTTTGTCTGAAATCAAAACACACTTACATTAATAGGATTTGTTTGGTCGACAAATGTACTGATATGGTTTTGTTAAAGGTTAGTGGCTAAAAATAACCCTTTGCTTGAAAAACTATTTTTGTTCTTTTTCTTGAAAATCTCAAATTAGTATTTCCTTCTTTCATTAATATTGATTTAATGATTATTTCGATCGACAGCGGCGCCGCAAAACTTGTTAGCAGGACGAAAGCATCTCTAGAGGTAAATCATTTTCAATATTGGTTTTGGCCCAGAATATCACCTATAGTGCCGCAGTCGGCCAGTAATAAATTGGATTTAAGTCGAGATATCGATCCTGAGAGATCTAAGAATTCTAGATCAACTACGACTACTCGAAGCTCCATACTATTTGGACTATACAATGACATTGTGTTCCGGCAAGTTGTAAATTATACAAGTATATAACAAGATGAACAATCGAATAAAAATGAATCTAAAGAATAATGAAATCTGAATAGTTAAGAAAATAAATGGAAATTGAGTAATTATCGTTTAGAGTACACATTAAGATCAATGCTATTGTGAAGTGTCAATTCCTAATGTTAACACATTAATTTTACTTGTGTATTTGATTTTAGAATTTGTCGAGGTGTTAGTAGTGCAATTTGGATCTCTCCCAGCACTCAGCGTTTCATTATCTAATTTTTGATCCTCTCGAATACAGAATGAGATAACTACTTTTTAATTAAGGTATTTTCTTTTGCAATACTTCATACCCATTTTATGGCTGTAAACCTTAGCTCCCAGTTATCGGTCGAGCAAGGATATCCTGACTTCGGGTTACTCTTCACCGAGAATTAGAATAGATCACCCTCTCCTTGATTAGATCTCGGCTAGCACGCGGGATTGGCTACAATTGGTGGAGATGAACTCTGCCTTGTTTAAAGCGATAACTCATTCCAACTCATTCTTGATTTCAAGTGAGAAGAGAGTTTATCAAGTAAACTTACAAGCTCATTAGATCTCACAGCCACGAGGTTAATATATTCAAAGAAATGTTCATAACTCCCAGGATTGTCATCTCTGTGTCACTCAAAGGACCTCCTTGAAATCAGAGCAATGAAACAATTCTTAACGGAATTATAAGAAAGCCCGATATTCGGTCGAAAAACATTAAACCCATACACGAAAATAAATTCATAAGCGAAATTAGCAATTTCTTTGGAAACAACTACGGGAAAGATAATTTAAGTGATAGCATTCACTTAATGGAAGAATTTGGGTTCCTCAGTGCGAATTACACCTCTGACATTCCTCGATCCTTAAGAGTCGCGCATTATGAAAAGGAGGGCAGATTCAATTTGTACGAACTTCAAACATTCAGGTAGTAATTTGAAAATAAATGAGTGCGCATTAAACCCCACGCTCGAAAGCGGTAACTTGATTCGAGAAAATAAAGCGAAACTAAGATGATAAATCTAATCTAATCTCTAACTATCAATCTTCAAGAAAAGAAAAGAAAAAAAAAAGAAAACTAAAAAAGAAAAAAATAAAAGAAAATGAGCATGACTACCCAGGACCTCTAGTCTGTTCGCCTTGAAGCTACCTTTATGAAATTTGGGTAAATTTGCGTATTTATAAGGTTTCTTGGTTGGGCCCTAATCCCAATGCGGTTTTGTGGATTTCCAAGTGGAGTTGTATATGTTAATGTCAGTCACGAGCTTCAGCTCCCTTGTCGCGACAACATCTATGTGTGACATCGATCTCAACGTTCCGACATACGCGCTTACCGTCTTACGCGACCTTCGGCGGAATTGTTCACGATGTCGTGACGCCGATCCCGCTAATCGTGACATCGCTTCATGCCCTTCGCGGGTTTCAATTGATCTCTCGATCCAGCGACGCCGATATCTTGTCGCGACCTCGCTCGTAATGTCTGCGGCCTTCAGCGTGCCCGGATGTGCGACGCCGATCTCTTGTCGCGGCGTGACATAGACTGCGGGTTTCAGCAGTGGCTCGCCAATGTCGCGACATCAATCTCTTGTCGCGACAACAGCTTATGTTCTTGTAACTTTCAACTGAGTCTTCTGATGTTGCGACAACAACCTATTGTTGTGACATCAACTGATCACTGCATGCTTCAATCTTGTCGCCACTTGTATCTTTCAACTGGTTGCTCTTGATGTTGTGACATCAATTCTTTGTCACGACAACATCTCATGTGTTTGCAGCCTTCAACTGGTCGCTCATGATGTCGCGACATCAATCTCTTGTCGCGACATCAGCTTATGGATCTGGAGTTTTCACTTGATAGTTCTTTACATTTGTGTGACATCAATCCCTTGTCAGCGACATCACTCTATGACTCCACGAGGTCTCAAGCATTTCTTTCGCATTGTCGCGACATCAATCTCTTATGTGACATCACCTTATGCTTTCTATGACTTTGAACTTGTCCTTCTTAATGTCGCGACATCAATCTCAACGTCAGCGACATCAACTATGTCATCTGTAGTTTTAAACTTGTGTTCTGATGTGTGACATCGACTTCTTGTGCGACATCACTTTTAAGAAAACGCAACCTTCAATGACGAGTCTCATGTCGCGACCTCTCTCTCCTATCGCGAAATCACTTTATGTCTCTGGAGGTTTCAAGCTAGTTTGCTTTTTGATGTAAAGCCTCATTCCTCTGTCTCGACAACTGACTCGATTCCTAACAGTTTCATCTTTTCACATATGTCACAGCGTCCAGGCGCTTTTCTTGTCGCGACCTCTGTCTCTTGTCGCGACATCAACCTTTGTCGCGACATCATGATGTTGTCGCGACATCATTTCTTAAGTTTCTGCTCAATCCTCAGCTGCCTATCTTGTGATCCATGTCGCGACCTGCATCAAATTTCCTTCCTTTTCCTGATGTCGCGACCTCATAACTGGACTGTGTAAACCCCAAAACTGCACATTAGTTAGCCAGTTGCTTTCATTTCTGCCCTGCTATTTTCTGCATTTCTACTCCACGATTCTTTAACATTTTCCACTGCATTTCTTGCTCTTTTATACTTCCTGCAATTAACAAATTTGGTGAGTTTCTTCGTATTTCTGCATCTTAATTATTCCTTTTTGCATTAAAATCAACAGAAAAATGGACTAAAAATATATGACTTTTAAACAATAAACTTACTGACAAATTAAGAGTTGAATGACAAAGGGAGTGTAACTGAAGCGAAATAGCGAAGTCCTTGCCCAGCGAAGTTGCAACCATTTGTGTCGAAGACCACAAGCGATGTAAAGCCACTCATTCAGGTTGCAACACGAAGAAGAAGCTGGCAGAAATCGGTCGCTGACTACTTTGGCTTGATTTGAATTACATACAGCGAGAAAAAGAGCAACATGGTGTGACATACCACCTTGGCGTGCGACACGGAATGGGGTTGGAAGGAGGAAATTGGTTGCAACTGAGAATTAAGGTTGCGACCAGTTTAAAAGAAAGTACTATCCAAAGTAGTCGCGACCAATTATTAAGGTCACAACTTAAGTTTAGAGCATGTGAAGACAGAATAGCCCAAACTAGTGCAACGAGGAAAAGAGTCACGACTGGGTTGAGGCGACGAAGCAGAGAAAAGTGGTGCCAACCTAAAGCAGTCGTGACGTGCGGTCTGACAAAAGAAAGAAGTCTAACTCGGAACTGGAGGTGACAACTAAGGAGGAAGTGCATGGCTTCTAGCGGGTTGTGATAGGGAATGCGAGAAGAGGGAAGAAGGCAATGAGGTGTGGCGTGAAACCGTTGTCACAACATCCTTTCTTGAAACAACCTGACCCGACAAGGTCGGCGACCACAAGCAGTGTAGAAACCATTAATCCATGTGACTGACAAGGAACCTAGTTTGCAGAGAAATGCTGCAAGGTCGCGGCGGAACAAAAAGGCGAACAAAATCAGTCGCGACACTAGCTTGGGGTGACCTAGGATAGCTCAAGTGGGCTTTCTTTTGGGGAATCCACAGGGCTTTGGGGTTCGGCTGATTTCTTTGGCAGTTGTCAGATGAATAGCTTTAGAATAGTAAAGTAGCTTCCGTCATCACTACCCAGAAAAAGGGGAACGGAGAGGAACTCAATTTATAGCTTAGAGTAGAATTTTATTTTTAATTTTAAATTTTTTTTTTTTATTTTAAGTTTGAATACCCAGCATTTGTGCGAAGCTTAGTGGAGCTGATTTTTTTTATTTATGTTATTTTCTTCTTAAGATTACTACCTCAAAATTTATGAAATCTAGACAAATTTGTGGAATTCATTCCTTCTCAGTTATTGCAATTACAGTGGTTGTCGTATTCGGTGCTCGTTTCTTTAATATGATGCGAGTAGTGGAACTGGCTTCTGCTTCGGATTTGGTTATTTACTTACGATCTTTCCTACAAAAAATATGGAGAACTTATTTGGGTTGGTTACTTATTTAGTGTCGTTTTTGAATCGATAAGTTCCCAATAGTAGTAGAATACCGAGTTGAAGGGAATGTATCTTCACTTTGATTTCCAGGGATGCCCTTTACGTGACCACGAGAGATGGAAATTCACGAGAGATTTGAGGCGTTATTTTAAATTGCATTAGACTACCATTGATGAACTGCTAAGCTCTGAGAGTTCATTTTGATAAATCCCCCATTTGCTCATAATTGAAGTTGGAGGGGAGTATTTAACAATATAAATAATCAGAGAGTTCACCTTGATCTAAAGGGAATTTCCTAATCCCGTGTTAGCTGAGATCTAATCAAGGAAAGACGAACCCAATAGATACGGAGGATGAGCACCCAATTAAGTGGTAGAAACTTTTTTATGATATGTGAGAAGGGAAGTAAAGATCTGCTCTCATCAAGAAATGGGTGTGAAGTATTGAGAAGAAAAATGCCGGATCTTGCAAAGAGAATTACAGAATACAATTATTGGTTTGATCTTGTCTTCGAGGAAACAAGGGTTTCTTTCCAGTGAATATGGAGAAAATCAATTCCAAAATTTAAAATCTTGGACAAATCCATATCCATACATAGAAACGAGCAATGTGCTTTAGTGTAGAATTGTTTCATTGTAATTCACCCAAATAGTTTTCGTTTCTCATAAGCCCGATTCGATCCAGTATTCCCATTATCATTTATTTTAGTCATTTATTTATTTTGTTTGTTTTATTTCAATAGTGAGTAGTCAGATCTCTATTTTTTTAGATAAAAGCTTTCACTATGTCTGTTCTTAGTCTAAATAGCATGGAATTTAGTAGTTGGGGTGGTTGATCTACGATTCTTGACAATCTACATTGGGAATGATACTGGACTTGTTGATTTTACTACTTATACATGGCCCTGTGCACTTGCAGTGTCAGACTAGACCCTTATTTTTAAATCATGAACATTAGGAATGAATTATTTTATCAAGCAAATTTATCCAAAGTGACATGAATGCAAGAGAAGTGTAAGGCTCTTGTAACTATGTGAATTTGAGGGGGTTTTAGTTTATATAGAAAGAGGCAAACAAGTTTTATGGTGCCGTTGCGAGGATGAAAGATTAAATGAATCAATATTCTAACAAAAGAGGGAAATGCTAATTTGGACATGTTATAAAATAAAAGAACAAAAAACAACTTTACAAGCAGTGGCTATACCAACCACTGATCTTTAACAAGCCATTTTGAAAATAATTTTTTAGTTCTACTAATCTTATTAATCTGAGTGTGTTTCAATTTCAAGAAATCTCGCACAATACCACGGGAAACGAGGATTCGGACATAATTGCCGATGAACATTTGATTAAAGGAAAGAACACTCAGGCTTAAGAAAGACAAAATGACATAGCCTGGCGAGATAGAGACATGACAAGTGGAAGGAGCGAGGATAGCGACCCGGAAGGCCTCATACTGACATAATGTGGAGGGTTGGGAGGCCTATCATTCGGGAAAATGATACGCAATCGAGCTGACCCTACTACGTGATCTGATAACGAAATAACTTTGAACTAAAGGCCCGGTTGATATGGTGCGCTGGCATCAATTCAGCCCACCCATGAGAACTAACAAACACTTATGTTAGATTTCTCGAGTTAGCCAAATCTGCTTGTTTGAATGGTGTGTTTAGAGGTGATAAGTGCATCTCTTCTACATTTGTACAAGAGATATAGTGACACATGGTATGTGGTCATTTATATGGTTCGAGTTGATGCTTGGGAAGAGCTAGTGGGAAAACATACTTAGGCGATTCTTTCCTGATCTCTCACCTGGAGAGAGAAGAGATAATAGTGTTCCATGAGGGAAGATGAGGCCTATATAGCTTGGGAGATATTGAGAGTTGTTGAAGAGGTGCCTATGCATGGGTGATTTAAAAACCGGATGGATATAGTGTATCGCATAAATGATGCATCCCTAAAGGCATCATGGAATGCTTAAATGTTGTGGGCACATTCAAAGAAAAGTGCTAAAGCTAGGGATCTAATAAAGGCTAGCCAAATTTTTAATATGAGCTCCATCAGTTTCAAGGGATATGATCGAGAAAAGGGTCATGGAGCTGATAAAATATGACCATGGAGCAAAGTTAGATGTCATCATGCACCGGGATGGACAAGCGAGGAAGAAAAATGCTGCTTCTTTCGTGAGATAGGAGCCGATTGGAAAACAATGAGGAGAGTGCTGAAATACCAAAAGAAGAGAGGGCGTTTATGAGGTTGAGGATAAGTACGCGTTGAACGAGAAATTGCCGACGACCAAATCCTAACGCCAACTTTCTGATCTGACATTGAGGAACCGCTGGCGAGGAATTTCCTCATGGTGGGAGGTGCGTACAGGCCCGAGGCGTAAGGCCGAAGTCTCGACAAGGATATCGACCCGCTGGGTTCGGTATCGAGGGTGAAGGCGGGGTAGCTATCGGGTTCATAGGAGGACTAAACCATTTGAAGAACAAATCTTTGCGCGAGTTCATGGGGGATAACAAGAGGAAGCATACACTTCCATGAGCAGTTATCCCGACTTAGAGCTTTCAAATCGATCTTTCAGTATTTCGGAGAATCTGAGTGCCTCGTTGGAAGAGACTTACGGACCTGAGAAGTAGAATGGATTTCAATACTAAATATGCTAAAATCGAGCTTGGGATACATTTCCTAGTGACACTCAAAAGAATCAAAGGATGCATGGCAATTTGTAGTTAAGAAGTGGAAAGGAAGTGGGCAACAATGGCCCGGAAAGAAAGAGGAAAGGAAAGGGCCCGTGCGGAGTGAGAAAATTTGGAAAGTAAAGAGAGGAAGAGCACGCTTTGAAGAGAATCCACAGAGCGAAGATGATCTGGTAGACGGCTGGAAGGAATTAGTGGCTGACCAGAAGGATGCATCTACTAGCTTATACACCTACGATTTGGTGAATTTCCTTTAAAGAATTGAAACAAAGGTGGAAACAGTTTCTAAATTCTTACATCTTGAAGATAGAGATCAATATCCCGTTTAGGAGGTAATGTTCCAAATGCCCTAACTCATGCAAATTGAAGGGAATCTTGAACAGAAAAGGAAAATAGGCTGAGGAAGGAATAGTGAACTTGGTGCTGCAGTAGTTATCCGACAAAGGTTCCAGCAAAAATGAAGGACCCGAGCAGTTTCACCATTCCTGCTCCCATAGAAATATAAATTCAAAGAAAGCCTTGTATGATTAAATTTACTGAAGTAACAAATTTGATACTCTTCGGTGGTGCGAAATTTGAGTTTGGGGAACGACAACAATCCCACGGTAAAATGGTGGCGGATCAATGGCCTGACGGAAGGTGTTCTTGAAGATGTGCTTGTCGAGGTGGAAAATTGCTCTTCCTTGTGGATTTTGTCATTATGAGATGGAGGAGACACGAGTTCCTTTACTACTGGAGGGCCCAACTCTTAGCAAGCTGGGCGGCCACTTGATAGATGCGAAGGTGAAGGCCCCGACACTAAGGGTGGGGAATGAAGCAGTGCACTTTAATCTTAATAAGAGTTTGGAACATCCTGATGTAGATGCAGAGAATTGTATGGCTGTAGAAAAAAATAGTCTTCTCGAGTGTTGAATTGAATTACATTTGTATTCTTGACATTCTATCAATGAGAATTAGATTGACTTTGATATCTTGAGTATTGATTGTGAAATATTGCCTTCCAGTATATATAACAAAGAAACAGTCTCGAGCATAAATGAAAGCAATTAAAGATGATGTATGCGGCCGGGGACCAGGAAAATACGACGAGGAAGCCAGGTACAAAAGGAGTTAATATTGGAAAGAATTATACATCATTTCACAGAAATACTTTCTTAGAACCGAAAAAGAAAACTTGATTATATATATCTGTGTTGCATTGGCGAATCTAAAGCAGTTGTTGGAAATTTTGATGAAATTACAAGGAAGCTATTGCTGGTCAATTGAGATTGAAGGGTAATGGGTGTCCATTTATGCAAAATATTCTTTGAATGATGATCATAAAGAAAACACATTAAATGAAAGAGGCCTAAACCTGTCAGTGAAAGGAGTTGTAGAAAATTCTGAATGATGATTTGAATACGGGTTTTATATATCTTATATAAGATAGTTCTTAGGTGAGCCCGATTACATGTGGTTCCGAAGAATGGTGGATTCAACATAATGATCGAAATGAAAAGAATGAACTGATTCCTCACGAGGAATTTGTGATAGGATGGAGGGTTGTGTATTGACTCTGGAAAACTAAATGCGCAACAAGAAAGGATCATTTTCCACTGCCTTTCATTGATCGGAATCTTTGGATGGTTGGTGGGACTTGCCCTCACTTTTTGTTTCTTGATGGACCTCTGGATATAACCAGAGTGCCATTGGGGATTAGGAAAACCACTTTTACATGCCCATTTGGTACTTTCTTTAGAAAGAATGCCATTTAGTTTGTGTAATGCCCTCTTGGTATATTCGAATGCATGATATACATATTTTCTGTTGGCAAAGAAGTTATGGGAATCTTCATGGATGATTTCTGATGTATGGATCTAGTTTTAAACGATTACTGCATAACTTGGGAACTGATACTTCAAAATTATGAGACAAGGTCTAGCTCTGAATTGAGAAAAATGCCATTTTATGGTTACAGAAAAAATTGTCCTAGAGCGTGGTTTCTGGCCAGTGAAGTGAGCAGCAATGAAGGGTTCAGTCCATAGGAAGTAAGTTTGCCGCTACGGTCGGGAATTAGAAGTTTCTTAGGACATGTTGGATTACGGAAGATTTATCAATTTCTCAAAATTGCTGAACCCCACTAATACAGTTCTTTGGAAAAAAGATACTAAGTTCGATTTTGATGGTCTTGCAGTGTTGAAGAAATCAAATCCGAGACTAGTTGAAACTCCGTCATGGCAAAACCATATTGGAACGAGAAGGGTGAAATCATGTGTGATGCGGTGATTTCTGATGTTTGTATTGAGACAGCTAAAAAAATTATTTAGACCACCTGCCTATACTAGCAAAACCTTCAATGAAGCTCGGGAAAATTTATACTAAAGGAAAAGGAGATGTTGGCAATAGTATTTGCATGTAGAAAATTTTAGACCATACATTTAAAGGATTATGTTATGCTGCATGATCGTGGCTGTTACGTATCTAATATGCGAAAAGCGAGGCGATTAAATCAGAGTGGGTATTATTATTACAGAATTTGATTTGAGAAATTAAGGCAAAAGAGGGTTGTGATAGTGCGATGGCTTTGATCCTTGTCAGAGTGGAAAGCACAACTGTACGAGAAGAAGAAATAGAAATAGCATAAAACTTTCCAGATGAGCAATTATTCCAGTTGTCACTTCAATCACCTTGGTATGCTGATATTGTGAACTTCTTTAACGTGAAATTATGCCACGAGTGTTTGCCGGCGGAAAAAACTTAGGGAGGCCCATGAAGGTACTACATTTTACAGGGATGACCACTCTTGTTTAAAGATGGTGATCTTATCATAAGAAGATGTGTGCAGAAGGTGGCAAGCAGATTTTGCAAGAGTGTCAGCTGTCATATGGAGGACATTTCGAGGAGATGAGCACAACTCACGAAATTCTCCGATTGGGTTTTGTTGATCTCTTATTTTTAAGGTATTTTGAATGGGTGAAGCTATGTGATCAATACCAAAGAATGGAAATATCTCGATGAGAAGGCATGAAATGCCCCTCTGAGTATCTGGTGGTGCAATTATTTGATGTGGGGAATGGATTTTATGGGGCCTTTTCTAAAACTGTTTGGAAATATGTACATACTCCTAATTTGTGGATTATGTATGAAATGAGTTAGAAACGCGTAAATACCCAAAAATGATGCTACTTTCTGATTGTGATTTTACAAAGAAATATTCTCAGCAGATTTGGGACACCTAGAACTATAATCAGCGATGGAGGAAGCCACTTTGCAAATAAGGTGTTTGAAAAACTCATGGGAAGATATGGTATCAAACACATTATGAGCTTGGCTTATCATCCTCAAACAAATGGGCAACTTGAAATTTCCAACAGAGAGATAAAGAAAATTCTTGAAAAGAAATTTGTAAGCTCCGGCACCTTAAGAGATTAGTCTGCGGGAAGCTTGATAATGCACTCTAGGCATACAGGACTGCTTTTAAAACTCTCATTGGAATGTCCCCATACAGGCTGGTATTTAGAAAACCTTGCCACCTACCTCTTGAGCTAGAATATAAGCTATGTGGGCCATCAAGAAGCTAAATTTTGATTTCAAGGTTGCTAAAGAAGAGAGGCTACTCCAGTTAAATGAATTGGAAGAGTTGAGGAACAAAGCCTATGATAGTGCCAGAATCTAAAAGGATAAAACAAAATGCATGATCAAAGAATTTTGGGGAGAGGGAATTCAAGAGAATGAGAAGATCAAGTCTGTTATTCAACTCCAGGACTAAGACTCTTTTGGAAAACTAAATAAAATGGAGTGGACCATATACGATGAGTATCAAACACACAATTTAGGCGGTGACCGCCGAACCGTGATGGTAGAGATTGAGGTTAATGGTCGGAAGTTAAGCACTACTGTAGGAGGAATACAATGGAAGAGTGACTCTTAGTTACGAGATAAGAAAAACTTTTGAAGAAACAAAAATACAACATCGTAGTCGACTAAAGGCCCAAAAATTGAAACGGCTTTGTGGGAAGGCAATCCCATCAGTTTGTTTTAAGTTTTTTGCTTTATGTTTTTATGTTTCATTCTAATAGCTTTGTGTAATTTTATTCATTATTGATTGAAGGTAAATAAATATATTTTTAGTTTTGCGGAATAGTAGAATGTGCAAAGGAGGAACATCTACAATCAAACTTCCAATTTGCAAAAGAGACAAAAAGGGGTAGTATACTCTTCTTGAACTTATTTAAATTTTGTCTCTAATATGGCCTAATTGAAAGTTTGGGAGAATTTTATTTTAGTTTTTGTGCTTAAACTTTGAATATGATGCATAGTGAATTGATTTGTTGAATATTTGAATGATGAAGATGAATTGAATTGTATCTGTTTTGATTGGATATGGTGAATTGAAATTGTTGTAGATTTGATTGTTCGAGGATACCTAAAAGGTACAAGTCGCAACAACAATTCCATAAGTGGCAACCAATAATCTTTGAATGTTGAAACAATAAAGAAGAAAGAAAGTTACAACATTGAAATTAAGGTCATATTTGGAAATAACTAAGGGAAAGAAAGAGCAAGTCATTGTATCAAGTTCTCTATCGTGACCACATTTCGGTCATGACAAAAATCTTTAGGTTCTGACTGGAAATTGTCGAAACTCAATAAAAGTAGGTTTTAAAACGCTTTGTATGAGATCCGAGGCATTAAAAATAGGATTCATTGAAAATCGATATTAAATTAAGTCAAATTTATTTAAGTCATATTATGATGTGACATTTAAATTAGCGTCAGATTTCAGTTTCAAGTCTGTCGCCAGTTCATCCCGACCTTTTAATTAAAAATTATCATTTAGAACCCTGAAATGGTGTGTGCGAGAACCCGAAGCAGAATGTAGTGAAAAGATCAGTTTGGATTTGTGGTTTCAAAGAATAATTCCACGAGAATTCATTAAATCTCAAGAAAAATGATCAAAAATTCCTTCAAAATTTTCCCGAACTTGTTAAAAATAAGCGGAACCTTCAGAATCCAGAAAATGCCATTCAATTCCATTCTGTTTGGAAATACATGAAATTAAAAACTTTGTCGTTTCCAAGAGGAAACGGAATCACTATAAAAGGATGGGAAGGCAAAAAGGGGAAGTAAACAAAGAAGATGAAGGAAAGGAAAATGGCTTGAAAGGAAGAGTTCAAGGTATAAATACAGAGCGTATGGAATGAATGGAGTTGGAAAACAAACCAATTCCATTCATGATTCCATAAAACGCTCGGTAATCAAGAGAATGGATGATGGGAAGGGAATCGGAAGAAGGGTTAATCAGAGCCCATGTCATGGAACTCCAGCGAGTTTAAGGAAGGCCACCGATTTGTGACTTGACCTTGTTAGCGCGACTTCCTTCGCCGAAGTGAGATCGAGACTTGGGGAGCGGATAAGCGAAGCTCGCTGACCTTGTGGGAGGATAGCATAGGGTTTTGCGATCAAAGAAATAGATTGTTTTGACATACATGTTAAAATCAGATCACTTTTTACCTTGAATTACATATTATATAAAGAAATTGGATTGTACAATATCTAGTATATTTTGATTTTTGAATAAAATTTACATTTGATTAACAAATTAATTGTTTTAGGTTCTGAATTGATATGCATTTATGTTGTGCATTTACTGTTAATGTGCAAGTAGTAACCTTGCCTGAAAAATGAACAAAAGCTCTGTTCTCTCCCAAGAACAAAGATACAGGAAAAATAAGAGCATGGTAATAAAATGGAACTAGAAGTTGCTGAATGTTTTAAATTCAGTTTAGATTTTAAACATTGGAAAAATGGATGTATAAGGAACAAAATAAATTGAACGAAACCAGTATAAAATAATAGTGAATAAGTACAAGTCTTGAAGAAATAATACCTTGGTCAACAAAACTCATGAATCTTTGAGAGATTAGACATCTTCTGAAATTCAGCGATTAAGAGTCCATGGTCCATAGAACTTGTTAGATTATTGAGTTGGTGATCTTAGGTAAAAACAGCCAACAAGTGAAGAGGTAATCCTTGGCAGTTTGAGCTTTTCCAAACCTACCCTCAATATATGCTTAAGCATACCCTCTAGTTACATAGTTTTGAACCCGAACAAGCCTTATTCTTGATAGCATCCTTTGATAACCTAGGATTCCACCCTTGTGTGTCTGCGGCAAGGCACAAATTATCCAGGTTTCGGTATAGAAAGGTCTTTGTAAAGGAAGAAACAAGTTTAGGAAAAATATTTTCAAAATATTTTGAAGGAGGAGAAGAAGTAAAGAAGCGAAGTGTAGAAAAGGGAATGAAGTTTTGTCTTGTGACATTTCCCTTGAACAATTAAGCTTGTAGGGGTGTTTAACATGTACTAATACTATTTGGTATGGGAGTTGTAGCCCAAGAAGTTCTCTAAGAGTGATAGAAACACTAAGAAGACAAAACATTGCTATTCTGACCTTAGAAAAAAAAACATAAGCAAAGAGTTATAGAACAAGGCGCTAAATAAAGTGCAAGTGGAAATCAAAATTCCATAAAAAGAATTCAAAAAGATGAATCAGGCCAAGATTGAGGAGAATCAACAAATACAAAGAAGAAAAATGGTGAAAGATGAAGGCAATAAGTACAAAGAAAAGGTGGAAACTGGGTAATTTGCAACTTAAATTTTCCCATTATCTACCCAATTACCTAAGCCTAACAATACAAGCCTGAAAGACCTTATTGATCCTTGAAAGATTAGATTTACCTAAATTAATTGGAGATCAATATGAAAAAAAAGCCTATGGGACTTTGGCCAACAGTCAAAACTCGGAGAAGATTAATAATTTCAACATGAAGATGAAAAGGATTGAAGACTGCACACACACCCTGAGAACAAGACTTGTTGAATAAACTATTTAAATTCATTATTTCAACAAGAAGTTGTGATAAAAGTAGAGACCATTTCTTTTTCTTGAATCGAAACTGAAAAATACAACAGAAGCGAAAATCCCAACAAAAACTAGAAGAGTTCAGCCTATAGCGAAATGAAATTCGCAGGCGAAGAGTTGGAGTCATAATGGAAGACATTTGTTGATTAATTCAGAGTTACAGCTGTCCGTGAGGTTAGCATGAGAAAGAAATAGAAGGCTTATTCAAATGGAAATTAAGTGACTTGAAGTTAGGCTTGCGACCAAAAAAAAAGCAACATGAGGTCGTGGCACCACTGCGTGTCGCGACAGGTGAGGCTCTCTTGGTCGCGGATCAATCACGAGAGACACGACGTGGATCTGTGATAAATGCAGGAGATCTCTACAAGAAAATAAATAGAAGGGCTCAGTTGAGAGCCGGGCGCAGCGGGAGGCGGAGTCTCAACGGGAAGATTGAAGTTGCAAGCGAATTAAGAGTTGGAATGAAAAAAAGGGAGGTGCTTTGAAGCTAGTGAATGAAGTCTTTTCAGCGGAAGTTGCGACCATTTATTAATCAAAAACCACAAGCGATGTCGCTACCACTCATTAGAATTAGCGACTTGAAGAAAAATTGAGCGAGGAAAGAAATCCGATTGCTGTTTACTTGACGAATTTGGACTACATGCAACCAGAAAAAGAGCAACATAAGGTCGCGACACCACCTTGACGTCGTGACCTGGAATAGAGGTTGGAAGGAGGAAATGGTTGCAACTGAGAATTAAGGTTACGACCAGTTTAAAAGAAAGTACTATCCAAAGCAGTCGCGACCAATTATTAAAGGTCGCAGCCAATTTAAAGCATGTAAGGCTGAGAAGAGCCCAAACTAGGTCGCAACCGGAGAAAAAAGAAGTCATGATACAAGGTTGAAGCTGGCGAAGCAGAGAAAAGTGGTGCCAACCTAAGGCGAAGTGCGACGTGCGGTCTGACAAGAAGTCTAGCTCTTATGAAGTGGTGACAACAGCTGGAGGAGTGCAACCTGCCAGTCATTGACTCAGAATGCCGAAGAAGGGGGAAGAGACAACGAGGTCGAGGCGTGGAAGGCCGTTGTCGCGACATGTCTTGAAACACTTGATGACAGGAGTCAGTGGTTCATTTGGTGGTGAGCTAAAATCAACAAGAGTTTATATACACCTGAGTTCCTGCTCTTTGCCAGTGATCGACTCTTTGCAGTATAATTAGTCTGAGAATTAGAACACGGGATGGGTTTTCATCCTAGAAATGATTTGCATAAGTGCACGAAGGTAAGGCTTTCTATTTGGACTTTTTGGATTTGTGTTTCAAAAACAGTGGGAATGGTTTGAAAACTGATAATTGTAAAAACGAAAGTTAAAGGTGAAAAAGTTAACTTTGAAGAATTAGGTCACTAACTTGGCAAGATTAGGGCAAACAAATTAATCTCGGGTTTTATCCTCGCGTTATGACATGCAACTTTATAGTCCATGGCAACCAGGATCTATATGTTTAACTAGCAAACCTCACCCTTGAAACAACTCCTGGCATTTGAGTCAATACGGGTAACATGCGATTATGCTGGCCCCTTCTTTATTTAAACACTATGTTTAATATCATCTGGAGAGCTTTGTAGACACATCATCAATGGACAGACCGACTCTTAAAACGATAAGTATACATACTATCTTTTTGAAACACTGGGATGTTGGCTGAATGATGTTTGTTGGTACTATGCCTTTAATTTTGAACCTGCTCGATGTATGTTTAGAGGCAAGCAAAGGCATGTCAGGTATCTGCATTACCTCTGTTTCGATCTTTTTGCGGTTCTAACAACAGATGCTGACTGGATAATAACATTCATCTTATCTGATATCTTTGGGATGGACTATTACTCTAGCTCGATACAGTTTCATCGAGGACAAACATTCATGCCTCTTGAAACTCAGCTTGTTCATATCTTTCAAGAAGGAACAACTGTGGCATCTCATACCCAGAGATTATATCTCAGAAAGTTTTGTAGCAGAGAAAATAAGAGAGAGAAGAGAAAGCAAAACCTAATTAGAAATATAAGACTTTATTTACAAAAATGAAAACTTACAAAAATCTTTCTCCCCAATTGACAGCAGGGTTGCAAAACAAGAGGGTTTTATATAAACCTCAATACATGAAAATGCAAAAACCTGTATCAATGGCTAAGTTAAAGGACAATAGAGTAATACACAAGTTTGGAGTCGGTTTGGCATTAATTACAAAACATGGCTAGGCATTCATTGCTGGTTGAAGGGCCCGCTGGTGGCGGAAATCAAAGAACTAAGCAGCAGAGAACTATTTGGGATGGCCCGTTTATTCCTTCACAGCGAAGAATTTAAGCTAAACTAAGCGAAATTCTTGTCAAATCGCGAAATGGAGTTATTTCGCAAGGAACGAGTCTATGTAAATTTAGGTGATCTGTAAATTTGGTGTTTTAGCTTAGGATGAAATTTTAGTAGATTGAAAATTCATGATGTGGCGAAAGTACCATGACAAGCGAAAATTCCAGCTTTGTTAATCTTCGCTCAATGCACTTGTATTTGCATCGATTTTCTTCACTTTGCCTTGGTTTCTCATTGATTCCTTTGAGTGGTTGATGGTGAGACTTAGATCGAAACTTCATGATTCAATCAATTTATGTGTTTGAGATGACTCAAAGGTAATACGAAAGCTAATAATAAAATACTCTCTAAATGGCATGGTATTTACTAGAACAACTTGAACGCTTCAATTGTTTATAAAATGACATGATTAATCTTGTAGCACTCAGGAAACCTATCTAATATAGGGTTGAAATTGCACTTTTTGGGCACTAATCACACCCCAACCGAAGCGTTGCTAGTCCCTTAGCAATGCAAAATAAAGGAGATGCATGTGGTGATTTTCAAAGGTTATGATTAAAGGTTTATGTACATATAAACAATACATGGCGAAAAAATTGAAGTGGAATTTTGATGGAGTATGAAAGAATCAAAATATACAAGAACATTTAAGTCAAAATTGGTTCCATGATTCTCAGCAATTTCCACCTAAGTCTAATGGTTCTTTTTGTAACGATTAAGCGATAAATTCTGAAAATTTTTCTCTCTGACCTAGCAGCGACATGGCCTTAAAATTGTTGAACAACCTAGATAGGAGTTAGTCACACTTTTCTTTCTTTTTGAACTATATTGTAGGATGCAATGCTTAAAGTCGACTTCACCAAAGTCAGTATAGCAAGGAGTCTGATGACTCAACCAATTAAGGTTTAGGGCATCAAGCGAAAGGATCTCGACATAACTCTAAAGGGGCTTCACCGGGATACGAATGACTTGAAAATTAAGCACCACAATTAGTTAGACTCTACCTATCACCCATGTAACAAACACTAAATGATGACTCCCCAGCAATTAAGGCACTTGGGGCATCAGGTTTCAAAGGCTTCGCCATACCCCTCGGGCCGTGCTCGGGTTTCAAGCGAGAAACTTCGACTTTATTTTCTTTTTCTTCTTTTCTTTTTCTTTTTCTTTTTCTTTTTCTTTTCTTTCTTTTGGAAGACAACATTGGTCTTCAAGTATGGAGTAACACAAACCTATCCTAGGTTGCCAACATGCTTAAGACGGCTATGCAAGCAAGACGAACAAATTCACGACTATTGAAATAATGCGGTCTGAGTGTGTGAATTAGCATAAGGGAGAAATTTCAAGTTGAGCATCTTTGGAGCTGTAAGTGAGTAAGATTATTCAAGCATGGAATTTGTTTCTAACATAGAGGTGACAAATAATGATTCAATTTCCAACATAAAGCAATTCAATTGTGAATTGAAACGATTCAAATTGTTAGATTGAAAATAAAACATTTATTTGGCAAGGCCTGAAACATGATATGTACAAAATTTGTATATATATAAAAATGCATTAGCTTTGATAACAGCCAAAATAGCTAATACATGAATATAAAGCTAAACACAAAAATATATACTTTCTATGGCTAATACATAAATCCTAATCAAGATCAGTAGGCAGTTGATAAAGCTGATAACTATACAAATCATAAAAGGGCTGGCTCACCTGCTCTTTGTGGCGTGGTGGTGGTAGAGCTTTAGCTGCTCTGCTGACAGCGAGAACAATCAAAAGAAGCGAGGCGGGCTGTGGTGGGGTCCTCTCTCTGACCAGGAACATGAGGAAGACCCCGGAATTGGGTCATAATGCATGTCGGCATGGAATGCTTGGGCTGACCTGCGCAGATCTGGGGCTGCACTGTGTAGCCGTAGTGACCCGATAGCATCCATCACGCATTATCTCTCTCGGTGACATGGTAGTACTCGGTGAATGGTGTCTTTGAATAGGATGGGCAGGAGTATCATTTGTAGGCTGTGCTGTGATGTAGTCGTGGGAGGGTGGAGGTGAGCGATGCGGAATGGGAGTCCTCTGTACTTACCTCGGGCTCGAGGCGGTATATCGTACACAGAATGTGGTGGTCCTCGACCTCTGACCGTGCACATATCCTGGTCATGGTCGTATGTGGAAAGAAGGCGCTAGTCATCACCAGCTCACTAACATGACCGGGGCATCGAGACCCTCATCTCAATCCTGGGCTCCCTCGGGAATCCTAGATGAGAAGATGCGAGAGGAGTCTCGGCAAGTAGTGGGATGCTCTCAGCTCAAGTGCGAGGTCAGCAGATGGACCTTCTCCTCGGCTTCTGTGAGAGAGGCCATCACCGGCTCGGAAGGGGCTGAGCCAAGAATCCGGTCCGGTAGCGCCTCGGGGATGGCTCCCCTCCTGCCCTTTGCCATGCTGCGGAGGGAGATAGGCTCGTCTGAGACGGGTGGTCAGTGACTCTGGGCGGGATTTGCCTCTGTAAGAATCTTGGACCGGCGGTGGTGTCCTGGCCGGTCATTGGGATATCCTCCTGTAAGGCGGGTGGGCGTAAATCTGCCATATCCCTCTGAATTGCCCAGCGGTATCTGCCTTGAGGCCCAAAGGCCTGGCGGGAAATGTCATATACTACGGATGCTCGAGTACAGGGTCATCGATCTGAGCTGAGCTCCCATGTGGATTATCTATCTGGATGTCATGGAGTGGTAGAGCTGCTTGACACTACTCTCGGATAATATCTGCCGGGGGGAGTCATGAAGGTAGGAGTGAATACACTCCTCGATCAACCTCATAGACTCCAGTATCTAGGGTGGCCTCAGCGCCGGGGACCGTCATAATGTGACTCCCCGATGAAACTCTGCGGTGGAGCGCATTCCAGAGGCGGGGACCCTACGAATGTGGCTGGAATCCTCGAGCGAGCGACAAGTGTGTTGATGAAGTCGCCTGTGGCCCGATCACGGCGGTAGCCAGGGAGGCCGAGAAGATGATATTTCGCACAGGCGATGTCGACCAGGCTGGAGGAAGGGCCCTCTGGCACACTCTCCCTCCCGGGGCACGGTGGGCGGGCCAGGGTCCCATCCGTGTCTGATGATGCCAGGATCCGGAGGCTCCTCCTTTGGCGGTGCGGCCTCGGGGCCCAGTGGCTTGATCTTTGGGCTGGGACGGAGGCTGGGGGCCCTCTCTATCGGCGTCTTGAATCTCACCGAGGGTAGAATGGGACCTTGAAGTGCGAGACCATCTTGTCTCGAAATAAAAATCTTGGAAAAAGGGCTCGCTCCAACAAGGCATCTCTGAGCCGAGAGGCTCTTTGGAGCTCTGAGCTTTTTCACGAAGCAAGCGAGCTAACGAGGGCTCAGCTGCTCCGCGTCGGCTCTGGCGGCAAATGCGGGCTAAGGATAAGGCCAGGATCTTGAGGCGGGGCACAGGAATGTTGAGCAGAGAACTGCAGGTATCACAGCGGTACCAGGCGCTCGGTTGGGGCAATGAACGGGCCAGGCTGTCTGCGCGCGTGGTGGAGATCACTGAGGCTCGGTCGGGCGTCAGGGCTGGCGGCGATGGTGGCGAGTGACCACGCGGCGGTGGATGGAAACAGGGAGGCTTAGCGAGAGGCTTTGCTAGGGGAGGAAATATTAGAGTGGCATTTTGGCAAACCTCTGTTTATATAGACATTCATGTGTGAAAGAGTCTCACCATGTTAATTTACATCATAAATTTGGCCATACTAACTCTGAAATCCAAAATTTTAAAGTATAAACATTACTATAAAAATTATTATTATAAAATTTAATATGTAAACTATAAATAAAATTTATGAAACAATACTATACTATATAAACAAAAGTACACAAATATTAAAAAATTACTAATTAAAAAGTTTGGTAAAATAATTGAACTTAACTAAAATTTTAACTAAACAAAAACATATGTTGCAGTGCGGTTTATTGAGCAGAACCAGTTCATTCTCGAAGTACTGAGGGCTGGGGAATAGTCCTCTCGACCCTATGATAATCCCGAGTTGAATCCATGGTGCCCAGGTGCTAATGTTGATTTATCTCTTGTGATGGCCAAATTGACATTGGTTTGTGAATTATTGACAACCCAAGACCAATATCTACATCATCTCCTTATTTGATTACTCCTTGCAATTCACACCCGGACCTTTATGTTTTCTGCGCAACGATCAATTGAAACAACTTCATCGAGGAAATTTGATTTTGATTTCTAACAAGTACATGTTGTTCCAAATGAAGTGGAAGATGTTTAACTCAAGGTCTATCTTCTGATAACAGAGTTATGACTCATTCGACAATTTATTATTGCATGGGCGCAGCGAGAAATGAATCTTCTAAGATGAGTTGTTTTTGATTGGGTTCATTTGCAATTGGCTCAGGTATCAAACATACAAGAATCTTTGGGTAGTAAATTTGTCTATTTCACAAGGACATCACTAAACTATCCCCTTAAGAGTTTTCACGATCCTATGGTAATGATAAATCTGATCTTGAAGTAGTTCAAGTTACCTAAACTAGATGCTTGTATAGAATCTGGCATTGAGTTTCATGGCTCTAAATCAGGGCAAGGACTTACATCTGTGAGTTACTAATATTGACTGGATGTGCGGGAGATCACGGATCCTTGTATTCTGACCAGAGATATTTGCTTTGGATTATAGCCTTGACTTGTTGTTAGAAATGCCCTTTCTCCATGCACAATCCGCTACTTGATTGTCACAAAATCTTTCAAAATTTTGCATAGCGAGGCACTTGTTTGATTATATCCAATAAAAGTAAATGTGTTAACCTTCACTTTCACTTGGACCTCTAAAATGCACAGCATTAGATGCCTTCTTCTTACCTCTAGTTGCTTGTGGAAATGGAAGTGGTATGCGGTATTAAATTGAATCTGCAAGAATATCTTGGAAATTTATATGATTCTTCTCTTGCATGGATTTTCCAGCAGTTTTGGCATGGTGATCAACCTCTTTTCACTTCTCGAGATGATATAGCCTTAACCTCATCCATTCGAATTGTTGGATATATTCCACTTCATGAATTCCTTGGGATTTGGAAGTGTTTGAGAGGAAACCTCCCTCTTTCTGTAGCGCACCTCAACACTTGTTGATCTTGGTGATTGAATGCGTGGGTTCTATCAAATTTTCTGAGGTTGGGATTGCTGTCAAGCCCATCTATTCTCTTATTCAGTGTACTTTCTACAGTATCAATTCTTTGTGCCAGTTGCACATTGATTCCTTTTTGTTCCTCAACAAAGTTGCCCACCACCTTACTCAAATTTAATATGGCTTGTTCTACTGGAGAAGAGGATGGTGGTTGTTGTGACTGTGAGGGGGAACCAAACTGAGGTTTGGCACCTGGGGGTACATAAGCAGGGGGGTTGGGTCTCCATGCAAGGTTAGGGTGATTCCTCCAATTGGAATTGTAGGTATTACCATATGGAGCATTGGATTGTTGTGGCTTGTATTGTCCTACAGTGTTTGCACATTCTGACATCAAATCCTTCACTGCAGGGGCCATAGGACATGGTTCTACTGGGTGCACAGGGGATTGGAAATTGGTGCAAGGATTGGACTGTGCAGGATTTTCAGTCACTGCATGCACCCTCTGGATGCTGCTTCAAGCCCTCCACTTTCCTTGCTAGGCTGAAATCCTAGCCTCTCATTTCTTCCGTGCTGCATACATCCCACCCTTAGGTCGACCGGTGGTTTTATCCTATCCATTTCTCTCTAGTATTAGGCTCATCCCAACCTCTAGAAGCTCAGCCACGTAATTTAAAAAATCCATGGCTTCATCAGGATGCTTACTTAGAAAGTCTCCCCCACACATAGTTTCCAAAAGTTGCCTCATGGCAGGAGACATACCACCATAGAAGTGGTTCACCAACATCCATGTATCAAACCCATGGTGTGGACATGCACTGATGGTTTCCATAAATCTTTCCCAACACTGGTAAAATCTCTCACCATCCTGAGCTGCAAAGGTATAAATTTGTCTCTTCAAATTATTGGTCTTATGAGCACTGAAGAACTTCTTCAGAATTTCGCCCTCGCAGCCTCGTACCCCAATTTCTAATGCCCTGTGCCCCAAATGAGTTGAGCCATATTTCGCCTCATTCTTGGGAGTCAATGGAAATGTCGTTAACTTCAAAGAAATCCATGTCCATCATACCTTCTTAAAGGTAGTGCAAAACCTCCTCAAAATCCCTAATATGAGTGTATGGATTTTCATTTTCCATACCATGATATGTGGGGAGTAGAGGTACCAATAAGGCCTCACCGCTTACATCTTCAAGCAGGAGGAATGATGTGATCGGCACTAACTCAGAGGGTGGATGTGATCCCTCATGGTTCTATAGGCATTTGAAGGGTTCCTGGTTGGCTCATTGTTCCTCGTATTGATCCATGGTATCGTGATGTACACCGACTTCACTAGCTAGGTCAAGTTGTGTACTTATCCTATGCAGTCTACCTGATGTGTCTCTATCCCACTGTTGCATAAAACCTGTTACAAAATTATAGAGACAACAAAAAGAACTAACAAAGCTGGAAAAAAGGTTAAGGTTAGCTAACAAAAATTAAAAACTAACTGAATGAAAACTGAACAAGGCGCGCACGCTAGTGTCAAAACCAGCGCTCTCGTAGAACCCGAAAGGGACAAAAAAGAGGTAAAGTTATGCCACCTTCCACTGCGGATGCTTGATCACAAGCACACTTTTCAACTCATCATTAGTAGTTTGGCACCATCCCTGGCAACGACGCCATTTGATTCGTGCCACAGTAGGCTGAGCTAAATCAACAAAATTTATTAATCTGGGTTCTTACACGCGTAGTCAAGCTAACAAGAAGATAGTGGTCTAGGTCAACACGGGGATGGGTTATCCAGAAATGATTTGGGTATAAGTGCAACGGTTGCAAGGCTTTCTATTCGGGATTCTTGGATTTGTGTTTCAAAACAAGTGGGAATGGTTTGAAAACTCGATGTAAAACCGAAAGTTAAAGGTGAAAAGTTAACTTGAAGAATTAGGTCACTAATCCCATGTTGCGGCAAAACAAGTGTCTCTGGTTTTATCCCCGCCTATGACATGCAACCTATAGTCCATGGCATAACCGATCTATGTTTAACTAGCAAACCTCACCCTTGAAAAACTCCTATTTGAGTCAATACAAAATATGCGCTTATGGCTCCTTTACTATTTAAACCCTAACATTTAATATCATCTCAGGCTCGTAAAGACCATCCATCGAACCACAAGGCATCTAGGCAATAAGTATGCACTGTGATCCTCAAGCATGGAGAGTATTGGCCAAATCAATAACATTAAATGCCATGCAACCCTAATGTGTCCCAACATATAAATATCATTTAGAGGTCAGAAGACCATCTAAAGAATCTACAAGATTCTCTCACTCGAATATGCACTCGGATCCCAAAGCATGGGAGAGTATTGGCCAAATTAATGACATTCAATGTTATGCAACCCTATTTTGAGAAGATAAGGGCCATAAATACAATACCTTTAGCTTTTAATACAAGAGGACAACATGCATATGCCCCACCACTAAGCTAGCTTTCTTCCTCTTCAAAGAAAGGAGGCTTAGCCAAGCATCTCTTGAGTTGTCATCCTCAAGAGGGGTGTTTGGCAGCCGAGAAAGTAAGAGAAAGAGGAGAGAGAAGAGAGAAAAGCAAAACCTAATTAGAAATATAAGACTTTATTTACAAAAATGAAAACTTACAAAAAAATCTTCTCTCCCCCAAATTGTTGCTTAGGGTTACAAAACAAGAGGGGTTTATATAGGCCACCTCAATACATGAAAAATACCAAAACCTATCAACTCGCTGCTAAAGGACAATTGAGTAATACACCAAGTTTGGAGTCGGTTTGGCATTAATTACAAAACATGACGAGGCATTAAATTTCGCTAGGCTGAAGAATTTCGCTAGGTAGCGAAATCACAAGGCCTAGCGAAAACAGGAAATTTCGCTAAGGATGGCCAATTTCGCTAGCTAGCGAAATTTCGCTAAGCTAGCGAAATTCTTGTGAGTAGCGAAATCAGTTATTTTCGCTAAGGAAATCAAAGGTTCAGCGATTCTTCAGTGTCTAGCTTAAATTTGGTAAGCCACTAGTTATGTAAATTCGCTTAAGGTTGCGAATTTTCAAGAATCTTAGCCAAAATTTTCGCAAAGCATAGCGAAAATTCCAGCTTTGTTAATCCTTCACTTCTTTTCATCCTGCCTTCAACTGCATCCAATTTTCTTCACTTTGCCTTGGTTTTCATTGATTCGGGTCAAGTTGATGGTCGAGACTTGAATTCCAACTTCATGATTCATCATTTGTATTGAGATTGAACTCCAAAAGTGTGCAAAAGCCTACAAAACAGCCAAAAATACTCTCTAAATGGCATAAGTGTTACTAAGACAACTTGAACACTTCAATTGGTATAAATGACATGATTAATGCGCAAAAAGCACTCAAAACCTATCTAATATAGGGTTCAAAATTGCACTTTTTGGGCACTAATCAGTCGCGACCACAAACGATGTCTCGACCATTAATCCAAGCAACTGACAAGGAACTTGGTCGCAAATGTATAACAAGGTCGCGAAATAACAAGAGCAAATATGGAAATCCGTGCTCGGACTAGCTTGAGGTCGCGACGAGGACCGTAAACCGGGCTTTCTGGGGAATCCCACTGAGCTTCGGGATCTCTACTTAATTTCTTTGACAAAAGATAAATAGACAACTTTAATAGTAAAGTAGCTTCAGCCTTCACTACCTTAAAAAGCGGGAATGAAGAGGAACCTTGTATAGCTTGTAAAGAGAATTTTATTTTTATTTTTATTTTTTATTTTTTATTTTCTCTCGATTTGAATTCGCGAACTGTGCGTAAATGAGTGGAGCCGATTTTTATTTATGTTATTTTCTTCTCTTAAGATTACTCGCTCTCGAAAATTTATGAAATCTAGACAAATTTCAAATTCATTTCTTCTCATGACAGAATTACAAAGGGTCAGAATGTGATCTGTCTATTTTTAATCGCAATGCGCAATTGGAACACAAATTACTGATCTGATTTACATTTAGTTGCAATCTTTCCTATAAAAATATGGAGAACTTATTCAATCTGATTTACTTATTTGCGTCGCTTAATCGATAAGTTCCTAACAAGAGTACCTAATACCCGCTGAGGGAAATCGTATCTTGCCTCGATTTCCGTAATGCCCTCGCGTGACACGTAGATGGAGATTCCCCGAGAGCCGAGAGCGTTTCTTTTCTGCATGCTAGACTACCATTGATGAACCGTCGAGCTCGAGAGTTCATTTTGATAAATCCCCATTTGCTCATAATCAAGTCGAGGGGAGTATTTAACAATATAAATAATCGTGAGTTCACCTTAATCTAAAGGAATTTAACCCCGCGGTTAGCCGAGATCTAACTGGCAGTGGACAACCAATAGATCTCGAGTGACGAGCTACCAATTAAGTGGTAGAAATTTTTTGAAAATCATGAGAAGGAAATGCAAAAGATCTGCACTCATCAAGAAATGGGTGCAATATTGAAAGAAAATGCCTGCATTCGGAAGAGAATCGGGAATACCGGTAGTCGGGTTTGATCTTGTCTTCTATAGCAAGGGTTTCCAACCAGTGAATATGGAGAAATTCAATTCCAAAATTTGGGAAATCTTGGACAAATCCATATCCATGCATAGAACAGAGCAATGTGCTTTAGTGTAGGAATTGACTGTTTCCTTGTAATTCACTGATAGTTTTCGTTTCTCACATGAAACTGATTCAGTCCAGTATTCCCATTATCATTTATTTTAGTCATTTATTTATTTTTTGTTTGTTTTATTTCAATAGTAGTGAGTAGTCTAAGATCTCTATTTTTTTTAGATAAAGCTTTCACTATGTGTTCTTAGTCCAAATAGCATGGAATTTTAGTAGTCGTAGTTGGATTCTGGATTCTCGATAATCTGTGGGAATGATAATTCGACTTACATTCGCATTTTACTACTATATGATCTGCACTTGCAAAGTGTCGACTGTGACTTTATTTTTAAATCATGAACATTAGGAATGAATTATTTTATCAAGCAAATTTATCCAAAGTGACATGGATGCAAGAGAAGTAAGGCTCTTTGTAACTACGGTGTGAATTTCCAGGGGTTTTAGTCCGTGGTGTAAAGAGTAAACAAATGCATGTGACGTAAGAAAAATTCCCAAGGGCACTGTTGAAGATTTCTTGGGGCAGGTTGATAAATTTTACTACCTAGTGGACTTTGTTGTCCTTCATACTGAGCCGGTTGCTGTGGGACCTAATTATAAATCCATCATCCTTGGGAGACCACTCTTGGCTACCTCAAATGCGATCATTAATTGTCGAAATGGAGTAATGCAGCTGACATTTGGGAACATGACATTAGAGCTAAAAATTTTCCATCTTAGTAGGAAGCACATGCCCCCAGTGGAAGAAGATCAAGAGAAAGTTTGTCAAATTGATACCGTTTTGGGTGAACAATATGAGTTGCAAATGCCTTTCCTGGAGGAATTGATGAGGAACCAAGAGAAGGTCGAAAAACTACGGTGATGTCAGAGAGTCATGTGCAGTACATGGGCCTCGGGGAAAAAAAAGAAGAAATCCTTCCTTTGTTGATTGGAGCAGATAATGACAGTGGAGACAATATAACCCCCAAAGCTTGACCTAAAACCCTTTCCTGCGGAGCTGAAATATGCATATTTGGGGGAGGATAACCACGCTTCAAAGGGTGATTTCACCGCCGATGCCCCGTGAGAAAATAGTTTTGGACACCCTCAAGAAGTGCAAGCAAGCCATCGGGTGGAGAATTTTTTATCTAAAAGGGATTAGTCCTTTGGTTTTCACTCATCACATATACATGGAGGAGGAAGCTGCTTCGTGAGGCAACCATAGAGGCGACTGAATCCACATATGAAACAAGTGGTGCGCAATGAATTCCTTAAGTTGTTGCGTCAATATTTATCCCATTTATGATAAATTCCTAGCGTAGTCAAACTCAGTAAAGGCTAAAGAAATCAAGGGTGACCACTGCACAGAATTAAAAAGGAGAGGATGTGCCCACCCACCTTACCACATATTGGAGGGTATGCATAGGCTATAGGAGGTTAAATGAAGTGACAAGAAAAGACCATTTCCCTTTACCCTTCATTGATCAACTTCTTGAGAGAATTTATAGGCACCCATTCTATTACTTCTTGGACGGTTATTCTGGATAATTTTAGATTGAGGTTGCTATAGAAGACCAGCAGAAGACCACCTTCACCTGTCCTTGTGGCACGTATGTTTACAGGAGGATGCCCTTTAGCCTTTGTAATGCTTCTGCTACTTTACAAAGGTGTATGCTCATCATTTTCAGTGATTTGGTGGAGCGCATTATGGAGGTATATATGGATTATATCACCTTATATGGTGATACTTTTGAGGAATGCTTTACCAACCTTGAAATTGTGCGTCATCGATGCATTGAAAATAACTTGGTGCTAAACTGGGAGAAATGCCATTTTATGGTAAATCGAGGGATTGTCCTGGGATTGAAGTGGACAAGGCCAAAGTAGAGCTGATTACTTAGTTACCACCTCCCACAGTGTAAAGGTTATCAGACAATTCCTTGGGCATGTAGGCTTCTATAGGAGGTTCATCAAGGATTTTTCAAAAATTTCCAAACCCTTATATGAGCTATTGGAGAAGGATGCTAAATTTGTGTGGAATGAATCCTACCAAAAGAGCTTTGTGGAGCTCAAATCTCATTTGACCACTGCACCTATAGTGAGGGCACCTAACTGGCAGCTCCCTTTTGAGATCATGTGTGATGCCAGTGATCTTGCTATTGGGGTAGTCCTTGGGCAAAGAGATGATGGAAAGCCTTAAGTGGTGTATTATGCGAGCAAAACTTTGAATAAAGCTTAGAGAAACTACACCACCATAGAGAAGTAACTACTCGCAATGGTCTATGCCTTAGACAAATTTCGAGCGTACTTGGTGGGGTCAGACATTGTCATCTTCACAGACCACTTCGCATTGAAGTACCTCCTAACCAAGCAAGATGCAAAGGCAAGGCTCATTAGATGGGTTCTCTTACTCTAGGAATTCAATCTACAGATCAAGGATAAGAAGGGGGTAGAGAATGTTTTGGAAGATCACCTCTCCAGATTAACCATAGCTCATAATACACATAGCCCTTCAATCCATGATGAGTTTCCTGAGGAGTCATTGTTGCAGGTAAAAAGCACTCCTTGGTATGCCCACATTGCTAATTATGTAGCAATTGGGGAGACTCTGACTGAATGGAAGGCACAAGACAAGAAATACTTCTTTGTGAAGATCCATTCTTATTATTGGGAGGAGCCATTTCTGTTCAAATATTGTGCAAACCAGATGATTAGTCCCCAAAAAGTGCTATTTTGAGCCCTATTTTATATAGGTTTTGAGTGCTTTTACAAGCACTAATCACGCCAATAATGCCAATTGAAGTGTTCAGCGCTCTCTTAGTATCAATTTATGCCGTTTTTAGAGGTTATTTTTGGTTGTTTTGCAAGTTTTGCATACCTCGAGTTCAATATCGAAATATAAAATAACCATGAAGATCGAATCCTACTTATCAGCCTTCAAACATCTCAAAATTCAAAGAAGGAATGAAGGCAAAGTGAGAAGAAATGATGCAAAGAGAGGGATGAAAAAGTGGGAAAGCAGCTGGAAGAATATGAAAATCCAGGAATTTCGTCAAGACATTTAAAATTTAGCCGGGATTGCGAATCCAAGAATCATAGCGAAATTTTCGTGAATCCTAGCTTAAATTGAGAAATTTCGCTAGGCTTCAAAATTTCGCTATGTCACTGTTCCTAGCGAAATTACACATTTTCGCTATCACCTAAAAATTTCCTTAAGTTAGTTTAAACTGCCAATGCCCAGAGAAATTCTCCGATTTCGCTTGAGTCTTTCTAATTTCGCTACTCCAGCGAAATTTTCGCTAAATTAGCTTAAATTTTCGCTACTCAGCGAAATTGTTCCGCCTAGAGAAATCTCCCGCATTGTCATCCTTTGTAATTAATGCAAACCGACCTCATTTTGGTGTATTACTTCCTTGTCCCTTATTTTAGCCAAAATGTTAGGCTTTCTTGTATTTTCATACATTGGGTGGTCTATATAAACCCCCTTAGTTTTTGTAACCCTAAGCAACTGGGGAGAGGCAATCTGGTGGCAAAAATTTTCACTTTATGTAAATTTCTCCGCAGCTTACTTGGTGGTTTGGCTTTCTCTTCTCTCTCTTCTTTTCCTTATTTTCTAGGCTGCCAAACACCCCTCTTGAGGATGACAACTCAAGAGATGCTTGGTTAAGCCCCTTTTCTTTGAAGAGGAAGATAGCTAGCTTGGTCGTGCGCTGTGTCGGTCTCATGTGTTAAATGCTACTGTGTACTGTATTTACGGCTCCCATCTTCAAACTAGGGTTGAATTTATCATTTAATGTCATTAATTCGGGCCAATACTTTACCATGCTTTTAGGATACAAAGGCATACTTATTGCTAGATGCAATCAGGGTTTTTTAGATGGTCTTACGAGCCAACGAAATGATGTTTAATGTTGTGTGGTTTCAAATCGGGGTGGCCAGATGCATGTTTCCCGTGTCGACTAAATAGAGGACTTAGGGTTAGGTTTGCTAGTTAAACAAAGATCCAGTTATGGCTTGGACTATAGGTTGCTTGTCATAATGCGAGGATAAAACCCGAGGACACTTGTTTGCCCTATGTTATCAAGTTAGTGACCTAAATTTTCAAAGTTACCTTTTCACACTTCACTTTTAGTTTTTACAGTTAATCAGTTTTCACACTACTCACACTGTTTTTGAAACAAATCCAAAAATCCAAATAAAAGCCTCACCATTTTCAACATTGATGCAAGTCATTCATAGGATGAAAACCCATCCCCGTGTTCGACCCTAGACCACTATACTGCAGTAGGAGGAACTTAGGATATAAATTTTGTTGATTCCGGATCACCCTACTGTGGCACGAATCAATGGCGCTGCTAAGCGGATGGTCTCCAAATCACGCTTGATGTTGAAGTGTACTTGTAATCCTCACGCAAGTGAAGGTGACCTTTAATCTTTTTTGTATTCCATTGCTATAATCGCAAGTGTTCATCACTTTGCAAGAATCGTAATCGCTTTTGCTTTTTTTTCATACGCCGCTTTTATTTTAGTTAACCCTAACCTTTTGCAAGTTGGTTTGTGCCGCTTGTCAGGTTCGGTAATGCTTTGTATGCAAGATCGGGACGTAGGAATAATGTAGATTAAGCAAAGGATCGGACACCCGCCAAGACATACTGGAAAATACGGATCCCCTAATTATAACAAGAGAAGCCGGGCCAGTAATCCCAATGAATCCAACAAATTTAGTAGATCGATGAGGGACCATATCTCACCTCCTAGAGTTAGTGCCTTCCCGCATCGCATTCTCCTCGGCCAAGATGTAGCAGTGAGGCCCTATCTGGTACCTCTACTCCCCACATATCATGGTATGGAAAATGAAAATACATACACTCACATAAGGGATTTTGAGGAAGTTTGCACTACCTTTAAGGAAGGTATGATTGACATGGATTTGCTTAAGCTGAAAGCATTTCCATTGACCCTAAAGGACAAGGTGATTAATGCCCAAAAAGTGCAATTTTGAACCCTATATTAGATAGGTTTTGAGTGCTTTTTGTACATTAATCATGTCATTTATACCAATTGAAGTGTTCTAGTCTTCTTAGTAACACTTATGCCATTTAGAGAGTATTTTCGCCAAGCTTATGCTACGCACTGGAGTTCAATGTCGAGATGAATGATGAATCATGAAGTTTGAACTCAAGTCTCAGCCATCAATCAGCCCAAGAATCAATGAGAAAACCAAGGCAAAATGAAGAAAATGTGATGCAGTTGAAGACAGGAGGCATTGCAGTGAAGGATCAACAAAGCTGGAATTTTCGCTGTTATGAAAATTTTCATAGATTGCGAAAAATTCTCAAGAACCTAGCTTGGGTAAATTATGAACTTTACGTGAAAAGACCAAATCACACTCCATCCTAATTCGCTAGCGACCTGGCCTCAAAAGAATAAAATCCTATTTCGCTACTCACAAGAATTCTCGCTACTAGCTAAAGCCTCGCTAGCTAGCGAAATTTTCCATCCTGAAATTTTCGTGTTTTCGCTTAGACTCATGATTTCATTAGTTAATAAATTCCTCACCCTAGCTTAAAATCGAGCGCTCTGGTCATGCTTTGTAATTAATGCCAAACCGCCCCAAACTTGGTATTACTTTAATTGTCCAATAAATCCTAGCCAATTTCTTAGGTTTTGGTATTTTCATACCTCGAGGAGGCCTATAAAGCCCCTCGTTTGTAACCCTGTGATGAACAAATGGTGAACAATCCGTGGAGAAGAGCTGTAAGTTTTTATTTTGTAACAAAGTCTTTTATTTTAAGTTTTGCTTTTTATTTCTTTCTTTTCTCTTCTTTCTTTCTCTTTCTCACTAAGCTAAACACCCCCTCTCGAGGATGACAACTCAAGAGATCTGCTAAGCCTCCCTTTCTTTGAAGAGGAAGGAAGCTAGCTTGGTGGTGGGGCATATGGCCGTTGTTCTTGTACTAAAAGCTACAGGTAGTGTATTTATACCTTGTATTTTCAAAACATGGTTGTATTAACAATGAATATCATTAATTTGGCTACAATACTTCCATGCTTTAGAATCCAGCGTATATTCGCTGAGAGAGTTACTGATTCTTGGGGATGGTCTTTACGAAATTTTTAAAATGATATTTATATGTCAGTTTCTCAAATTAGGGTTGTATAGGCATTTAATGTTATTGATTTGGCCAATACTTCCATGCTTTAGGACTATTGTTCTTAGATGGTCTTTACGAGCCTCCCCGAAATGATAATTCTTAATGTTGGTTTTAAAGTAAATGTTAACCGCATGCTACCTATATTGACTCAAATAGGAGATGTTTCATGGGTGAGGTTTGCTGCCAACATAGATCCCAAGTATGCCATGGACTATAGGTTGCATGTCATAACGCAGCGAGGATAAAACCCGATATACTTGTTTGCCCTAATCTCGCCAAGTTAGTGACCTAAATCTTCAAAGCTAACTTTTTCACCTTTTAATTTCGCTTTTTTTTTTGGCGCTCGCTTTCAACTTCATATTCCCACTGCTTGAAACACAATTCCAAAGAGTCCAAATAGAAAGCTCCTACCTTCATGCACCGATGCAAACCATTTTTAGGATGAAACTCATCCCCGTTGCTCGATCCTAGACCACTATATCAAGTAGTGAGTTTCGACTACTACAAAGAAGAGGAACTTAGGTGTATATAAATTCATGATTTTAAATTTCAGCCTACTCGTGGCATCGAATCAAATGGCGTCATGCCTGGATGGTGCCAAACTACTAATGGTGTTGAAGAGTACTTGTGATCAACATCACAAGTGAAGGTAACCTTAATCTTTTTGCAATTCAGCCAGGAATCGCGCTGGGCTTTACTCACAGCAATCGCACCGTTTCGCCAAGCCATTCGGCCGCGATATTTTTTAGTTAATTTTAATCTTTTTGCAGGTTGTTTGTTGCTCTTTGTTGTCTCTTTAATCGTGTAACAACTGTGTATGCAAATAAATGTGGATGTAGACACTTCCAGGTAGACTGACAGGATAGGTACACAACTCGAATCCGGGTTTAAGGAAGTAGTGGTACTGAATCGATACCATGGATCCCATACCCCGAGGAACGCCTGCAGCCAACCAGAACCCCATGAATCCAAATGCCTATAGAACCACGAGGATCACATCCACCTCCTGTGAAAGCAAGGCCCCATCCTCAGATCATCCCTCCGTCGGCGATGGCAAAGGAGGCACATTTGCACCTCTACTCCCCACATAATGCGTATGGAAACAAAACCATACACTCATATTAGGATTCGAGGAGGTTCGTACTACCTTCATGGAAGGTACGATGGACATGGATTCACTGGCCAAAGGCATTCCATTGACTCTAAAGGACAAGGCCAAGATATGGCTCAACTCATCGAGGCCTAACCATAAGAAATCAATGAGTCAAGCAGCCGAATTCTTGAAAAGTTCTTCGCTCACAAGACCAATAATTTGAAAAGCCAAATCACACTTTTGCAGCTCATGATGGTGAGATTTTACCAGTGTTGGGAAAGATTTATGGAAACCATTAGTGCATGTCCAATAATTCACGTGGTTTGACACGGATGTCAGAACCACTCTATGGTGGTATGTCTCGCCATGAGGCAACTCTTAGAAACCATGCTGTGGAGACTTTTTAAGCAAACATCCCGATGAAGCCATGGATTTCTTAAATTACGTATCGGGAAACTTCTAAGGGTCGTGATGAGCTTAACCCCAGAGAAACCTGGATAGGATGAAACCACCACAACCAAAGTGGGTGGATGTATGCACCGCCTCGAAGACATAGTAGAAACGAGAGCTAGGATTTCAACCTACCAGAAGGTAGGAGGAACTCAAGGCAAACAGCCTCCAAGAGGCATGCAAAGGATCGGTAACCCGCACGCCTAATCCCCGCACCACTTCTCCAATCCCCGGCACACCCAATGCAACGGGGTTCTATGGCCCCGCAGTTGAAGGATTTGATGTCGTAATGTGCAAACACCGTAGGACAATACAAGCCACAACAACTAGTCGCTCCATATGGTAATACCTTACACTCCACTGAGGAATCACCCTAATCTCGCATGGAGACCCAACCCCCTTGTTTACGTATTCTGTGTGCCAAACTCGCTTGGTTTCCTCACAACATACAACAACCACCATCCTCTCCAAGAGAGCAAGCCATATTGAATTCGAGTAAGGTGGGGCGGGCAACTTTGTCGAGGAACAAAAAGGAATTAATGCGCGAATCGGCAATAAAGGATTGATACTCAGAGAAAGTACATTGAATAAGAGAATAGATGGGCTTGAGAGAAATCTCAACTTAAAATTGATAACCTGGCCGTATTCAATCACTAAGATCAACAAGTTGCTAAGTACAAGAGAATGGAAGGTTTCATCACAAACAGTTCCAATCCTAAAGGAATTCATGAGGTAGATTATCCTAACAATTCAAAGAATGGATGAGGTTAGCCATAATCACCCTTAGAAGTGGAAAAGAGGTTGATCAGCCTATGCCAAAACCAATGAAGAACTTCCAAAGTGTGGTAGAAGAATTGCAACTCGAGCATATTCTCCTAGAGGAGGATTCAATGAAATACCGCATACCTCACCTCCATTTCCACAAGCACTTGGGGAGGTAAGTATTAGGCCATCTCAACAAGGTGCATTCGAGGTTTTAAGGCAAGTGAAGGTTAACATACTTTACTCGGACCTTAAACAAGTCCCCTCGCTATGCAAAATTTTGAAAGATCTTTGCACAATCAAGAAGTGGATTAGGCATTGAGAAGAAAGCATTTCTCACTGAACATGTCAGTGCCATAATTCAAAGCAAATATTCCACAAAGCCAAAGATCCCGATCTCCGCCACTCCTGGCCACAGGGAATTGTATTAAAAGTCCTGCTTGATTTTAGAGCTGCCAGAACCTAATGTCGTATTCAGACGCGCTTAGTCAGTGAACTTAAAAATTCTTACTAACATCACACTCTCATCGGGTCGCATAGATCGCTGAAAATCCCTAAGGGATAGTCGAGGATGTCTTAGTGAAGATAGACAAATTCTACTACCCAAGATTTTGTGGTACTTGACACTCGAACCACCAGTTAGTGAACCCAATCATGTACCAATCATCTTAGGAAGACCATTTCTGGCCACTGCCAATGCAATAATAAATTGCCGGAATGGAGTCATGCAATTAACTTTTGGTAACATGACCATGGAGTTGAATATCTTTCATTTGAACAACAAACATGAGTTGCTAGAAATTGAAAATCAAATTTCTGATGAGGTTGTTTCAATTGATCAGTGTGCAGGAAAACACAATACTCAGGAAATGCAAGGAGTGATCAACCATGGAGATGAAGAAGAATTGGTCTTGCCATCAACACCCACTGCAAACCAATTGCTCAATTCAACAGTCGTCACTGAGGAGCAGTTCAACAATTGGTCACCCAACACAATGGAATTAGCCCAGGCAACTGCAGGGGTTGAGGAGATTATCCTCCTTGACCCTCCTTGAGTAATTTTGCAAATTGAACTGTTTGGTGTTCTCAAAACCAAAGGTAGTTCAACAATTTTTGTTTTTTTATTTTAGTCAATTTCCATTTTTAGCTATTTTTAGTATGTCTCCTAATTTAGCAGCTTTCCATTTTTAGCAAGTTGGTAAGTATTTTATATTATCTTATATTAAATAATTAGATATATTCTATTTCCTAACTTTAATTTTAATTTTTACTTTTAATAATATATTAATTTTCATTTTAATCCTGAAAATTTGAATTGCAGCGGTGCATCGGGTGTGAGCTAAATTCGCTTAAAAATAATGACACCGTCGAATGACCCTTCCTACATTGCTACAAGCTTAGATAAACAGGAGGGGCTGGTTTAGAATGCCACTACATTCTCCCCTCCCACCAAGTGTCCCGAGCTCCCCGCGAAGCCTCAGTCCTGGCCCCGCCCCGCTGCCGCCGATCGTCTCCGCCGACCTCAAGCCTGGTCTGACCGCCGGAAGTTCGTGTCCGGCCAGACCGAGTCGCCAGCCCCCACACCCGGTGCTTTGACCGACCGCGGGAGTTTCTAGTATAGCCATCCTCGGTCAATGCAAAGACGCACCCGCCCGACCGAGCCTCTCGCTGAGCCTCCACCACGCGCACGTGCCCCTCGATTGCTCACGCCCCGTACCGGTTGCCATCGCCGTGTCCCCGGTTCGGGCCGTTGCGCTCCCGCTCGCATCCGGCCATTTCGAGCCTTGCTTGAAGTTAGTTCGTGGCCATTCCGCCTACGCCTGAGCCCTCGGTTCAGCCTCGCTTGCTTCAGTGGTGACCCGCAGCCTCCAGAGAGCCTGCCCGCACTACAAGGCAGCGCTTATTTTCAGTGAGTCGAGCCCTTTTCGAGTATTTTATTTCCGACATCGACATAGTGGTTCTGTGATCGGGGCGGGTCCCGTCTTCGACCGGGTGAGATTCAAAGACGCCCGAGAGAGGCGGGCCCATGCCGTGTCCCGCCTCCTGTACCATCACCGGTCCCAGGCAATCTCCGAGGAGCCCCTCGGGATTTAGGATTATATCGACTGACAGACCCCGGCCCCATCGTCGTAATTACCTGAGGAGAGCAGAGGGCCCGACCCTCCAAGCGGGCCCGCACATCTGGCCCAGGCCAGTCATCTTCCACCAGGCCCCACCATCTCCAGTTACTCCAGCTACAGAGGCGACTTCATCACCACACTGCCGCTAACTGGGTCAGAGGATCGGAGGCCACTATTGTAGGGAACCCCATTCCTCGGAATGCGACTCCACGCCAGAGAGTTTCATCAGGAGTCATTTTGCGATATCTCCGCATTGAGAGTCGACCCCGTACATCGGAGTTCAGATTGATCGAGGAGTATTCACTTCTACCCTTCATGACCGCGACGCGATTACCCAAGCGGTAAGAAGTATCGCCTATGACATCCAGTGGAGACACGGTCCACTGTAGATCCGGGCCAAGATAGATGACCACCCCGGTGTAACAAGCGCCCGATATTTCAAAGAAAGCATTGGGATTGTGCATACCGCCGCGCAATTCAGAGGGTTATAGAGCTTCGGCCCACCCGCCTCATTGGGTGGAGATGGGTCCGAGCACCGGCCGCAGACATCACCGGTCCAAGATTCTGGCGTATGCTCCGCCCCGCATGCCGCTGATCACCACTTCGCACGCACTGCTTGTTCCCTCTCGCAGCATTATGTGCGCAGGAGGGGGAGCCATCCTCGAGGCACTCACCGGATCTCGTGGGGATTTTGGTTCACCCTCCGAAATGCGATGGCCTCCCTTTGCATTTCGAGGAGTAAGGTCCATCGAAAGAACCGACCGAGCTGAGCATCCCACCATCGATGCCGAGACTCCTCCCGCTATGCTCCCGAGCGCATGGGATTCCGCAGGAGCCCGTGCTAGAGATGAGCTAGATGCCTTCATGTAGTGTCGTGCAGGACCAAGTTACACTATGCCCGCCTCATTCCACATACGACCACAGACCGGGAGCAGGTACCGGGTCGAGGCTGGTGGACTACCATACAGATGATATGCTCCGTCCCGAGCCCCGAGGTACAGGACTCCCATTCCGCACGTTCACCTCCATCTCCTCCACATACTACATCAAGAACAAGTACAGATACTCCCGGCCTTCCTATTCAAAGACATCACACCTGAGTACATCCATGCTAGCTCGAGAGAGATAGCCGGGTGTGGGATGGATGTCATCCGCCACCGCAGCCTACACGTGCCGCCCAGGATCAGGAGGTTGGGCCCTGCCATTCTATGCTAACTCGTATTATGACCCACCCGGGTCTTCCTCATGTTCCCGGGGTCACGAGAGGTCACCCACCGCGCCATCGATGTTCTCGCTGCAAACAGCTAGCTGTGCCCACCACCACCACCACCACAAAGAAGGAGGTGGTTGGGTTTCTTTTGATTTTTGTTTATTTACCAAACTTTATCAACTCGCCTCTACTACTGCTTTAGGATTTATGTACAGCCATAGTAGGCAAAGATAGTTTTGTGTTTACTTTGTATTCACATAGCCACTTGGCTATATCAAAAAGCTATTCAGCTTTATATATATACAGCCTTTTGTACATATCATGTTTTTGAGCCTCCACTAGGTTTAAATGTGTGTTTTTTTCAATTGAACAATTGAATTGCTACAATTGGACAATTGAATTGCTTCATGTTGGAAAATTGAATCACTATTTGTCACTTATATGCTAGGACAACTTCCATGCTTGAGACAACTTTTGGTCAGCTGAAGTTCCTGCATGCTCAACTTGAAATTTCTCCCTTATGCTAATTCACACATTGCACTCCAGATTGTTCCAATAGGCTGTGAAATTGTGTGCCTCTCTTTCTCGCCAGCCAGCCTTAGGTATGTTGGCTACCTAGATAAGGTTTTGAGTTACCTACATTTGAAGACCAATGTCAAGTTTCCAAAAGGAAAAGAAAATAAAAAAAGCGTAAAGAAAAGAAAAAGAAAAAGAAGAAAAGAAAATAAAGTCGTGAAATCTTGCTTTGAAACCCGAGCACGCCCGAGGGGTGTATGGCGAAGTTTTGAAACCCGATGCCCTAAGCCTTAATCGTCGGGAGTCATCAGATTTGTGTCTGCTACCGGGTGGATAGTGAAATTTAATGTGACTTGTGGGTGCTTAATTTTCTTGCAAGTCATTCTAGAGTCCCGGATGAAGCCTTTTTAGAGTTAGTGGTCAAGTGATCCTTTCGCTTGATGCCCAAACCTTTAGCGGTTGGGAGTCATCGGGTGGACCGCTACACCGACTCCCTGGATGAAGTCGAATTTTAAGCACGCATCCCCTCCAATATAGTTGAAAAGAAAAAGAAAGTGTAATCAGCCCTCTATCTAGGTTGTTCAATAACTTAAGGCCATGTCACTGCTAGGTTGGGGGGAGGTGGCAATTTTGCAGTTTATTGGCTTAATCTCAAGTTACAAAGAACCACTAGACTTAGGTGGAAAACTGCTGAGAATTATGGATCCAATATTGACCTAATTGTTCTCGTATGGTTTTGATTCTTTCATATCGGTTTATAACTTTGATTTCAATTTCTCAAGTTAAGGTAATGTTTATATATATATAAACCCTTTTGAATCATAACCTTTTGCAAATCACCACATGCATCTCCTTTTCTTTATTTTGTATCATAAGGGACTCAGCCAAACGTTAAGTTGGGGGTGTGATTAATGCCCAAAAAGTGCAATTTTGAATCCTATATTAGATAGGTTTGAGTGCTTTTTGTACATTAATCATGTCATTTATACCAATTGAAGTGTTCTAGTCTTCTTAGTAACACTTATGCCATTTAGAGAGTATTTTGGTCAGGGTGCTGGTAAAAGCTTTTGCGCACTTTTGGAGTTCAATGTCGAGACGAATGATGAATCATGAAGTTTGAACTCAAGTCTCACCCATCAATCAAATTCCTTAAGAATCCACGAGAAACCAAGGCAAATTCAAGAAACGGATGCAAATAAGACAGAGAGAGGCATTGCAAAGGAAGGATCAACAAAGCCGGGAATTCTGGGCGCAGGCTTCTCCATAAAATTTTTCGCTAGGATTCGCAAAATTCCCCGCAACCTTAGCGAAAAATTTCGCAACCTTAGCGAAAAACACCACCCCGCTAGGACCCATCCCAATTTCGCTAGCACCGGCCTAGCGAAAAATCAGATTAAGCATTCACAAGAATTCGCTTAGCTTAGCGAAATTCTCTCGCTAGCTAGCGAAATTTTCCATCCTTAGCTTAGTTTCATGCTTCGCTTAGACCTGGCTGATTTCGCTGGGCTAGCGAAATTCCTCGCTTAGCGAAATCGATGCCTCGTCATGCTTTGTAATTAATGCCAAACCGCCTCCAAACTTGGTGTATTACTTAATTGTCCAATAACTTAGCCAATTTCTTAGGTTTTTTGGTATTTTCATACCTTGAGGAGGCCTATATAAGCCCCTCTTGTTTTGTAACCTGTATGAACAATTGGTGAACAATCTGTGGAGAAGATATTTTTGTAAGTTTTTATTTTTGTAAATAAAGTCTTTTATTTTAAGTTTTGCTTTTATTTCTTTTCTTTCTTCTCTCTCTTCTTTCTTTCTCTTTCTCGGCTGCCAAACACCCCCTCGGGAGGATGACAACTCAAGAGATACCAAGGTTTCCTTTCTTTGTGAAGAGAAGGAAGCTAGCTTGGCGGTGGGGCATATGCATGTTGTTCTCTTTGTCTAAAAGCTGGTGTATTTATGGCCCTTGTATTTTAAAACATGGTTGGGCATAACAATGAATATCATTAATTTGGCTAATACTCTCCATGCTTTAGAATCCAGTATATTCAGTGAGAGAGTTACGCATTCTTTAGATGGTTCTTAGAGCCTTTAAAATGATATTTATATGTTAGGTTTCTCAAATTAGGTTGCATAGACAATGTTATTGATTTGGCCAGTCAATACTTCCATGCTTTAGGACTATTGTTCTTTAGATGGTCTTTACGAGCCTCTGAAATGATAATTTAATGTTAGGGTTTTAAAAAGGGGCCATAACCGTATGAGTACTTCTATATCGAATCAAATAGGAGATGTTTCAATACGGTGAGGTTTGCTAGTTAATATAGATCCTGCTATGCCATGGACTATAGGTTGCATGTCATAACGCGAGGATAAAACCCGAGGACACTTGTTTGCTCTTAACTTGCCAAGTTAGTGACCCAAATCTTCAAAGTTAACTTTTCACCTTTAATTTCAGTTTTTACGCTTTCGCTCAACTTCATTCTAATCGTTTTTGGAAACACACTCCAAAGAGTCCAAATAGAAAGCCTTACCTCATGCATCGATGTAAACCATTTTTAGGATGAAAACCCATCCCCGTGTTCGATCTCTAGACCACTTTATCATAAAGTAGCCTTTGACTACGGCAGTAGTAGGAACTTAGGTGTATATAAATTTTGTTGATTTTAGCTCAGCCTACTGTGGCACGAATCACAAGGCCAAGATTTGGCTTAACTCACTGAGGCCTAGAACCATAAGAAATTAATGAGTCGCAAGTATTTCTTCCAGCTCATGCACTTCAACAATTTGAAGAGATAAGCACTTACACTTTTGCAGCTCAAGATGGTGAAAGGTTTTACCAGTGCTGGGATAGATTCATGGAGACCATCAGTGCTTGTCCACATCATGGGTTTGATACATGGATGCTGGTAAACCACTTCTATGGTGGTATGTCTCCTGCCATGAAACAGTTATTGGAAACCATGTGTGGGGGAGATTTTCTTGAGGCATCCTGATGAAGCCATGATTGAATTATGACAGACTCTTGGTGGTCAGATGAGCCAAACCCTAAAGATATGGAAAATGAGACCTTAGCCAACCCTAGGGGTGGGATGTACAATCGATGTAGTGAAATGGAAATGAAAAAGCTAGATTTCAACCTTAGCTAGGAAAGGAGGAGCTGGGCGAAAGGCTCCATGAAGTGCATGCAAAGGATCGAAAACATCGCACGTGCCAACCCATAGGTAATCCAGGAGAACATGATACGAGTGCTCCATCAATGAAGGATTTGATGACAGAGCAAGCAAATGTTGTAGGTCAATACAAGCCACCACAACCTAATACCCAATATGGCAATACCTACAATTCCAATTGGAGGAATCACCCTAACCTCTCCTGGAAACCCAATCCCCCTGCCTATGTACCCCCAGGTGCCAAACAACAATTTGGTTCCACCTTTCAACCACAACAACCACTATCCTCTTCTCCTGTAGAACAAGCCATCCTAAATTTGAGTAAGGTGGTGGGTAACTTTGTGGAAGAACAAAAGGGGATCAATATGCAACTGGCACAAAGGATTGAAACTGTAGAGAGCACACTGAACAAGAGAATAGACGGGCTTGAGAGCACCCAAATAAAGAATTGACAACCCATGCAACTCAATCACAAAGATCAACAATATTCTCAGGTGCCATGAGAGAGGGAAGGTTTCTTCCCAAACATTGCCAAATCCAAAGGAGTCCATGAGGTAGGTTCATCTAGCAATTCAGGAATGGATGAGGTAAAGGCTATAATCACCCTTAGGAGTGGAAAAGAGGTTGATCAACCAATGCCAAAACCTGTTAAGGAAACCAGGAAAGGAGAAGAAATGGGGCCAGAGCATATTCTCCTGAAGGAGGACTCAATGAAATACAGCATGCCACCTCCATTTCCCCAAGCACTTAGAGGCAAGAAAAAGGCATCCCAGCAAGCAGGCATCCTAGAAGTCCTAAGGCAGGTAAAAGTCAATATACCTCTTCGAGACATAATCAAACAAGTCCCCGCTCTATGCAAAATTCTTTGAAAGATTTTGCACAATAAAGAAGGGATTAGGCATCGAGAAGAAGGCATTTCTAACTCGAACAAGTCGGGTTATAATCCAAAGCAAGAACCCCTGCCAAATACAAGGGATCCGTGATCTCCCATACAATTTCTGCTAATATTGGTGGGAATCTCACAGACAAGTCATTGCTTGATTTGGGGGAGTTTTAAAGCAGAAACCCACCGGGCCGTATTCCTCGCGCTAGGCTCGGTGAACTTAAACCGACCAACATCACACTTCTCATTGGCCGATAAGACGTTGAAAATCCCTAAGGGGATAGTCGAGATGTCTTAGTGAAAGATGTAATAAATTCTACTACCCAGTAGATTTTGTCGTACTTGACACAGAGCCAATAGAGAATGAACCCAACCATGTGCCAATTATCCTAGGAAGACCATTTCTAGCCACTGCCAATGAAATCATCAATTGCCGGAATGGAGTCATGCAACTTACATTTGGTAACATGACATTGGAGTTGAACATATTTCACTTGAACAATAAGCACAAATTAATGGAAACTGAAAATCAAGTGACTAATGATGTGTGCTCAGCTGTGTCGTGATGCGTGGGAAGTCGAATGACCAAGAACTACAGGATATAGCCAACCCAGGTGAAGCAGGAGTTGTGGTACTGCCATCAGAAGCCACTGTAGGGAAATTACTCAATTCAGAATCCATCAGTGAGAAACCGAACAACAATGGGAAATCCAACACCAAGGATTCGGGCCGCATCACCGTCTGCTTGAGGAGATCATCCTCCTTGGACCCCTCGAAAGGTTTATAAAATTGAGCTGATTTGGTGTTCTCACAAACCAAATTGCAAATTTCAATAATTTTTGCTTTTGCTTAATGTAGTCAATTTTAATACTTTCTGATTTTAGAAAGTTTTCTAACTTAGCAAAGCTGCTTTTAGTAACTTTGTAATTATAATATAGTATCTTATATTAATTTTTTTTAATTACAGTATCATATAATAATTTTTATTATAATAATAATTTTTTTTTATTTTATTTCTTATATTATTAATAATTAAGCTAAAAATTTTGAAATGCAGATGATGATGCAGGCCAAGCCCAAATTCGCTATAATAGCGAAAAATGGTGGAAGTGGACTCTTCTGGCCACTCCTCACAGCCTATAAAAGAGGAGGGGGGCTTGCCATTTGGTCACTTCATATTCTCCCTCCCATAGCGAAGCCCTGAGTCACCCGAGCCTCCACTGCCATTCGCACCAGCCGCACGCGCACCACGACCGAGCCCTTGGTCACTGCCGCCGTTGCTTCCACAGAGCCGCCATCAAGGCCACATCGGCGCTCAGCAGCCCATGCCCTGGGTTCCGCCTTGTCTTTGCCCCGCCATGCCCGCCGCCCACGACCGAGCCCGCCCCGAGCCCCGCGCGGCACGAGCCCCGGGTTTCAGCCGTCGGGCCGCCCCCGCGTACCCCAAGCCGCCGCCACTAGCCATTACAGCCTGTGCCTCGTATCAGCACCGCACACGGGCTCCCGAGCCACACTAGTAGTGTCGCCGCCTCTTCTGCGCACTCATTCAATGCCCCGGCCCGCCCACGAGTCCCAAATCGTGCCCTCGCAAGACTGCTTTCATTTTCATCACGAGCTTTATTCCAGCTTTCTTCGCCCATACCATGGTTCATACCAGGTGGGTCCCGCCTTCGCCGGTCGACGAAGACCCCCGAGCGAGAGGAGCAGTCCCGGGGCCTAGCCTGGGCCCCGCCCCAAGATTGCCCCGGGCCCCCGAGGAGCCTCGTGGATTCGCACGATATCAGACTCTGACGGGACCCCGGCCCTCCAAGCCACCGTACCACAGCAGCTGGGGAGGGCGGCCCAAGCGTCTTCCGCACATCGTGCCCGGTGATCATCCTCATCTAGGCCTCAACACATCGCACACATCGCTACCGAGACGACATCTTCACCTCGGGCCGCCCGTCCAGGATTAGGAGGTCAAGCACCGCCTGGGCACCCCATTCCGGGAATGTCGCACTACACCTCGAGGGACTTCATCGAGTCTTTACTACGATGTCCCTGCAAGATTGGCTCGCTGATCCCGCATTCGTGGATTCCCATGAGGTTGATCGAGGACTATCCCTACTAGCCTTCATGACCCCGATACAAAGATATTATCCCAGCTAAGGTCGTAGCTCTACCCATCTCGATGACATCCTGGGAGCGCATGGTCCACCGAGCTTCAGCTCTCTACATGATGATCACTCAGCACTTAGAGCAAGGTATATTTCACAGCCTTTAGCCCGCATACCGCCGCCTAATTCAGAGGGTTACCGAAGCCGGGGCTCCACCCACCCGGCCGGAGATGGTTCGCATACTCAGCCCGAGACATCACAATGGCTGCTCTTTAGGAGGTAACCCCTCATGTCGATTGATCACCCATTGAGGACTAGCCTATTTCCGCTACAAAGACTACGTACGGGAGGGGGCCATCCTAGAGGTTTCCACATCTCTGAGGATACCGGTTTAGTCCTCCAGCTACGATGACTCCTTAATGCATTTCAAGAAAAGGTCCACCTAAGGGCCCGGTTCGAGCAGAGTCTACCACCGCGATGCCGAGACCAGCTATGCCGTGTCCTGAGCACTTAGGTTCTTCTGAGGAGCCTCTGGGACAGAGAGGAGGATCCAATGCCCTCTCACTCGGGCCTACTGGGAGCGAGTTATGACCATGCCCGTATCTTTTCTCCTCCAAGAACAGACCAGAGGAGGTTCCGGGCTCCAAAGGCGTAACACCCACGTAGATGTGATAGGGCCATGCCCCGAGCCCGAGGTAGAGCGGAGTCCAGTTCCGCATATGTCCTCTCCATCTCCTCATCCACATGCTACGTCCACAGCTGCAGCCGATACTCCTGGCCCATCATATACATCACATCATTCGCCGGAGTACGTTCATGCCAACTGAGAGAGATAAATTTGCGGTGACGGATGCTATTTCCGTTTCTTGGGCCAGCCTACTCAAAGACAAGATCGAGGTCGGGCTCGTTGTCACTCCATGTCAGCAGCTAGGACATGACTCACCCGGGTCTTCCTTCGCGGTTCCAGTCGGTAGAGCCCACCATACAGTTAAGAACATTCGATGTGTCACGCGTTACAGCTACTGTATTCCACCACCACCACGCAGCCGAGGTGGTTAGGTTTCTTTTTATGTTTTTGCATAGTTACTGCCTTTATCAATCGCCTACCGATTTTGATTAGATTTATGTGTTAGCCATGTGAGGCGTTGATACTTTGTATGTTTAGCTTTGTATTCATGTACTAGCCATTTCGCTATATCAAAAGTTATTCAAGATATATATACGTACTTTTCAGATATCATGTTTTGTGCCTCTCTACCATAAAAATCGTTGCTCACTGACAATTGAATCGCTTCCAATTGAACAATTGAATCGCTTTTAATTTGACAATTGAATCGGGCTTTTGTTGGAAAATTGAATCATTGTAAAGTTACCTTATGTTAGAGTAAATTCCATGTTTGAAATAATTTCGTCAATAGTTCCAAAGAAGCTCACCAACTTGAACATTCTTGGGTTAATTCACACACTGCACACCAGATTGTTTCAATAGATTGTGAATTTGTATACCTTTCACTTTGCATAGCTGGCCTTAGGCATGTTGGCAACCCGTGATAGGTTATTGTTACCCATTTGAAGACCAATGTAGTCTTCCAAAAAGGAAAAGAAAAGAAAAGCAAAAAAAAAAAAAAAAAAAAAAAAAAAAAAAAAAAAAAAAGAAAAGAAAAGAAGAAAAAGAAAATAAAGTCGTGACACTTTGCCTTGAAACCCTAACACCTGGCCCGAGGGGTGGCGTAGAAAGCCTTTAAAGCCCGATGCCCTAAGCCTTAATTAGTCGAGTCATCGACTTAGTGTTCGCTATAATGGGTGGATAGTAGAGTTTAAATCTAATTGTCGAGCTCGACTTCGAAATCATTCTGAGTCCCGGTGCCTGTAGAGTTTGTGGTCAAGTGATCCTTTCGCTTCGATGCCCCGGGAACCGCACTGTCTGGTTACCTGTGGACTCCCCGCCATACCTGACTCGTGAAGTCGGATTTTAAGTATCGGGTAATCTCACAATGTAGTTGAATAAAGAAATGAGAGTGTAGCTATCCCTATCTAGGTTGTTCAATGCCCTAAGGCCATGTCAAGTAGGTCGGGGGAGGGGACGATTTTCCAATTTATTGGCCTGGGATCTGGTTATATAATTAGAATCATTGACTTTGGTGGAAATTCAAGTCGAGAATCATAACCAATGTTGACCTAAAATTGTTCTTATATGGTTTTGGCTCTTTCTATGCCTGGGCTACACTCGTGTCAATTTTCGCTTTAAAGGTAATGTTTATATTTGTATACACCTTTTGAATCATGTTTTTGAAAATCACGGTGATGCATGCCTTTATTATTTTGCACATATGGGACTAGCAACGCCGTTGGGGGTGTGGATTAGTCCCCAAAAAGTGCTATTTGAGCCCTATTTTATATAGGTTTTTGGAGTGCTTTCAAGGTGACTAATCATGTCAATAATGCCAATTGAAGTGTTCAAAATTTTAGTACTTACGCCATTTAGAGTATTGCTTTGGCCATTAAGGCTGTGATACCTCGAGAGTTCAATATCAAAATATGTGCCGAACCATGAAGATCGAATCTCATTTATCACCCTTCAAACATCTCAAAATTCAAAGAATGAATGAAGGCAACGTGAGAAGAAATGATGAGGATGTGCAAAGAAGAAGAATATGCAAACTCAGTGGAATTTTCATAAGATTGAAAATTTCATTGGATTGCGAAAATTTCAAGAATCATACGGTACTCGCAATCCCAGTTAAATTGAGAGCTCTCGCTTAGCTCAAAATTCAATATGCACTGCTCCTAGCTTAAATTCACACATTTTCAAGAGTCACCTAAAAATTTCACTAAGCTAGAGAAATTGCCAGTGCCTAGCGAATTCTCCGATTACTTCGTACTACGCTTACCTAGCTAAATTCTTAGCTTAGCGTAAAATTTTTCGCTTACTCTAATAAATCGTTTCTAGCGAAATCTCCCGTATCATTATCCTTTGTAATTAATGCAAACCGACCTCATTTTGGTGTATTACTTCCTTGTCCCTTATTTTAGCCAAAATGTTAGGCTTTCTTGTATTTTCATACATTGGGTGGTCTATATAAACCCCCTTAGTTTTTGTAACCCTATAACCTGGGAGAGTAATCTGCGGGCAAAATTTTCTACTTTATGTAAATATCTCCGCAACTTTCATTTAGTGGCTCTAGTTTTTCTCTTTCCTTCTTTCCTTATTTTTCTAGCCGCCAAACACCCTCTCGAGGATTTAATAACTCAAGAGACGCTTGGCCAAGCCCCTTTCTTTGAAGATAAGGTAGCTACTTTGGTCAGGGGCAACTACAGGTTGTCCCCATGTTAAATGCCACAGCAGTAATTGTATTTATGGCCCCATCTTCCTCAAACTAGTATCAATATCATTTAACGCCATTAATTTACTAATACTTACCATGCTTAGTGATACAAGGCATACTTATTGCTGGGATGACCGTGGTTTTGGGGACGGTCTTTACGAGTCACCGAAATGATGTCAATGTCGTGGCTTTAAACCGGGTGGGTCAGAGATGCATGCCGTCTGTGTCAATTCAAATAGGAGTGATTCTAGGTTAGGGCTTGCTAGTTAAACAAAGATCCTAAGTATACTGACTATAGGTTGCTTGTCATAATGCGAGGATAAACCCGAGGACAATTCTCCTGTTTGCCCTATGTTATCAAGTTAGTGACCTAAATCTTCAAAGTTACCTTTCACACTTCACTTTTAGTTTTTACAGCTTAATCGGGCTAAACTACTCAATCAAGCTTTTTGAAACAAATCCAAAAAATCCAAATAAAAGCTCCCATTATTTCAACACTAATGCAAGCTGGTCCATAGGATGAAAACCTATCCCGTGTTCGAATCTCTGGGGACCACTATATCGCAAAGAGCTCGACTACGCAGGGGATGTAACTTGTGATATAATTTTGTTGATTCCTGATCACCCTATCGTGGGCAATCTAATCAAACCAGATCATTAGGAGATGTGTGCTTGAAGAGGAACAACAGGGGATTCTAAGCCACTACCATGAAAATGCCTGTGGTGGCCATTTCGCTTCATAGAAGACCGCCATGAAAGTGGTCCAATTAGGGTTCTACTAGCCTTCCCTCTTTAAGGATGCTCATAACGTGTGCCGAGGTTACGACAGATGCCAAAGACTTGGGAAGCTTTCTCGCCATCACATGATGCCCTTGAACCCGATCCTAGTAGTGGACTTATTTGATGTGTGGGGCATTGATTTCATGCGACCTTTCCCTATGTCTTTTGGATTCTCGTACATCTCAAAGGGGGTCGACCACGATCCAAATGGGTCGGTGTGTGCGACTCGTATAGCTTATCACAGGGTGGTACTGAAGTTCTTGAAAGAAAACATATTTTCCAGATTTGGGGTACCTAAGGCCATAATTAGTGATGGGGGTTCACATTTTTGCAACAAAGCCTTCGAAACCCTCCTAGCTAAGTATGGAGTGAAACACAAAGGAGCCACCCCTTACCATCCTAAAAATTTTGGATAGGTGGAGCTTGACAACGTAGAAATCAAAACCATTCTGATGAAAGTGGTGAACTCCAACAGGAAGGATTGGTCCCTCAAACTGGGCTGACTCCTCAGGCCTACAGATACCCTTTAAGACAATTTCGCACGTCCCTTATCGCTTAGTTTATAAACCATGCCATCTCCCAGTGGAAATAGAGTACAAGGCATGGTGGGCGATCAAGAAACTGAACCTGGATTTGGGAAGAGCCGACCTCAAGAGGTTCCTCGACCTCAATGAGTTAGAGGAATCAGAAATATTTACTTGAACTCAAAATTGTAAAGACAGATTGAAAAGGCATGATCAAATTCAAGGGCTCGAAGAATTTCGAGAAAGGGGATCAAGTGCTACTCTATGATTCTAAGCTTCATCTCTTTCCAGGTAAACTCAAATCAAGGTGGATTGGTTCTTTCATTATCCATCAAGTCTACACCAATGGAGCAGTGGAATTTCTCAGCTCAAAGGACAACAGAGTATTCAAAGTGAATGGCCAGAGGCTTAAACCATATGCAGTCCCTATCACACTAGACAAGGAGGAACTCCACGCCCGACCGCCCCCCACCCCCAAAAGTTTGAAAAGCTACTCTGAGTGGGCTTGGTCTCTCCAGAGACTCAAAAGGCCACTTCTTTTTGTTGGATTTTGTTTATTTCATTCTAATTTTTATATTTGTTCCTTCATGCTCTCTTTAGTTTTAGCCTATTTTTAATCGTAGTTTTCACACTTCTATGCTCTTATTCTTTATTTTGATGTTTTGTTTTGCAGGAGTTGTAAACCAAAGGGTAGCAGATTTGACCTGGTTGAAGGCCAAATTTCACAATGGATGCAAATTTTCGCAGGGTGCGAAAATTTTCCACCTTGCTCCTGATTCCTGCAGCTCTTCAATTTAGACCTTTCAATTCTGCAAAACCCCATTTATTCCTCCCTAATTCACTAAACCTTTAATTTTGTGCCCATTTAAGTAACCCTAGGCTCTTCACCTTCCCTACCCCCTTATATATATCCCCATCATGTTCATTTCTTTCAAATCCTCCTCTTAGAAGAACATCTCCCTGAAGAAAAACCCTTTCCATCTTCTCCATCCCTCTCCCAGTCTAACTATGGCGAAGACTCGCGGTGGGCACAACTCCTTCCTACACTCAAGGTGGAGGCCCTCCTCTCCTAGTCATTGCCATCGTCTCGCTCCGCTAGCACACCACCCACTACGCCCGTTGTGGCTAACACGCTCCCGATTCCCCAAATTCCAGGTAAATATGAGACAAAGTAGGGCCCACCCTCCTTCCTCCACACCAAGGCCCACTCGAAGGCCCCGCTCCAAAGAGGGTCGAACTTCTGTGCTCTAGCGAATCTTCCACTTCCCAGCCCCAAAAGCCTCATTCCTCACCTACTCAAGGCCCAACTTCTGGCAATCCTCAGGACCAGTCCCCTGGCTCTATCATCAAAAGGCCTCTCTTCCAGGTAATTCAGATTGCAGTGGCAAGGACTTGCACAAAGAAGTAATTTCTATGACATCTGCATTTTCGCGCCTTCCCAGCTTCGAGACTCTACGCGCCAGCAACAATACTCCGAGTCTTTAATGACTCCATACTGCTCTTCTATCCCCTGCAGTCATCAAGTTCTATTAGACCATGACGTCCAGTGAGACCCTAACTTACAAACAGATTTCTTTATAGATGGCTGAGAGGCATACTCTAGCCACTAACATACCTCCACGCCCAATCTTCCTATTGCTTTAGAAAATCTGGGCCAGCACAGATAGCGAATTTCCATCCCTCATCTCTGGGAGATGGTATGATCCTTCGCTTAAGGACACACGCTCAGCCCATCTGCTTAGGGAGGTTTTCTCTGTGCATGTTTTTTTTATTGAATTATGTATCATGATCCAACTTGCTTCCACTCTCAAAGACTCGCAAAGACGGAGCCATACTAGAGTGCTCTTTATCAGACGGCGGAGGTTTTCGTTCAACGCTACAGAGCTCATCATGACTGCTTTTTTCCATTTTGAGGACAAGATTCGTCGCAAGAACCTCATCCGGGTTGAGGCCATTCCTCTCCTGTTTTCGAGGCTACTATCTCAGGTGCTAAAGCACCTTGGTTTTCCTACCGAGCCCTAGCTTGAGCGCCGTCATGTTTACGAGGCTGTATTTACTGTGGAGAAGTGATAGTTTATGCCTGGTGCTCCTTACCTCCCACTCATAGATTTGGCAGAGGATCAACTAGCAGATGATGATCTAGTAGAGGATCAGTAGCCCCACGCAGTGCCTACTGGGGAGCCCCAGATTCCAGTTTCCACAGCCCCATCAGTTACTGTCCCACTACTTGCATCACCTGCTTCATCTGCACCTCTAGTGCCCTCAGTCCCTTCAGATTCAATTGGACCGAGTACTTCAGCACCACCCGTGCATTCGATCTCTATATCACCCTATAATTTTTTAGCCATCATGGATGTAGTCCGCACTTTTGTAACAACTTCAGCATCTTTCGCCGCTGCCCATGATGCCTTAGCCGAGAGGATGGCATGCATCAAGACCATGCTTGCTCAGAATAATACCATCCCCATATCTCAGAGCCACCCTGGCCTCGCCTGCTTCTCCATTAGCACCCGCCTCAGCCCTTCAAATTGGCCAGAACACCATTAACACTGGCCATCCAAATTATCCCACACTCTTCACCGGATATTCAAGCAGCCAGCAGTAGTAGACACTTCCTAAGATACAGAGGATGAAGCTGACATTCCACCGGCTGCACACACTTGATGAGGTAACACTTCCTTCGTTAACTTTCCAATTCTGGTCCCATTAAGGATAATGCGATGTTTCGTTGGGGGGAGAGTTAATGAAGGAAGTGGCGGCTACATTATGTTTTTACTGTTATCTTGAGCAAGTCCATTTTGTGTAGTTCAGTGACTTGCTGTTAGTTTCTTTTTTGTGATTCTGAAAATATATTCATACCTTTAATTTCAATATACTATAAAGCCTACAGTTACACAATTGCAACCTTTTTTTTTTTTGTAATGCCTAGCCTTTAGTAAGAGAAATTGAGATATTGTACCACTCGCGATGTTGGGATCGTCTACGGCTAATCGAAGGATGACTAGTTGAAGTCCTATTATTTTTAACCTTTTTCTTCCACTTTGAACTAACCACACACTGTTTACATTAGATTCCAATGATAAGCTGAAAAACTACTTAGCCTCCTAAACCTTGAAAAAGCTCCTACTTGTACTCGACCTCCTTTAACAGTAGACTCTCGAAAAAGACCAACGAGCCCTAAAAAAAAAAAAAAAAAAAAAGAAAAGAAAAATTGTCACGCTTTGCCTTGAAACCCGAGCATGGTCCGAGGGGTATATGGAAAAAGTCTTTAAAACCCGATGCCCTGGGTTAACCGGCTGGGAGCGCACCGACTTTGTGTTCAAGCATGGGTAAATAAGTCAGAAGCCGGAGTCTCAAACTCATTAGAAGTCCTAGGTGAAACATGAAGAGTTAGTGGTTGAAAAACTTTAAGACTTTGATATCCTAAAACTTAACCGGTCAGGAGTCATCAGGATCCCTCGCTTACAAGGACATCTATGAGATCGATTCCCACAGCATTGCACCCCTACAATGCAAAAAAATGAGTTTGCGGGAATAAGAGCTCGCGTCCTCATCTATCAGACGTTAGTCACTAAGGGTTTAAAGTATTACCTAAGTTTGGGGAGAGTGCGCTTGACAACATATCAAGAAAACTAATAAAGCTAACACTTCGCTCTTGGTGGAAGTTCCAAAGCTGGTTCCCAAGAAATGTGACTCTTTTGATAATTTATTGATTTTGCATACGTCATTTCCCAAGATAGCTATCGGGCAAAGTTTTAAGATTCTCATAAAGGCTGAGCATTATCCATTCACATTTTTTGATACATCATTTTTATTTTTTTTTGCCTACCTTAACTTTGTGTACTTTCTTTTTCTTGCATTGCTAAGGGACTAGCAATGTCGGTTGGGGGGAGTGATTATTGCCAAAACAGTGATATTTTGCACCCTATTTATGACGGGTTTTGAGCACTTTTTGCGTAATAATCAGTCTAATTAACCCCGGTTGACATGCCAAGGTCCTAGTTATACTACTGATCGCATTTTGTGGAAAATCTTATAGGTTTTGGAAGCCAATCATGCCAAAGTTTTGTAGTCAGCTCAATCATGGAGATTCCAAGTTAAACTCAGAGCTGCAGATCATAAAGCATAAGAAGAAGAAGAGCAATAGGAGAATGCATTGCACCCTGGCAATTTTGCATGGTTGCAAAATTTCGCAACCCCTGCGAAATTTCGTAGGCCTGCGAACTTATTCCTGCACAGTTTTTACTTTTTGACTTTTTTGCTGCAATTTTTCATTTTTTCCTGAATTGTCTCTCATGTAATAGTGGCCAATTCATAATCTTTTGTAATTTTGCTTGGCTTTGGGCAGTATATAAGCCCAAGACAAGACATTGAAAAAGAATCGATCATTAATAAAGTTTTGGCGCGAAGCTTTCAGCAGTTCCCACCTTTTTCCATTTTCCTCATTTTCCGCTCGCCTAAACAAATTTTCTCGACGATGTGACAACTCGTATGATGAGAAGCAAATCCCTTCCTTCCTTGAAGAAGGAGGCTATTGGGCAAAGGATCTGTGGTAAACTGAGGGTTCTCATGTCTTCAACGCAGGTATTCACTGACATTTATGTGTCTCCTTTTAACTATAGGTTTAAATCCCTTCGATGCACCTTGAATGACCTGTATTTGGTAATTTTTTAGGGTTCAGTGGATACTTATTGCTAGATCCACTGAGACTCATTAGTTACCATTTATTAGTCATTGGAAGGTGGGTCAAGGAGATGCATTTTTACTGTCGAGACCATTAATGCTCAGTGGATGCCATTTTTCAAAGGATAACTATTAAGGGTTAGGTTTTATAGCCAAAAAAAGAACCGATTCGGGAGATGACTATAGGTCATCCTCCCTAATCGCTGTGAAAGGCCCGAGGACCCTCATACTCATTAGAAACCAAACCATGAGGCTTCACGCTTCAAGGAATTCCTTTACATTTTAACTTATTTTTTTTCGCCCTAAACATTACACCCATTGTTTCTTACAAAACCCCAAAATCCAAAACAAATCTACCATTTTCAACCCTAATCGCAAAGTCATTTACATGAAGAAAACCCATCCCTGTGGACGATCCTAGAGCCACTATACTACAGTAGCCATGTTACGGCAGTAAGAGGAATTAGGTATAAATGTTGTTGATTCCGAATACCCTACGGCACACGAATTAAGCTCTCAACTAGGAACTAGGGTGAGTGTTGATCTGATATTTCTAGATTGTGAGTTAGAGATCTCCGGGATTCTACTCACTATTAATTCCAAGGGTCATGGATGTCGAGCTCATGTCATCCCTGATGGACTGCTAATCTGCACACTAAGTCGCCATTGATGTGATCGATGAGGATTATCGCCACACAATGTGATGGTATTTGTGTTATTTTTCAAGGATAAGCATCACGACGCTTACCGCAAGCCGCGGTACAACTCTCTAAAGCGAACGCGCTAATAGGTCACGCAAACCTAACTCTCGAGGACGAGGCAAGATAGGAGCTCTGCCCACCTCGTGGTGTTTGTGAATATGAGGACATTTTCTGCATGAACTAACGGATTACCTTCAGAGGGATGTAGACTTCATGATTGAGTTACACCCTGGTTCAACGCCCATTTCTATGACTCCCCATAGGATGGCGCCGATTGAGTTGCAGATCTTAAGGTCTAATTGCAGGAATTACTGGACAAAGGTTTCATTAGACCGAGAACTTTACCTAGGGGCTCTCCGGTTCTATTTGCTAAGAAGAAGGACAAAACCTTTGATTGTGCATTAACTACCGACAATTGAATAGGGTTACGATCAAGAATCGGTATCCTTTACCGATGATTGATGATTTGTTTGATCAGTTGAGAGGAAAGCGGGTGTATTCTAAGATAGATCTTCGCACCGGATACCATCAGTTGAGAATTAGGGAGGCTGACATCCCTAAGACATAGTTTAGGATGCGGTACTGGCATTTTGAGTTCATAGTGATACCTTTCGGATTGACGAATGTGCCAACAACATTTATGGATGTCATGCATAGGGTATTCCAACCCTATTTGGATTAGTTTGTCGTAGTCATTGTTGATGACATTTTGATCTACTCTAAGTCTGAGGAGGAGCATGAGGACCATTTGAGGGTCGTTCTTCAAGTTTTGAGAGACTATCAATTGTATGTGAAGTTCGTGAATGTAATTTGGCATCGGGAGGTGAAATTCGATACGCCGTGGTCGCTTTCGTGTGTGTCAAGACCCGAGAAGATGCAGGTTGTTATGAGTCGAGAGGTCAAGTCGCCTTCCGTGATAATGCAGTTTCTTGGGACGGTGCGTACTGCAGAGGTTCATCGAGAATTTCTCCCATTAGCAAATTCTCGTGACAAGCAGTTGACTTGCAAGGAGGTCAAGTAATGAGCGAATGACTAGCAGGGAGAGGGCGTCTAGGAATCAGTGCGAGGCTTACTCGTGTCCTATTCTAATAATCCTAGAACGGGGACAAAGGTACATAGTTTATTGTGATGCCTCTAAAGACGGACTAGGATGTGTCTTGATGCAGTGCGGAAGGGTTGTGGCTTATGGTTCTAGACAGCTAAAAAATCATGAGCATAATTACCTTACACATGACATGGAGTTGGCAGCCATAGTCTTTACCTTAAAGATTTGGTGCCGCTATCTGTATAGTGAGCAGTTTGATGTATTTTTAGACCACGAGAGTTTGAAATATATTTTCAACATGAGGCAACGTAGATGGATGGAGTATCTAGAGGATTATGACTTCACTTTGTATTACCATCCTGGTAAGGCAAATGTGGTGGCTGATGCACTCAGTCGGAAGTCACGGGGAGTACTAGCTAGTGTCGCTTCCCCGGAGTGGCAGATGCTAAAGACTGTGGAAAATTTTAGACTACGCCTTCCCTACTGAGCATAGTGATTGAGTCCCAGAGACAGGATGCAAAGATAGTAGCCATTAGGGACCGGCAATACGCATTACTGTGTTCCGCATGCTGGGTCAAGCCATTCATGCGATGGCGGCGCCTCGTATGTGGACAAGTCGTGGTTCCCTGGGCTTTCTGATGTGTCTGAGAGAGGAGATCATCAGGGAGTTCCATTACTCTCGTTTTATTATACATCTAGGTGGCATGAAGATGTACCGAGATCTTTGTCACTAGTATTTATGGAGTGGGATAAAGAGGCACGTTGGGGACTTTATCCGAAAATGCCTCATGTGTCAACAGGTAAAGGCTGAGCATCAGAGGCCAGCAGGACTACTCCAACCATTGGAGATAGCTGAGTGGAAGTGGGAACATGTCATGATGGATTTTGTGACCCACTTTCCATAGACATCGCAAAGGCATGATGTGTTGTGGGTGATAGTGGACCAAATCCATTGCTTCACATTTCCTCGTAGTGGATCGACCTTCACACTGAGGAATTCTCGCAGTTATACATGGTGAAATTGTCCTAGCTACATGGAGTACAAGTGTCCATAGTATCGAATGTGGATCCCGCAGTTCACGCATTAATAATTTTTGGAAAAGTTTTGGCACGCCATGGGGACGTTAGCCACAATGAGTATCAAGGCTTCATCCACAAATGGATGGTTAATCGGAGAGGACCATATAGGTCTTAGAGGACATGCTGCGAGCATGTGTCATGGATTTTAAGGGTAGCTGGGAAGAGCACTTACCCTTAGTGGAATTCGCCTATAACTACAGTTATCAGGCGAGCATATAGATGGTGCCCTACGAGGCATTATATGGGAGGCCATGTCGATCTCTGATTTGTTGGACGGAGGTGGGAGAGGGATCCATCACAAGTCCGGATTTGATTAGAGACACCTCTGAGAAGGTGGGTTTGATACAGAAGCATCTTCTCACGACTCAAAGGCAGCAGAAGAGTTACGTTGATAGGCAACGACGACCTCTAGAGTTTGAGGTGGGTGATCACGTCTCCTTGAAGGTGATGCTTAAGAGAGGAGTAGTTAGGTTCAACAAGAGGGGGAAGCTATCGTCAAGGTATATCGAGCCCTTCGAGATACTAGAGAGGGTGGGCACAGTTGCGTATCGATTGGCTTCACTGCCGAGTTTATCAAGTGTCTATGAGGTGTTCCATGTCTCCATGCTCCAGAAGTACACTAAAGATATGACTCATGTAGTGGATTGGGGCGAGCTTGTTGTTGATGTAGATGGGTACTATGAGACCACGTATTTCGATAGTCAAGACTGGCTCGACGATTACATGTGCATGTGACGCGCACATGTGGAGGTGAATTTCGAGATAAAATTTTGACAGGGAAGGATGTGAGGGACCGTGTAACGATAGATTACTATTACGTAGCAGCTGGCAAAAGCCCGGGTTTGTTATTCCTGATAACGACACGTACCACACCGTTGAATTTGTCTTGTGAAATCTAGCTACACGGTCGAATTAAGCTGAATTTCAGGATAGTCAGAATTTCATGTATTTCAAGGTGAATGGAAGAATAATGTGGCGACACTTGGCATGAAGACACGTGCTATGTGGCACCAGACAAGTAGACACTTGGCACATGGGAAGCCAAGTGTCATGTTCATATCTTGCATGATTATAGTGGTGGGTGAATTGCAATGAGTTACGAGTAGCATAGAAATTGCCATTTGTCAAAGTGATTGAGAAAGGTGTTCTACACCTAGACCAAACCAATTTGGTGGGGGAAGAAAGAAAAATGAAAAGAAAATATAGAAATAAGAGAAAGAAAAATAAAGAAAAATGGAGAGGAAATGAGGTCCAACATCTACTCGTCTCTAGTGTTCAAACAAGTGCAGGTTCAATCCGGCCGTAGCTTAGCCGACCGCACTCAAGAGTGTAGGGTTCTCTCCACTGCTAGCCCTTGTCTAATGGCCATGAGGTGTAGCCCTAAAAGTTGGGCTAGTGTAAGAATAGTTGTCATCAAACTATTGGTGACCATGCACTGCCTTCTCGTCCTTTCGCTCCTTAACTCGTAGTTCAAGTAGGTTGTGCTTTTTGGAGATATGGGCTTGAGTATGATTGTAAAACACAAGAAAAAATTTAATTTTTCTGAATAAGGGTAAAACGATAATTTTGACTAGAAACCGGAAATTTTCTAGATCTCGGATGATGAAACAGACTTCAATGATGATTCTTCTCGCAAAATGTAGTCACCTGCATAAATTTCATTTCTGATTCGAATCGCCAAATTTCACGCGAGAGCATCTAAGTCGAGTGACACATGGCATGACCATGTGAATGCCACATGGAACCTTAGAAGATGAACACATGGCATGATAGCCATGTGGTGTAGCAAGTTGCACATGGCACTTGGATGAATGGTTCATATTGAGCCATGCGTCAAATTGAGGAGGAAGGAAGGAAGGTGAGAGGAAACTTCCTCTCACTTGAATATAATTCAACAATAAGGAGGGAGGAAAAACAATTCGTGGGAACCAAAATGGTAAAAGAAAGAAAATAGAAACAAAGAAAATAGAAAGGGCAAATAAGAAAAGAGAAAAGCATGAAAATCATAAAACGGAGAATGTGACATATTATGGAGAGTGGTAAAAGCTTCCACTTTCGACCAATTCCAGGAATGAAAAAGGGTAAAAAGGGGGAAAATCCAAAAAGAAAAAGGGGGAGAAAAATCGGATAGAGGAGTGAAAGGAAAAAGGGGAAGAAAGGAAAAGGAAAAATTTCTTGATGTTCCAGCATTCCGACGGTCGAAGCTCGACGGTTCTAGAATTAAAGTCGGTCCACACAACGAGAGCTACGCGTGGGTACCAAAATCAAAGAGTTTTGTCAAACTCCAAGTGGTAGGGAATTTTCCTACTCAAGTTATTTCTAACGTAAAGGCCATTTAATGGCATGAGCCGCTCTTTTTAGGCTATAATCGGGTCAGGATCTGGCCCAGATTTCTGGGACCGAATATTGGAAATTTTTCGAATCGCTCTGTGCAGCCTTGACCGTGGTTTCGAGGCTTGGTTTTAATCCCGAGATTGATGTCTTCGGGTTTGTTGTGTGTTGTTGCTGGAAAAATGAATTACATGTTGTTTGTGTTTCTCGACTCGAATTTCGTGATCAAGTATTTGATTTTTGCGGAGTCAGATGATGTGGTACGAAAAAATGAATACCTTGTCAGTTGTGAAAATCATGCAATATATGCTTGTTGGGATGTATTGATATGAGATATATAGTGAATGAAAATTATATGTAGAAAGTATAATTATCCATGATTTGGAAAATGCTACATGTAGCTCTTCTGACATCGCTTCAAATAGTGCTATTTTTACACTTTATTAATACAAGGTTTGAACACTTTCGGGGTGTGGAATCCGCCTAATTAACCCCGGTTGACATGTCAAGGTCCTAGGTTTAATACTGATCATATTTTGTGGAAAATTTTTGTAGTTTTCACAAGCCAATCATGTCAAAGTTTTTGAATCAACTCAACCATGGAGAATCCAAGTTCAACTCCTAGCTGCAAATAAGAAACAGCAGTTAAGAACAACAAATGCATCGAAGCAAAGGTACTCGCACTATAATGTGGTTGCGAATTTATGATCCCGCGAATTTGTTCCTCACATTTTTTTTTTTACTATTTTACTTTTTGCTACAACTTTTTGCTTTGCCTAAATTGTCTCTCATGTAATAGTGGCTAATTCATACCTTTTTGTAATTTTGCTTAGCTTTAGGCAATATATAAGTCCCAAGCATCACTATGTAAAAAATATCTTGATCATTAATAAATTTTTGGTGCTAAGCTTTCAGCAGTTCCTACCTTTCTCATTTTCCCTCACTTTCTCTTATTTTCTCACCAGCCAAACAGCCTCTGAGGATGACAACTCAGAGGATGACTGGTTAAATCCCTCTTTGCCTTGAAGTAAAAGGCTACTGGGCAAGGGATCTAAAGGTTTTGAGGGTCTCTCATGTTTTCAATGTAGGTATTTATTGATATTTATATGTCTCCTTTTAACCCTAGGTTCAAATCCCTTAGATGCACCTTGAATGACCTATACTTGGCAATCTTTTAGGGTTTAGTGGATGCTTATTGTTAGATCCATTGAAATTCGGTAGTTGCCATTTATTAGTCATTTGAAGGTGGGTCAAGGAGATACATCTTTAATGCTTAAGACTATTAATGTTCATTGAATGCTATTTTTCAAAGGATAATTACTAAGGGTCAAGTTTTATAGTAAATGAAAAACTGGTTCGAGAGATAACTATAGGTCATTCTCCCCAACGCGAGGAATAGGGCCCAAGGACCCCTTAGTTCCCTTTAGAACACAAATCTAGTAACCTGATACTTCAAGGAGCTTTCTTTTACATTTTACTGCATTTCGTTTCCAGTTTTCAACCATCAAATCCCTCTGTTTTCATGAAACCCCAAAATTTAAAACAAATTCACCATTTTGAACCTCACTGTAAGACATTTACGCGAAGAAAACCCATCCATATGGATGATCCTAGAGCTGCTATACCTCAATAGCAATGCTACAGCAATAGGAGATATTAGGTATAAATTTTGTTGATTTAGGACACCTCAAACTGATGCGAATCAAATGGCGCAGCTACTGGGGATGGTGCCTTAGTGCAAATGATAGCTTACTAAGCACTTGTGATCCTCATCACAAGCACCGGTGAATTTTCTTTTATCATTCTTTTTTGTAATTTTACTGATAGTTTACTTAGTTTGAATGTTTGATTTCCATTGTTTAGAAGCTAACCTTAACCCCTTTTTGGTAGAATTTTCTCTGTCTGGTGTTGTCCTGTTTGTCAGTCAGAAGTTTATGTTCCAGTAGGATAGGAATACAACAGGTAGATTAATGAGACATATTATTCCACAAGAACCAGGTAGTAAAGTGGTCTTGAATTATGATCAAATGGAACCCCCACCTGAAGAACAACAAAGTCAACAGGGAGTAGAGAGGAACCTCAATGCATTTAGGTCCATGAGGGACCATTTACACCCTCCTGCATTGTTCCTCTAACTGAAGACATGGTTGTCAATCCTTATCTAGTGCCACTGCTTCCTACTTTCCATGGTATGGAGAGTGAGAACCCCTATCCACATGTCAGGGAATTTGAAGAGGTTTGCAACACCTTTAAGGAGGATGTTACCACTTTTGACTTAATGAGGTTGAAGCTTTTTCCTTTGACATTGAAGGATAAAGCCAAGATTTGGCTCAACTTCTTAAGACCGAGGACCATTCAGAACTTGACAGAGATGTAGGCAGAATTCTTAAATAAATTATTTCCACCCATAGAACAAACAGTTTGATGAGGCAAATCTTCACCTTCTCAGCCATTGAAAATGAGAAATTCTATGAATGCTGGGAAAGATACATGGTAGTACTCAATGCTTGTCCTCACGATGGGTTTGACAATTGGCAACTAGTTAGTCATTTTTATGAAGGGATGTCTCTTGGCAAGAAACAATTGTTGGAAACTATGTGAGGAGGAGAATTCTTGCGCAAGAATCCAGAGGAAGCTATGGATTTCCTGAATTATGTAGCTGAAGCTTCAAAGGGTTAGGATGAGCATAACCCAAGGGAAATAGAGAGAATGAGGCCTCAGACTCGCCTTGGTGCTGAGGCATGTATTCCCTTCCTGAGGACATGGAAGTGAAGGCAAACTTTCAAGCTTAATGCAAAGGTCGATGCGAGCTAGGAAATGAGAAATCGCATTTAGGTAATTTGTTATGATGGAGACCCCCGTGCCTGAACAAGCCTCGTTTCATCCTGGCTACCTACTAAGCATCCAGAGAGCAATGTTTCAATCGTTCCACCAATGAGGGAAATGCTAGTTGAACAAGCTAATGTTATGGGTCAGTTCAAGCAACCAACCAATGCTCCTTACAACAGCACATACAACCCTAATTGGAGGAACCACCCAAATCTCTCTTGGTAACCAAAGCCTCCACATTATGAACTCCTCAAGGTATCAACCTCGCATGGTTCTTCATCTCAAAGACAACCACCACTATCAAACATCTCCGCCATGTTTATATCAACTCGAAAGCAAAGTGGTGGGTAATTTATGTAGGAAACGTAAAGCGTGAATGCCCAAGCAAACCAGAAAATTGAAACAGTGGAGAACAATTTGAACAGGAAGATTGAAAGCCTCCAGTCTGAAATTGCTAAAGTTGACAACCTGCAGTACTCAATTTCCAGGTTGACTAATCAGCAGCAATTGCAAGAAAAGGGTAATTTACCTTCCAAGACACATAGCCTAATCCCAAGGGAGTCCATGAAGTAACCTATTCCAGTGAACCAACTCCCAGGATGGATGAAGTGAAGGCAGTTATCACTCTAAGGAGTGGTAAACAGGTAGATCAATAAGTGCCTACACCTGCTAAAGAGACCAAAGAAAAAAAGGAGGCGGATCCAGAAAGAATTGTAATCAAAGAAGATATAGTAAAGAAGAGCACACCCCCTCCTTTTCCTAAAGCATTAAAAGGCAAGAAAAAAGCCATCAACCATACTGAAATTCTAGAAATGTTGAGGCAAGTGAAGGTTAACATCCCTCTTTTGGACATGATCAAGCAAGTCCCTACATATGCTAAGTTCTTAAAGGACTTGTGCATTGTAAAAAGAGGGTTGAGCATCGACAAGAAAGCTTTCCTTATAGAGCAAGTCAGTGCCATTATCCAATGCAAAACTCCGGTAAAATACAAAGATCCAGGCTGTCCCACCATCTCAGTGAATATCGGAGGGACTTGTGTGGAGAAAGCTCTACTGGATTTGGGGGCTAGTGTCAACCTGCTACCCAATTCAGTATACAAACAATTGGGGCTGGATAATCAAGCCTTACCACCATCATCACTATCTTAGCGTACGACAAGAAAGATTCCCAAGGGCAATCGCTGAGATGTCTCGTGCAGTTGATAAATTCTACTACCCAAAGGACTTCTATTGGCCCTGACAATCGAGCCGCTTGTCAGGGGACCTAATTATGTGCCCATCATCCTCGGGAGACTATTCTCGCTACCTCAAATTCCATCACACTGTCAATGGAGTAATGCAAATCGACATTAGGGAACATGACATTGGAGATCAATATTTTCCATTTGAGCAAGAAGCACATGCCCTTAGTGGAAGAAGAGCAAGAGCAGGTTTTTCAAATCGATACCATTCCGTGTGAAGAATATGAGCTACATAAACTTTAAGAGGAACCAATAGAAGTTGCTGAAGAGCTACAGGATGTTGTAAAGTCATGTGCAATACATGGGCCTTGGAGAAAAAAAGAAGAAATCCTTCCTTTGTTGATTGGAGGGGACAGTGACATTGGGACAACATAGGACCCCAAAAGCTTGACCTAAAACCCCTTCTTGCGGAGCTGAAATATGCATATTGTGAGGAGGATAGCTAATGCCTAGTGGTGATTTCCTCACTGCTAGATGCCTTATAGGAAAACAGCCTTCTAGACACCCTCAAGAAGTGCAAGCAAGCCATGGGGTGGAGAATTTATGATCTAAAAGGGATTAGTCCTTTGGTTTTCACTCATCATATATACACAGATGAGGAAGTTAAGCTAGTAAGACAACCACAGAGGCGATTGAATCCACATATGTAAGAAGTGGTGCGCAATGAAATCCTTAAGTTGTTGTAGATTTGTATTATCTATCTCATTTATGATAGTCCCTGGGTGAGTCCAACTCAGGCAGTGCAAAAGAAATCAGGAGTGACTACTATGCATAATGAAAAAGGAGAGGATGTGCCCACCCGCCTTATCACAGGTTAGAGGATATGCATAGACTACAGAAGGTTGAATGAAGTGACAATAAAGACCATTTCCCTTTACCCTTCATTGATCAACTTCTTGAGAGAATTTCCGGGCACCCATTCTATTGCTTCTGATGGTTATTCGATACTTTCAAACTGAGATTACCGGCAAGACCAAGAAAAGACCACCTTCAATTCGCCCATTCGCACGTGATGCTTATGTGATCGATGCCTCGCTTTGCTATGCACCTGCCGCCTTCTAAAGGTGTATGCTCAGCATTTTCAACGATTTGGTGGAGTGCATTATGGATGTATATATGGATGATATCACCATATATGGTGATACTTTTAAGGAATACTTGATCAACCTTAAAACTATTCTCTATTGATGAATTGAAAAGAACTTGGTGCTAAACTGGGAGAAATTCCATTTTATGGTAAATCGAGGGATTGTCCTAGGACATGTTATCTCCAATGAAGGGATTGAAATGGACAAAGCCAAAGTAGAGCTTATTGCTAAGTTGCCACCTCCCACAAGTGTAAAGGATGTGAGACAATTCCTTGGACATGCAGGCTTCTACAGGAGGTTCATCAAGGATTTTAAAAAATTTCCAAACCCCTATATGAGCTACTGGAGAAAGATGCTAAATTTGTGTGGAATGAATCCTGCCAAAAGAGCTTTGAGGAGCTCAAATCTCATTTGACCACTGGACCTATAGTGAGGTCACTTAACTGGTAGCTCCCATTCGAGATCATGTGTGATGCCAGTGATCTTGCTATTGGGGCAATCCTTGGGCAAAGAGAGGATGGAAAGCCTTATGTGGTGTATTATGCAAGCAAAACTCTAAATGAAGCTCAAAGAAACTACACCACCACAGAGAAGGAACTACTTGTAGTGGTCTATGCCTTAGACAAATTTTGAGCCTACTTGGTGGGGTCAGGCATTGTCATCTTCATTGCACTCACTCCGCACTGGGGCAATTCTCCTAACCAAGCAAGATGCAGCGCAAGGCTCATCGACGGGTTCTCCTACCTGTGAATCTGATCTGGCATGTATGAAGGACAAGAAGGGGGTAGAGAATGTTGTGGCAGATCACCTCTCCAGATTTACCATAGCTCATAATACACACAACCCTCCAATCCATGATGAGTTTCCTGAAGAATCACTACTGATGGTTCAAAGCACTCCCTGGTATGCCCACATTGCTAATTATGTAGCAATTGGGGAGACTCCGACTGAATGGAAGGCACAAGACAAGAAATAATTCTTTATGAAGATCCATTCTTATTATTGGGAGGAGGCATTTCTATTCAAATATTGTGCGTATTCGATCATTAGGAGATGTGTGAACAACGAGGGGATTGTAAGCCCTTGCCATGAAAATCACATGGTGGCCATTACCGCTTCCTGAAAACGCCGTAGAAAGTGGTCCAATCGGGTTCTACTAGCCTTCCCTCTTTAAGGATGCTCACAGCGTGTGCCGAGGTTGCGACAGATGCCAAAGACTTGGGAAGCTTTCTTGCCATCACATGATGCCCTTGAACCCGATTCTAGTAGTGGACTTATTTGATGTGTGGGGCATTGATTTCATGGGACCATTCCCTATGTCTTTTGGATTCTCGTACATCTTGGTGGGGGTAGACTACGTATCTAAATGGGTTGAGGTGATTCCCTGAAAAGTTGCTGATCACAGGGCGGTACTGAAGTTTTTGAAAGAAAACATCTTTTCCAGATTTGGGGTACCTAAGGCCATAATTAGTGATGGGGGTTCACATTTTTGTAACAAACCCTTTGAAACCATCCCCCAACGAGTATGGAGTGAGACCTGAGTAGCCCGTCCGCCTCATCATCAAACCAGGTGGAACGGGTTAGGCTTGCCAGCAATCAAAACCATTCTGATGAAAGTGGTGAACTCCAACAAGAAGGACTGGTCCCTCAAACTGCTGGACTCCTTGTGGGCCTACATGATAGCCTTCAAGACAATTCTCGAAATGTCTCCTTATCGCCTGGTCTATGGTAAAGCATGCCATCTCCCAATGGAAATAGAGTACAAGGAATGGTGGGCAATTAAGCGAACCTAGATTTGGGAAGTAGAAACTAAGGGTTTCCTCGACATCAATGAGTTGGAAGAACTGTGAAATGATGCATACTTAAACTCAAAAATTGCAAAAGATAGGTCGAAAAGTAGCATGATCAGATGGTGGCTCGAAAGAATTTCGAAAAAGGGGATCAAGTGTTGCTTTATGATTCCAAGATTCATCTCTTCCCAGACAAACTCAAATCAAGGTGGGTTGGCCCTTTCATTATCGACAAGTACGCCAATGGAGGCCGGTGGAATTACTTTCGGCTCGGAGGATAATAGAGTATTCAAAGTGAATGGCCGGCTTAAACCATATCACGAGTCCTTTCACACCAAACAGGAGGGCTCCTCATATTTAGAAGTTTGAAAAGCTACTCTAAGTAGGAAGCGGTCTCAAAGAGACTTAAAAGGCCACTTCTTTTTGTTGGATTTTGTTTATTTCATTTTAATTTTTATATTTTTTCCTTCGCGCTTTCTTTAGTTTTAGCCTAGTTCTAATCATAATTTTCACACTTTTGTGCTCTTATTCTTTATTGTGATGTTTTGTTTTGCAGGGGTTGTTAACAAAAGGGAAGCAGATTTTAGTAGGTTTAAGGCTAAATTTTGCAACTCTGAGGTCCGCAACGCGACCCCTCTGAGAATTTCGCGACCTATGATTTTTAAATGGTGCGGGGAATTTTCCAACGACCTATTAATTTGCAGCCCTGCGAATTTTCGCGGGGTTGCAAAGCCCTAACATACTGCTCACAGATTCTGCTCTTCAATTCCAGTTCTTTCGATTCTGAAGCCCCATTTATTTCTCCCCATTCACTAAACCTTAAATTTTATTTGGATACTATTAACTCAAACCTCACCTTACCTAACCCCTTATATATATATATATATATATATATATATATCCCGTCTGAACAATTTCATTTCATTTCTTTCAAATCCTCCTCCCATAAGAACATCTCCCTGAAGAAAAACCCTTTTCCATCTTCTCCATCCCTCTCCCGGTCCAACTATGGTGAAGACCCACGGTGGTCACAACTCCTCCTACAGACATTGCGTGAGGCCCTCCTCCGCACTCTTTGCCGTCCTTTGCCTTCTTTGTCGCACCACTGTCGGTATTTACCTCGGCTCACGCTACTCCTGCCACCCTTGTCCGCCTTGAATGTGGGACGAGGTGGGGCTACTCCCTCCTTCCCCCCTTCACACCCGCTGCCCACCTAGAGGCCCCCGCCTCTAAAGAGAGTTTGGACTTTAGGCTCGGGAAAATCCTCCGATTCATGGCCAGGGGCCTGCAGTTTCCTCACCTACCCGAGGCCCCAGCACGGCGAGTCCTCGAGGACCATTCCCCCAGCTCTATCGTAGGCTCTCGCCTGCGTGGCCCAATTCCGGGCAATTCATATTGTAGTAGCAGGGCTTACTGTAGTACTTCTATGACATTCCAACTTTTTCGTTGCCGCTACGGGCTTTGAGACTCCGGTGAAGCATGCGTGATACTCCATGTTCCTTTCATGACGCTCGGCTAACCCAGTTTTCATATCCCGCACGTTGGCTCATCAAGTTCATTGGTATGGCGTCACTCGGAGACCCCAATCTCTGACCCATTTACGTATGGAGTGGTCGAGAGGGCGCTCTCTTGGGCGGCCCGGCATAAGCGCCACGTTGACATAGGTTGTTTTGGCAAACTCCTTCGGAGTTCGACGGTGGCCCACGCGTCCACTCATCTCGGAGATGGTCGCATCCTTACGCGAAGGACATCGATTAGACCCATCTTGTTTAGCGGTGACACCTCGGATATCCTCTTTTGATTGTGTGCCCATATCTTTGCGGTCGACTTGTTTTCCACTTCAAAATTTGGTGTGTGGGAGCCGTACTGAGGCTCTTTATCGCATTTAGAAGGTTTAGTTCGATCTTTGTAGAGCTTATCATGACCTTTTCCATTTTGAGGATAAGATTCATCGCGGGAACCTCTGACCGGTGAGGAGCCATTTACCTCCTGTTTAGAAATGCTATCTCGGTCTTTATAGCACCTTGGTTTTCTTCAGCAGAACCACAGCTCTGACGTCATGGTGTTTGCGAGGGTGTTTATGTATTCGTGGAGAAGTGGCGGTTGTACTAGTGCTCGCCTCCCACTTTCGGTCGACGGAGGATTAACCGGCTATATGATATGATCTAGTAGAGGGATCGATCGCTCCCTATAGTGCTATTTGAGGGCCTTAGATTCCGAGTTTCCATAGCCATCCGTCCTTTTGTCCTACTTGCCTGCGTCACTTCTTCCTCTACACCTCTGGTGCCCCCAGTCCCTTGATTCGGTTGGATGAAATTGCCCTGGCCACCACCCATCGATCCAATCCTTTCCCAAGTGATTTTGGCCATCATGGATGCGATCCACTGCTACAGTGCCGGCATCTTTACGCGCCCATGTTGCCTTGGCCAGGGGGATAGCATCTTGTAGAGACAATGCTTACTTCGAAACAATGCCATTCTCGTAATAATTCCGAGCCACACGGGCACGCGCCGGGCTTCTCAAAAGCCTCTGCCGACTCCATGCTTCAGCGGCACCAATAGCACCTGGCCATCCAGCCCATCGACAACTTTATTAGATATTCTTGTAGCGCGGCGGCGGTAGACACTTTCCCGGTACGCCTGGGGATGAAGTTGACATTCCACCATTTGCGCACACTTGAGGGGTAGCGCTATACCGTTAACACTGATCACGGGTCCCCATTGAGGATAATCTGCGATTATTTGGTTGGGGGGGAGAGTTAATGAAGGAAGTGGCATTTACATTATGCTTTTATTGCTATTTTGAGCAAGTCCATTTTGTGTAGTTCAATGACTTGCTGATAGTTTCCTTTTGTGATGTTAAAAATATAGTCATACCTTTAATTTCAAATATATACTATAAAGCTTAAAGTTACAGTTTCCCATTTGTATCCATTTTTTTTGTAATGCCTAGCTTATAGTAGGAGAATTTGAAACTTTGTCCCAGATACAACTGGCGTCTGGGGCAGGACATGCCTAGTGAGTTCGATGACCGGTCGAATTCCTCTTTAAACCTTTTTTCTTCCACTTTGAGCTAACCACACACCATGCACGTGGGTTTCATTGATGGTGAAAAACTTTACGGCCTCCTATAAGCCACTGGCTTGACCTTATGCTCTTGACCTCCTTTAATAGATATCGACCCCCACCCTCACAAAAAACAAATGAGTCTTTCAAAAAAAAGAAAAAAAAAAGAAAGGAAAAGAAAAGAAGATTTGTGATGCCTTGTCTTGAGCAGAGCACGAGTTCGAGGTATGTAATGAAAGTCTTTAAAGCCCGGTGCCCTAAGCCAACTGGTTAGAAGCCACTGACTTTGTGTTCGTTACATGGGTGAATAGGCAAAGCTTAACAAGTTATAGGTTACGAGTCTCGAACTCTCAGTGAAATGGGGTGGGGCTTACGAAGAGTTAGTGGTTGAAAAATCCTTATGACTTGATGCCTAGCCTTAATTGGTTGGGAGTCATCGGTGGATCCCATTTAAGAGGACATGTGAGATGATTCTGTGACGTTTGCCCCACAGCGTAAAAGAGTATGGAATACGAGTGGGTCTTGATCTATTGAGGTTAGTAAGTGCGCTGAGTTTAGGCATTAGATAGGTTGGGGGAGAGTGCGGTTCTGGCCAGCTATTCTTGGCCCGATCAGTAACACTTGGGTTTTTGGTGGAAGCTCCAGGTTGGTTCCCTAAAACAGGAGAATCTTTTGATACTTGATGTTGCATAGCACTCAGTCTCCTAAGATAGTTTTTGGGCAAAGTTTTGGTGACTCTTGTTGAAGGCTGGGCATTATCCATTCACAATTTGAAATATCATTTTTATGGACATAGATTTCGCCTATCTTGTTTTGTGTGTTTTCTTTTTTCTTTCATTGCTAAGGGACTAGCAATGTGTCAGTTGGGGGGAGTGATTATTGCCCAAATAGTGCTATTTTACACCCTTATTAATACAAGGTTTGAGCACTTTTTGGGTAGTAATCAGTCTAATCCAGCACCAATTGTACATCATCAAGATCCTAACTGCTACGTCGCATTTTATTGGAAAATTTTGTAGTTTTCACAAGCCAATCATGCCAAATTTTTTGAATCAACTCAACCATGGAGAATCCAAGTTCAACTCATAACTGCAAATCAGAAATAAGAAGAAGAACAACAGCAGAATAAAGCAGTGCACCCTGGTAATTTCGCAGGGTTGCGAATTTTCACAACCTGTGAATTTGTTCCTCACCTTTTTTTTGACTGTTTTACTTTTTGCTACAAATTTTTGCTTTGCCTAAATTGTCCCTCATGTAATAGTGGCTAACTCATACCTTTTTTAAAAATTTTCTTGCCTTTGGGCAGTATATAAGTCTGAGGCATCACTGTGTAAAAAATATCTTTATCATTAATAAAGTTTTAGCGCCAAGCTTTCAGTAGTTACCACCTTTCTCATTTTCCCTCATTTTCTCACCAGCCAAACAGCCTCTGAGGATGACAACTCAGAGGATGAGTGGCTAAATCCCTCTTTGCCTTGAAGTAAAAGGCTACTAGGCAAGGGGTCTAAAGGTTCTAAGGGTCTCTCATGTTTTCAACATAGGTATTTATTGATATTTATGTGTCTCCTTTCAACCATAGGTTCAAATCCCTTAGATGCACCTTGAATGACCTGTACTTGGCCATCTTTTAGGGTTCAGTGGATGCTTATTGTTAGATCCACTGAGATTCGGTAGTTTCCATTTATTAGTCATTAGAAGGTGGGTCAAGGAGATGCATCTTTAATGCCTGATACTATTAATGTTCAATGAATGCTATTTTTCAGAGGATAATTACTAAGGGTCAAGTTTTATAGCTAAAATGAAGCCCAGATTCGGGGAGATGGCATGGGTCATCCTCCCCCCCGGCGACGTGAGGAACAGGGGCGGAGGACCCCTGGGTTCCCACTTTAGAGCTCAAATCCCGGTAGCGATAGTCAAGGAGCTTTCTTTTACATTTTACTTCATTTCGTTTCCAATTTTCAACCATCAAATCCCTATGTTTTCACAAAACCCCAAAATCCAAAACAAATTCACCATTTTGAACCTCACTATAAGACATTTACGTGAAGAAAACCAATCTACATGGATGATCCACGGCTAGTTATCTTTGCGCGTACTTGATACTGCTGGCGTTAGGAGGTATTAGGTATAAATTTTGTTGATTCAGGACACCTCAAACTGACGCGAATCACTCTCATGATGCATGTAACATAATATGGCATGAAATGGAATATTTGCATTCCATATGCACGATAACATCGCGTCGAGTCGGGTGTGTGTGCATGGAAATGGTTATTCACCGTTCTTGGTGAATGTGTGGTGAGCTCGAAAATGGGACAATGTCTAAGATAGAGACTCACAAATATGGGATTTGATGAAATCAATTGAACATTGGAGGATTTTCCAATGGGTCTTGAGTTTTAAAGACAAAAGAGTTTTGCTGTTCGTCTATTGGGTAAAAACACCAATGACCAGGGTTTTCCACAACGTGGCATTTGCATATGCAGAGAAATTCGGAGATGAGACTTCGGTCGAGGACTTCGAGTTATGGGCATGAGGAGTCTCATCTCATTCATGACATTAAATATTCTAGAAGGACTACATTTTTACGTATGGCATGTGGCATGATGTGTGTGTGCTACATTGCATGAGCTAGGTGAGAATTAGCCTTTGTAGAGATTATTCTCTCACGAGCATTGCTCACCCAGGTCGTGGGACCCCCTTTGGTCTGGCTGAGAGGTGTGCGGGAGACAAACGCTCACTCGAGGTCGTGATTTTAAAGGAAGCTAGGATGTGGCTTTGATAAATATTTTTGTAAATTATATTATAATAAGCTAGATTTAATATATGTTCTGTATAAGAGTGTTTTGATAAACTCTTATGGATTATTGTGTTATAGTTGTATATTGGGGATATGGACAGATGGACCTTGTGTTGTCATTACTACTTCTGTTGAGACCCTGGATGGGTTATGGTTATATTGTTATACAGGTTGTATGTTGGGTAGAGCTCCCCGAATAAAAGAGACTCTACCCGAATTATTTTTTTTTAAATATGGATCCCAATAAATGGGACACAATAGTGTAGTATCGGGTTACCCGAAATCCATAGGAATTTCTCGGGTTGACCAGTTGTCAACGGGACCCCTGTGTTCTGGGCGTCACAATGATATGGTGTGTCAGAGTTGGACATGGATTGACATGTTGAACGATGTGTACTGTTTTAGGTCTGAACATGAATATCTAGTTTTGTATGTTGTTGCTTGATTGAATGACATGCAAGTGTGTGAAAAATCATGTGGATATATGATGAACTGATGTATTTACATGGGTTATATTATGGATGCAATTTGTATGTTGTAGATATGATTATCCATGAATCATAAATGTTGCATGTAGCTCTCATCATGCATGTAGCATAAAAGAACATGCAATGACATTTTGCATTGCATATGCACGGGGACATCACGTAAAACGGGTGTGAGTGCATGGCATGGCTTTTAACAAAGCGGTTTTATCAGAGGGTTGTCCAATGGGTTATATCAGAGGGTTGTCCAATGAGTTTTATTGGAGGGTTGTCCAATGAATGTTATCGGAGGGCTGTCTAATGAGTTTTATCAGAGGGTTGTCTAATGAGTTTTATCGGAGGCTTGTCCAATAAGTTTTATCGGAGGCTTGTCCAACGGATTTATATCGGAGGGTTGTCCAATGGGATTTTTCTATTGGAGGTTCGTCCAATGGGTTTCAAAAGAAAAAATCTTTTGTTTTGAAAATAGTTTTCATACATGGCAAATGCATGTGTGAGGGAGTCGGTGAGGACTCGAGACATGGGGCATGGCATGTAGACATTCATGTAGAAATGTGCATGTTTTCATGGATGGGCATGATAATACGAATCTGTGACATTGCATGTGCACTTAGGTGAAGAGTATCCCTTGTAGGAGACTTCCTCTACTAGGCATTGCTCACCCGTCATGAGAAAATATTTTTTAGGTGTTGGAGGTACACTAGGAGGTGGAACTCATATGAGGCCTTAATGGTAAAGAAGGCCAGATTAAACTTGTTATTACAATTTGTAAAAGTGCGGACGGGTTATCCAGTTTACAGTATGTAAAGAGAAGAGTTTGTAATAAAACTCATTTTAGATTGTTTAATAGAGTTTGACGGAGTTTTCCCAATTTTTGTGGTGCCCTTTATTATCACGAGGCCATTGTGACAACTTATAGTGTCTTAAGGCATTTGGAGGTGCATGGGGAAATGCTAGAAAAGCTAATATGCCCGGGCTTGGGCACGTTTTAGATCGTGACAAGGGTTCCTTGTGTCATGACATGGATCTTAGGCTTCATGCAATTGCTAGGTCAAGACATAGTTTTTCCATGTCGCGACAGTGTTTTGCTTCTGTCATTGACGATGTCGCGATAGAGGGTTTCCGTATGCGGGCCGTCGACCTGACGAAGTCGAGGTTTGCACCCTTTGTGCAAATTTAGCCTTGGCAAGGGTTTCTATATCGCGATAGAGTATTTTTGTGTCGCGATAGAGTTTGGTCAAGGCCAGGAGTTTCAATGTCGCGACAGAGTATTTCTTTTTGTCGTAACAGAGTTTGGTCGAGGCTAGGAGTTTTTATGTCACAACAAATTATTTTTATGTTGCAACAGAGTTTTGCCTTGGATGGGGTTTTTATGTCGCGATAGAGTATTCTTATGTCGCGATAGAGTTTAAACCAGATGTTAGGCAATCTTAGGTCGCGACCAGTTATTACCTCATACTGATCGAGGTTTGGTGAGCGAGAGAGTTTAAGTCGCGATAGAGGGAATTTGATGTCGCGAATAGTTGCACGAAGTAATGTCGCGATAGGGTACCTTACATGTGATAGAGTTCCAAGACATGGGTCTTCCATGTCATGACATGAGTGTCATATGTCGGCGGCAGTGAGGCGTAGAGCGGCGTCCGCAGTAAGGCGAAGGCAGCGTGGACAACCAGTGCCGCGGCGGGTTGGCGTTCACGACGAGAGGCACACGCGACAAAAAAGCATTACATTGCGACGAGAGAAATCTCTGTCCTTGACAGGACTCTTAATGGTAAAATAAAAATAAAAAAATAAAAATTATATATATATATATATATATATATATATATATATATATATATATATATATATATATATATATATATAAATAAATAAACTAAGGGATCGCCCTTCAAGTTGAAATACATTTGTCGTGTTTAAATAAGTCTCTTTCATGGAGATGACTATGAGTGAGATCAAGATTTTTAAAGATAATTAGTCAATAAAAATTTTTATAATAAAATTATAATTAATTTATTAGAAAAACTTGAATTTATTAGCCATGTTTTCAATTATACTTTTTTTCATCAAAATTATGCGTTGTTGTATTTTTTGGGATCCAAATTTTACTAGATAATATCTTCTATCTTGAAAAGAAGCTTGAATTATCTTGTGATGATTATTATGAGAGCCAACATTTTTAGACAATTTTGTCTTTGTTTCTTTTGACAATATAAAAGATGTAGAAATGAAACAAATTCAGCTAAAATACTTAATTAGGTAGTAAAATCTTAACCACGTGAGGTGTGCAATACGTTACTAGAGAAATTTCCTTTTCTCTTATTAATCTAATTTGTTCCTTGGCCATATGTTTCTTTGTCTTTTTCTGTTAGGACCTTCTTCCTAATTTGCAGGTAGAGTAATTTTTTTTTCCCTTAAAAATTTACTATTTTTTATATTGTGAAGATAAAAAGACACCCTTCCCAAAAAAAAGAAAAATCTCTTATTGTAAAAATGGTAAAGATCACGCTTGGCTAGTGTATAATCCAAACTTAGCCAACCTAAGAGGTGGATTAGATGAAACATTCTTATGTTTTTTTATTAAAAAATTACTAATTGTGGAAGAAAAAAAAGCCTTTTGTTGTTTTATGCATATTCATGTGTTTGAAGAAATGATTATTTCATAAAAATAATAAATATAGTTTTATCAAAACAAGGTCAAAAATTGATGAAGGATTAACAAGCCAAGAAGTTCACAAGCCTAGCTCAGTTGGTTAGTGTAAAACTCATGAAAATTTTAATTTTTCTGAAAAATGGCAAAACGGTAAATTGCTGCTATTGTATAGGTGGAAAATCTGGAAATTTTCTAGATTTCAGATGACGAAACAAACTTCACCGTTGAATTCGTCTCACGAAATCTAGTTACCCAGTCGAATTTCCTTGAATTTCTAGATGGTCGAAATTTCACGTTTTTCAAGGCACCGGGTGTCGGGTGACACATGGGGTGGTGCCACATAACATGACCAGGGGTTTCCACATGGCACCATAGGAGAAGGATACATGGCATGAGAGCCATGTGGTGTGGAGAAGTGCCACTGGGGTATGTGTCCAGTGAGCGGACCATGGAAAGGTGGTGACACATGGTAAGATGAATAGTAGAGTGAGAGGAAGCTTCCTCTCACTTGAAGGAAATAAAAAAAATCGGTGGGTAAGGTGAAAAAAAAAGAAGAAAAAGACAAAAGGAAAAAGCAAAGAGGGAAAAGAAAAAAGAAAAAAAATGAGGGAGAGTGCGTGAGAGACGGAGGATTGAGACCGGTGAGAGAGGAGGAGGCTTTTTGCAGGCCTTCCCTTCGCGATCTCACGTGGGCTCAACGGTCAAGGCTTTCGTCGGGGCTAGAGATAAAGTTGGTCTACATGATGAGAGCTACGCGTGGGTACCAGAAACTGCAGGTTTCGTCGCGTTCCAAAAGGTAGGGGTTTCTCATACACTGGTTATTTCTTGCATAGTGGCCATTTAAGAGCCATTTTTATTCAGCTCTAATCTTAAGGCTGTGTTTATTGATGGTCAAGGATCGGACCCAGTGTTTCGAGATAGAAATTATGGACCTCTGTGATTTTGTGTGTAGCCTTAGTTACGGCCCGAGCTTAGTGGGCATCCATTTGCTCGTGTTTCTTCATAGATGATCGGTCCGAATTTGAACGGTATTTGTGGTTGGGCTGGCGAGTGTTGATCGTGAGTGTAGGCTTGGTTTTGGGTCTAAACAATTTCGCACACCCTTCTGGTGGGCTCGACTTAGAGATGACCATACGCTTTCTCGTATGAACTCCGATTTATGCATTCTCGGACTCTACGAAAAACTCTTTGAGTCTATAATTTAACCATATTCAAGTGAATGGAATTTGGTGCTCACAATTTTAGGTGTTTTCTTTACTTTCTTAACTCTGAATTGAGTATGTGGATTGTTTGTGGGCATTGCTTATGCCTGATTGATAAAAAGTACCCAGTGATTCCCTTACTTGTATATTGATTGATACTTGGTGTTGATGTATGCTTAGATGCATGAAAAGTGAATAACATGTTTATTGTATTGTAAAGCATGTTGAGATATATGTGTTAGACATATGGACATTAAATGGGAATAATTATATGTAATAAATATGATTATCCATGATACTTGGCATGAAGTATGATTTTGAATTGTTGCACGTATATGAGATATATAGAGGCCATATGCAATGGCATTGCATTGCATTTATGCACGAGACATCTCATGACATGGGTGTGAGTGCATGGTAGAGATTGACACTGTGTTTGGTGTTCGGTGGTATGTCGTGAGTACATGTGTAAAACCTGGGAAAATTAGAAATTTTCGGGAAATTGGAAAAATAATAAAAATAATAATAAATTGCCATAATGGCTCAGGGAAGCCTAGAAAATTTTCTAGATCTAGGGTGAAGAAACGGACTGCACCGTTGGATTCGTCTCGTGAAATCTAGTTACCTAGTCGAGTTTTGTTAGATTACGAGATAGTTGGAATTTCGCATTTTTCAAGGTATCGCGTGTCGGGTGACACAAGAAGTAGTGCCACATGACACCATAGGAGATGGACACATGGCATGTTAGCTATGTGGTGTAATAAGTGACACATGACACTTGGTTGAATGACTCATTTAGAGCCATGTGTCAAATGGAGAGAAATAAAGGGAAAAATAAAAAAAGAAAGATAAGAGAAAAGAAAAGAAAAAGGAAGGAAGAAAAGTCAAAAAATGGGAAAAGGGGCCATTTTAGAAGAAAACGAGACCAGTGAGCAGGAGGAGAAAGCGAGAAAGTAGGTGAAGCTCACAGCCTTCTCTAGTCGAGATCGGGCCATGGGGTTTCGTCGAGCAAAAACAAAGTTTATCACAGCGACGAGGGGCTTAGCGTAGATACGAAAATATGGGGTTTTTCGCGAACTCAGGAGTAAGGGTTTTCCTATTTGGGTTATTTCTTTCTAAAGGCCATTTTAATGGCTTGGGGGTTTTCTTTGAGGTCGTGAGATCTATAAATTTCGGTCTAAAATCTTGGGGGTAGTGTAGGAATTTTTGGGATCGTTTTTCCTAGCTTGGGATTGTGTTTGACAAATTGTTTTGGTCCCAAGGCTAAAAATTTCCAGGTTTTGTTGTGAGTTTGGTGTCGGGACTATTTTCGGACAGCCTAGACATAATTTTCGGGACTGTTTTTGGACAATCCGAACTTAATTTTCGAGACTGATTTTTGGACAGTCCGAACTTAATTTTAATTTGTTTTACGATGGTAGTTTGAATTTTGAATTGTTTCCAGCTTAGCGATCGGACATATTTTCAAGATTGTTTTGAGCGGTTAAGTGATTACCGACTGTGTGTGTGCTATTTTTTATGTGTTATTGCAAATATTGAATAACATATTGGTTATGTGAAAATCATGTTAATGTGTGTTTATGGATGTATTGACATGAAATTTATGATGAATGTAAATTATATGTTAAAATTATAATTGTCTATGATTTATTATATTTGCATGTGGTACTCATCATGCATGCTGTAACATAATTGGCATATGAAATGGCATGTTGCATTTCATATGCACGGGGACATCGCGTGAAACGGGTGTGAGTGCATGACATGGTTTTTGAATAAATTATCGGAGGGTTGACCAACAAAATATTTGTCGGAGTATGTCCATAAATACGTATATGAGGGTTGACAAACAAAATATTTGTCGAGATTATGTCCTTATAATTTACCTCGGGAGGGTTATCCACCTGAAAATCTTTGCAGTATGTCTCTCATTTATATCGGAGGGTTGTCCACACAAAATATTTGTCAGAGTATGTCCAAAAATAAATTATTGGAGGGTTGACCAACAAAATATTTGTCGAAGTATGTCCATAAATAAATTACTTGAGGGTTGTCCAACAAAATATTTTTCGGATTATGTCCATTAAATTTATATCAGATGGTTGTCCACACAAAATATTTGTCAGAGTATGTCCATAAATAAGTTATCGGGGGGTTGACCAACAAAATATTTGTCGGAGTATGCCCATAAAATTTATATTGAAGGGTTGTCCACACAAAATATTTTTCGGAGTATGTCCAAAAATTATATCGGAGGATTTACCAAATAAATTTTGATATCGGAGATTGTCAAATGAGTTTTTGAAAACAAAAATCTTTGTATTGAAAACAATTTTTCACACCTGGCAATTGCATGTGTGAGGGAGCCGGTCAGGACTCGGGTTATGGGCATGAGGAGTCTCATCTCATTGATTATAGTAAATATTCCATGATATCATTGCATTTAATATGGAATGTGGTATGTTGTGTGATGAATACACAATTGAGCAGTAATTATGGTAGAACTTAGCACATTCAAGTCACACTTTGCCCACATTTTGCATGAGGATAGGTACTTTTAATTGCTTTTGTGTTTTTGGACTTGATAAGTTTCGAGTCTAATGCATAATTGTCTGAATTTATGTCAGGGAAGCAAATATGGATCATTGAGGATGTTGGCAACCCGATTGGTGAAGTTTCGGGGCGCAGCAATGCTAGAAGGCACGGAGGGCCAAAGTGTGCAGGTACACTGTGCGCGAAAAGTGGCGATGAGCAAAGTGTACGATTACACCATCAACAATATATCCCGGTACTGTTCCGGAGAAAGTGACGGTACCAGAGAGAATATGCGGGTACACCACTAACGTAATAGGTATACTTGTGTGAGAACTCTGGGGAACCAGTAGGAATCCGATCTTAATGCAGAACACGCTTGTAAATCAACTTTTAATGTGGGATCATATTAGAGGGTATAAAAGCTATACGACCACGAGGAGAAGGCAACTTTTGATTCCGAGGGTTAGGTTTTCATAGGAGAAGAGTTCTTTTCCATAGTTGGAGGTGAAGACTTGTTGATTAGGGTTGAAGACTTTTTTTTTGGGTTTTCTGATTTCAAGCACATGTAATCTTTCAGTAGGAATTCATATTTCGTTTCGATTCGTACTGATAGGGTGGTCGGAATCCAACAAAATTTGTAGTCTAAGTTCCTCTAACTAGCAGTAGTCGTTTCTTTTGCGATCATATGATAGGGTCAAACACGGGGATGGGTTTCATCATGAATGACTACTTATCGGTGTTGAAAAAGGTGAGGCTTTTAATTTGGATTTTTAGTTTTGTTTAAAAGCGATTGAGTTGTTTAACTGATGATTAATTGTAAAGCGAAAGTGAAGTGAGAAAAGGTAGCTTTGAAGGTTTAGGTCACTAGCTTGACAACATGGGGTAACAAGTGTCCGCCCAGTTTTATCCTCGCACATTACTGACAAACGTACTTTATAGTCAAGCCATACTTAGGATCTTTGTTTAACTAGAAAACCCTAACCACACAGAATCACTCCCTATTTAGTCAACACAATTAATATGCATCCTACAGCTCCTTTCGAGTTTGAAACCCAGCTTATTCGACTTCATTTCGGTGGCTCGTAAAGGCCATCTAAGAACAACGAGTATATCTAGCAATAAGTATACCTTTGTATCTAAAGCATGGTAAGTATTGGCGAACAATGACATTAAATGATATTATTAGTTTGAGAAGATGGAACCATAAATACGATACACAGTAGCAGTGCTAACACATAGGAACAACCCTGGCCCCTTGTATTCAAGCTAGCTACCTTCCTCTTCAAAGCTAAGAGGCAGAAGCATCTCTTGGAGGTTCTCTATCCTCAAGAGGGTTGTTTGGTAGCCTAGAAAATGAGAGGGGAGAGAAGAGAAAAACAAACCACAACTGAAGCTGCGAGAGATATTTACATAAAATGAAAATGTGCAGATTGCTTAAGGTTACAATTTGGGGGGGGGCACTATATAATTTTGTGTATGAAAATACAAGAAAGCCTAACATATTAGCTAGCCACAAGGGACAGGAGGTAATACACAAAATGAAATTCGGTTGGCATTAATTACAAAAATATGACGGGGCAGGAGATTTCGCTATGCAGAAAATTCTCGCTGCGTGAGATTTGTGCTTTAGCCCGAAATTTAGCTAACCTAAGCGAAATTGAATAGAGAGATAAGCGAAATGCAAATTTCGCTATGCCATGATCCATTTATTTAGCTATTCATTATCAACCTAGAAATCATTATAGAGATAAGCGGCTGAAGAATTCATTGAGCATACGATTTTTCATTTACATAAATTTCATTAACTATGAAATTATCATTCATTGGGATTGCGAGGAATTTCTCGATTTCATTGGGATGTAATTTTCGCAATCAGTAGAGACCCTCTTTGGGTTGCCTTTCTTCCAACTTTGCATCTCTACTACATCCTTCCTTCTAAATCTAAGCTGCCTTCATTTGCTGTTGAATTTTGATATGTTTGATAAAATTTGCGTGGTTTCAATCTTCATGGATTCGGCCACGCTATCTCGATATCAAATGGCCATTGCATACAAAAACCTGCAAAATAACCAAAAATAACCTCGAAATGGCATAAGTGATACTAAGTAGACCTAAACACCTCAATTGGCTTAATTGGTATGATTAGTGAGCAAAAAGCACTCAAAACCTATTTCGAATAGGGCTCCAATGCTTACTTTTTGGGTACTAATCTGCACCCCCGACGAAACGTTGCTAGTCCCTTAGCGATGCGGCTTGATAAGGACATGCATGCGTGATTTTAAAAAAGTTTATGGTTCAAAAAGTATATTTACAAATAAACATTACCTTTAAAATGAAAAATTGGCACCAAGTTTGAAAAAACGGCATGAGAGAACCTCAAACATACAGAACGATTTTTAGGCGACATCGGATCCATGATTCTCAACTTTGAATTTCCACGAAGTCTAATGATTCTAAATATAACCAGATCGAGCCAATAAGTTGCAAAATTATTCCCTCCCCCCAACCTAGCTACTGGCATGGCCTTAAGCTGTTGAACAACCTATATAGGAAAAGCTACACTCTTCTTTCTTTTATTGATTACTTTGTAGGGTGCGTGCTCAGCTGAAGCTTCACCGAGTCCGTCTCATGAGAATCCACAAATGACTCCCAACCCAGTCGTTTAGGAGCATCAAGCAAGGATCCTTGACTAAACTCCTACAGGCTTCACCGGACTCAGAATGACTTCGAGTGCTTCCTACAAGCGCTAAACTCTACCCATCCACCGTGTAACGAACGCTAAGTCGATGACTCCAGCCGGTGGAAGCTTAGGGCATCGGGCTTGAGCTTTAAGCCATATACCCCTCGGACCGTGCTCGGGTTCAAGGCAAAGTCATCTGAACATATTTTCACTATTTCCTTTTCTTTTCTTTTTGCTTTTTCTTTTTATTTTCCTTTTTGGAGAGGCTACATTGGTCTTCAAATGTGGGTAACTGACCACATCTAGGTTGCCAACATGCCTAAGGCCGGCTATGCAAAGTGAAAGGAGGCAAATAATTTGACAGCCTATTGGTACAATCTGATGTGCGGTGTGTGAATTAGCTAAAGGTGGAATGTTCAAGGTTGAGCATGATGGAACTTCAGCAGGCAATTTCTTGAACATGGAATTGTTCTAGCATTAAGGTAGCATCTGAGGTTTTGAATTTTCAATTAAAGGCAATTCAATTGTCCAATTAAAGCAATTCAATTGTTCAATTGAAGACAAAAACAGTTTAAACAAAGTGGGGGCACAAAAAAATGATATGCAAAAGTGTATATATATATATATATATATCTTTGAATAGCACAAATATAGCAAAAGAGTGGCTGAAATACATGAATACAAAGCTAAACATACAAAAAGATATCACTACTATGGCTAATACATGAATCTAAACAAAATTAGTGGCGGAGTTGATAAAGAAGCGGTAACTATCTGAAAACATAAAAGAAACCTAACCACCTCTTCTTTGTGGTGGTGGTGGGTCTATGCTTCAGCTGGCTGGCTGCTACCGACACATCGAAGATCTTTGCTCTTTGCTGTGGGCTCATCCTACAGCGGGAGCACGTGTAAAGACTGGGTGAGTCATGATCTCTTTGGAGCATGGGCGACCAGATCCTCTAAAGTGGCCTCGGTCGACCTCACAGTCTTTTGTCTTTGCTGGGTAGCGGCCCGAAGAACATATAGCATCCGTCCCACACTGCTATCTCTGCAGAACTAGCATGGGTGGCGCGGGCGAATCTTTGTGAGGTGAATGATGGGCCGGGAGTATGACTGACTGCGGGTAGCATGTAGGAGGAGGAGATGGAGAGGGAGATGTGCGGAGGCCCGGACTCCTCTCCACCACGGGCTCAGTCGTATGCGTCACGTGAGTCCTGCGCGCACGATCAGTCACCTCCTCACGGTCTGTTTGGCACGGAGGAGAAAAGATATAAATTATGACCATCGCTCCATCGACGGGACCCAGGGCGGTGATCCTCCCTCTCGTCAGGGGCTCCTGGGAAGCGAGTGCTCGAAAGGACACGGCATAATAGTCTCGGCATCAGCGGTGGAAGACTCGACTCGGGGCCCTTCTGATGGACCTTACTCCCTCAGAAGTGTAATAGGGAGGGTCATCACCCGGCTTAGAGGTGAACCGAGAATCCCTCTGAGATCAGTCTGAGCCTCCCGGGGATGGCCCCCCTACGTTGTACGTAGTGCTGTAGCGGAAAGAGGCTGGTCCTGACAGTGTCGACGAGAGCATCGGCGGGGCGCCTGAGAATAATATAGGTCACGGCGGTGGTGTGCAGCGGGCGTGGACCGTCTCTCGGTGTGTCGGGTGGTCTGATCTCGATAACCCTCTGAATTGGCTGCGGTATCTGCGGGCCCAGCCAATATCTTTGAAATGTCATTTGCTACAGCACTCCCGAGGCGTCGTCGATAGTGAGCCGGGCTTGGCGGACACAGGCGCTCCGGGATGTCATCGAATGGTAGAGCTGCGAGAACCACGAGTGTATCTTCGGCCTCTTAAATGGTAGCGGGGAGTAATTAACCGTCGATCGCATCGAATCCACGAATCTAGGATCATGGTGGGACGTTGTAATATGACTCCGTGGAAGTCTCGAATGAAGAAGCTGGCGTTCCGAATAGGGTGCCAGACCAGATAAATGACCTCCGATCCGCGGAATTTAGTGATGTGAAGCGAAGAGGTCGCCTCGACTGATGTAGCGGTGACTGGAGGTCACGGATGAGGATATTTCGCCGGGCTTTGATGTGCGGGTCAGCAGGTCGGGCCCTCTAGATCTCCGCATTGAGTGCGGTGGCGGGGCAGGGGTCAGCCCCGAGTCACAGTATCGTCTGAATCTGCAGGCTCCTCTCGAGCGCCTCGTGGTGGAGATAGTGCTTTGGGCGGAATGGGGCTAGAGGCGGGACTGCTCTCTCTCTCGGTAGTACTAAATCGACCGGAGTGGGTTTGAAGGCGGGACCCGCCTCTGGTGCGAACCATGGCGTACTCCAGATAAGACAACGGAAGGGGCTCCGTGATGAAATGAAGTAGGTGCAGCTATGGCTGATCACAGGGCTCATTCTTGACAATGAGTCTGCCCAGGCGGTGGAACGAACCGGGGGCTCCTTTAGCGGGGCCCAGGGCCTGGATGCATGCGCGGAAAGGCGGCGACTCTCTTGGTGTAGCTCGGGGGGCGTGTTCGGTCTTTCGAGATAATGCGTGACCATGGGCCCGGGGCGCGATACAGGCTGGGCGATCGCGAACCTGGCTACTCAATTTGGGCTCGGCGTCTGCGAATAAGGGCTGATGACGAGTCGCGGCAGCTCGAGTGCAGTGGTATAGGTGCGGGTGGAATAGCGGCTCGGCTGGAAGCGAAAGCGGCGGTGACCAGGCTCGGTCGTGGTCTTGCGCTTGGTGGTGCAGTGGCGATGGGGCTCGGGTGACTTCGGGGCTTATTTATGGGAGGAGAATATGAAGTGACTAAATGCTTGACCCCCTCCCTCTTTTATAGACTGAAGAGCGTAGAAGAGTCCCCTTCCACAATTTTAAGCTATTATAGAATTTGGGCAAACACACTTCACCACAATTGAATTCCCCAGTGTTGATTATTAATAATATAAAATAATGATTATTATAATAAAATTATTATATAAAACTATAATTAAAATTTAATATAAAATCTTATAATATATAAACAAAGTTACTAAATATGGAAAAGCTGCTAAGTTAAGAAACTTTCTAAAAATAAAAATTATTAAAATTAATAAATTCAAAGCAAGTAAAAGTGGTGTAATTTGGTTTGTGAGAACCTGACTCATTTCGATTTTACCGGTGCTCGAGGAGGGTCGAGGAGAAGGATGCCGCCGACCCGCACGTGCTGTCTGTTGCTTTGAAATTGAATTCCATGGTTGATTTGCTCCTCGCGATTGAATTGGCGAAGCGGTGCCACCGATGGCTACTAATGTTAATGCCAAAACCTCTTCTTCACCTTTGCTGGCTATTCCTTACAATTCCTGGACACTCAGCCTCCCTGCATGATGACCAATTGAACCAACTTCATCAGTCATTTGATTTTCATCTTCTGGCAGCTTGTGTTTGTTGTTCAAATGGAATATGTTCGACTCAGTCATGTTGCCAAATGTAAGTGCATGACTCGAATTCAGGAAATTGATGATTGCATTGGCGGTGGTCGAAATGGTCTTGAGGATGATTGGCACATGATTGGGTTCATTTGCGGTGGCTCGGTGTCGAGGAACCTTCTGAAAATCTATTTGGGTAGTAGAATTTGTCTATTTTCTGAACTTACATCCTCAGCTATCCCTTAGGGATCTTCAACGTCATCGGCGAATGGTATTGTGATGTTGGTAGGTTTAAGTTCACCCAGACCTAGCGCTTGTACCTGAGAATCACGTGATGGGATTTGTGGCTCCCAGATCAGTAATGATTTGTCTAGTACAAGTCCCACCCAGTATTCTTGAAATTGTGGGAGATCTGGATCCTTGTATTTATTTGGATTCTTGCTTTGGATTATGTGACTTGTTCGGTTAAAAAATGCCTTTCTCGATACTAATCCCTTCTTGATTATCTGAAGTCCTTTAAAAACTTTGCATAAACGAGGGACTTGTTTGATGATGTCGAAAAGTATTGACCTTCACACGCCTTAGGACTTCAGATGCACCCTTTCTTGGGGATGCCCTCTTCTTGCCTCTAAGTGCCTGGGGAAATGGGGGTGGCATGCTGTATTTCATTGAGTCCTCCTTCAGGAGAATATGATCAGACTGCAATTCTTCTCCCTTCCTGGATTCTTCAACAAGCTTTGGCATGGGGTACGATCAACACTCTTTCCTTTCACCGTGTAATTATAGCCTTAACACCGTCCATTCTGAGTTGTTGGATGAAACCTCATGAATTCCCTTAAGGTTTGGCGGTGTTTGAGAGGGCTTGCCTCTCTCCTGTACCTCAGAATTTGTTTGTCTTTGTGATTGAATCACTGCGAGTTAATACATTTTACGATTCGAGGTGCTCTCGAAGCCATATTCTCTTGTTCAGTGTGCTCTCTGATGTCGATCCTTTATTGCCAACATTGTGCATTGATCCACTTTTGTTCTTCCACAAAGTTGCCCGCCACCTTACTCGAATTTAAAATGGCTTGTTCCTGAGATGAGGATGGAGTGGTTTGTGGTCGAAAGTCAGACCAGCCTGGTTTGGCACAGGAGTACATAGGCGAGGGGATTAGGTTTGATTAGTACCCAAAGTGCTATTTTGAGTTTATTTGAGATAGGTTTTGAGTGCTTTGCGCACTAATCATGTCCCGATTAAGCGGTGAAGTGTTAAAGGTCTTCTTAGTATCACTTATGTCGTTTAGGGTATTTTGGTTGTTTTGCAGGTTTTGCATACTTTGAGAGTTCAATATCAAAATATATCTTGATCCGTGAAGGTGAACCCGTTGCTCGACCTTGAAACATCTGAAAATTCAATGAAGGAATGAAGGCAAAGTGAGAAGAAATGATGCGATAGAGGATGCGATTATTACAGCGATAGAAGAATATGCAAACCGGAGATTTAAGCTAAGATTGAAAATTTATTTGGGATTGCGAAAGAATTCGCAATCATAGCGAAAATTGCAATCTGGCGAAGTGAATTCATTAGGCCCAATTTTAAGCTATTCACGTGCCTAAGCGAAATTACATTTCGATATCTCTTAAAAATTTCGTAAGTAGCGAAATTGCCGGTCTATAGAAATTCTCTGATTCGCTATCTCTGTGTAATTTAAGCTACCCTAAGCGAAATTTTACGCTACTGCGAAATTTTAGCCATAGCGAAATTGAATTACGCATGGCGAGTACTGCATTGTCATCTTTTTGTAATTAATGCAAGCCCAGACCCTCATTTTGGTGTATTAGCCCTTGTCCCTTATTTAGCCAAAATGTTAGGCTTTATTGTAGTTTCACATAATGGGTGACCTATATAAACCCTATAATTTTTGTAACCTAAGTAAATCTTGGCATTTCAATCTCTGATTCCATGACTTTCATATTAGGGTTTGTTTTCTCTTCTCTCCTCTTTCTCTCTTATTTTCTGGGCTGCAAACAACCCTCTTGGGGATGACAACTCAAGAGATGTAGCTAAGCCCCTTTTCTTTGAAGAGGAAGGTAGCTAGCTTGGTTGTGGGGTAGTTGTAGGTTGTCCTCATGTGTTAAATGCTACAGGTACTGTATTTATGGCTCCCATCTTCTCAAACTAGGGTTGAATATCATTTAATGTCATTAATTTGGCCAATACTTACCATGCTTTAGGATACAGTGCATACTTATTGCTAGATGCACTGTGGTTTTTTAGATGGTCTTTACGAGCCACTGAAATGATGTTGAATGTTAGGGTTTCAAACTGAAAGGGGCGTGATGCATGTTACTGTGTTGACTCTGAAAATAGGAATTGATTCTAGAGGTTAGGTTTGCTAGTTAAACAAAGATCAGGTTATGGCTTGGACTATAGGTTACTTGTCATAATACGGGGATAAAACCCGAGGACACTTGTTTGCCACATGTTATCAAGTTGGTGACCTAAATCTTCAAAGTCACCTTTTCACAATTCACTTCGGTTTTACAGGTTAATTAGTTTTCAAACTACTCCTGCTTGTTTTGAAACAAATCAATCAAATAAAGCCTCACCATTTTCCAACAACGATGCAAGTCATTTGGGATGAAAACCCATCCCGGAGTGTTGACCACACAGACCGCTATACTGCGGTAAGCATTTCTGACGGTAGGAGAACAGGATATAAAATTTTGTTGATTAGAATCACCTACTATGGCGCAGATCAAATGGGCGCGTTCTTGGGATGATTGCCAAACTACGAATATTAAGTTGGAAGTGTATGTAATTCGACATCACAAGTGAAGGTGACCTTTTTAATCCTTTTTGACACTCGATTCTTTGTAGCGCAAGTATTCATCCTTAGCGATAGCACACTATTACTGTTTTCATATAGTCGGTTTATTTTAGCTAACCTAATCTTTGCTTAAGTTTGTTATTGCTCTTTGTCTGAAATTGTGTAAACAGTGTTTATGCACCAGTGGATAGAGACACTTAGAATTGAACTTCTGAATCGAGTACACAAATTGACCCAGGTAGTGAAGTAAGTGTACACAACGATACCATGGATCACTACCCGAGAACAACGAGTGTTGAGGTACCCCGATGAATCCAACGACCTATAGGTCGATGGGGGACCACATCCACCTCACAGAGTTAGTGCCCGCTTCTGCGCGTCATACCTCCTGTGAAGATGTAGCGGTGAGGCCTATTTGGTACCCTACTCCCCATATCATGGTATGGAGAATGAAAATCCATACACACATTAGGGATTTTTGAGGAAGTTTGCCTGACCTTTAAAGGAAGGTATGATTGACATGGATTTGCTAAAGATTGAAAGCATTTCCATTAACCACAAGGGCGAGGCCAAAATTTGGCTTAACTCACTGAGGCCTAGAACCATTAGAAATTGGGCTGAGCTGCAAGCAGAGTTTTTAAAAAAATTCTTCAGTGCTCATAAGACCAACAATTTGAAGAGACAAATTTATACCTTTGCAGCTCATGATGGTGAGAGATTTTACCAGTGTTGGGAGAGATTTATGGAGACCATCAGTGCATGCCCACACCATGGGTTTGATACATGGATGTTAGTGAACCACTTCTATGGTGGTATGTCTCTGCCATGAGACAATTGTTAGAAACCATGTGTGGTGGAGATTTTACGAGCAACATCCTAATGAAGCCATGGATTTTTGACTATGTGGGTTTGAAACTTCTAAGGGTTGGATAGACGAACCACTGAAATGGAAACAATGAGGCCCTACGACCCGACCACAGGGAGGGAATTTATATACACTTGCGGAGGACATGAAATGAAAGCTAAATTTCAACCTTAACTAGGAGGTGGAGGAGCTTGAAGGAAAACGGCTCCATGAAGTGCGGCGAGTGGCGAAAATCTAGTAGACGACCCATTCACCGAGTTTCAATCCACGGGTAATCGGGAGAACATGATGCAGGTGCTCCGTAATGAAGGATTTGATGTCAGAGCAAGCAAATGTTGTAGGTCAATCTGAAGCCACCACAACCTATTACCCGATATGGTAGCCTGATTCAGTGGAATCACCCAACCTCTCCACCGACCCGATCCCCCTGCTATGTACTTGAAATTTGCCAAACCACGGTTGGTTCTCACCTCAAACCCTGACCCACCTCCATCCTCATCTCTGTGGAACAAGCCATTTAAATTTGAGTAAGGTGGTGGGTAATTTTGTGGAAGAACAAAAGGGATCAATGCACAATTAGTACGAAAAGTTGATCTTTGTAGAGCACCACGAACAAAAGAATTGATGGGCTTGAGAGCAATCTAAACAAAAGAATTGACAACCTACAGAACTCAATCACAAAGATCAACAATATTCTGGAGGTGCAGGAAAGAGGGAGGTTCCCTTCACAAACAGTACCAAACCCAAAGGGAATCCATGAGGTAGAGTCATCCGATGGTGCCGGGAATGGATGAAGTTAAGGCTATAATCACTCTGAGGAGTGGAAAAAAGGTTGATCAGCCCATGCCTAAGCCTGTTGAGGAAACCAGGAATGAAGTAGAATTGGAGCCAGAACACATTTTCCTGAAGGAGGATTCAATGAAGCACTGCATGCCACCTCCATTTCCACAGGCACTTAGAAGCAAGAAGAAGGCATCCCAGCAGGCAGGTATCTTAGAAGTCCTAAGGTAGGTGAAAGTCAACATACCTCTTTTGGACATCATCAAACAAGTCCCTGCCTATGCAAAATTTTTGGAAGATCTTTGCACAATCAAGAAGGGATTATGCATTGAGAAAAAGGCATTTCTTCTTGGTAAATGTTCTGTAATCCAAACGAAGAATCAGTCAAATACGAGGATCAGGGTTCTCCTTAATTTCATTAAATATTGGTGGGACTTGTATAGATAAATCACTACTTGACTAGGAGCCGAGTGTGAACCCTCTTATGATGATACGTAAGCGACTAGGTTTGGGTGGTTTAAACCTACCAATATCACCTTACATCATTGGCCGATAGATCGGTGAAGATCCACTAAGGGATAGTTGAGGATGTCTTAGTGAAATAGACAAATTCCCTGCTTACCCGGTAGATTTTGTAGTGCTCGACAGAGCCGTTGCAAATGAACCCAATCATGTGCGATCATCTGGGATGACCATTTACAGCCCTTTGCAAATGCAATCATCAATTTCGAAGTAGGTCATGCGACTTCGTTTGGTAACATGACATTGGAGTTGAACATATTTCGCGAACGGCGAAGCACGAGTGATAGGCGAAAATCAAGTGATTAATGATGTGTGCTCGGTGTATCGAGAATGCGAGGAAGGCTGAATGACCAAGAACTACGAGGATATAGCGGCTGATTGGCCGGGTGTTGTGGTATTGCCATCAATAACCCTTGTAGGGCAATTGATCCAGTCAGAATCCATCGGTGAGGACGAGTCACCCGATGGAAGTCCGGCACCGTGGTCGGCTCGGGCCCTTCTTAGGGTTGAGAGATCATTCTCCTTGACCCCTCATTGAGTAAATTTTTGAAGTGAACTGGTTCGGTGTTTCCAAAACCGAATTGCAGTTCAACAATTTTTACTTTTTGTTTTAATTTAGTCAATTTTAATAATTTCGGTTATTATTAGATGTGTTGGCAGCAGCCTCTTTGGATGTGTTGGCAGCAGCAGCAGCAGTTACAGACCCACCACCACCACAGCAGTGAGGTGGTTAGGTTTCTTTTTATGTTTTTGTATAGTTACCGGCACATCAAGCGCCTACTAATTTGATTAGGATTTTTGTATTTAGCCATAGTGAGGCGAGTGATACTTTTTGCCTGTTTAGCTTTGTATTCATGTACTAGCCATTTTGGCTATATCAAAAAGCTATTCGATTATATATATACAGGCTTTGCATATCATGTTTGTGCGCCTTTACCATATGTAGCGTTTTGTCTTCAATTGGACAATTGAATTATGATTGAATAATTAAAATTACTTTAATTAGACGATTGAATTACCTTTTGTTGGAAAAATTGAATCATTGTAAGAAGTTACCTTTATGTTAGAACAAATTCCATGTTTGATATAATTTTTGAGAATTTGAGTTGAAGTCCCGACATGCTCGAAAGCAGACATTTCTCAGCCAAATTTAAATTCACACCTTGCACACCAAATTGTTTAAACAGGCTGTGAATTTGTTTTACCTCCTTTCACTGCATGGCCAGGCCTTAGGCATGTTGGCAGCCACAAGGATAGGTTTGTGTTGCCACATTTGAACAATGTAGTCTTCTAAAAGGAAAAAGAAAGAAAAAGCAAAAGAAAAAGAAAAAAAAAGAGAAAAAGAAAGTCGTGACACTTTGCCTTGAAACCCGAACACGGTCCGAGGGGTGTATGGTGAAAGCCTTTGAAGCCCGATGCCCTAAGCCTTAATTGGTTGGGAGTCAGCCGACGTGTTAGTTACATGGTGGATAGGTAGAGTTTAACGATTTGCAGGTGCTTGATTTCGACGTCATTCGAGTCGAGGTGAAACTGTAGAGTTTGTGGTCGGTGATCCTTTTGACGTGCCGCAAGCCTTAATTGGTTGGGAGTCATCGGTGGACCTCGGATTACGGACTTTGGTGAAGTCGGATTTTAAGCATTGCACCTACTGATGTAGTTGAATAAAGAAAGGAAAGAGTAACTATCCACATCTAGGTTGTTCCAGCGACTTAAGGCCATGCGGTCACTAGGTTGGGGAGGGACAATTTTGCAATTTATTGGCTCGTCTGGTTACATAAAGGCAACTAGACTTTGGTGGAAATTCAAGTTGAGAACCATGGATCCAATATTGACCTAAAAATTGTTCTTGTATGGTTTATGTTCTCGCATGCCGGTTTTCAAACTTGGTGTCAATTTTTCAGTTTAAAGGTAATGTTTATTTGTATATACACCTTTTTTCATAAACTTTTTGAAAATCGCTGCATGCATCTCCTTTTTGTTTTTGCATTGCTAAGGGACTAACAGCGTTTCGGTTGGGGGTGTGATTAGTACCCAAAGAAAAGTGCTATTTTGAGCCACATTGAGATAGGTTTGAGTGCTTTTGCGCACTAATCATGTCAATTAAGTAATTGAAGTGTTAGGTCTTCTTAGTATCACTTATCTTGGATTTAGAGGGTATTTTTGGTTGTTTTACGGGTTTTTGCATACTTTGAGGATTCAATATGCTCCCGAAATATATCTTGATCCATGAAGATTGAACCCATTTATCGACCTTCCAAACACATCTCAAAATTCAATGAAGGAATGAAGGCAAAGTGAGAAGAAATGATCTCTCTGATGAGGATGCGGTGTGCGAGCGGTGAAGAATATACAAACCAAATTTCGCTAAGGTGCGAAAATTCATTGGGATTGCAGGCTACATAATCATAAGCGAAAATTCGCAATCCTAAGCGAAATTGAGAAAATTTAAGCTAGGCATCAATTTTTCGTATTCATTGTGCCTAGCGAGTACATTTCGATATCTCTTAAAATTTATTTAGTAGCGAAATTTCGCTAACTAGCCCGAAATTGCCGGGTGCATAGCGAGGATTCTCGATTTCGCTATCTCTGTCTGGTACGCTACCTAACAATTTTAAGCTACCTAGTGAAATTTTAGCTATCTAGCGAAATTTTCGCTACATAGCGAAATTGGTCTGCATAGCGAAATTACCTGCCTTGTCATCTTTTTGTAATTAATGCAAACCGACCTCATTTTGGTGTATTACTTCCTTGTCCCTTATTTTAGCCAAAATGTTAGGCTTTATTGTAGTTTCACATATTCGTTGGCTTCTGTAGCCCATAGTTTTGTAACCACTAGTAACTCTTGGCATTTGATACAATTCATGACTTTCATATTAGGGTTTGTTTTTCTCTCTTCTCTCTCCTCTTTCTCTTATTTTCTAGGCTACCAAACAACCCTCTTGAGGATGACAACTCAAGAGATGCTTGGCTAAGCCCCTTTTCTTTGAAGAGGAAGGTAGCTAGCTTGGTTGTGGGGCAGTTGCAGGTTGTCCTCATGTGTTAAATGCTACAGGTATTGTATTTATGGCCCCCATCTTCTCAAACTAGGGTTGAATATCATTTAATGTCATTAATTTGGCGATACTTACCATGCTTTGGGATACAATGCATACTTATTGCTAGATGCCTTGTGGTTTAGATGGTCTTTACGAACCCTTTGAAATGATGTTGAATGTTAGGGGTTTCAAACTGAAGAGCGTAGATGCATGTTGCACATGTTGACTCAAATAGAGGTGATTCTAGGGTTAGGTTTGCTAGTTAAGCGAATCTAGGTTATGGCTTGGATATAGGTTATGTCATAATGCGAGGATAAAACCCGAGGACACTTGTTTGCCACTAATGTTTATCAAGTTAGTGACCTAAATCTTGAAGTCACCTTTTCACACTTCACTTTCAGTTTTACGAGTTAATCGGTTCAAACTACTCACCTTTGTTTTGAAACAAATCCGAAAATCAAATAAAAAAGCCTCACCGTTTCAACAACGTCTGAGTCATTCATAGGATGAAACCCATCCCGCGTGTTCGGCCCTAGACCGCTATCTTTGCGGAGGTTGGAGGCTATAGAGATGAAAAAAGGTGAGCGAGGTAACCGGTGTACCTCAGTACCCTCTGTACCTATTGCACCCGAGGTGGAGGAGCCATGCATAATATCGATGACCCTACACACTCGACTAATAAGCGCGAGCCTTCCTCAAGTTAAGGGAGCAATTCAGATAGAACAAGCTAAAGCTCTTAACTACCAAAGGAAGCCTTTCAATTCTCCGTACTCTGAAACATATAATCCTGGATAGGGTAAGCATCCTAATTTTAATTGGAGAAATGAGGGAGGCCCACATAACCTGCCAAACAACCAGGTCCTCGTGCAAAACCCGGGTTTCCAAATTCAGTCCCTCCATTTGAATCAAGGCCCCGAGTTTCCTATGAACTCTGTCAAGGTTTCCATCCGTCGAATCAAAGGGAATCCAAATCCACACCCTTATCAACCTCCACATAAGAGAGAAGTTTGGAGGATATAGTAACCGCAGTTTACAATACCGGACCCAACGATCCACAAACCGCGAGAATTCGAGCTGCTACGAATGATGTGAGATCGATAACTAAGGCGGCGTCCTCTATGGGTAATTTTCCAGAGGAGAAAGGGGAAACCATCTCGGCCCATCGAAACCCGCAGGTCGAAATAGTGTGGGAGTTTCAAGTCTAAGTGAGGGTACTTTTGAACATTGTAAGGCTTTTACTACTCTTCGAAGCGGTAAGGTAGTTGACAAAACCATTCCAACCAAAGAACCATTACAAGAGTCTCAAGGTGAATCGGTCAGAGATGATGAGGTATTAGACAAGCCTCATGTTCTAGAGTGATGTTATTTATGAGTGAGGCACGAGGAGGAAGATAAAATTGCCAGTATTCCTCCCGGCTCCATTATCATAGGGTGAGAACCCCCGAGAGTGAATAGCCATTGAGATCTATGAATTGTTCAAACAAGTGAAATTGAACATTCCTCTACTAGATGCTATTAAGTAAATTCCATCATATGCTAGAACTACAAAGGATTTGTGTGCACGGTAAAAGGAAACTAGGAATTCAGTAAAGGAGGCATTCATGGTAGACAATCTACCTCAGTGATTCGAAACAACTTGCCCCCAAAATACAAAAAGATCTAGGAAGCTACTATTTCTATAGTAGTAGAGTGAGTTGGGACATGCTCTGAGTGGATTTAGGGCGAGTGTTAATTTGTTTAACCATACTTAGTATGGACCTAGGGTTAAGGAGAATTAGAGTGACGATATCACTCTCGATTAGGCGTAGTAGTGTAAAAATTCCTAGAGGGATAGTGAAGGATGTATTGGTACAAGTGGACAAGTTCTACTTCCCTGTGGATTTTGTTGTGCTCGACGCTCAACCTGTGGTGAATCAAGGAACTCAGTTCCCAGTGATTCTTGGTAGACCATTCTTGGCAACTGCTAATGCCATTATACACATTGTAGAGGCCTAATGACACTATCATTTGGTAACATGACCCGGTAATCTGAATATCTTTAATGTTATCAAGGGGATGGGAGATGAAGATGGAAGTGTGTGAGGCTGACATGGTTGATTACGTGGTACGAAATACTTTATTGATCTTACATGACCCTCTTACGTCATGTTTGGTAAGCCCAAGTTGGGATGAGGAAGTGACCACATTAGAATCGGAGTTTCTACACTCCATAATTAAACACAAAGTGCGGAAGTGAATGGGTGGGTCCTAAGGTGAACCATTACCACGAATGAGGACCATGAGCATTGCCTTCAAAGAGAGGCCACCTAAGCTTGAGTTGAAACCCTTACCATCACACCTCAAATATGCCTTCTTAGGGGCGGAAGAAACTTTTCAGGTAATCATATCTTCTTCCTTAGAGATGAATCAAAGAAAATCAACTTTCGGAGATATTGAGAACATCGGCGCTCTAGGATGGACAATTACCACCTTTAAGGGGTGGCCCCTTGATGCGCACACATAGAATTCATTTAGAAGAGGATATTAAACCCTCTAGGTAACCACAGAGACGACTAAACCCAATAATGAAAGAAGTGGTAAAGAAGGAAGTCTTAAAACTCTTGGATGTAGGTGTTATTTACCACCCATTAACGGAGCGGCAAGTGGGTTAGCCAACAGTAGTTCCTAAGAAATCTGAGTCACTGTGGTCGCCAATGAAAATAATGAGCTTATTCCTACTCGTGTCACTTCAGGTTGGAGGGTGTGCATAGATTATAGGAAACTTAACGCGGGGACTAGGAAAGACCACTTTCCTCTTCCATTTGTTGATCAAATGTTAGAGAGAGTTGCAGGGCATGAATTTTATTGTTTTCTCGACGGGTACTCAGGTTACAATCAAATTTAGATAGCTTTGGAAGATCAAGAGAAAACTACATTCACTGTCCTTTTGGTACTTTTGCCTTTAGGGAAAATGCCGCTGGATTATGCAATGCACCGGAACCTTCAACGATTGCATGATGGGAATTTTTCAATGACATGATAGAAATCGATGCAAGTCTTCATGGATGATTTCTCGAGTTTTAATTGTTCTTACGAGGGTTTGTCTGGAGAATCGTAGGTTTTGGAGAGATGTCGAGAAAAACCACTGTGTTAAATTGGGAAAGTGTCATTTCATGGTGACACAAAGGGATTGTCTTAGGCCATATAGTGTCTAGCGGGTGTAAGTTGATAAGGCCAAAGTTGAGCGATCTCAATTTACCTACTCCTAAGTGTGTTAGAGACATCGTGAGGATCATTTTGGGACATCTTTGGATTTTATAGGAGATTTATAAAGATTTTGGCGCTATAGCTCCGTCCCTTATGTACTTTTCTTGCTAAAGATATCCCTTTTGCCATGGTCACGAGCTTGTGAAGGCGCTTTATGCTTCGAAAACTATGTTAGTGTCACCCCCTATCATGCGGTCTCCTAATTGGAACCTTCCGTTTGAGATCATGTGTGACACTAGTGATTATGCTATAGGGGCTGTTTTAGGACAAAGGGAAGACAAAAAGGCTTTTGTAATCTATTATGCCGTGTGGAAACACTAGACTCCGCTCAAGCAAACTACACAACCACAGAAAAAGAGTTTTTAGTTGTCGTCTTTGCCCTAGAAAAGTTCAGGTCATACATTGTAGGCTCTCCTGTGACCATTTTCACAGATCATGCAGCACTAAAGTACCTTCTCTCTAAGCAGGACACCAAGCCTCGGTTAACTAGGTGGATTCTACTATGTCAAGAATTCAATCTGACCATTAAAGATAAAAAGGGGGTCGAGAATGTGGTAGCTGACCATTTATCTCGATTAGTTCCAGAATCCAATTCTCATGGCATACCCATAGGCGACAGTTTTCCTGATGAGCAACTTTTTGCTCTCGTTCATTGCCCATGGTATGCTGACATTGTAAACTACCTAGTCACTGGTCAAATTCCAACACAATGGACTTCTCAACGAAAAATTTTGGCAAATATTAAGAAATATTACTTTGATGATCCATATCTATTTAAATACTGTCCCGATCAATTAATGAGAAGATGTGTGCCCAATGATGAGCAGATCAGGATCCTAACCTTTTGTCATTCTGAAGCTTGTGGAGGGCATTTCTCTGCAAGAAAAACAGCATATAAGATTTTGCAAGCTGGTTTTTACTGGCCTACCTTATTTAAAGATTGTTTCGAATTTTTCAAAACGTGTGCTCAATGCCAACAATTAGGAGGGGTCACAAAACGAAACATGATGCCTCTTACCCCCATCTTAATCATTGAAATTTTCTTTGCTGGGGTATAGACTTCATGGGGCCTTTTCCCCCTTCTTGTGGGTATCTTTACATTCTGGCTATCACGTTATGTGTCTAAGTGGGTTGAGGCTATTCCGACGAGGCCAATGACATGATTGTTTTGAAATTTATAAGGAACATTTTCTCGTTTGGAATACAAGTACAGTGTGGTGATGGTGGACTCCACTTTTGTGTCGATCTTTTGAAAATGGTAAATAGCGGTCACCCATAAAGTTTCAACAACATACCACCCGTTGTGTTGAAATGAACTAGCTAATAGGGAGATAAAACATATTTTGGGAAAAATATTAGTTTTAAATCGCAAGATTGGTCCTCCGACTTCTTGTGCTCTTTGGGCCCTCTGTCTAAGTAGCTAAAATTGTTCTTGGTATGTCTCCACATAAATTTGGATTTATCAAACACTCATCTACAGTTGAAATGGAACACTTAGAGACTTCTTGGGCTATTAGAACTTTTAATTATGATCTAACTCAAGCGGGTAAGTAGCTTGTTCTCGGCCTAAATGATCTTGATGGTGCCGGCGAGGAGTCGTATGAAAGCTCAATTTCTGGTGGCTCAGGAATTGTTCGCGACAAATCAATTGCTCGGAAGCGTTCGAACCAAACCAAAGTCTTCCTTTGTCTGACTCCGATTTACACTTATTTCTAGGGAAAACTTACGCTCGTTGAATTTGGCCCATTCATCGTTAAGGTAGTTTATCCATCTGGGCGTGGAATTGAAATCCCGAATCTTGGAAAGTCCTTCAAAGTCGATGGTCAGAGATTCTCAAAGCCATTCCTCGAAGTACATTTCAATCTTCAAGGCATAGTGAGGGATTTGGTAGATCCGGCTCTGCCGGAGTTTACTATAGTAAATTGCGTTCTCGCTTGTTTGTGCATATAGTTTTGATTTTGTTTATTTTAAGTTCTTGCATTTATTTCCTATTGTCTACAATTCATTTGCTTTTCATTTAAAGCATAAAAAAAATAAATAATAAATAAATATAATATAAATAAAAAATAAAACGATACATTTGTGGGGGTACCCTTAGTTTCTATAGATTAGAGGGCAATGCTTGTTTACAGTGAGGGTGAGGCGTACCACTGGTTTGGGAACCTAACTATCGCGCTTATTGCTATTTAGGTGTATGGTAATTTTGAACCATGGCTCTTTTAGGTATAATACTTGACCTGCAATGTACATAACCGCATGATCATATACACACTCCACACCATCATTGCATGTTTGTTTTTACTTGACATACACAAAAATCTTTATATTCATCCTTTTGGACTTTACCACCTCTTGCGTTCTGCCCTTATCGCACAAACCACGGACCTAACGTCGTATCTTTCATTTTGCTGTATGCTCCCATTTGTTGCATCAATTTGGCATCATAACTACATGCATCACCGAATATTTGAGGAACATCGGCATCGCGGAAAATGATTAGAGGCCATCATTTCTATGTACCTTGCGAACTGAAATTGACCAATATACTTTACTATTTTGAGCTTTTAAGTTGTCAAGTTAGTTGGGACCACAGAACCACGATCCTTGGACGGTGGACCTCATGGAAAGATTGAAAGTATCCAAGAAGAACTCTGATGACCAACTCCGTGTTCTGTCCAGTTTGGGTAGAATATGAAGCGAAAAAGAAAGGTGAGCATGCAGTGGAAACTTGGGATGGAAGCGATTGACAAAGACAAATTTTACATCGGCACCATGTTTCACAATTTTCAAAAATATAGAAAAAAAAAGAAAAAAATGAAATGAAAAAAAAAAAAAAAAAAAAAGGAGCAGGTGTCTTAGAGTACACCTCAGTGTCTTGCCGGTACCTTCTGCAGGCAGTGGCCAAAAGTGTCGCGAGTACACCCTTACACAAAAAAAGGGACCCGGTGGCAGGTGTGCCGTACACCTTCAGCGTGTGCAGGTACTCGCAAGGGACGTGTGGCCAAGTGTGCCGGTACACCACTAACGATGTTTTGGTACTTGTAGGTTTGAGCAAATGGGGTTTAACTTCCGTTTTGTGCTGATATTCACAACCCATCCATTCTCCCAAAAAACCAAACCCAGCACTTTATTGCCCTCACACAAGCAACCCAAGTTAGGTTGCTTACTTAAGGTTTTCGCCGCTCGGTGGATTCTGCGCATTCATCGTGTGGACGTGGTAAGCCTCTTGCAACTCCTTGAGAACATTTTTGCGCTTTCCACTATTACACATGGACTTGTTTGGTTGGTTTTGGTTAGTGGTTTTCGTTACTTGGTGGTCTGGGGTTTCGGCCGATGGTATGGGGAGGAAATTTCTGTCTGATCTGCACGGGGCCAGCCCGGTACTTTTGGAAACAGGCTTCTGGGACATTATGTTATATGTGTGGGCCATATGTGCCATCATTGCCATTTTTTCCATATCTATGGCAAGATCCAAGAATATTGGAAAGGGAAAAGCACCTAGCTCCTCTATGGAGCGGGCCATAAAAAATCGACTCCTCACTGACCCATTAAGAAGGGAAAAGGAAAACCAAATGAGGTCATCATACAGGTGGGAAGTTAGGAAGAGTGATGATGATGATGAGGTGAGGCCATGTTCTTGAGGATTTACGAGTCGGAAGCGGGGGAAAAATGGGCCAGTCAATTGCGAGCAGAGTTTCAACTGCTTGAGAGGGTGTGAAGTTAGAATATTTTGTACTCTCTCATCCCATCGAGAGTTATTCAAGAGCAGAATATACGGTTCATTATTTTACTTGAGGTTGAGGATATTTACCTATATGGTTTGAATTTTATACCAATGAAAGAAATCGGGACGAGACCTTACTAGAGACCACGGTGATGGAGTAGCGATTCACGGATACCTGATTCGATAGCTCATTCCTTACAGTATGTCCCGCCTCTTTGCCTCAAGCAGAGCCTTACCAGCCCAGGGCTATCAACGATTTATTTGAGGCTATGTGCACTCACAGGTGACATGAGATGGCTTTGTGCGTAAAGAATTTGTACGAAGCTGGCCGGGTATGCATTGATGAATAAGATTATTCATGATGGGAATCGGACACAGAGCGATGAAATCTCTTGACAGAACAAATTCAGACAGAAGAGGTTATGACCGGGAAACTTATAGATTATGCTTTAGTCATATGGTGTGTGATGAGGGACTTCCTGCAATTCTCGCATGAAAGTAGACATATTCCATTCCCGTCTCTTGTGTGAGTCTTGCCTTGTGGAAGGTGCATGAATGAGGAGAAATTTAGAAAAGAGGAGTGCTTCCTAGGTTGGAATACACAATACAAACAAAAGCGAGGCCAAGCAGAACCGCATCCACAGACCAGAAACACTTCTGACCTCAGGTGGCTATTCGGGGTCCCTTCATCTGACACCAACACTATGAGCACATCCCCATTGAAGAGAATGGAGCGTCGAATAAAGGGTGGTTCAAATGCATTTTGGGGAAGCTTGAGAAGCAACGACGTAGGCTCTCGGCTCGAGAGTCATATTTTTCGAGAAGAACCTGCGTTGGCAGATGCCACTTCTCCTTACTTGGAGGGAGATTCAAAGGAGTTGGATGACTGCGTTGATGAGGACGCATTTTCTTCTGCAGATGATGAGGAGGACACTGTGTAGTTGTTTATTAAGCTAGAATAGGGTGGTGTTGGCAATTGGGTAGCAGACCTCAGCCATGTTATGCCAACACCCATTTTGTTCAGTTTACCCTTTTCGTTCAGCCTATGGTCATTCTGAGCACAGTAAGACCTCTTTGATTCAGTTGTGTTCGTTGTTTCTTTTGACTTTATGCATAGTGGTTATGTGTTTATGTTAAATGGTTGCTTCTATAATATCGATCATTTCAGTTCAATGTTTGCATGACCACCTTACTTTTCTTCAATTCCATGGTCCCTCATTTGAATAGCTGATTTTGTGTTAGGTTGTTGTTATGTGCCTTTGCTTAAGGCGTGTTTAGTTAAATAATTAAATCTTTGGTGCATCTTAAAGTAGGTGAAATTATTATGTTTTATATTTGCTATTTTTGAGGAACTTTAAGCTTAACTGTCTTAGGCGCACTTGTTGGAATTCATAACCGAGTGGGTATCTCTAGTCTAAATCTTGCTGAGATTTGCAGAGATGCGGGTTGGGGGTGTGATGAATACCTGATTGAGCGATGATATAGCGGGAACTTAGCACATTCAAGTCACACTTTGCCCATTTTGCATGAGTATAGGGTACTTTTTAATTTGCTTTTGTGTTTTTGGACTTGTGCGAGGTCTTTGGGGTCTAATGCATAATTGTACAAAGATTTATGTCTGGGAAGCAAATATGGATCATTGAGGATGTTGAGTAGATTGGTGATGTTTCGGGAGCTGGTAATCTTTGGGGGGCCTTAGGAGGGCAAAGTGTACCAGTACACCTTCAACGTGTACCGGTACACCTGTGCAGAAAAGTGGCAGTAGGCAAAGTGTATCGGTACACCTTCAACATGTGCAGTACACGTCTGAAAAAAAGTGAGAATAAGCTTGAAGTGTCTTAGGTACACCACTAGCATGTCTGCGTTGCACATTGTGAACTACGGGGTGGTAGAATCCGATCTTAATGCAAGGGCACACTTGTAGTCAACTTTTAATGCGGGATCACATTTAGGGAGAGGGGGTATAGCTACTCGACACAAGGAGAAGGCGACTTTTGATTCAGGGTTAGGTTTTCATAGGAAAGAGTTCTTTTCCATAGTTGGAGGTGAAGACTTGTTGATTAGGGTTGAACTTTATTTTACGGGTTTCGATTTCAAGCACATGTAATCTTTCAGTAGGAACTCATATTTCGTTTCCATTCTCAATATTCTGTATTTTTCATCCTTAGGTTTTACAATTGAATTCTGATTTTCTCAAAGTTCTTTTTATGAATAAATTCTCTTCAATTATGATTGTCCTTATAAGTTCCATTGAGTTCTAAACTTCTATGTTGGGGTTCTACGGTGGAAACTCACCCTGATCAAGGAAAATTCCCTCAATTCCTCTTTTATATCTCAATGGATTGTGCGATGTTATTCAATTGTTGAAACTGTGTAAAAACCTTAGTTGGGCATCCTCTTGACAACGTGTGAACGAGAGATCCTCAGTACATGTTGTTCTTGATTACAAATGCAAGCTAAGAGTCTGAATTAATTGGGAACAAGTACTTAACATCATTCAATCATCTTTCTTTTCAAAAGAGCATTTAAGGATAAATCTTCCATCGAAGACCATTTATCAATGGCTCCTAGATGAAATTTGTAAATAAAAGGTGGCAATTACGTGATCATAAGTGAGTGGAAACCTAAGAATCCCAGCAATCATCTTTCTATTTTAAAATATTCAAATCAATCAATCATTCAATCAAACAACACAACCCCATAATTCTCTTTTAAATTACACTTTTTGTGGAAATGGCTCTACATGGATCAGCAATTTAGACCACTCCTATGGAGATGACACCGTGGATTCCATGATATTGTGCTAGACAACCTTAATTCTAACGGCAGGAATAGGAATTCGACATACGAATAAGAACGAAGCATTGTATGTGTGCCATTGCATGTGCACTTAGGTGGGAAGTGGCCCTATAGGAATTATTCTCTAATGGGCATTGTTCTCCCCGTCGTGGGACCCCCTTTCAGGTCATACAAGGAATGTTTAGGGAGACGGCACTCACTAGAGGCCGATATTGAGAAGAAAGCCGGATAGTGGCTTTGATTTATATTTTGTAAAACATGTATAGAATGCTTAACTTTGATATATGTTTTGCATAAGAGTGACGTAATTTAAACTCTTATGGACTATGGTTTTAATAGTTAAGTGCTTCTATGTTTGAGTATGGATAAATGGGCCTTAAGTGGCCATTTTTACTCGTATGTGGAACTGGTGAGGTCGTTGAATAATATTGGGCCATGTTGCCATGTAATTGCACAGGTTGTATTTTTGGTAGAGCTACCTGTACAAAAGAGACTCTGCCCGATTTTCTTTAAATTTTGGGTCCTAGAAAAAGGGGACTCAATGGTGTGGTGTCGGGTTGCAGAGCATCCCGCAATCTTCCGCGAGGAGTTGACGGGTTGTCAACGGACCCTCGGGATTTGGGGTGTCACAGCTTGGTATCAGAGTCTAGATATACAAATACCTATGACTTGATGGACACGGGTTTAGATCATGCATCCATTATGCATTTTGATAAAATAATATGTGTGATATGTTGCATGATAATGTGTTGAATATTGTATAAGTCATATGCTTGGAAAATGGTACATGGGAAATAAGTGTGATGTATATTAGTGGTGGCATATACACTACTAATTGAACAAAGAGAAATAAACCTCAATTTTCTATTTGACATATGTAGATGGAAAGTCAAGGAAGAGGATGGAGGGGTCGCCCATGAGGTGATAACCAACCACCACCAGTTTTTTACCAACAGGCCTTTGTAGAGGCGAGTGGGTCTTCTGGCCTTCCATTGCACAAGCTGGGTAAGTTGGGGTCAAGAAGTGCAAGTAACTCAAGTTTTATAGCACATCATCCTCCCGACATTCCTTTGGGGGGGCGATCGATGTTGTGACTATTGGTTCCGGCAAGTTGAAAGGCTTTTGGAGGCTATGGAGATTACCTCCGATGCTATGGGGATCAGGCTAGCCACATTTCGAATAGAGGGTGAGTCCCATATATGGTGGGATTGGGTCAAAGTCTCACGGGATCCGGAGATAATGACATAGGAAGAGTTCTGAGAGCTCTTCATGGATAATTTTTTCCCAATATCTGCTAGGCATGCAAAGGCTCGGGAGTTCCTTGAGTTGAAGCAAGGAAGTATGATTGTGCTCAAGTACGTAACCAAGTTCACGGAATTGGCACGTTTCGGGGATGACTATGTGGCCATAGATATGGCTAAGGTGAGGAAGTTTGAGGATGGCCTGAAGTTGTCAATTCGAGGCAAGATTGTAGGATTTCTCCTACAAGATATGGACTCTATGGTCAGGACGACTATGGCCATAGAGAGAGAGATTGATGATGCCGGAGCGTCGAGATCTCACGGTGCAGTGGCGAGAGGAAGGGAGATCGACCTTCTTCTAGTTTAGAAGAAGCGGTATTGTTCCCTGGGTTGTCAATGACCAGGGGCCGTAGTTATCAAGGCCCGAGGCCATGGGGCTCTAGCCGATTAGGACGATGACATGTTTCCGTACCATCAACACAGACGTATGGTAATTTCCCATTGAGGCGGGGATCTAAGTGCATGGGACACCTGTCCAGGTCATCGTGGGGCCTTTATGCGCGATTTGTTCCTTCTCACCCGGTGCGGGCGGAGAACCAACATCGGTCAGTCTTTGTAGAAGCGCCTTACACTACGAACGAACGGCGACGAGTATGGGTTGAGGCGAGGGCGAAGCTCAAGGGTGAGACAGGATCAGGGGCATGTTTACATCACACCCAGGTGAGCCAATTGATCGATCGATTAAATGCAGTATGTTTTTATCTCGCCTATGGGAAAAAGTGTTGTTTGATTTTGGTGCATCGCATTCTTTTGTTGCTGCATCTTGTGTGAATGCTTTGGGCTTAAAAATAGAATCCTTGGAAAGGCCATTGCATGTGAGTTGTGATGCCCAAATTCGAGGTGGGTTGGCGACCGTCGGCAGTAAAGTCTGTGGATTTCGGGTGACCCGATACCACACTATTATGTCCCATTTATCGGGATCCATATTTTCAAAAAAAAAAAAATCAGTTAGAATCTCCTTTGTTTGAGGAGCTCTACCCGACTATGAGCACGTATAGCAAATTATAATCATAACCCGTCGAGGGTCTCAGCGAGTAGTATTGACCACACGCTGGGTCCATTTGTCCGTATCCTAATATATATCCCTTCTTTTGGGACCAGTATATTCACATTCTTCTAAAATATGAAAATAAAACACTTAATTACAGTCCATAAGAGTCTGATCACGGTCCTCTTACCATAATTACATACCTGACTATTCAGATAATAGTCCCAAAAGAATTTAGTTACAATTATTTTATACAAAATACTTTGTACAAAGGTAATATCAAGGCCACACATCGGCCTCGCGCCGTAATCACGGCCTCGCCAGGCCCTGGTCTCCTGTCTACCCCTATACCTGAAAGGGGTCCAGTAGCCAGGTGGCCCGATACTAGTAGAAAAATTCTTCTACAAGAGTACACTCCCGCCTAAAAGCACATGCAATGGCATACATACATCAAATCACATTCCATACAGAAAATGCAATCCTATAAGGAATATTTCATGTCATGCATGAGATGAGAATCCTCATGTCCATAACCCGAGTCCTGACCAACTCCCTCACACATGCAAATGCCAAGTGTGAAAACCAGTCATTGGTGTTTCACCCAATGACTTAACCCATTGGACAACCCTCCAATATTCCTTTTAATTTATCCAATCCAGTGTGTTTATTTGGGTCGTGAATTTCCGAGGTCTCACCGCAGGCTTCTCACACCTTCCGACACTTTCATGAACTTTCATCGCTGGATACATATGTCAGACCAAGAATAAAATTTTGGTCTTTCACCCTGGGGGGATCTGCCCCATCTTACTTCACCGAAACATAGGAAATTTATTATTATTATCTTATGCACTCGTGAGTCTCAATTTTCAATGTTGTCCGAATTTTTGAGCTCACTACATATTCACCAAGAATGGTGAATAACCAATACCATACATACACACCCGAACTTGACTCGATGTCCCCGTACATATGAAGTTCAATTATGCTATTTCATACTATAACATGTTACATGCAAATAAGAACTACATGCAACATTATCAACACATGGATAATTATTTTTTTTTTCTTATATAATTCAGATCGATCACATGAGCATCTATCAACATGATTTTTTTTATTTTTTTATTTTCAAGCATAGCATGATATTTAAATCAAGTAATAATCACACAAAAGGGTCCACTCTCGAACCAATAAAAACAGGGCACCTTTCAGTTCCTTCACTACCAAGAACCAGTTTTGGTTATATTCATCACCGTGATTCCAAAACACTTAAAAAAACCCAAAGACATCGATCCCATGATCAAAACAAAATCTCAACATAGTCCGAGACTGCCCAAAACTAATCCCAAAATTTCCAATATTCGATCCTAAAAATCCTAGGACTAAAACACACAACCAGTTTTGGCCCCGAAGAACGCCCATGCCATGGCCAAAAATAATCCAAGTAGGAAAATTCCCTACCTCGTGGGTTTGTGAGAAACTCGAGACACTGTACTCAGCGTATCGTCGTGGACGACTTTGCCTTTGCTCAGCGAAAACCTACGGTCTGATTTCCATAAATCTTAGAGAGAATTTTCTATCTCTAATTTTCTCCTTTCTCCCACGCTCACCCACTGCCCTTTTTTTTGTGCCAAAAAATTGCCCTTTTTCCCTTTTTGACTTTTCTTAATTTTTTTTTCCTTATTTTCTTGTTTTAGTCCTCCACTTGACACTTGGCTCAATGTGATCCATTTACACAAGTGCATCACATGTCATGCCATGTGTCCCTCCCCTAAGGTGCCATGTGGCATCCACATGATCATGCCATGTGTCACCCGACACCCGATGCCTCGAAAAACGTGAAATTCCAATTGTCTTAGAATCTGACGAAATTCGACGGGGTAACTGGATTTCACGAGAAAAATTCAACAGTGAAGTTCGTTTTGTTGCTCAAAGATCCTAGAAAATTTTAGGTTTTTCAGCCCGAGAGTGCCGTTTTACCTTTTTTCAGAAAAATTGAATTTTTCTTGGATTTTACATTCTTCCCCCCTTAACAGAATGTCATCCCCAAAATTCACACATACTAGCACACAAAAACACATGCATATGCAGTAAGATTCTAATGCCAAATATTAGACCACACACCTTCGTCCTCAAATAGGAAAGTGTAGGTGGCCCCTCACGTTCCCACGTTGCCTCCTCCACTCCTCGGTGTTGCCATAACACTTTTACTAACCACACGGTCTTACGTCACAAAAACTGATCCCAACTATCCAAGATACGCACTGGTCCATCCTCGAAGGTCCCATCAATATCAATAGTAATCTTCGAAGCATGGAGAAGTGGAACACCTCATGGATACCTGATAAACTCGGTGGTAGTGCCAACCGATATGCAACTGTGCCCACCCTCTCAAGTACATCGAAGGGCCTTATATACCTCGACACTAGCTTCCCTCGCTTTCCAAATCTGACCACTCCTCTCTTAGGCATCACCTTAAAGAAGACGTGATCACCCACCTCGAACTCTAGAGGTCGACACCATTTGTCGGCGTAGCTCTTTTATCTACTTTGAGCCGTAAGGAGGCACTTTTGAATCAATTTCACCTTCTCAGAGGTGTCTCTAATCAGATCCCCGGACTAATGATGGAACTCTCTCCCACCTCTGTCCAAAAAATCGGGGATTGGCATGGCCTCCTATATAAGGCCTCATAGGGTGCCATCTGTATACTAGCCTGATAACTGTTATTGTATGCAAATTCCACTAAGGATAAGTGCTCCTCCCAGCTACCCTTAAGATCCAGGACACATGCTCCAGCATGTCCTCTAAAATATGTATGGTCCTCTCCGACTGACCATCTGTCTGCGAATGAAACGTAGTGCTCATTGTCAACTGTGTTCCTATGGCCTTTTGGAAACTCTTTCAAAAGTGTGTCATAAATCCCGGGGTCCTGTCAGATATATGATGAGATTGGCCTCCATGTAGCGGATAATTTTTCGAGATATTTTGGCAGAAAGAATTCCTCCAGTGTGAAGGTCATCCCACACCTTTGCTAGAAAAATGTGCCGATAGTGGTAGGGTCCACAATCACCCACATCATATCCTGTCTCTGCGGTGTCCGTGGCAAGTGGGTCACAAAGTCCATCGTGACATGCTCCCACTTCCACTTCACTACCTTTAATGGCTAAAGTAGCCTTGCTGGCTTCTGATGCTCAGCCTTGACTTGTTGACATGTGAGACATCGTCGAAAAAAATCTCCAACGTCTCACTTCATCCCACTCCAATAATACTGACAACGAAGATCATGGTACATCTTAAGGTACCACTGGATACCTGCAATAATCGGGAGACGATCAATAGGGGACCATAACCGTCCTTTATCTGAAGACTACCATTTTGTGTGGATGGCTGACCTTCGTCACCGTGCCTTGTGCAGATCCACACGATCAGACACTATCCTGCGCATCCGACCCTAGGACTGATCACTCTTGCTTTCCGATAGGGATGGCATAGCCACCAAACTCCCTAACGCTCCCTGAGCCTGATCATTGTAATGCAATCTAAAATGTCCCACAGTCTTAAGCATTCGCCACTCTCAGGAAACTACACTAGCCAATACTCCCCGTGACATCCGACTGAGTGCATCAACCACTACCTATGCCTTACCAGGATGGTAATGCAAAGTGAAGTCATAATACTCTAGATACTACATCCATCTACGTTGCCTCATGTTGAGGTCCCATTATGTGAAAATTTACTTCAGACTTTTGTGGTATGAAAACACTTAGAACTGCTCACCATACAAATAGTGGCACCAAATCTTTAAAGCAAAGACTATGGCCGCAAACTCCAGGTCATGTGTAGGGTAATTCTGATCGATTCTTTGGAGGCGTCTAGACGATAAGCTACCTGACCCTCGATTTGCATGAAGACACATCCAATCCGTCCTAGAGGCATCGAAGTGCAGTGTACCTGCGTCACGTTGCGGGACTATCGAATAGAATTTGAAGTAAAGCCTCCTTCAGCTCCTAGAATGCCTTCTCACATAAGTCATTCCCTTCCAGGCTTAACCCCTTTAGGGTCGATCTAGTCATAGGTGCTACTGGCAGGGAGAAATCCTCGATAAACCTCTGTAGTATCTTGCCCGATCCCAGCTGGCATTGAAGACTAACTTTGGCTTCTCCCAATTCATAACAGCCTTGACCTTCTCAGGGTCTATAGATACAACTGATGCCGACACGACATGATGCAAGGTTGGGACCGTGATGGATGATCCAGAAGTTTAGGTAAGTCAAAATATGGGTTTGGGGTAGTTTTCTTGGGTCAGGAAAATAGGTTATGGACAATTTTAGAGATTTTCTAAGTTAAGAAAAGTGAATTTATGGTATATAAGGGGAAAAGGGTATTTTAGGAAGGTTTTGGTAGTATGGGGAACAAGATTTGGAAAGTTTTGGGTTGAGGTTGAAAATATATGATTATGGAAAGTTTAGAGAAAAGGAATGAGATGGTGATGGAAAGTAGAGTTTGCACAAGAGTGGTTACTAGGGTTAATGAAGCGATCCACACACAAGATAGTTGATGGAGTAGGCGCCTGATCAACTATGGACGGGTTGATTGATAAGCCCCGGACAAAGACTTACGCCACGAGGAATCCTGGTGTGAAGCCACGAACTCGTCCCCAAGAGGTCACGAGATAAGAGAACAAGAGAACTCTTGAAATGCGAAAATATTATTAAGCTTGAAGCGATTTGTCAGACTACATTATGGGGTATATATAGCCCCTTGCTTTCTAAATCAAATAAAGAAACTCCTAATTTAATTAGGAAAAGAAACTTTCTAAAATACAAAAAGCAACTCCTAAAAGAAAACTTTCTAAAATAAATAAAGCAAATCTTCCTAAAATAGATAAAGCAAACTTTCTAAAAATAAATAAAGCAAACTTTCTAAAATAAATAAAACAAATCTTCCTAAAAGGGATAAAACAAAATCTTGGAGCAAATCTCATAGCAAATCTTTCTAAAATCAATATGGCAGCTCCACATAAGAGGTTTTTGGATAATTACCATAATAAGAGGTTTTGTCAGTCGATCTGTTTTTGCCTTCGAGGCCCGAATGGGAGTCCCGAGGAGTTTTCACATGTATTCATAGCGTCTTGACCTCCCGATCAATTCTTGATAATTGGGTGAATTCCCAATGTTTGGTGTGTTTATAGATGCTCACGCATCAAACCCACATGGTTGGGAAAAAAGACTTGTCCTCAGTCTTCACCATGATAAGGCCTCAAATCCTTAACCTTGAATGCTTAGGAAAGATATTGCGATCCTTGGGACAGATTTAACCTTGTAAGCATTCTTTATGATCTTCTTAATAATCTTGGAAAAACCATCTATTCTTGTGCACAACTTGGAACACCTCTCTTTTATCATGTGTAACCGAATCCATCCTCCTGGATCAAATACCAGTCGTTGATAACCTTCATATGCTTGTCTTTCATATTATTCCACTCTTTGCCCTTTGTTGAATCTTGCTTCCTCATGAATAAAAATGTTGTTGAAAGCTTGGCAATCAAAACACGCCCGCCAGATCCATACTTTTCGTACGCGACATAGTGGGAACCACATAACTCTAACTCTTATGAACAAGCCCTTTGTCGAAAATCATCAACTTGTGTTTTGACTCTTCATGCTCCTTAGGGCTCTTCATAGAGGCTAGCTTATTAAAAAAACCAAACACATTATGACTATTTGATGTTGAATACCCCTCGTAGGTGGAAAACCGTGTGGTATTTCTTCAGGCATTACATCAACAAATTCTATGTCGATTTTGCTTCTAGTAGAGAATTCCTTTTCACTTTGGGGTTTCTTCAACTGACCAACGTCGTGCCCCTTCAAAAACATCTTTGATTTCTAAATCAAAATTGGCCAGTAGTGAACTCTTCTCCCTCATCTTCTTGGATATGGTTGATTAGGCACTTCTTCAACATCAACGTATATTTTGGCGTGGTGATTTGTTCTCATTGTCTTCTTGGACATGGTTAGATTCGATCACTTGTTCAACATCTTCTTCCTTACAGCTTCATCTTCTTCCTCGATTAAAGCGATCACTTTTTGATTAGGACATTCCGAATCAATATGCTTTAACCCTTGGCACTTAAAACACGTCTTTGACTTAGAAGCCAATTCTTGTAGTGCTTCACTCTTTACTTGAGTGTGGGTAGTTCCTACCACTAGGATTCAAAAATTGAACCCTCGACAAACCCTTCATTGGCCTCTTAGTTGTAGTAGGTTCCATACTTTTTTTAGTCCCAACTTCAAAGCAAGTTTCATCACATCTTGAAGACTATTATATGGTTGCAAAAATAACTCTAGCAATACTAGATCTCCCGAACCGACAATGTAGTGAGTGGGCTATGCACTCCTTCCTCGACCTCTTTACAAGTCTCCTTTGATAATCAAGTTTACAAACTTAACGGGGGAATACTCCTCCCACACTCAAATCTCGTTGCTTAAAGTTCTGAATTACGAAGTTGATGTCTTGTGATGATAGTTAAAGGGAAGGTACTTCCTTTTTAGTTCTTTCTTCATCTTTCCCCAAGTTTGAATCTTCTTTACCATCTCTTTCACGTTGTCTCTTATTGTTTTCCACGAATAAAAGCATTCTTGCACATCTTTGTAGCCACCAACTTCACTTTTCACGTTCGGGAATCATAATACTCAAAAGACATGCTCCACCATATTGCCAATCAGAAATTCATCAAGATCCATCCTTCCATGATTACGGAATGTTAAATTTTGGATTGAATCTAAAGCCTTCATCATAGTTACCATGCCTCTTATAATGATACTTCATTCTTGTAGTAGCAATCATACCTCCCATGATAATCCTTAGTCTCGTACATACATACCTTTAGCTTTCGTGCTAAGAAACCTTCAAGTTGACTAAGATTTTGCCAAAAGCTCTTCATAAAAATCATATTTTTTCCTCCTTGGCTAGTGAGCGACTCAAACCGTATCTAGAGATCTTGTCTCTGCAGCATCGAAACCTGTTCGTTTGGTTATGATCAGCCATCAATCCAGCGGAGCTCACGATGCCACTTTGGTACAAGGTTGGGGCGAGTGATGGATGATCGAGTTTAGGTAAGTCAAAATATGGGTTTGAGGTGGTTTCTTGGGTGAAAATAGGTTATGGGCCAATTTTAGAGATTTTAGTTAAGAAAAGTGAATTTATAGTATATAAGGGGAAAAGGGTATTTTAGGAAGGTTTTGGTAGTATGGAACAAGATTTGGAAAGTTTTGGGTTGAGGTTGAAAATATGATTATGGAAAGTTTAGAGAAAAGATGAGATGTGATGGAAAGTAGAGTTTGAACAAGAGTGGTTACCGGGTTAATGAAGCGATCCACACAAGACTGGTGATGGGTGAAGGCGCCACAATCAACTATGGACGGGTTGATTGATAAGCTAGGACAAGGCACCGCCACGAGTCCACCCTAGAGTATGAGAAGCCACGAACTTCGTCCCCGAGGAATCCACCCGAGATAAGAGAACAAGAGAGAACTCTTAAAAGAAATCTGAAAATATTATTAAGCTTGAACTGATTTGTCAAAGACACATTATAGAAGTATATATAGCCTTACTTTCTAAATCAAATAAAACTCCTAATTTAATTAGGAAAGAAACTTTCTAAAATACAAGCAACTCCCTAAAGAAAACTTTCTAAAATAAATAAGCAAATCTTCCTAAAATAAATAAAGCAAACTTTCTAAAAATAAATAAACGAGCTCTGAATAAATAAAACAAATCTTCCTAAAAGGGATAGAAACAAAATCTTGGAGCAAATCTCATAGCAAATCTTTCTAAAATCGATATGGCGCTCCACGTAAGGAGGTTTTTTGGATGGTACCACATAAGAGGTTTGTCAAGTCGATCACGTTTTTGCCTTCCAGTGTGAAATAAGTCCCTTCACATGTATTCATAGCGTCTCGACCCCCAACTAATTCTTCAATAATTAGACTGAATTCCCAATGTTCGTGTGTTTATGTATGCCCCGCATCACGACATGTCCCAAGCACCCCCACCTCGCAAGCAAAAACTCACACTTCCTGAACATTGCATACAACTGATAGTCCCTGAGTGCCTGGAGAACAATCCGCAAATGATGCTCATGCTCCTCCTTATATTGGGAGTAGATCAAGATGTCGTCAACAAAGACACAACAAACTAATCCAAATAGGGCTAAAATACCCTATGCATGAGATCCATGAATGCTTCTAGCGCATTCGTCAACCTAAAGGGCATCACTGTGAACTTGAAATGCCCATACCGCGTCCTAAACCCTATCTTAGGGATACCAACCTCCCTAACTCTCAACTGATGGTATCCGATGCAAAGATCTATCTTGGAGTAGACTCGCGCCCCTCTCAACTGATCAAACAAGTCATCAATCCTCGGTAATGGATACCGATTCTTGATCGTAACCCTATTCAAATGTCAATAATCAATGCACAAATTTCTAAAGGGTCTGTCCTTCTTTCGAAAATGGGAACCTAGCGCCCATGGTGAAGTGCTCAGTCTAATAAAGCCCTTGTCCAACAATCCCTGCAAGTGGACCTTGAGTTCCTGCAACTCAACCGGTGCCATCCTATGAGGAGTCAAAGAAATGGGCAACGTACCAGGGTATAACTCAATGAAAAAGTCCACATCCCTGTGCGGAGGTAATCCCGACAACTCATTCCTGGAAAGACATCCTTATACTCGCAAACCACCTGAGGTAGACTCAAATCATGTCTTCCTTCATCCTCCAAGGAAAGGCTTGCTAGCCAACCCATCAACTGTCCACTCCATCTGGAGTTGTGCACGATCTAAGGTAAAGCATCGTGCTTCACCCCCGAAAGTCACACTATAATTGTCCCGCGGTGTGCCGTGAATCCTCCCACGCCACAATCAATGATGACTCGATGTGCCTGATGAGTCTTAAACTCATCTATTTTTAATCCATTTTTATGGCATGTTTTTAACAATTTTAGATCTATTTGTATGCCCAATTATGGAATATTCACCAACTTTTTGTTTTGCACGTAGCACTGAAAAAGAGAAAAAACAAGGCAAAATAAGCAAAAGGTGGAAAATGCAAAGTACCGTGTCGCGACATAAAGCTCTTGTATGGCGACAAAATCTGGGCAAGCCAAAGGAACTATGTCGCAGCCAGCAACTATATGTCGCAACAAAGCTCAGACATAACTCGAATGATGAAGGAGAAATTTTGTCGTGACAAAGAATTTTTTTGTCGCAACATTGTTGAAGAAAATTATAAAGGAAACTGCCGCGACAATCCTTTACTCTATCGCAACAAAGATTAAAACAGAGAGCAAGGAAGCTGTGTCGCGATAAGATAATTGTCGCAACATAAAAAGTTGAAGGCTAACAGATGAACTCTATCGCGATAAAAGACAATTCTGTCGTGACAGAAATTGCTCAGATTACAACACAAGTCAACCGAGACAAGTATTTTTATGTTGTGAAAAAGCTTTCAACATCAAGCCAACTCAAGGAAGAATTTTTGTCACAACAAAGAAAATCCTGTCGCAACATAGCAGTCAGAATTCACAACCAAGAGCAACATAATCTTTGTCCCAACAAAGATTATTTCTGTCACGAAAAACAAAACATGAAGGAGGTGAATTCCCTGTCATGACAAGAAGCTAAAGAGTAACAAAAGAAGAATGGCGACAAAGAAATTCTTGTTGCGACATAAGCAAGAGTTGAAGGCAAAACCAGTGTTACGACAAAGAAGTTTTCTGTCGCGACAATAAAAGCTAAAAAATGATAAAATTATGTCGTGACAGAGAAAAGTAGGTCACGACATTAAGTCAATAAGACTCAGAATGGCCATACAAGCCAGGTCAGAACATATAATTTATGTCAAATGACCAATGCTAGCAAGCGACAAGAATCAGAGAAGAAAAGCCTATCGCAACCAAAGAGTTTCTTGTCATGAAAGAAATTGCTAAGGACTTAAATAAATCCTATCGCGATAGAGAAAACTCTACCGCGATAGAGTTGCCAGGCTAAAAAGCAATTGTTTGTCGTGACAAGGAAAATTATGTCGCGACAAACTCCAGAAGAACATAGACATGAGAAGCTGGGTGCAAATAGATTTGGTGTCATGACACAAGACATTCCTGTCGCGACAAGAACAAGATTGTTGAATACAATTTATGTCGTGACATTATCAAAGTATGTCGCGACACAATTCAAGAGCAATCCCGGAGAATAGGTCGCGACCGAATACAAGAAGTTATGACAAAGGCAGCGACAAAGACTAAAAGCTCTGTCGCGACAGACCTTTCTATGTCACGACAAAGAGACCAATTTGGGAAAGAATTCTGGGAGTCCATAACGCAATTAATGAAGTGAGGCCCAACATTATAAAGCCTATAAATACACGCTTCTAGGCAATGTGCGCAGCTTTTAGCAGATCCAGGATTTCTGGGTGGCTGAAGACTCTTGTACATTTTTTTTTTTTTTATTTTCCATTTTAGTAGATTTAGCTTAGTATAGTTTTATTTTGTTAGTTTTCCTTTAATTTTCTGGATTTGGGTATTATACTGAAGTGCAGCTTCGAGATAGTATTTCTTTATAAATTCTTCTTTTCATTTAGTGTTTGATTTAAATGGATGCTGAAGGTTTATGGAGTTCATTTATTCTTATTTTGTTTATGATTTCAAACCGTTTTTACCCTAATTTTCCCGATCGCTTAGTCAAACATATGAGTTAACAAGTTTTAAAAAGTTGAGCTCACTGGAAATGGGTCATTGATGATAGTCATTTTGCTACATAAGGTGGAATAAAGCTTTAATTAGAATTCTTGAATTTATTTGATTGGTGTTGTTTATAAATTTACTTGTTTTCAGTACTAGTACCGTGTACCTAATGCAAGGTACTATATCTCACTCTAATTCTGTGAGGCCTCGCAAATACGTAGATGGAGAATCCCGAGAGTGTAGAGTGCTCACAGGCTGGGTGGACACCCCAAATTCGAGGGTCCCATCGACAACCCACAACCCCACCCGAATTCTTATGGATTTCCTATGACTCGACATACCACAATCGTTATGTCCCATTTATCGGACCAGATTCAGAAAAATTCGAAAGCAGATTCCTTCGTTCGGGAGCTTTACCAACATACAACCTATATAACAATATAATCATAATCCCATCCAAGGTCTCTATTAAGTAAGATTAATTCCAATGTATCCATCCGTCCATATCCCCATTAATATACATCCCTTTACCGAGACCCATTCATTCACATTTGTAAATCCAAACTATGAAAATAAACGCTTAATTACAAATTCATAAGTGAGTCCAATCATGGCTTTCTACTATATTTATATACTTGACTATTTATACAATAGTCCAAAAGAATTTACTCCGCAATTATTTTTTCCATTAAATACTTTTTAAAAAGTATCAAGGCACATGTCTACTCTTCACAATCACGGCCTAGAGCCGCTTCCCGTACACCACCTGTACCTTAAAGGGGGTCCCACAACGGGGTGAGTAATGCCCAGTAGCAAATTTCTCCTACAATGGCTACTCCTTACCTAAATGCACATAAAATGGCTTACATAAAACATCAAACCATATTCCATATAAATAATGTAATCCTTTATGGAATGTTTTGTGTCATGCATGAGATGAGACTCCTCATGCCCACAACCCGAGTCTCGACCGACTCCCTCAAACCTGCAACGCCTAGTGTGAAAAACCGTCAAGGGCGCCTCGCCCTTGACCCTTTTCCAAAACAAAAGCTTTTTGTTTTGGAATTCTAGACACATTGGATATCCCCAATGCCTACTTATTTCCTTACCAAGTACCGTGTTATGACCAGGCCACTCTGACGGTTCACCGCAGTCGCTCTCTATGCCTATACAACATTTTTACGAAGCCACCTGAGGTATAACGCCCCAAAATACCCTATAATTCAACAAAAATTAATATATTCCCCAGAGCAAATTGAAAAACTTGGGTATTTTTCGAGTTTCTAAATGAATATTGAATAAATGATTATACGGTTAAGAGCCAAATGCAAATATTTTATGCTAAAATGAGAATTGATCAACCTTAAATTAACCCAAGTGTAAAGGGCAAAAAGTGGAAGAATTAGAATAAGGGACCTAAAGGTCATATATATGGAGTTTGTAGGTCTATGAACATTTAGAAATTTAAGTGCAATTTACAGATTTACGGGCTATATAGTGAATTAGGAGACCTTAACCCAAGAATGCATTTTTGTGGCCAAACAAGGCCTTATGAAGAATAAGTGACTTAAGACCAAAAAGGAGAAAATTAGAAATGAGAAATGGGTGTGTAGGCCAAAAAAGGCCTTACACTTAAAGGGGATTTAAAAGACCAAAGTGGTCTAGGGAGCTCATTTTGAGCAAATCACGTTTTTGGGGAGAGCAGAGAGGAGAAAAGGGAGAGAAAGCTAGGGTTTGCAAGAAGGAGTGATTTTGGTCGGATTGTTTCCCATTTCTTGCTTCTAAGAGACCAAGCAACATGGAAGGGAAGATTTGAAGAGATTCAAGGTAAGAAAACAAAACCCTAACTTCATCTTTTATGATTTTGATTTTGGGGGAAAAGCCCTAACTTAAGAGAAGAGGTTTTCATTGATTCTAAACCACTTTTGGAGTTGTTTTAGGATAACTCCATGGTGGATTTTTTATGGGATGAATTGGAGGAGTTATATTGAAGAAAAATGGGAGAGAATGGCGAAATCTACCATTTTCTAGGCAAAACCCGCAAGTGGTACCGATACCAAAGAGTGGTATCGGTACCCCATGTGTAGGAGAAGGGTGTGACCCTGCACCACTTCATTGGCGCAGGGATCGGCACGGTGACTCATCAAAGTGGTACCGGTACCACTGCTTCCTGCAACCCTATTTATGCATATTTTTGCACCGTTAAGTCCCTTATTCGTACACCGATTGTTTAAGGACCCTAACTAATTATTAATGGGGGTTCAAATAAGAATGAAACCAAGTGAAAAATGTAACGTACCTCACCGCCTCGCTTCGCCTTAGAAATATTCATTTAGTATGATTATTTGTTTAACTACTAAGAGTGGAGATATTGTAATTGACTAAGTACGGGTGAAGACGACAACCGACCTAGGATTAGAATCTAAAGGGACAAAGGATCGATAAATTGGTTTGTTCTCTGTTCTCTGTTTTGTTTGTTCACTGAATCTCTATCTTACTTCAATTGTATTGACAGTTTACTATGTGAAAGTGAAATGATGGTATGGAATATGCATACGTCAATTGAAAGGAAATCTGAAATCGCATAATGTTTTGAAATGAGAAATTGTGATGAATCACAACATTTGCTTGTGCATTTATTTGAATTGCAATGATATTGTCATATTGTGACATAATGAATCGGCGGAATTATTACGACCCACTTGGAGGGATGTACCTGAACTGCATCCGCTATGATGGAAGAATTATATTGCTAAATGTCTCACTTAGTGGGATGCAGCAATCGGCATCCGTCATGATGATGTATGACATTTATTAAATGACTCATTTGGCGAGATGCACCAATCGGCATCCGTCATGATGATGAACCGAAATTGCTAAATGTGTAAGCACATTACCGAATGAAAACCAATACGGGATTCACCAAGTGGAATCTGTCGTGAAAATGTATTGAATAGTCAAGGTGACATAAAAAACTTGATGAGTGAAAATGAGATTGTAAACCAAATACATCTTTATGAGTATGTGCTTAAATATCATGAATTGAATTGTGAAGGAATTGTTGCATTGAAAATGCATATTTATAAATGAAAGTATGTACAAATGTATAAGCATATGTATTGTTTATGCATTGACCATTGAAATAGAGTAACAACTATGATTGAATAAAAGCATGTTGTATTAGATAGAGAACTGTATAGAACCACTAAGCATGAAAATGTTTAGCATGTAGTTTTTAACTATGCGCAGGTATCGAGTGAACAGGAAAGAAGGCCAAGAACAAGAAGCGCAAAGTCATAGACAAAGTTGCGGCGTATAAGTATATACCCCACCATATGCATATCATTTCTTTTTGAACATGTGACATTTTGTAAACAAAAGCATTGAACGCAGAACTAATGTTTTGTTTATCATTTTTTAGAGGCATGATATGCCTTAATGTAAATGTGTTCAGATAAATAAATGTTTACGGGCCTACCATTTGAAATGCCGTAAATGAGAACCCTAAAATGAAAAGACATAAATAAAATGTTTTGATAAGATAAATAAAAATCCACATAGTAAACCTGCTCCTGTCAATTCCATTGTGGTCTGGCCAAGGATTCGAGTCGCGACATTTTTGAAAAAAGAAAATTTAAATAAAATGGTAAATAAAAAGAATCGAACAAGTGTCCTCGGGTTTTGGTTCGAATCGCCAATCGGGTCGGACCAGGCTTGGGAGTCGCTACAGAAGGTTTCATGTCTAAACCATATACCAGGTTTTTCACATGAGGGGGTGTCTATCCCTACTTGCTTCACCCATTTACACACGTACTTTTCATGTCATGTGTCACCCGAAACCCGATGCCTCGAAAAACATGAAATTCCGACTGTCTCGGAATCTATCGAAATTCGACGGGGTAACTAGATTTCATGAGACAAACTCAACGGTGAAGTCCATTTCGTCATCCAAAATCTAGAAAATTTTCGGTTTTCAACAGAAATTACTGTTATACCATTTTTCATAAATATTGAATTTTTCTCAGGTTATACATTCTTTCCCCCTTAATAGAATTTCGTCCTAAATTCACACATACTAGCACACACAAACACAATACATCTCCCGTGGAACATATTAGAACACAAAAACAATCAATGCACACAATGTCGTGTACTACACCCATGCCCACTAATCCTAGGTATTTGTATACCTAACTCTCGATACTCAGCTATGATAAGCCAATATTTGAAAACACTGGTGGATACCCCCACCCGAGCTCCTAGGTAATCGTTAACCTAGCTCTGATACCAAGCTATGACACCCCGAATCCAAGGGTCCCGCGATAAACTGGTCAACCCACTTTAATTCTGCGATTTCTCGATAACCCCATACCACACTGTTGTGTCCCATTTATCGGGATCCATATTTGTAAAAATCGAGCAAAGCCTCCTTTGTTCAGGGAGCTCTTCCCAACATACAACATGCATAGCAATATAATCATAACCCATCCAGGGTCTCAACAGAAGTAGTAGTGACCCACATGGTCCATATGTCTATATCCTCAATATACATCCCTTTACCGGGACCCATTCATTCACATGTAAATCTAAACTATGAAAATAAAACGTTTAATTACAGTCCATAAGAGTTCAATCATGGCCCTCTTACCATATTTACATACCCAACTATTTATACAATAGTCCAAAAGAATTTAATTAAAATTCTTTTTACATAAAGTACTTTTATAAGTATTATCGTGCCACATGCTCACTCTCTTCACAATCATGGTTCTCGTCGGGGCATCGACTCTGACACCCTCGATCTTGAAAGGGTCCCATAACGAGGTGAGCAATGCCCAATAGAAAATTTCTCCTACAATGGCTACTCCTTGCCTAAATGCACATGAAATGGCATACATAAAACATCAATCCATATTTCATATAAATAATGTAATCCTATATGGAATGTTCCGTGTCATGCATGAGATGAGACTCCTCATGCCCACAACCCAAGTCTCTCGAATCGACTCCCCAAACCTCAGAACGCCTGCAGAAATCGTCAAGGGCGTCCCGCCTCGACTTGGTTCCAAACAAAAGCTTTTTGTTTTGGAATTCTAGACACATTGGATATCCCAAATGCCTACTTATTTCCTTACCAAGTTCTGTGTGTTATGCAGTTGTGGGCCACGGATTTCCGGGTTCTCACCGCAGGACGCCGCACGCCTATACATCATTTTTTACGGGCTGTCACTGACGGTTTCATGTCTAAACCATGTACCAGGTTTTTCACATGGGAGGGTGTCTATCCCTACTTGATTCACCCATTTTCACACGTACTTTTCATGCCATGTGTCACCCGACACCCGATGCCTCAAAAAATGTGAAATTCCGACTGTCTCGGAATCTAATGAAATTCGACTACGTAAGTAGATTTCGCGAGACAAATTCAACAATGAAATCTGTTTTGTCATCCGAAATCTAGAAAATTTTCGGTTTTCAACTAAATTTACCATTTTACCCTTGTTTTGAAAAATTGAATTTTTCTCTGGATTTACATTCTTCCCCCGTTAACAAAATTTCGTCCCCAAAATTCACACATACTAGCACACACAAACACAATACATCTCCTGTGGAACATATTAGAACACAAAAACAATCAATGCACACAATGTCGTGTTCTACACCCATGCCCACTAATCCTAGGTATTTGTATACCTAACTCTCGATACTCAACTATGAAAAGCCAATATCCGAAAAGACTGGTGGATACCCCCACCCGAGCTCTTAGGTAATCGTTAACCTAAGCTCTGATACTAAGCTGTGACACCCCAGATCCGGGGGTCCCATTGATAACCCAAATCCAGGGGTCCCGTTGACAACCCGTCAACCCGTGGAATTCCTGTGGATTTCGGGTGACCCCATACCACATTGTTGTGTCCCATTTATCGAGATCCATATTTGTAAGAAAAAATTGGGTAAAGTCTCCTTTGTTCAGGGAGCTCTACCCAACATACAACCTGTATAACAATAAAATCATAACCCATCCGTGGTCTCAACAAGGTACGCACCTGCTGTGGTCCATCTGTCTATATCCTCAATATACATCCCTTTACCGAGACCCATTCATTAACATTTAAATCCAAACTATGAAAATAAAATGTTTAATTACAGTCCATAAGAGTCCAATCACTGCCCTCTTACCATATTTACATACTCGACTATTTATACAATAGTCCAAAAGAATTTAATTAAAATTCTTTTTACATAAAGTACTTTTTATAAAAGTATTATCAAAGCCACATGTCGGCCTTCTTCACAATCATGGCCTCATTGGTACCACTGTACACCCTCGTATCCCAAAGGGGGTCCCACAACTGGTGAGCAAATGCCCAGAGAAAAATTCTCCTACAATGGCTACCCGCCTCTAAATGCAGCTACTATATGGCGTACATAAAACATCAAAACATATTCCATATAAATAATGTAATCCTATATGGAATGTTCCGTGTCATGCATGAGATAAGACTCCTCATGCCCACAACCCGAGTCCCGATCGACTCCCTCAAACCTACGACTCCTAGTGTGAAAAACCATAAAGGGCGTCCCGCCCCTCACTCTTTTCCAAAAAAAAAATATTTTTGTTTTGGAATTCTAGACACATTGGATACCCCCAATGCCTACTTATTTCCTTACAAAGTATTGTGTGTTATGCATTTGTGGGCCATGGATTTCTGGGTTCTCACCGCAGGACGCCGCACGCCGCACGCCTATACAACATTTTTTACGGGCTTTCACCTATGGTTTTATGTCTAAACCATATACTAGGTTTTTTACCTGAGGGGGTGTCTATCCCTACTTCCATCACCTATTTACTCACGTACTTTTCATGCCATGTGTCACCTAACACCCGATGCCTCGAAAAACGTGAAATTCCGATTGTGTCGGAATCCGATGAAATTCGACGAGGTAACTAGTTTTCGCAAGGTGAATTCAACGGTGAAGTTCGTTTTATCATCCAAATTCTAGAAAATTTATGGTTTTCAACCGAAATTACCTTTTTACCTTTTTTTAGAAAAATTGAATTTTTCCCGAGTTTTACAGGTATGGTAGACTAATACTATGGAACTACTAAGCTTTGAAGGATTACTCAGATAGATCATCAACTTACTTATAAGTTGAGATCGATTGAATGAAGTATATGTTTAATCACTCAGATGTGTCTCCTCTTCTCGAAGGGAATTGATTATGATCCTCGTGTTAATGAGATCTAACGCGAGATGGAAATTTTCATCGGCGTGTAGGATGAGGTGTCAATCAAATTAGAGAAGGCTTGCAAGATCCTGTCTATGGGGGTAAGAATTCTTTAGTCCTAAGATCTGCGTATGAAGTACTGAAAAGGAAAAAAACTTAAATATTAGAAAGAGGGTTATAAATTACAGATAACTGATTAGAATCATGTTTCAGAAATGAATATGAACCTTTAATCCAAGAAAAGTATGGTTGAGGGAGAAATCAAAGCTATACTACCTTGCATCTTTGACAAACTCAGTTTTCTAACTGATGTTTGGGTTTTGAATCGAAATGATGCAAAAATTGATTATTATTAATTGATCCATGTCTAGTTTTGCCTCACTCAGTAAATCCTCAACCCCAATTATGTTAAACTTTACTTTTGTACATTTAAGATTTCAGTCTATGACTACATTTTAGTCTTTTTATCATCATATCAGTGTAGTTCAAATAGTAATGATCTTGAGTAATTTGGGTAGTTAGTCTCTTGATTTATCATCCTTCCTCGTGGGAACGATATCTAGACATTAAATATCCACTTTTATTACTTGTACGACCTGTGAACTTGCAGTGATCAAGACCACACACAAAAATCTTAAATGATTCATTTTAAAAACAAAGAACAATTCCATCTTTTAATATATATGAAAAAAAGGTCAACAAGTTTTTGGCGTCGTTGTCGGGGATTAGGTAATAGTCCTTTGGTAGTAGTGTCACAAATTTGTATATATCAGTTGGTCTTAACAAGTTTTTGGTGTCGTTGTCGAGGATAGAAATGATAAATTTAAAGATCAATATATTCTAACCAAAAAGAGATTTACTAATTTGGACATTTTTCTTTTTGATATTATTTTTCTAAAATCATAAAACAGTTTAATAGCAAAGAATAAGAAGTTGAATACATTTTTCTATGAGCTTAATGGATATAATTGTATCCCACATAATTCATTTGATCTTTGTGTTTCTATTTCAAGAAGATTTTAAATGCATAGAAAACCAGAAGCAAATCAGCTGCCTCTAGACACTAAAATTGAGAGAACAATCCCACGATGAGTTTGCTGATGAGGCAGAACTCACACGATGTACAGATAGAACTGAGGAAGATCACGCCTGCAAGTAATCCAAAAGTATGGCAAATCAAAGAGAAAGATTGCAGGTTATTCCAGAAGAAGAAGAAGAAATAGAGAGAACTCAAAGGCCTAATACTATAGAGGACTTTTGGAGGCCTATTATTCAAGAGGAGTACTCTGCAGTAAGACAACCTGCCGTAAAAGCCAACAATTTTGAGTTGAAGCCAGCATTGATTACCATGGTACAACAACACCAGTTCACTGGTCATCCCTTTGAAGATCACAATGAGCATATGGGGAGATTCATGAGGACGGCAACACAACAACCGAATGGGGTGAGACCTCATAATCAAGCTTATAGCTCTTCCCTTTTTCACTGAGAGATGTGGCAACAACATGGTTTGATTCATTGCTAGTGGGATTAGTGAACACTTGGGAAGAATTGGTGGAGGCCTTAATGAGCATATTTTTTCCTCCAACTCTAACTGCTAAGAGAAGAGGATAAATAATTGTCTTCAAGTAGAAAGAAGATGAGAGTCTCTACAATGCATGGGAGAGATTCAAGAGACTATTAAAAAGATGTCCTATGCATGGAATAGATCTGACCACTCAGATGGATATATTCTATCATGCCATGAATTATGCCTCCAAGGGCATAATTGATGCATCCTGTTGTGGAGCTTTTAAAATAAGAAATGCAAAGGAGGCAAGGTAACTGATTGGAGACCTTGCCAAATGCAACTACAAGGCTCCATCTGAAGCTTCAGGGAGCAGCAGTAGATTAAGGGGAAGTGGTTTGATTTAATTTAACCGTAGGACTTGTAACACCCCAAAATACACCCTAGTCGTTTTTAAACATAATTAGGGTATATTATAAGTGCAATTTAAATTTTTTGCAATTATTATTTTTCTAAGTGAAAAAAATTCGAAACCCGAAATTTGTACAAGATACAAGGGCAAATTTGTAATTTGTTAAGACGAGACACAAAAGTCATAAGATAAGAAGGTTATAGGTTAAAGTGAAATATGCATAACTTGATAAGAAAATAGAAAGAAGATGGAGGACCAAAGTGCAAATAAAAGGAAATTAACTCAAATTCGGATAAAACCTATTTCGGTCTCTCATTTGGGCAATTTTTGGGAGAGCAAAACGTAGAGGAGAAGAGAAGAAGAAGAGGAAGAAGAAGAAGAAGAAGAGCAAAAGGTATGGAACTTGTATGGAAACTATGATTTTGGTATGGATTATTGGACTTTTGGACTTTTTTATGGAATTGTTTGATAAAGAAGAAACCATAAACCATTTTTTTTTTATGAAATTGGGTCTCAAAGAACCCTACTAGGTATATTGGTTGTGTTTTGGACTTGGGTTGGTTGATTGTAATCCTTAATTGAGGAATATTTGTATTAAGAAAATATTAGGGTTTTAGGGGAGATGCTGTCAAAACTTATTCAACTTCAGATGGTCATAATATCTTCGTCTGAAATCCGTTTCGAATGTTCTTAGACTCAATGGAAAGCCCTTTGAGTCTAGAATTCATCCATATATAGCTTGATAATATTAGAACTCATATTAGGTCCAGAAATCATGAAAAATAGTAGGCCCTGCTGGTTATACTCGTAGTCATTGTTCATAGGAAGCCTTCAACTTCGGACCGCCATAATTTCTTCGTCCGAACTCCGTTTCGGATGTTCTTAGACTCTATGGAAAGACCTTTGAGTCTAGAATCTATTCATATATAGATTGATAAAATTGGAACTCATATTAGGTCCAAAAATCACGAAAAATAGTAGGCCCTGCTGGTTATGCTCGTAGTCACTGTTCATAGGAAGCCTTCAACTTCATATGGTCATACTCTTCGGGCCTCGAACTCTGTTGATGTTCTCGACTCTATGGAAGCCCTGAGTCTAGAATCCATCCATATATAGCTCGATTAAATTGGAATGGTAGTAAATAGCTCATAAGCATACATGGTAACTATAGTTATTCATGCATATAATGAAATATGAAAAATGCAAAGATACGAATAAATGATTGTAAATATCGCATATGATTATTGAATAACAATAATTATTCGGGAATATGAGATATGTACTGAACATAAAATACACATAGATTGTTTGCTTAGAACCTGGTAGAGGGATAGATGGGCATGCCTATTAGGGAAAAACAAGTATGCAACATACTGATCAGTTGGCCCCATTTAGTTCATTACAACGCCTTCGGACCCTTATAGATGGTCATTGTCTCACACAATGATAACAGCGCCTTCGAGCCCTTATAGACCACTGTTTCGTATAGTGAGTACAGCGCCTTCGGGCCCTTATAGTTTCCTTTATCCACTCCTAAGGTTTATGCAGGCATGAAACATAAAACAATGACTTGAATATGACATACGAAATGTATATGAACGTTGATAAGAAATGTAATATGATATGATAAGTAAATATGAGATCTATATAATCATGTTTAAATGATATGATATGTTAGATATATGATGTGTATGAAGGTATGATCCGTGTTAGTGGTCAGTTCATGAGTTTATTCCCACTGAAAGGCAGTTTAGCACTGCTCATCCATGTAGGTACATGAGAAGCAGAAACGAGAAGTCCGGATACTCTACATCAGCAACCAAGGCCAAAACATTACTAGGTTCCCACCAAAGACCTTTTGGTATATTTTTTAATATGTTTTGTTTTTGTAAACAATGTAAATATTGTAACTATTGAACACTTCCATATATGGAGCTTGTGGCATTTTGTAACTACCGTCATAGAATATAGCAAGAATAAGCAAATGTTTAACATTATATGAATGAACAAGCTTAAAGATTATCAGTTTATAAACAAAAAATAATAATGACACCCTCGCTTGACACCAGGTGCCGGGTTGGGGGCGTTACAAGTTAGTGGTAGCAGAGCCTAGGTTTAGGCGTTTTTAGACAAGTTTTAAACCTTCTAGATAGATTATAAGATAAACATGCCTATGTTAAGTAAATGTGTCACCTCCTGGCTGTGGATCTCCATGTGTTTTGTATAGATGGATCATCCTAAAGAAGTTGTGAGAGTGTTAACCCAAGGGAACAAGAGTTATCAGCTTCTGAGCCTTCAGAAAGTAATGTACCTAATGAGCCCACGGAAGCCTTGCTGAGAATATCGCAAGACATGGCTCGGGTCTTGGATAGATTGACCGCTCCTAAAGCTCCAATAGACATAGTAAGAAGACATAGAGCAGAGGAATTCCATGGTTCGAGCATGGAAGAGTAAGAGAAAGCTGAATTCTAGTTAGAAAAGCTAGAAAGGGTACTGGAAGAGGTTAGATGCCCTCCCGATCAGAGAGCATCATGTGTAGTCTCACTATTGTAGAGTGAGGCATATAATTGGTGGAAACTAGTGCTTAAAAGTCCAGGGATTCTAAATACCATGACATGGGAATTCTTTGTCCAAGAGTTCAGGGCAAAGTATGTTGCAAACATGTATAGGAAGTCCAAGTTGAAGCAGTTCTTAAATATGAAGCAAAGACTTTACCATGTGGCTAAGTATGAGAGAGAAAGAGTTCAGCCATCTCAGCAAATATGCACGGAAAGGCATCTCGCTAAAGTGTATTTCGGTGTAGTCAATTTGAAGATGGACTACATGATTCCATTAAGAGGTACTTAGCACCTGTGACTTATCTCCAACAGGTGAACTTTTATCAGTTAGTCAAAGCTGCAATGAAAGTGGAGAGACTAGAAACCAACAGCAAAGAAAAGTCTCAAAAGAAGAAGTTCACAAAAGGAGCCTCCTCCTCTTCTGGTAAAAGAGCTAGAGATGTTCAAGCCGAGTTAGTACAGGGTTCGGCTACAAGAGGTAGAAGGCAGGAGTACATTAGTATCCGATCACAGTAGAGTGCTTGATGGGACGGGGAGAAATCCGAGTCGCGATCGATGTAGAAGGCGACGTTCGGGTGTTTGCGGGTTATTGACGGTGTTTTAAATTATTGGAAGCCTTAAGCATTTGATAGCCTGATGTCCCGAGTCGAGGATAATAGAAGTCGACAAAGGAAGTGGCAAAGGAGATTTGCGACACCACTGCCGACTCACAATCGGGGTAGAGGTCGTAGTGGCCCATCTCGGCATAGAGGCGAGGAGGCATGGCAAGACAATGAATCGTCATGCCTACAACACCGGCCTGGCGTATCTTTATGAAGGCTCATAAGGATCAAGATGCTCCTGAGGTTATAGCTAGTATATTTTCTTTATATAATATTGAGATGCATGCATTGATTGATCCTGGATCTACTCATTCATATGTGTACATGGAGCATGTATTTGACAAAGTACCAGTGATGGAGAAATTAGCATATGACATGCATGTGACTAGTCCGTTGGGGCACGATGTTATTGTGAATAACGTATATAGAAATTGCCCCATTGTTATACAAGCAAGAGAGTTCCTCGCTGATTTGATAACCTTACCATTATGAGAGTTTGACTTGATTCTGGGAATGAATTGGTTGACTAAACACTGAGCCATCGTTGATTGTGGACAAAAGACAGCAATGTTGAGATAAAAGGGTAAATTTGTACTTTGCCGAGCCAGACACAAAAGTCGAGCTGCTGCGATATAGTGGTCTAGAAATTCGAACACGGGATGAGTTTCTTTGTACAAATATTTAATAATGAAGGCAAAATTTGGTGAATTAAATTTGGATTTTAAGGTTTGGTAAAAGCAGGGGGTTTGGGTGTTATTTTGTTGAAGCTAAAGCAAAGCAGCTGCAAAATATAGCCTTGAGTATTTAGGCCCTTTGGTTTAGGGTTTCAAGGTAACCACATGTCCACAGGTATTTCCTCGAGTTGGGGAGGATGACATATAGTCATTTCAGGAACGGATCTTCATTGGCAAAAACTAAACCTATGATTTTCCTTTTGAGCTCATAGCATTTAAATGGGTATAAATGTCCCCTAGCAGTGAAAACACATCTCTAAACCCTACTCCCGATGCTAGCGGGAGACCTTCTTGAGCCTCAATGGATCTGGTAAGTATCATTGAACCAAAAAAGCTTGCGAATACATTAAAGAGAGCATGCTTAAGATTTTAACTTTAAGAGTAGAAGCGGGAACACGAGCAACCATAAATCGTGCGTTAAAAGCAGCGAGGCAGAGTGAGTTACCTCACGCTAATACTTGACCCGTCCTGCTAAGGAGGAAGAGGTCTAGCCGAACATCCTCTGAGTTGTCATCCTCAGAGGAGAGGTGTGTTTGGCATTAGAAAAATGGAAAGAAAGGAAAGAAAAAGGGAAAGGAAGGCTGCGGGGCGCCTCCCAGAACTACTTGTATATCAGTCAGTTTGTTGATTTGTACAAACTGAGACTTATATAGATGCTCAGTGTAAGGGAAGTTACAAAAAAAACCAAAATCGGAAGGTTATTACAGGGGTAAAATGGAAAAAAAAAGCAAAAGAAAACAGGTGTAGTGTGGTTATGAACGGGTATATGAGAGAGTAACAAAAGGAGCTGAACAGGTCAGAAGAAGCTTCACAAAGGGTGTTTTCTAATATACTTGCTCTTCTTTCCTTCTCGATCTTTGATCCGCAATGTCGAGTTTGACTTGACTTTCGTGGCTTGGATCAACCAACAATTCCTCACACAATACAGTCTTGAAAATCCAAATACCACACACAAATGCGATCATTAAAATAGTAAATGACCTTAATGTGCAAATTCCAAAAGACAAGATGATTAGTACACAAAAGCACTCAAAACAGAATAAATGTGGTTCAAAATAGCACTTTTCAGCACTAATCGGCAAGAAGATTTACGACACCCACTTTCACTCATCGAGGTAGGGTCGGAAAATTCATCTCACATAGAGGCAGAGCATAGCTTCAAAGACAATGAATCGTCTTGAGCGCCCACAGACACCAAAGACGAGCATATGCTATGAAGGTCATATGATCAAGATGCTCCTCGAGGTTATAGCTAGTAGATTTTTTAGATAATATTGAGATGACACGGGATTGACTGATCTACTCATTCATATGTGTACATGGAGCATGTATTTGACAAAGTACCGAGGAGAAATTAGTGACATGCATGTGACTAGTCCGTTGGGGCACAATGTTAGTGTGAATAACGATATAGAATTGGCCTGCATTGTTACGCCAAGCAAGAGAGTTCCTCGATTCGACAACCTACCATAAGAATATTTGACTTGATTCTGGGAATAATCGTCGACAAAGATCACTGTTACCATCAGGAATAAAAGACGCCAGAGAGCCGAGATAAAAGGGCAATTATATTTTGTCAAGACTTATGTCATGAAGATAAGAAGAAAGAAAGAAGTGAAATATGCATAACTTGATGATAGTAGAAAGAAGACGGAGGACCAAAGTGCAAATAAAAGAATAACTCAAATGAGATAAAGTCCCATTTTTAGGTCTCTATTTGAGTAATTTTTCGTGAGATAAAACTTAGATATGAGAAGAGAAGAAAAAGAGGAAGAAGAGAAGAAGAACAGAAGAAGAAGAAGAAGAAGTTGTTAAGAGCAAAGGCAAAGAAACTGCATGGAAACTATGATTTTGGTATGGATTATTTGACTTGGACTTTTCAGGAGGAATTGTTTATGAAGAAGAAAACAGTGAATTTTTTTTTTTTTATGAAATCGGGTCTAAAAGAACCCTACTTGGTATATTAGTTGTACTTGGGACATAAGAATATTTGGTAATCCCAATCAGAGATAATATTTGTACATGAATATTGTGGTTTATAGGGAGATGCGGTCAAAATTTCTCCAACTTCGGATGGTCATAATTTCTTCGTTCAAACTCTGTTTTGGATGTTCTTGGAAGTCTAGAATCCATCCATATATAGCTTGATGAAATTGGAATGATAGTAAATAGCTGATAAGCATACATGGTAACCATAGTTATTAATGCATATAATTTAAGAAATAAGTAAAAATGCAAAGATACGAATAATAAATGATTGTAAATATCGTATATGATTACCGTAATGACAATAATTATTCTGAATATGAGATATGTACTAAACATAAAATATACATGGATTGTCCAGAACTGGGTAGAGGGATAGATGGGCATGCCCGATTTGTATGGTGGGTAACTTAATCAATAAAATTTATAAACCCACCTCATAACGTTGTGGCATGGCATTACAAAGATAAAGGGCTCTAGGCCGTAGTCAGGAGAAGTTTTCTTCACAAATGACTTGGCAAAGAACTTAATTAGTGAATTATTGGATTTAGGTTTGATAAAAAACAAAGGGTAAAAATGGGAATCTAAAATAAAACAAGTTAAAATGTAAAATAGAACCTGAAAGGTTAGGTCACTAGATTAATTCATAACCGAGGGCTTCCAAGGTCCTTGCTCTCGCTGCTGTGAGGATGACCTATAGCCACGCCTCTCAACCGTAATCTTCATTTAGCTATAAAATTCGACCTCTTAATAAATATCCTTTGAAACATGGCATCCACCGCCATTAGTGCTCTACGTTAAACACAAAGTCACCTTGACTCACCTTCCAATGGATCATAAATGATAAATTCAACGAACATCAACAGATCTAACATAAGCATCCAATGAGCCTCAAAGCTACCAAGTAATAAATCCATTCATGGATCAAAGAACAAAACCTAAAGTAAAAATGGAGAACAAAACGATAGTGGATACTGAGTGAAAAACATGATCTCACATTCAGATCCTTACCCAAGAGCCTTCTTCTTCTGCTGCACTGACTCCATCACCTCCGAAAGCCATCCTCTGAGGGTGTTTGGCTAGTGAGAAAGGGAGAGAAAGTGAGGGAAAAATAGAGAAAATGAAAAATAGTGGGAAGTGCTGGAAGCTTCCCGCCACTTTATTAATGATCAAGCAAAAAGTGAAAAAGTCCCTTTACAATGTCTTGTCTGGGGCTTTTATAGCCAAACCCCCTTTACAAATTACCAAAAAAACAAGAATAATAACTATTACAGGGGGACAATTTTGGAAGAAATCCAAAAAGTGACAAAAGAAGTCAAAGTCGTGCAGGAAGCACGAACAGCGGAAGGTCGGGAAAATTCAAAGCAGGCCACTTTAAATTTCAGTGAACACTACGAAACTTCTCACTGCTGAAATTTCACAAATCCCACGAGATTTCAGGCTCTCTTCTTCGCTCCTCTCGCTCCTCTCTTCTTGCTTCTAAACTCGGTAGCTCTAATTCAACTCGCTTCTTCGTGCTAGAGCCGAACCTCATCTATGGTATACATAGCCTGCAAAAACAATAAAACTCGCCACAAAATTTGATTAGTAGTCTACAACTTTGGATTGTTGGTCAAGATTAGGTTATCACACGTGCAACAAAACCTCAGATAATAAGGGTAAAATAGCACTATTCGTAGTAATCACACCCCTTGTCCGACATTGCTAGTCCCTTAGCAATGAAAGAGGAAGAAAGCAATCAAAAGCAAGATGGGCTATAAATATATCCGTAAACAAAAAGGTTTTTTCAAAAGTAAGGAGAGGATAAAACCCAACCTTAAGCAAGAGTCATCAAAATCCTACCCAATGACTGTCTCAAGAAGAGTAAGCGTTATAAATTAAGTATCGTAAATAAGTCAACTCCTAGAGAACTAACCCGGGACCTTCTACAAAAACCAAAGTGTTTGATTTGATTAGGTTTCAAAATAAACCGGTCAAACTGTTCTCTCCCCCCAACCTAGCTCTTGTCTAAACCTAGCTCTTGTCTAAACCTAGCAGACTAACCAACCTCAATAAATCAGGACCCACTTTTATTCCACAACTCTTTTTTTTTTCTTTCTTTATTTTTTTTTTAAGGGTGCAATGCTGAGGGTATCTAACTCACAAATGTCCATGTAACGGGGGTCCACCGATGACTCCCAACCAATTAAGGTTTAGGGCATCAAGTCATAAGGATCTTTCGACCACTAACTCTTCAGGTTTCACCCCGGACTTTTAATGAGTTTAAAACTCCAGCACCTACAATTTGCTAAACTCTACCTATTCAGCCATGTAACGAGCACAAAGTCGATGACTCCCAACCAATTGGCTTAGGGCACCGAGCTTTAAAGACTTTGGCCATATACCCCTCGGACCGTGCTCGGGTTTCAAGGCAAAGCGTCACAATTATTATTATTATTATTATTATTATTTAAAGACTCATTGGTCTTTGTCAAGGGTCCTCACTCTATTGAAGGGTCAATATGGTTTGTTTAACTTTGCAGGCTTAGAAGGCAAGACAGTTTTTCAGCCTATAAATGAAATCTAATGTGCACAGTGTGTGGTTAGTTCAATATGGAAGAAAAAATGTTGAATACCATAAGAATTTAAACATGTTATCAACTCAACTAAGCATAACACAATTCTAACATCAACAATCATTGGAACAACATCTCAAATTCTCATACTACAAGCTGGGCATTACAAAAAAGCTCTAAAATCAAAAAACTAAATCATGAACTAGAAACAAATATTTAGAATTATATTGTAAAAAAAATTGACTTAGCAAGTCATCAATCTAACAAAATAGATCATTTCAAACATATAATCATCATTTCCTTCCATAACTCTCCTCTAACCTAATTTTAAATTGTCCTCAATGTGTCGTATGGAATGAAATTTATGAGAAGTGGATACCTCCTAGCTAGCAAATCAGAGAGGAGGAACCACTTGAACAAAAAAATATTAAAAGAGAGGAAAACAGCAATAAAGTACACAGTGGTAAAATATGATTATGCTACAAGAATGGAAATCAAAAAGATAAAGATATGCTTCCCAAAGAGGCCTTATTCACTCCATTTGGGCTTCAAATGAACAAATTGGAAGAAGAAAAGAGAGGAAAAAATGACAAGTTGGATAATTTTGAAAATTACGCCTCTATCATAATTCCAAAAGTGTTCTTTCTAACTATATTTAGATTTTACACTCTCTAATATTTCCAACGATACCAAAATTACCCAAACCAGGCTCTGACAGAAAGCGCATAAAAAGAAAATAGGTGCAATTAAAATCGTGAAAATCGCAGTGTATTGTGATTTTATATATATATATATATATAAAGGCAGTTCCCTGCGGTTGAGTGAGTGTCGCAGGTACTCAAACACTACGAAATGGTTGCAAATTCGCAAATTATGCAAAATTTTGGCCCTACTAACTTCTGCATGATCTCCCTGCGTAAATTACACAAACCACAAAATAGCTAGAAAATTAAAGAAATATGCAGGAAAATAAAAGCTGAGCAAAACCAAACATTAAAATGAAATTAGAGAAAATCAAAAAAAAGAAAACTAGTCAATCAAAATAAAATAAAAATAAAATAACACCAAAAAAATCAAACAGTGCTGGGAGACTGGGTCCCCTAAACCGTGCCTCGGGTTTTTGAGGTTGTTAAACTAGTAGAGTTTAGAATTAATGAGGTCTGTGTGTCTAAATTTGAACGCCCAGATGTTCGCAGTTGAGCCATCCATCGCGGTCCAGCATTAAAGAGTTACCACTAATGTTTATGGCGTAGTGGCGAAAGTCAAGAATACCAACAAAGCATTGTTACGGCAGCGTATTGACTGTCCACGTCATATCAACGTCAAAGAGCGATGCACCAACGAGAGGTGTCGCTGGCAGTCGGTTGTCGGTATCGATAGCATGACTGAAGATCCACCATGGTTGGCATATCAAGTCTCCAATATCTTCCGTTCGCCTCATCATACGAAAGCAATTTTTTCTGGCGCTGATAAAGGTCTTCCAACGGTGTCAATCAGCACTCTTCCTCCGATTCTTCTTCTCGTAAATATTCACGATTAATATTCTGAAATGAAACGCGGTGCCGTCAACGATCACAACCATCCAAACCATCGTCCCCCGGTCATCTCTTCTCATACACACACTTTTTCATCGCCACAAGATTATCCGCTTCAAATCCACAACAGTTATATCCATGGACTCATCCGTCTACAGTCCATCATGAATATTGAGTCACACAAGAATACACCAATAAAAAAAAGCATGAGGTACGTAATACGGCAGCAGATGTTCCTTGGTCCATGAAAGATTTAGTGGTTCTCTCAACTAGGTTTCGGGTTACTTTCCATATGGGTGCATTTGTCGAGGCACAATGGCGAGCTACTCATCCGTGGAGTGTTTCTATAGTCCCTCATGGACCTATATGCGTTTAGATTTCTCTCCTTGGATACTGACTATGCTGCTCTTCATGTGGGAATTCCATTTGATCACAATTCAAGCCCACTGGAACATGCACTTCTGTAGCAAGAATAGGGCAAGCACAAGACAACAAAGAAACAATCCTACTTCTTTTTTTTTTTAACAGCAAATAACCAAAAAACTGGAGAGTAAATTATTAAAAGAAACACAACAAATATGTGATGAGATCACAAGTGTTCAAGATGTCATCATTTTCACTTAGCAATCATCCTTATCACCCAATGTCATTTATTCGTGGCACGATAGGTGTCTCTCAAATCAACAAAATTTGCAAACCCATCATTCACTGTCAGAAGATGGCCACGCAAAGATAAAGTGGGTTTCAGAGCCTAAACATTGATGGAAGACAAATGACTTGCAATTAAGTTCTAATTGGTGAATTTGTTTTGGATTATAGGGTTTGATAAAAAAAAACAATGGGGTGAAATGTGTTGAAACTGAAAATAAAACAAGTTAAAATGTAAAATATAACTCCTTGAAGTGTTGGGTCACTAGGGTTAGATTCCTAGGTCAACTAAGGGTTTCCACTCGCATTGGGGAGGATGACCTATAGTCATTTCCCGAATCGGATCTTCATTTAACTATAAAATTGACCCTTAATAAATATCTTTTTGAAATATATCCACGCCACAGGCCTCACGTTAAAAACACAAGTCACCTTGATTCACCTTCCAATGGATCATAAATGATAACTAACGAACATCAATGGATCTAACATTAAGCATCCAATGAGCTCAAAAGCTTACCAAGTAATAACCATTCAAGGTGACTCAAAGGGATCAAAACCTAAAGTAAAAAATGGAGAACAGTAACGACAGTGGATACTTGCGTGAAAAACATGGAACCCCTCAGCCTGCCTCAGGATCCTTTGCCCAATAGCCTTCTTCTTAGAGGAGAAAGAGGTCTAGTTCACTCATCCTTCTGAAGGTCATCCTCATAGTGTTTAATAGTGAGAAAGGAGAAAGAAAGTGAGGGAAAGAGTTGAAATGAAGTCAGCAGAAGTTCAAAGCTCCGCCACTTTACACGTAGATCCAACAAAGTGAAAATTCCCTTTACTATGTCTTGTCTGGGGCTTTTATAGCCAAACTCCCTTTACAAATTACAAAAAAAAACAAGAAGAATAACTATTACAGGGGGACAATTTTGGAAGAAATCCAAAAGGTGACAAAAGAAGTCAAAAAGTCAAAAGCAAGAAACATGAATAAGTATGTGTCAGTGCTCACAAATAATCGCGAAATTCTCGTGAAGATCGAGAAACTTTGGTAAAGACTACGATATTTTCGCAAATTCTACGAGATTTCAAGGCTCTCTTCTTTCTTCTTTCTTCTCGCTCCTCTTTCTTCTCGTTTCTAAACCGACGCTCAATCAACTCGCTTCTTCACTAGAGTCGATCCCTATCTGCTTATTGTATAAATGCCCGCAAACAAATAAAACTTGCCACAAAATTTGATTAATAGCTCAAGTAGGTCCTTAACATGCTAATTGATAATTGTGTATGACACATAAAAGTGGTCAAACCCAGATAATAAGGGTGTAAAATAACACTATTTTGGTAGTAATCAATGCCTATTAGGGAAAAACAAGTCTCCAGCATACTGATTAGTTGGCCCCATTTGGGTCATTACATCGCCTTCGGGCTCTGAGGATGGCATTGTTCAACACAATGATACAACACCTTTGGGCCCTTATAAAACCATCTGCTTTCGCATATCGAGTACAAGGCCTTCGCCCTTATGCTTTCTTTATCCACCTTAAGTCATGCAGCTATGAAACATAAACAAACAGACTTGAATATGATGATGTTTATAAATGTATATGATATCATTGATAAGAAATGGACATGATATATTTATTAAGTAAATACGAGATCTCGTATAAGCATGTTTAAATGATATGATGTGTTAGATGTATATCCATGTGTATAGAAGTGTGGATGATCCGTAGTTGGTGGTTGTCCACTAGTTTATTCCTTACCTGCTGCAAAGCTTAGCACGGTTTTTCATCCGTAGAAATAAAGAGAAGGCAACGAGAAGTTCGGATACACTCCACATCAACAACCGGCAGCCAATAATAATAGTTTGTGGTGCCTATTAAAGAATCTTTTGGTCTATTTTTGTGATATGTTTTGTTTCTGTAAACAAAGTAAATATTGTAAATGTCGAACACTTCATATGTTATGTCAGATATATTTTTTAATCCATCGCTACAAATAGAGAGTACAAAGTTAAATGTTTAACATTATATGAATGAACAAGCTTAAAGGTTATCAATTTAGAAAGAAAATAACACTCTCAAGCCGACACCGGTGTCGGGTTTGGGCCGTCTACATGATCGCCATAGGCTGTGTCGATGCAAGTGGATGAACAACCGAGAAGCAATGAAAAGAGAATGCATACTGCACATGAAGTGGGAGCAGTAAATGAAGAAACTAGAAGCAGTGCTCAGGGACCAGTTGAAGAAGAGCCCTACTAAGTTAAGGAAACCAAGTATATGAGTGAGCAAAGGAAGTAATACCAAGCCTAACCTATAACTTGTCACACTATACACCTGACTAAGGAACCAAGGAAAAAGCCTTTCATATGGTGGAGGAGCACAAATAGACCTCTTGCCTGAATGTAATTACCATCAAGCTTATGCTCAACCCAGGTTCTAAGAATAGCAAAGGGTAGTATGGACAATAGAGAATAAGACAAGTCAAAAACACTAAATCATTTGAAGATCCGACAGCGCCCAAAGTGCTATTTCAGCCCCGCTCAAGATAGGTTTTGGAGTGCTTTGCACCAACAGTGAATTAAGCCAATTGTCATGTGTATGTCCATTTAGTGCGCTTCCAATTTGTTTTCGTAGATTGTTTTGATAGTTTTCATAGATCTGGGAACTTCAGCTAGCGAGCTTCGTTTATCGTGCTAAATGAGAATCGATGATTTCACCAAGTCGAGGCGATGTGAAATCGTCAAGATGTGCAAGTAATTGAAGGCAAAATGATGAAGAAACCATGGAAGCAATGCAGAGGAATGGTGGAATGCGTAAATTTTCGCTTTATGCATCAAGGGTAATTTCACTGAATTGCGAAAATTTTCATGAATTTCATAGAAAAAGTTTCTCATATCATAGCTAAAATTTCTAACTGAGGTTTGAAATTTTTGCTATGTGAAATTTTATGTTCATAGCGAAATTTTTCATTTTGCTGCTATTCCTGTGATTTTGAAGATTAAATTTACAAGATAATAAATTTTCACTACATTAGCTAAATTTTGCTGATAATGTAAATTGCTCACTTCGTGTTTTTTTGGGTATTTTTGATTCCAAACGATCGTTTTGATAAATTCTATCATTTGTCCCTATTGTAATTTCACATTTTAGGCAATTTTGTCATTTCACACATTAAGGACTATATAAGTCCCCTAGCAACTTCAAACTGTAACTGGGGATTAATACAAAGCTTTCTCCCAGCAGCCTTTCATTTTAGGGTTTATTTTGCTCTCTTTCTCCTCCTCTTTCTCCCATTTTCCTCTCCTTTCTCTCATTTTTCTCTGGCCACAAACACCCCTTTGAGGATGACAACTCAAGGATGCTCGCTGCTTCCTTCATACTTGAAGATAGAGGGTTGCCAGCTTGGTTCTCAGCTACCGTAAGCAACCATGCTTAAATGATGGCTACACCGCATTTATGGTTCCAAACTTTCCAAACTAGGGTCACGCATTGAATGTCTTTCTTTCGTCAATACTTCACATGCTTAGTGTCATCGCCAAAGGCATTCTTACGGTGTGATGCACCTATTGACTTTTAGATGGTAAGAATTTGACAGAAAGAGATTAAAATGAGGTTAAATGCTGTGGTTTCAAACCGAATGGATTTGAATGCTTAAGATTTGCTTGACTCAACAGAGTGCTCTGGTGGTTAGGTTTTATAGCTGGAAGAAAGATCCCGCTTTTGGCTTTGACTATATGTCATTAGCCCTAATGTGCTGGTGAAATAACCCGAGGACACTTCCAATAGTTCCCATGTTATCAAGCTAGTGACTCCAAGCCTTCAAGGTTACTTCATTTCACACTTTCATTTGTTATTACAGCTTAACCGCTGAACAAACAACTCCCCATCGTTTTTAACTCAACCAAAAAAAAAATATTTCCAAACAGTCGCCATCTCATGACATTCCGTGATGAACCTGTCCAGAAACTGACTTAGATCTTACATACTGATAAGAGTTTGACTACTATAAAGAGAGGAATATAGGAAACAAAATATTGTTGGATTCCGATCACCCTACCTGGTAATAATCAATGGCTACGCTGTTCTTATATGCCTCTGCCACAGAGTTCAACACACCCAGATTCTCATCATGCTCGTGAATTCTCTTGTCATTATTTTTATTTTACAGCAAGTTTTTTTTTTGCTCTCATCTTAACTGTTAAAAAAAGAGAAAAGTTGCTGCATGGCTGCCTCAGGTCGCCTCGTTGGCTGCAGGATTACATGTTCTAGTTATTTAAACTAGAATCAATAAGAACAAAGATAGTCTGAGTACCTGAGTAACCTAGAGCATACATGACAATGAGGACTGTGGAACCTTCATGGCAACTGCAAGAACCTGTAGAGAGTAGAACGTAAACCAGATAGTTCATGAGGGAATATAGAGACCAATGGCGAGTGCACCCGCTTCATAATGTTCCTCAACTTATATACCTCCCGCTTCTCCACATTTTACCTCAACTTCTCTCCCACACACAACCACCCTTATCCCCGTTTAACAAGCCATCCCGACTTACGCAAACAAGTGGATACCTTCAGAGGATAATAGGCAGTGAATGTTCAGGCTAATTAGAAATTGAGACAAAGGAGAGCTCTAACAAGGAATTTGATGGTCCAAAGCGAAATTGATCAAAAAATTGACATCCCAGAATCCATCCAAAGCTCACCAATCGCTAGTTCAATACAGAGAGAACTGAGAAGAGTGTTCGACCGACACTATTGTGTGAACAAGTCACAATTACAGCCTTTCCAGAGGAATTGAAAAGAGGAACTGCCAGAAGATCCTCCCGAGGAACTACAGGTGCCCCACTGTGTGTAATATGGGCTGCGGTAGTGAATAGAAACTCCAGCCAATGTTGACTGGAGGTAATGAAAGGAAGAAATAATGTCCACGCTCTACTATTACCAGCCACTAACAACCTATCGCAAGAAGACTCGACTCAAATTTCTTCATATTGCCTATACCGGTGAACCCATTCGAAGCGCAGGCCGAGCTAAAATCAACAAAATTAAGATATACATCCAAAGCTCTACCACCAGAATAAGCTACCGCAGATAGTGGTCTAGGGTCTAATACCCGGATGGGTTTTCATCCTAAAATGGTTTGCATATGCACTAAGGTAAGGCTGTTATTTGACTCTTTGGATTTGCTTCTCAAAACAAAGTAAGTAGGTTGAAAAACTGAAATTGTAAAAACTGAAACAGAAGTGTGAAAAGCAACTTTCATCAGTCACTAATTCCTGTTGGTGGCAACAAGTGTACTGTTTTATCCTCGCTGCTATGACATGCAACCTATAGTCCATGTCATGCAACCTGGATCTATGTTTAACTAGCAAACCCCACCCTTGAAATCAACTCCTATTTGAGTCAACACAGTAGCATGCATCTATGGCCCCTTTACTATTTGAAACCCTAACATTTATCATTTTGTAGGCTCGTAAAGACCAATATCTAGAACCACAAGGCATCTAGCATTAAGTATGAGACTTTGATCCTAAAGCATGGAGAGTATTGGCCAATCAATAACATTCAATGCTATTCAACCCCACCTGAGAAGACGGGCCACAAAATTATGATTTATGGCTTTAATACAAGAGGACAACATGATATCTTCCACTACTAGCTAGCTTCCTTCCTCTTCAAAGAAGAGGCTGAGCTGCTACTCCCAGAGTTGTCATCCTCAAGAGGTGTTTCATAAAATTTCTAGAAAGTAAGGGAAAGAGGAGAGAGAAGAGAGGAAAATAAAACCCTAACTAAAATACGACTTTAGTTTACAAAAAATGAAAACTTACAAATTCTTTCTCTCCTCCTCCCACTTTGTTTCCCAAAATTTTCTCTCTCCAAATTCTCCATGTTTATTACTAAAAAGAGAGGGGTTTATATAGGCCACCTCAATACATTTATAGTCATCAAAACCTACAAATTCGCTGGTTAAAGGACAAGAGAGAATATCACAAATTTGAAGCTCAAGTACATTCACCACAAAAGCATGACGAGGCGCAAAGGAATTTCATTAGGTCGAAGAATTCGCTAGATAAATCATCGTGCATAGCTTAAACAGTGAAATCTCACAAAGTCTGCATCTAGCTAGCAATTCAGCAATTAGCGAAATTCTTCAGTGGAGTAGTGAAAATACAAAATTCTCGCTAGAACAAAGGCCTGTGAGAACCTGAGTTTGGTCTAGCTAAAATTGGCAATTTCGCAGGTTGCGGGGGATTCGCTAAGGTTGCGAAATTTTCGCAATCTCTAGCTTAAAAATTTTCGCAACTCTAAATAAAAATTCCGTGCTTTGTCGGGACCTCCACGCATTTCATCCTCGTCTTCAACCCATCACTTTTCTTCATCTGCCTCGCTTTTCATTGATTCTAGGGCTGGTTGATGGCCGATACTTGAGTTCAAACTTCATGATTCGGCCATACATCTCGATATTGAAATCCCAAAGTGCCAAAACCCCGTAAAATGTGCCAAAATAACCTAAACTGATAAGTAGAGTAATGCCAGAAGACTTTGAACACTTCAGAACAGACATTTATTGAGATTAGCACAAAAGCACTCAAAAACCTATCTAATATAGGGTTCAAAATTGTAATTTTGGGCACGAATCAAGAACACAACTAAACCGTGAACACCCACCATAAAGGCCACCCTATCACCGTCACCAAACTATGAAAGTTAAGGCCATTGCACATAATTTTGCTACCACCAAAGCAGATGGCAATTGCACATACCGCATGGCACGCTGGTTGGTTCGGCAAATAGTCGATTTGGAGCACCGGACCCAAGATTTCTCCCGAGTCTGCCATCGAGCCCAAAGGCCTAAGGAGGGTTCGGGGGAGCAATACTTCCCACTTTGTTTAATTTTTCTGTTTTATTTATTTTATCGTATTTTATTTTGATTTCGTTAATTTTTCTTTAGATTTTCTCTAATTTTAGTTACTTTGCTTTAGATTAATATACTCTTCTCAGTAATTTTTTCTGAATTTTTCTTGCATTAATTTTTGCTTTTGTGCAAATTTTAAGCCGATTGAAGAAATTGGAAGAAATTGTGCTTAAATGAAGATGGGAAGTTTTTTAACTATATGGGAAAATTTCACTCTCTAATGGGAAAATTTCGCAATTTTAGCTTAAATGTAGGTTTCGCTATAGCGTAAAATTTGATGGAATTTCGCTAGTTTAGCTAAATTTCGCTAAGTCAGCGAAATGCCGAAAAACTACAAAAATGTAAAGTAATGCATGTAAGGTAAAAAAAAAAAAAAAAAGGGGTTTATTTTTTATTATTTTATTTTTATCTTTATTTATTTTATATTTAATTCAATTTTAATATTTATTTTATTTTAAAATTTTATATATAAAAATCGTTTTTTTTAATTTTTAAATCGCTTTTTATTTTATAAAAATTTATTTTTATTATTATTTATTTTATTTTATTTTTCAAAAAAAATATCAAAATCAAAAATCAAAAATTTTCTAGCTTACGTCAAATTTCTCGCTTACCTTAGCGAAAATTCTCGTTATGCCCTACGCTTTGACCTCCACTTTGTTTCGCTATAACTTTTTCATCCGAACTCCGTTTTTGTATGCTCTTGGTACCGCTGAAAGCTTAGAGAGTGTAGAATCCAAATATGCCATAAAGAACATTTTTTGATATTATTATGAAAGTGTAATTTTAAAAATGCCCACTCTGGCCACTTTTTCCTTCCTTTCTTTCCTCCTAACTTGTTTATTTGAAACCCAAACGGAGGAATAAGGTGTCGATGGAAAGCTACGGTTTTTATCCATAAATGATCACATCTCATCAAGGAGGTGCAACACTTCTCTCTAAATTTCCAATCCGAGCCCCATTTCGATACCGAGATGTCGGGGTCAGGGAGTTAGCAAAGGAAGTGGCTTTTTGTGTGATTTATTTAGATTACTTTGGAGTCACCATTTTGTGGATGTTCAGCTAGCTGTTCCTTTATAAAGTCAAGTATACCATACAAATTTTACTTTTTCAAAATCGACCCATTTTGCAACCAAAATTTTTGTGGTATTGCCTAACCTACAAGTTGGGAAATTGAAACTTTGTCCAATTCTATTGATGTTAGATTGGTTCCATGTCGTTATGAATGATTAGCTAATTTCATTGATTTCATCCTTTCTTCCACCTTAGCAACCACACATTGAAAGCACATTAGGTTTCAATGATAGGGTCAAATGACAAATCCTCCTTTTACTTTGCATAACCTACCCTAGTTTGAGCTGACCGCCTTAAGTGACCCATGTGGAAAGAAGCAACAAATTCGAAAAAAAAAAAGAAAAGAAAAATCAAAAGAAAAAGAATAAAATTGCAATGTTTTGCCTTGAAACCTAAGCACGGCCCAGGGGTATATGGCGAAAGCTTAAAAGTCATTTCTAAACCTTCATCAAGTGGGGAGTCACCGTATCAGTGTCTGCTACATGGGGTGGACGGGTGAGTTTAGCAAATTGTGTGTTGAGTCTCAAAATCATTCAAGTCCGGTGAACCAAGAGTTTGTGGCCGAAAGATCCTTGGTGACTCGACAATTCCCAAGCCTTAATTTGTCGGGAGTCACCCAGATCCCCGCATGGACTTTGGTGGGAGGGTCGACTCTCAGCATTGCACCATACAACGCAAAAGAATTGTGGGAATAAGAGCAAGGGGTCCTGATCTATTTAGGCTGGTTAGCATGCCAGGGTCGTGGTAGTAGCTAGGTTGGGAGAGGCAGCTTAAGAATTTATTGTCGAGAACTGCTCAAACAAACACTAGATTTTGGTGAGTTTCTCGTTGATTCACTGAGAAGAGGCTCTTTTAATACTCAATTTTGTATGGCATTCATTCTCTCATGATAGTCATTACTGGACACCAGCTGACATTTTACTTATGGTTAGAATTACTTCATTCACAACCTTTTGAAATACCATTCGGTGAACGTAATTTTGTTATGTAGTTTATATGTATTTATTATTTTCTTTCTTTTCATTGCTAAGGGACTAGCAATGTGTAGGTTTGGGTGGATTAGTGCCCAAAAGTGCTATTTTGAACCCTATTTTAATAGGTTTTGAGCGCTTTTTTGTGTACTAATTGTTATAATTAACCAATTGATATGTTCTGGGTCCTATTGCACTTCTAATTGCACCCGAGGTTGTTTTAGTAGTTTCAAGTAGGAATTGGAAGCCAAATTCATATCGTGTCAATCCAATCATAACCAAAGTCGGGTTGATTTCCATCAATTTCATATGGTCTTCTATCAATTTCAAAGAAGCCGGGAATGAAGAATTCCCAAAGCATGAAGAAATGGAATAATGCAAAGAATAAGAGCGTACAGAGCCAGCCGAAATGTACTCATAGGAGTAGAGAACAGTTGACTTCACAGTGCACAAATTTTCACTATTACGAATTTCGCTAGCTTAGCGAAAATTACTGTGCATAGCAAAAATTTCGAATTTTGTTATGCCTTGTATTTTCGCTATGCTAGCGAAATTCACTGTGCATAGCGAAATTTGCTGCTCCTGTTTTTGTGTTTAAACGACTCCGTTTTGGTTTTTCTCCTTTCTACCCTCACTGTATTTTTGTTGTTTCATATTGTTTTGTAATTTCCCTCTTTACATATATAAGCCTCACCAGAATAAATGACAAATTCTAATCAACATCACAAATTTAGGGAAGCTTTTCAGCCCCAAGCCTCGCTTCATTTTCTTCATTCTTTTTTTTTCGGGCACTGCGCCAAACACCCTCCAAGGATGACAACTGAGGATGGTTGGCCAAACCCTTCCCTCTTTGGAAGTAGAAGTGCCACCGGGGTGCAGGGATCTAAGCTGCTGGAGGTTCCCCTGTTCTTCACGCAGGTATCCACTGCCGTCACTGTGATCCCTTTCTAACTTTAGGTTTTTATCTCCTTGAATCCCCTTGAATGGCTATTATTTGGTAAGCTTTTAGGTTCGCGGGATGCTTAATGTTAGATCCACCGATATTCATTAGTTACCCTATGACCCATTGAAAGTGGGAGTCCGTGAGACTTTTTCTTCACTATCGTGACCACCGATGGCCGTGATGCCATTTTTCAAAAGGATAAATATTTCGGTTAGGGTTTTATAGCTAAAGGAAGATCCGGTTCGGAGACTATAGGTCATCCTCCCCAACGAGGAAATGACCATGAGGACCCTTCAGCCGTCTCTAATCCTAAGCCCAAGATCATGATGCTTTAAGGAGACTTCTTTACATTTTATTTTATTTAAATTTCGCTTGCCAACCATTACACCCATCAAGTTTACAAAATCCGAAAATCCAAATTTAATTCACCATTTTCGACTCTCACTTAAATCATTTGTACTTAAGAAAACTCATCCCCTTGTTCGAATTCCTAGACCACTATATCAAGCAAAGAGCTTGACTACTGGGCAAAGAGGAATATAGATACAAATTTTGTTGATTCCGGACACCCTACCGTGGGCACGAATCACCGCTCTGTGAGTCCCGACAATGAAACCCTATACACAACCACGCACCCCACTGCAGGAGTCCCTCCCGCCTAGGAGTCCCGTCCCGCCCGAGAGACCTTCCGCCAGGGAGCAGGAGTCCTTCCCGCCTCGGGAGTCCTTCCTCGCTCGGGACTCTTCCCGCCTAGGAGTCCTTCCCGCACAGACTCTGTCAGTAGAATCTCGTTGCACTCGATTAGGAAGCTCGCGCCCAAGGCCTCTCGCCATAAATTGCCAACATTCCCCACACTCGATTCTCGCTTGCCTTAAGTGCCACGCCTAGGCCCCTGCCGTGAGTGCCGCGGATGTACCCACTATGCGCGTCCCAAATTGGACATTTGCTGGGCCTTCCTCATGTGTGCTTGCTTCGTTCACGCCAGGCTCTTCGGATGACTTGTTTTTCCAACCTTGCCTTGCTCATTTTCCCTTAGGTGGCCATAGCTGCTGGGTAATGCCCTATGCCGCATACAGACTCGTGGTTATCTAGTCTAGGGCTAACAAACCCCACTAGAGAGGTATTCAACGCCCTCGTTGACTTCAACCGTATACTCAAGGATCTCGATCTTCAAACTGCCATAATGTAGCACCCTTTTCCCAACTTGCCTCATTGACGGGCGTCCCCTTCCAATGAATTAAGTATTCGGTCCACTGTTTCCGGGGCCCCATCTTCCTATCCTCGTAGGATGCTTGCAATCTTTGTCGAACTCGACTCTAACCATGGGAGGGTTCCTCTTCGCCGTGACTCTCAGCCCCGACTCAGATCACCGGTGATAAGGTTTCAAGAAGCATACATGGAATGTCGGGTGAAGCTTCAACCTCTCCTCGGTAGCTTCGGGGCCAGGTATTGCGCTCCCTATACGCCTACAACTTCAAAGGGTCCATCATATTTGCGAATCAAACCTCTCTCAAACTCCGCGATCCGATCTTTCCGTGACCGAGGAGTTAGCTTCAACAGAACCATCTCCCTTGCTCAAATTCCAAAGGTCTACTGCCTTTGTCCGCATACTTCTTCATGCATCTACTTGCCTTCTAGGCCGTCTCTGCTTCATCACACCTTTCCGAAGACTCTGCAAATCCTCAGATACGCCAGCTCACGCCACGTCCTGTGTTGTTTCTATAACCAAGACGCCCAGGGCTGCATTTACCGAACCCGATTACAATTCTCAAAAGGGCCTTACACTGTATCGAATCACGCAGACAGGTGGACACCGCTGGGCTTACTTCTAGAAGTTTCAACCAATTTTTCTGAGAGGTCATTACCTAAGTGGCGCGCAATACTCTTCTAGCATCTTATTCACCTCTCCTGTCTCAATTACCGCTCCGAGGGTGATTCGCAATAAGAACTGTACTTATAATTTACATCTTGAAATAAATTTCAACCTAAACCCGCCCGTAAACCGTATCTCGGGACGCTTACTATGTCCTCGCATCCCAAAATGTTTCACAACACGCGAAGAAGACGCGCTACGCTCTTCACCGACACTCACTCCTGGCCGGATGAAGAGAACGTACTTAGAAAACCTATCTACCACCGCCTAAACTGATCCGAAGCCCACTTCTCGAAACCCACCGATGAAGTCCATCGATACACACCGCCATGGCTTCCTAATGGCGGTCAGAATAATCCCGCCCCTTCTTCCTCTTGGCCTTGTCAACTTGACAAACATGGCACAGCCTGACATATGCTTGCATCTTCGTCTTAGGCCAATGAAAAGACCATGCCAAAGAACGCCTAAAGTTCTTTCCTCTCCGGGTGACTTCAAATTATTTCAGATCATGTGTCTCCCTTCCAAGCAGCCTCCCTGCCTTAGCCACAAGGCACATATAGCTTCCCTCCGAAGTAAAGCGAACTCCATTCTCGAGCCAAGACGCCTCGTGGTTCCTCTTTCACCCGTCTACCAGCCTTTTGATACGTTGAGTCTCGCGGTACCAAGTCTTACTCGTTTGAAATCACACACAATCGAACTCAACGATCCCATAACTCGCAATCCTTCCTACTCAAAGCATCCGCCACTCGTTGTGTCACCCGGCCGCAGACCCACACAAAAATCAAAGTCGCCCAAGAACTCTTCCATCGAGTTTATTAGCCGTAGTTTTCCTCCGAGTTGTAGTTAAGGTGTTTGCAATATCACAACTACTACTATTTAATCGAGTTCCCATCAAGTAGTGCTTCCAAGTTTAAAGGCAATGGATGACCGCAATCATCTCTTTCTCATGGGCGTTGTACCTTCCTCTCTCGCCGCATTCAACTTTCACTCTCAAACGCCATCGATGCCCCCTTCGCACCAAAGATTCCACCTAGTGGCCCCGTCTCGACGCATCCGTATGCACTTCAAATGGCAACTCCATGTCGGGCAGTCTCAAAACCGGCTCTGAGGTGCTCACATCTTTGAGCTTTTGGAAGGCAGCTTGGCACTCTGCATCCCATTCCCACTTCCTCTCTTTTTTCAAAAGGTCCGTGGAGAGCACTGCCATCTCGGGAACAGCCCAAGATAAATCTCCCGAGTAGTTTGCTGCCGAGGAACGATCGGTTCGTCACCTAGCTGGGGCCAGCCAATCTTTTATCGCCGCCACCTTCGCACCATCCATCCTTATCTCTGACTTTTTAAAATCGGGATGACCCAAAAATCCTGATTCATCCTGAAAGAAACCTACACTTCTCTTCTCGACATACAACCGGTTCTCGCCTCGCCTTGTTAAGCACCATCTCAAGGTACCCACGTGATCTTCTAGAGTCGGGTCAGATCACTATGTCGTTTGAGCATACCACCACGAATGAATCCAGAAGCCGAATAGGACATCATTCATGAGGTTACAAAATGTGGGCTGGCAATAGTCAAAACCAAAAGGCATAACTAAAAATTCAAACTTCCATATCGTGCTACACATGTAGTCTTTGCCTCATCCCTTCAACACGCCAGACTTGCCAATATCCCGATCGCAAGTCTAGCTTCGTGAAGTACTTACTGGCTTCAATCGACGAACTCGTTGTTCAAAGGTATCTGATATATTGTTCTGATCGTGACTTTATCCAAAGGGCTCCTAGAATCCACACACATCCGAAGCATCCCATCTTGTTTTCCGAATAGCACCTGTTCCATACTGCATTGAGGGTCGGACTGTAATCTTCGCATTAAGCAACTTCCCAACCGCCTGCGAATCCTCTCAACTCGTGAGTCATTCAGCGTGAGCTTCGGGCAGAGGTCTCACTCTCGCACGATCTCTATCTGATGATCCGGTCGCTCTTCCTGCGGCGCCTTCTTCGCAACTCGAGAGGCATAACATCATAGCCTCAAAGAGGCGGTTATGGTATCCGGCACTTCGACTCTTGCTCGGTCTGGCTTGATCTCGATCATTGTCGCGACATATGTGTGCTCACCCTTCCTAAGGCCTTTCTCGAGTTGCAGGGCAGACAAAGTCTTCTCCCCTGAAGGTCTCTTAGGCGGCTTGCTGATGCCGGCCACAAAGCATGGCTGCTTCTCATCCATGATCAATAAAGATATCCAAGTGCTAATGGGGCTACAGTGCCTGCCTTTTGAAGAAATCATTGCCTAAAATGAAATTAAAATCATCCAAAGGAACACTATGAAGCTCCATCGTGACCTTCCAATCCCCCATCCGAATTCGCTATGTTCTTCGCCATACCATGCCTCTCAGGCTTAAATCATTTACTGGCCAGCCACGTCATCTTTAGCTACCTTCAAAACCGAGTCTCGTCGCCTCCTTGTTGATACAAAATCGTGGGTCACCCCACTGCCTACCAATGCCATACTTTCGCCCTCCTGGCCAGCAACTCAACATACATCGTCCCTTCGTGAGTCGCCTCGGCTCGCATCGTATTCAAACAAATCAAGAGGGCTGGCTCTCGCTGACCTCCGCCCCGCTATCTTCCCCGCCACGCCCATGAGCGCATTGAGTTTCTCCTCTTTTCAAGTAACCCTCGCTTCGATGTGGCCCATCGCAGATAAAGCATCCCGACGGCCTGGTAGTTTGTGGGGAAGTCCCCTTCTTCCCCCACTTTAGCCTCGCAACTCGCAGCCTTCTTCCAACCCTCGCTCCACTCTCGAGGTCTTTCCATCTCGATCGGCTCGACTCTTTGTCGGGCCTTCCCCTCCCCTCAAAGGGAGTAGAGGAAGAGGTCACTCAGAGCCTGATAGTAAAACTGATGCTGCCATGGTCGAGGGCAAGTCTTGACACCTTGCCTCCTAAGTTCAGCTTTGAGCCCATCCCTTTTGCAACCTGCATGATGAAGTTGAATGTACCTTGTCAACTTCGTACATGTCCCTGATGTCAAGGATCAAATAAGCTGCAAACCCTTACATAGTCTCTCACCGAGCCCGTCTGGCTTCGCTCTTCCAAGAGACTCCTCGCCATCCACACTGTGTTCGTGGGTAAGGACTGATCCTTTAGCTCCTTTTTCAAGATCTCCAACCGATCTTGGTCGGCCGCCAGCAGCCGTCGCTGCCTGTCCACCACCAAAGCCAGATCACCCTCACAACACATACGGGCACGCACTGCTCAACGCACCCAGATTCGAAAGAATAATAAGTATTGCCCATATCCAGCGTTCTAAGTCTTATGCTCCGCGCACCCACCAAAAGTCTTGGGTCTGGGCACAGACCTTTGCAGGGAGGCGGATCTGGCAGCACCGGGCGTGCCCCGTCACCACCGCTTCGCTTCAAAGAACACGATCTCCCCTAGATATCCGATTCGCCTCCCAAACCTCACCGCGATCTCCCACACATTCTGGCCATGGAATGACCCCATCCGCCTCAACGCTTTCTCACGGTTCCATCGATTCACGCCGTGGAGTCAGCAAGAAGACGCGCATCGCCGACTGAGTCGGCAGCGGAGTCTCGCCCCGCTTGTCGCGGTCGGTCTCCGCGCCAAGCCCGATGACACCCGGTGCCTACCTCCGCCTCTATCCTTGCTACTTGCTCACGCAGCGCATCAACCGTCATCCTCGCATTGGCCATCCTTGGTTCTGATACCAACTGTCACACGCCCTCTTTTTGGCTCGTGTGCGGCGCCTAGGAATGAACTAGGATTCAAAACTGATTAAAGGATCCCCTGGCCATACAGTAGGCAATTTGAATATGAAAAAGAATGCTTAATTTCTTTCTACTGATATGGGTTTTGTAAAACTGACAATTGCAGATGCTGATGCTTATTTTCCCTCCTATGACCTTTTTCTTTCTTATTTCCATCGTGCACCACTTAGAAAGTTCCTTATGTACTGATCTAACAGGCTTGAAGAATTGTCATACTTCATCCATTGTGTATTGTTTAGAAGCTAAATAACGCTGGCAGCTTGATTGTTCTGAGTCTCTTGCTATGATTTAAATGTTCCTGCCAAGCAATACGTAAAGTAGCAAGTAAGAAATCTCAAATCGATTCGATCGGCATTTAAGCCCGATGCACTGCCCATCCCTTACTCTAACGAGATCTTTAATTGGCATACGAAATGTTAACTATGTTGTCGCATAAGGTACCGTGAAACATTTGGAGAAGGAAGTAGCCAGTCGAAGAGAAGTCGCACCCTGCATCCATTAAAGGAAAGACTTACAAATCCAAGCAGTAGTCAACCACATAAGTCTAGGTTTTATTCGTTCTAGCTAAGGAAATAAATCCATAATAATTATATTTTTGTATTTGACTATGCTTAGATGGAGATGGAATTGAAGAAATGAGAGGTGCCAATAGATTCTGCAATAATCCCATGAGGACAAATTATCAAAAGATGAGAGCAAAGTGGAAGAGAGAATGTGAGGCGTATGAACGGAAGGTGTCAAGGCCTTTTATAGAATGGTGGGTGCGCTCATGCAATAGAAGTTCCCGAAACTCGATATGTTGGAGAAATCAGCAAAATATGTGTCAGGGCTGGGGTGGGTGATGGTGTTGTAGATGTGATCGACATCGCATCGTAACTTGTCAGGCGTCACCAAAGAGTCTTTAAAAGCAATGTAAATGATCTAAATCAAGATTGAGAAACAGGTTTCAATCACGTTAAACTCTAAATCACAATGGAAGGAGGTTGCATTTAGATTACACTTGGGAGGCCATACCGCTTCTCAGATCCCGTGGTGTAAGTAACTTTGTAGCTTAGCTCCATGGAACCAAGTTCACTTACCAAATTTGCACTAGTGGTTCAGTGGCATTTTCGTTGTTCGGGGAGAGAGGGAAGTCACACTGGGAATGATAAAACGGTGAAGATCCGATTGTTCAAGACACCTTGATGTTTGGCAACCCAACAAAGAAGAATATATTCTCAAGAACATCAATTTGAGCAAGAAAGTGAGTCTCTCTCGCATTTCCCATCTTGGTTGTCATAATTTTTCTATCAATTTTATTTCAATCTTCGATTCGAAACTTCTACTCGAAAGGTGTCAATTGCCTTTGGTGTTCAACTCCGGAACCGATCTGAAAACTTCGCTGCCTGCGGACACAACCAAAGTAGTAAAGGTTTATACCATTTCATAGAAACCCGATTATTATTCCAGAAAGCATGTTCTAAATTTCATCCTCGGCATAGTAAAGAGGGCCTTCTCGCTTGTACGCTCTCGGAACGTATGGTTGGGTAGTTCATATCTAATCATAGATTGTAAATTGGGAAGATTTATGGTTCCAAGCATGTGGAGCCCATGATATATGTAGAAGAATTTTCGTAGAATTAGGTAGAAGATGGCCAATTTTGTGTAACATTTTATGAGTCCAACTTTCTAAATTCATGCTTTACCCTGGAATTATGTTGTATTGTTTGGAATAATAGGAAGAGCTGTGTAGTTGCCCATTCGTAATCTAGCATATCTTTTAGATGGATAAGGAACTATTCATATTGCTTAAACTAATTTAGAGCTGGTTGGATAGTGATTTCAAAAAGTTTTTTAACCTAAAGAGGAAAATCAGCCATTGCTAATGAAAACATCTTGTTTTTCATTTCTCCTAGCAATGTAAGTCCATTTGTCTTAAATTTTGATGGAATGTAATTAATGCAGAAGATGAGCAAATATAGCGTCTATAAACTATCCCTATGACCGGGGTCAACCACAAACCACGGCTATAAACCATCCCTTGGGGTCAACAACAAACCGCGGCTATAAACCATCCCTATGGCCAGGGTCAACCAAAAACCACGACTATAAACCATCCCTATGATCGGGGTCAACCAAAAACCACAGCTATAAACCATCCCTATGGTCGAGGCCAACCAAAAATCGTGGCTATAAATCATCCCTATGGCCGGGGTCAATCACAAACCGCGGCTATAAACCTTCCCTATGGTTGAGGTCAACTACAAACCGTGGTTATAAACCATCCCTATGACCGGGGTCAACTACAAACCGCGACTATAAACTATGCCAAATTGCTAAACGATTGAAGAGCCTATAGCCGTGGTTTATGAAGTGGCCGCTTCTATGGGATTTCTCCACATCACCTATAGCCATGCCATGCCGCGGTTATCTTCTTCCGCAACTATATTTTAGAGTTGCATTATATACTCCTTTTAACCAAGGTCAGTGATCGCGGCTAAAGACTTTCTTCCTTGTAGTGACTCGCAGTACAGGGCAATTGATGTACTCTAATGAGTTATACAAGACCGCATATAGCCTATCTCGGGTTAGTAAATCTGAGTAGTTACAATGAAAACCCAGAGCCAAGTATCGCAAGGAACCATGAGAGTACTTAAGTACTTACGATTTTCTCATGATTATGGACTACACTATATAAGATATCCTGTTGTACTTGAAGGTTACAGTGATGCAAACTTGATATAAAATGTTAAAGACTCAAAATCCCATAGTGGTTATGTGTTTACACTAGGGGGAGGAGCAGTCTCATGGAAATCCTCAAAACAAACGGTTATCGCCAGATCCACAATGGAGTATGAGTTTATAGCATTGGATAAATGTGGGGAAGAAGCAGAATGGTTACACTCCTTCTTAGAGGATATTCCGACATGGTCAAAACCTGTGCCTTCGATTTTCATACATTACGATAGTCAATCTGCTATTGGTAGATCACAAAGCAGTATGTATAATGGTAAGTCTAGACATATTCATCGTAGACACAATACCATCAAACTACTACTCTCTACTGGTGTTATCTCTTTAGACTATGTAAAGTCCAAAGATAGCATTGTGGATCCACTAACCAAAGGGTTAAATAGAGAGTTGGTTGAAAGGTCATCAAATGGAATGAGACTAAAGCCCATAACAAAATAAGTCGCTTTAGTGGACACCCAACCTAGTTGACTGGAGATCCCAAGATCTAGGTTCAAAAGGGATAACTAAACTGTCAAGACTATGTCATATCACTGTGGGGATCTTCCCTGCCCATTCCTATGATGAAACAGTGATGCTAGTAAAAGGAAGGTTAAGCTATGCTTTTGATGATCTCTATGCATGGAAAGTGAAATAAGGGTAATATAAGTTGCTCTTGATTTCAGAGGTCACCTATGTAAGAGTGAAGTGGGGTCGCTTCAAAGGGAATTGAATAGGACACGATTCCTATTAAACTCTTACAAAACCAGGCGCATGTTCATGACCAAAATGAACATAAAAGTGAGAACTAAAATGTGTTAGGAAGATTCTTGTGTGAGATATGTCATCATCTACACATATGAAAGAATAGTTCATGGACATCATGTCCACTATTTAGTTAATAGAGTAAACATATTTTTACGAGGGAAGGTTCAAAGGGTGATACCTACCTCTTCTATGTGCTCTAACCATTGAATCTATCACCCTAGTCTGAGTCTCAGTTTCTGGCCATAAATGTCATTCATGTGGGGAATTGTTGGAATATCTCGCTTTGGAAAGACATTCAAGCATTGTAAAGAATGGCATTCATTATGGTTGAAATCTGAGAGGCCTTAATGGTTGTGTTAGAATTTTGAGAGGCTCCCAACGGTTAAAGACTGAGGGTCTTTGGTTTTCTATATTATGAGAGACACCGCTCCTATTCAAATAGAATTTTTCAATCTCTGTGTGTCAAGGTCTAAGGAAAAGCAAGTTTGTGTTTGAGTGTTGTCGGTGATAGGTTCGAATACAGTCTCAGTTCACTGGAGTAGTATCAAGGTGCTATGGTGCTGTTGGTACGATGTTTTATCCTAGGAGACAGACGTCGATCCGATAATCTCCAAGCACTAGAGGAGACGATGAATTTGTTTTAAGGAGATTGTGACTCCTCACAAGACTCGGCTTCTCTCCTCGGTATTCTTCAATAGTCCGATTTTCTTTCCCTTGGTTTATTAAAGGTGCTTTGAGTGCGATTTTGTAGGTATATGCTTTTATTTGGCCGTTTTCAGTCTAAAGAAGAGTTGTGGTTTACAATGCAAAATCTCATGCTTTTTGATGATCACAGAGCAACCATTCATCTAAAGCCAGCATCCGCTTAATTGTGAACATGCTAAGTGGGTTTTCTAATAAAGAGTAGCGCGATTTCAATTGATTTTCTCTCCTTTTCTCTTGCCTTTTACCATACTGTAATAATTGATTCCTTAAAAGAGCTGGCAGTTTAAGCATTTAGCAAGTCATGTGTCTAGCTCAGGTTTGTAATTAGACCAGTTAAGGTATTAGCCCTAACAAAACTGGTTAGACTCATTTGAGACAGGAAATCTGACAAGCATGTGCACCTGTTTACTTATTGAAGAGGCTAGCTTTCTGAATTGGTTTCTGGACAAGTTAAACGTTAACCAGTTACAGAACTTTCAGGAGTAGTTATTTTCTTTTTTAGATATTTATAAGTGCTCGTAATGGATCTGTTAGAAAAAGGGTTATGAATGGGACTCCAGGTTCGTTGAAACTATGAAGTGCCTCTAGAAGCTAAAAGAAAAGATATGACCAAGAATGTCAATAGGAAAACTTTGCTTTAGAACATAGCAATCAATTACTTGTACACTGGCTATACTTTTAGAACTGTACCTGCTATAGTTGCAATATTTTTTATTGCTGTTCAAGTGAAACCATATGTTGTTTCTTTACTTTTATATTAGAAGTAGGCTGCAGTTATCTACTTGAGAATTTTGACCTTTAGCGATAGCTTAATCTTCAGCCCTTTTCATGCTGCAGAGGTGGATGAGCATCCTCGGTATGGAAGGTGATATCTTGGTGGATTCGTTCACAACTTCTTGATGTTTATGTGATAGTTTTAGGTTAATTTTTAAAAATTCAGGTTGAAAACAAATAAGCCAATTAAAATGTGTATTTTTTTATTTATTTATTGCACAGTATGGAAGCAGGTAATATCTTAGTGGATTCATTCACAACTTCTTGGTGGTTGTATAATACTTTTAGGTCAATTTTTCAAAATTCAGATTGAAAATGGAATTTAAGCTAATCGAAACTCTGCTTTTGTATATTTATTTATTGTACAGGCGGCCTGAACAAAAAATTTCTGAACAAAATCTTGATGCTCCTCCTAGTTATGAAGAAGCTGTAACTGATGTCCAAAGTCCTGTTCATGATGATAGGTATATATTTTATACCAAAGACATGGATCAAGATTTTGCTAACCAAATGTTTGATTAATCCTATCTTTCTTGTTGACAGAAGAGATGGAGAAACCCCTAGCAGCGCCTGCCCTTAAACATTAATTCCTTAAATCCAAGCAAATAAGTGCTGTTGGTCCTTCTACATCTCCTCCCATGCACAAGGAAGTTGATTCTTTTGATGAATTTGATCCATGCGGTCCAGTTTTGGGAATTAAGAATTCTGGAGGCTTTCTGTTTGCCAGTAGGTGCAGCTTGACTCCAAACAATTTGCTTGCAATTGTTAGTGTTAAATGACCGACTCTCTTAATAGCTTAAGCTTATAGGATTTTGATTTAATATGAATATCATGCTTCAACACCCTTCCTCACGTGCACACGACCCCATACTCGCACACGTGGAGAGTCACGGTCCATTATGGACTTTCCAATCAACAAATGAGGATTAAATTACAAAGAGAGGGTTCGAACCTAGGACCTCTTGTCAAACCAAGCTCTGATACCATGCTAAATGATCAACTCTCCTAGAAGTTCAAGTTTATAGGATTTGGATTTAATATAAATATCATGCTTCAACAGTTAGTATAAATTTTATGATAGTTATATAATTCTATAATTTGTTATGGGTGGCGCTTTTGTAGATAATTAGAAGCATTTTTTTTCCATAGAAAATTGTTAACTTATTGTTAGGAAGTTATAACCTATAGAAAAAGGTCTTAGAATTGTTCTTTTTCCATTTTTTCTACCTTTAAAAAAAATCTAGCCAAGAATCTCAAATTTTAGTACCACTTATTGATGTTATCTGAAGTTTAAGAAAGCTAATGTCATAATTTTCAATATTCAGCAGGTCATGGAGAATTACACTCCAAAAATGAAATTTAGAAATTTTGCCGTGCAGATTTGAATCTAGAATGCAAAATAAAAAAGACCATATAGTCTGTAATTAGGACAATGTAAGTACTAAGAGGAGTTGCACGGGCAAGAGGAAGAAGGGCTTAGACTGTTGGATGTCTCTCTCTTCATTCAACAAGGCCATTCTTTGTGAGTGGAGCTGGTGATTTGCTCTTCTGAAGGGAAGAATTCAAACATCTTGTTTTGATGCAAGATGATACTTGGTAGAAGTTCAGTCCTCTGTGTTTCGGTGCTTGCTTGCTTGATGTTCCTTCAATGCTAAAGAATTGTATTTATTGAAGCCCTGGCCATCTATTTATTTTTGCTTTAATTTTTACTTAGCTTATATTTTTTGGCTCTGCTAATGCTTAGGTTGATTAGCAGGTTGTGGATTTATATTTTTCCTGTCACATCTATTTTCTGGATATATATTGCCACCATTAGTTATTTCATGCAAGAACTGTTCATTTTCAATATGACAATACCTTTCCAAAATGTTTTCATGGCCTTACTGTTGCGCTATGAACTCTAAATTAGTCTTGGGCTGACGACTGTCTAGAGTTTTTGACTGTTAAGCAGGCGTGTTTTTGAGCTACTGATGAAAAACAGGTTTTTGTGATTCAGTTTCATTTCTCCCATTGAATGACTATGCTTATGCTTCATATTAAACATGATGCATTTTGATTGGAAAATTTAGTGTTACTAAAATGTATTTAGGGAAATGGTTTCAAAGTATTATAGAATGCATAGGATTACTCTTCTACTGGTATATTTGCGATAAACATAGGGTGCAAATGGAAATTTAGAGTCTTTATATTCTCTTTGGACAGCTGCCCCAGCTACATCAATCAGTCCGGAAATGGACTTACTTGGCTCACTGTCGGATTCATTTTCTTCAAATTCATTGGCTCTTGTGCCATCTGAACCCACTCACAACCATTATCATCTGTGTTGATGTCCTTGCAAATGCTGGGTCTGCACCCACATCTGCGGCAATGCCATTTGGATATGCTGTTATGAACCAGGTGTATTTAATTTTATTTAATTTGAAAAACTAGTGAGAAAACTCGAGTGTCTCAGCCAAACTTTTAAATTCACATTGGAGCCTTTTTTTGGGTCAATGTCCAACTGCCCTGCACTGTCAAACTTGTGTTAATTTGTTGGGGTACATTTTATATGTTCTACACAACAATCCTATTCCATTTCCAATGGTTTTGCAGAAATTACTTTGCATGGTGTTTACAAGGAATGAAATGTGTGTGATAGTGCAGATGTCCAAGAATTTTCACCCTGAACGGTGTTATTTTACACGTAATATTCTGTTAAGGAAAAATTAGATTCCTGTTCAAATGTTGTACTGCACACTATGGAATCATGTCATTTCTGTGGGATGTCAAAATGTGCAGCATTGATCATGCCCTTCCCAGAAAGAGTGAGGAATCTCCAAATGAAGTCAGGCAATGAATTGCTTTGCCTTAAGCCTTATTCATAACATTTCTCAATAAAATGGATGATTTTTATAGTTATTGTTGACAGATAATATAGTATAAACTAAGTATTTATCTAGCTAGTGATGCTTGTGTGGCAGCCCAACCTCAGGATTCTGCTGCTTCTACAACTTCCTTCCAGACCATGAATCATCAAGCTGCAGCAGGATCACCCTTCCCAGTTACCCAAGGAGGGATAAGGGGTTCTAACTTCGACTTTGTGGATACTCTCCCTGCCATAACTTACAACCCACCCAGTGTCTCTACCGCACAACCTCCTGCAACCCCACAATTTTCGCCCCAAGAGCAATGGATTCTCCAACAGAACAATGATATCCTATCAAATATTCTACCACCTTCAGGATATTCAGCTCCAAGTGGCAGTCTGTGCAGCCATACCCTAATGTTGTTGGGGGCTTTCTTGCACAGTCGGGATCCGCAGATCATGCAGCTTCACAATTTTCTCCTCAGATTCCAACTGGAGCAGGCATGGGTATGGGTGGCGGTCCTTGACATGGGAGGAGGCATGGGCATGGGAGGATATGGTGGTATGAATCAACCTATGGGCATGGGCATGGGAACATGAATATGGGAATGGGGCAGGGAGGAGGCCAACACATGCAACAACCAACTGGATTGCCTCCCCAAGCACCGCATGCCCTTTTGTGCTTCAAGAGCTGTCATTGTGAATGTAATAATCATATGAGCTCTTTTTCAAAGGTGGTTTTTCTGATACATATATCTTTTTTGGGTGACTTTTAAATACATAGTATGCCAGACATTTACTGACAATAAATCAGATTTAATTCATTTTATGCTTATTATAATCCAAATGGTTTGGATGCTGAGTTTTGTTGATGTTTATGTATTTGCTATTGACAAGTAAATATAGGGATGCTAGTCTATTTTTTGGGTTACTCGACCTGACCCTATTAGGTAGGTATGAGATAAATTGTTAATCCTACAATGAGTGAGGAATGGGATAGGAGTGTCCTGTCTCATACTTGTCCCTGCCCTCGCCCCGTTGTGTAAATAATGCTTATATGTAATGTGAAAATAGTAGGACTGGATGACTTTGGGCTTTGTTGTGTTGATGTGTGCTTTTGGTTAACTTGATTTTATGTTTGGTTGGATTGAACTAAACGAACATTCATCCATCTGATACAGACAAAGGATTTAGTTCTCATTAATAAACTGTCATCACAAAATGGTCTATGGATTTTTTAAAATAATTTGTTTACATATTCCCTCATAATGTGAATTGTCTCATTTTTCTAAGTGTTCAAATCCTAAGAGGGACCATCGGTATTGTTACATTATCATGCAACCCTATGTTTGTAAGAAATAGAAAAAGCAAAGGGAATAATGATTTCTATCACGCCTCCAAAACATGCTCCAAGGACACTTAGTAAGTGAACACATCTTATCTAAAGCAAAAGGCTGAGGCCTTGTGAAAGCGATACCAAACATTTTCTTCTCTCATAATTGAATGTTTTCCAATCGTTAAATTCCTATTTAGAGCAGTAAAATAGAATTCCCATACTCTTCAAATTTCAATGTCAATTTAATACATAAGCCAAAATAAATATCATTGTCTAAAACTTTTGATTGAAATAATGCCAAGAAAAATTAAATCATATCATCCAAACAAGCATCCAACTAAATAAATAGAGTTTTAACTTCAGGGTGTAGCCTAATACCAAGCCTCCTTCCTATATCACTCCTTGCTTTAGTAAAAGTGCTAAAAATTTCAACAAATAAGGATGAGCTCAAAGCCTAATTAAGAATAATAATACACTTTTATGAATTAAATATTTTTATTTATGCTTTCAAAAGGGAGATACTAGATATAATCAACTTCATAAAACATTTTAGTTCAATATAGCAAAACATTTAAATTTCTATCACACTTCATATTAATATCAAAATTTTGAATCCAATGCAATTTAAATCCACTCAAAAAATATTTGTGCTCTAGTTTTCAAATAACAAATGATCCACAATTTGGTGGGACATAAACAATCGATCAATGATTATTACCTGTTGACTGGGGCTCTAGCATCAATTATTATAACTCATAACAATAATCATAATGTAAATTATTATAACTCGTTGACGAGTGTCATAATGTTAATTATTACAATCCATTAACAAGGGGTATAATGTCAACTATCATAACCCATTGACGAGAGCCATACACCAAAGTAAAAAAAAAACTTTCTTTTATCGATTCAAACCAAAGAACAATTATATCATATCTCCTTAATTTTTTTTATTTTTCATAACAAAAAAAAAAACTATTTGATTCATGGATAATTCAGAATAATAAAAACCGTACTAAGCCAAAATAATATACTAAACAAATCGAGCTTTCATATTAAAAATGACATATAAATGACTCTGAATGTATACACATTAATATTTTTTGTGATTCAACATAATCAATAAAGTTTTTTTTTTTTTTGTAAAGTTATGTGAAGATTCACACACCCCATATACATAAAAAAGAAAATAATAATTCATTTTCAAAGTGTATGACCAAATCTTCACTACCTCAAGAAGTACATGAAAGTTGGGATCCTCGAAGAATGCGAGTAAAGTTTATTAGCTACTATTACCAACCTTAAAGAGAATCAGAAATTGTGTCAATTTTCCTATATTATTAAAACTCATTTTTATAACTGCCTCAGTCAATGTCATAAGCGATTGTTGTTCACAATCTTATAACCTAATGATGACCCTATATCATGCCTTGACAATCCAGGCTTAAATCTTTTGGAGAAGGCAATTTTTTACTGACCTGTATTTATACCTAATAATCAAATTATATTATTTTGAATGGATTCATTCTTTATTTAAAAATTTCTCTCTTTATATCATTGAGATAAATGCCCTTATGTTCATGATTCTAGATCTTTCAATCTCATTTTCTTAAACAGTTCTTATTTAGCTTGGAGATCTATATATTATATATGTAATAATATGTATCATATATATCTTATATAGATCTTGATTTAACAGTTAAAGTGTTATTGGTGAAGACAACGTCATCATAAATGGGCCAAGGAGCAGGTTTACCATTCCCCAAACACATGAGGGGTATAGGGAAGACCAAGGCATCATACAAGGAAGGAAGCTTCTTAAACATACCTACTAAAAAAGTGGCTCTAAAAAAAGTGAGGATATGCACAACAAAAATTAAATAAGAAAAGAAGGGATATTCACATTTGGAATATAATGTTTGACTCTAAATATACATATAATTGTTTTGGAAAATTATTAATGGATATAAAGTAATGATCTAAATCTTAAAGGCCTTTATGACGAAAAACTGGAATCTTTAAACTAGGCTTATATCAAATCAGTTCTCAGTCTCAACCTTGGCTTTTGATCTCCATTCTTCATACAGATCATTTGATCTCTCTGAGTTTTTGTACTCTTGGTTTTATCCTATAATCTGAAGTACAGAATTCAAATTTATAACGGGTTTTGAAAATGAGATTGGCTTTTTGCTTGCCATAATAAATTGTTTAATTTATGAATTATTGTTCTTCTGTTCATAATTAACTTAGTGCAGAGCGTTACAATTTCAGAAGTCAATTTTAAGAAAAACTTTGAGGTTCTCTTAGTCATAACTAACAATAGGATTATATTGGCCCTCAATTCAGATGTTTTTCAAAATTGTTTCAACCTTCTTTCATTTATGAAATACTTGCTTTCTAAATAAACTTTCAAAAGAACATCTTTGTGTCAATTAAGAAATAAATCAAACTAAGTAAATAAATTTATAAGCTTAACAAGTTCTGTGAAGACACACAGTCATTGCTGGATTATAGCTCTTCTCTTTCTTCTGTATGAAATTGACATATAGTTTCAGCCATTTCATAAAAGTTGGTGTAACTTCCATGAGAGGGATTTATTACCTTTAATGGGTTTAATTATGCATTCTTAAAAAATAGTTCAATAAAGGTAATTAATTAACTAAAAGTAACAGCGTTCTTTTCTCATGATATAGTTTGACTAGAAATAAAGGGGGCTTGATTTCATAATTCTACTCTTCTGCATTTATTGATTATATTCAACCTACCTTCACAATTTTCTGTCTATAAGCTTGAGGGTTTGCTACTAGGGAGACACCCACAAGGTTGGACAGTGTGGCTGGAGTTCAACATATGGTGGTAAGGTCTGAGCCGCGGGCAACATACAAAGTGCTGGAAACCATGCTTGATTGCTTTAAAGGCTTTCTAAGTATGATTTACATTGATTGGCAATTTAAGTGTTGGTGATTTTCCATGAGTGTATGGGTTCTGGGTTTTTTGATTATTGAATTGCCCAGGAAATAATTTCATTTATTGCATTGCTGGAAGAATCCAATATCCTAACTCAGCATGTAATGTCTTCTTGTTGAGTGGAATCTATTAGATTCATCTTTAAGACAGAAGGGTTTGTTTGGGGGGACATGGGCATCGACTGTGTTTGTTTTGAAGCCACCACATTGCATTTACAGCTTTGGTTAGGCCTGGCAAAAATGCATTTGATGCAAAGTTAAGTCATTCAGACCAGAACTAATGATAGCTGTGCTGAGGTATTAAAAACCTTGGTTGAACAGACAATAGACCATGTGCGAAAAGGTGGGCCAAACGCTTTGCCGGGGTTGAGGCATGACAAAGGACCAGAACATGTCTTCTTGTGCTGTCATGATGATAAAGGATCTGTTGGAATTTCTTATACCAGGCGATTTTATTTTATACCTTCTGGCATTTTGCTGATATATGTGATTATTTGTGGGCATATTAGGTGTATTCAATTATTCAACATTCTTATGGAGGCAGATTCCTAGCCTGGAGCAGGAGTTTAGGCGAAGGATACCTTAGCATTGAAACTTCCTACTGAAAAATTCCAGCTACTCAAATATGTTGTTTGTTTTAGAATTATATTTAACAATTTTCTTATCTTTTGTTTTTTGTTCTTTCTTATAACTTTGAAGGACTTCCCACCATGTGGCATAATCTCTTTGCTAAATTACCTTTGTTTCTGTTTTGACAAGGTAGAAATAGCACAAATTTAGAAATCAGTTCGATAAAACCAAAATTCTGTAGCATAACAAGTCATTCTTTATTAGGATTCTGTTCCCAATGAAGTATTAAAGTGCTGTAAAGAAAAAATATAACCTCTTATTTCTTCGGGTGTTTAAAACATGAGTGGATCATGTTTAAAAAAAGTTCACTTGCAAAACTCAGTTTGTTTGTTATGAAGATTAACCAAATGGAAGATATAGGCTGCATTTTGCTCAAATATAAGATGCCCCATCCCAAAGGAACTGAGTCTGGATGCGAAAAGCCAGTTTTAAATCATGAAGCCAGTGGAGGCTGTTGGCGTGAGTTGACCTTGGACGGAGCAGGGATCAACGTATCACGTGCCCTACAACGCGGTGCACTGCTGGACTGGTTCAATCTCCCGTGGCCTTAGTGAGCTTTATATCTGAGATTGACACCAGATTTGCGACCCTGGCACAAATCGGCGACCAACGAACCCTCCTATCAGGGTGTGGGTGAGACTCACAGCTCCTCTGGAGGTGGAGTTGTTTCCAAGATCACCCTCGGCCAGCCTAGATTGCGAGGTACCATCAAAAAGTTCTAGAGCTGACACCTCGGCTACGATACCATGTAAACATAACTCAAGGGGGTAAGGAGGAAAGAAGAATTCTTTGTATATATATACGGAGGGGATAGTTTATATTTCTAATATATTTTAACTCCTATATTAGAGATTCCATAATCTTTGGGTTTAACTCTATATGTTAAGTTTTCTAACTAGTTATAACTCTATCTTAATAACAAGGAATTTATATATAAATATGTAATATGCATATATATATAGATTCCTTTATAAGACTTTTATTGGTCAACTTGGTATTACATCAAAGGAAAGAAAGCGAAGAAATGGCTACCCATTTTGGAACACAAAAGAACAGTCTCAGGAAGACGCTGTCATATTACTATCCTTGCTTGGGGTATATGAGAAGGACATACATCTAATAACTGGCCAAGCTACTGATCTCCAGGAAGTTAGTTTGTCAAAGACCATGCAGAGTCGGTTAAAATCAATATGATGATGTGAGTATATCTTCAGACATGATGTTTGCTTTTTTCATCATATCACCTTTGCATCCTAGGCCTTTGTTTCTGCAGTGTGTATGACCCACATTTTGGGACTACATGATATAACATCATATCATAGCTAAAGTTGAACATACTCCCGAAAACCATGTATGTATATATTGTGCTTGTCAAAGATAAAGAAGTTATGCATATGTTTGTTTCTTTTTAGTAATGAAAATATTAAAATAACGAACAATCTATGGCTCCAGAAGGCGCATCTGCTTCTGTTCCCACATTCAGAATGCACAATCTGTTTATAACATCAAACATCTTTGTGGCGTAAAAATGGCTTTTCCACATATCTTCTTTCTCAATGTTTTAGAACATGAAAGCATGTATTTCTCTATGTGATTTTGGTCTAGAGCCTTTGCATTCAGTTGTTGCATGAGTTTCAAAAGAATTCTCTGCTGATGATGCAGAAGCAGGACCTTCCAAAGTCTTCAGTTCCATGTATATACATGATTAACATTTTTATTATTTGATTAATAAACCTCTAAATATCCACAACATGCATTAGTCTTGAATGAAAGTGTACATGGATCAGACTTCTAGAAGCGATATGCGCATCCTACAACCATACTTGAATTGGTATAACATTTTACATTAGTGTAAGCCAATTTGAACTAATCTTGAGAAGAAATATGATTTTAATACCAAGAACTCCATTAATCATGAGTGTGTGATTGTGTATGAGAGAAGAGAAAAGAGAGAGAGAAGCAGTTGAGCAATAAATGAGAAAGATGAAACGACATTAGTGCAAAGGGAACTAGTGATGAATATCTCAAATTTTTAATGATATCAACCTGATCTTGAGAAAGATCCACTGCACTTAGCTATGAATAGCATCTACGACGGTTCTCTTAACATTCATTGCATTCCCATATCAAAACTGTCCCCATCGCCCGATGATGGGAATTGACACAGCTTAGATGATCTGTCATCCTTAGTCCATCATTTCTCCAAAGGAAATGAGACCCACATTTGGCAAGCCCAATCTAGCAACCGATATTGAAAACCCTAATGAAAGCATAAAACATAAATAATTTTTTGATAACTAAGCAAGAAATTTTCATTAAGCAAGAAACATAATTTATAAATTTGTCCATCTGATTAAACCGCTCAGCAAGAACACCTTTGAACATTAGTTTCGAACAAAATAAAATTTGTGAAATTCAAAGTCCTTATCAAACGAGTTTTAGAATAACCCTTACAGTAGCTCATCTTAAAATCAATTCTAGTTAAGACATGTTATTCTATAGGGTTATAAAAATATCGTTGATAATTAGAACTAAACCAAGACTTTAAAAGAGTGAATTCAAACTAAAATATTGATCCATTGACTTTCGTTTTTGTGTTTTGGGATCATCATAAGGAACAATCATAGTCTCACAACAAACATATACTACGGGTAAAATGGATCTGAAAAAAAATTAAATCCCAATGCCATAAAATAAAAAACAATCAACTGAAAAGAAACCAGGAAAACAATCATCTCCAACTCTGTTTGGCCCTTAAACCAGGCAGTATATTTTAACCATGCAAGATAGAAACATTTGTAATCAGAATAAGCCAAATTCACATTATATGTTCTAGGCATGAAATCAAGAAGTGATTTTAGAATGTGAAAAAATGACCCCTGCCTGGATTATGGCGTCATTGTCATGGCCTAGAAATTGAGGAACATTGAGATGTGTGGAAGAGGGGCATGGTCTCATTTGGTTTCCTCCCACAAGAGATCTATTGGATTACTTAGTGTGGTGAGAGTGCAGTAAGTCACCCTTGGTTTTTTGGTATGCCACCTCAGTCTAGACAAAAGGAGGGGTTCATCTGCAGGTCATAATATTCCCAGAAATTGCTGCGTTTTTCTTCCCCATCTGGCTTCACAGGAGTACTCTTTCAATGTAACCCTGCTGACATTCGAACTTCGCGCAGCATCTGAGGTGGATATTGTTGCAAAACACTGGCTCATTTACTGTTTATTTCTAAATGCTTCTCCTTCCTTTATCATCCAATTTCTACTACAGTACTACATTTTCTTGCATCCAATTTTATTGTTTATTCTTTTCACAATGTGCATCAGATAGGTTTCCCCAATCATTACTCCCACATTCACAGACAAAAATTAATGAAATCTTATAAGATCCATAATAACTAAGCCACGACAAACCAGATAAACACACAGGGAATCAATTATAAGCAATACCCAGTAGTTAAATCACGACCAACTGATACAATGCACATACATACGAACCAATCAATAGCCACCATATCGCGATCAGTAAAACAACCCACATTATGAAACCACAAACATCACCGAATACCTTTGCACGCTAGTAAAACGGTAAATGAATCCACTGGCACTCTTTCCACAAGCTTCGCACTGAGAGATCGAAGCAGGCAGAGAACCCCGGGAGAATCAATAATCCGGCGGAGCGCCTTGGCGGGAGACTCAGCCATGGGAGCTTTAACAATGTAGGAAGGTGAAAGAGAGGAGGAATTGGCCTTGGTTTTGCTGAAACGTCTAAAGAAGTGGAATTTATGGGCTGCTGAAGAAGTGGTTGGAGAGTTGAACCCACTTTGAAAATTGATACAACTAGAGATGGTGATTCACCAACCAGGAAAAAGAAAATCAGATATGTCTGTTTGAATTGAAAATTTAACCTTCTCTCTCTATTTGAATTGAAAATGGAAGGTTGGTTCCTAATCAATTCTATGCACCGTGACGTTGTATGTGTGGGTTGTATACCTTACATTTATTTATTCTTTTTTTAATGACGAGTATGAAATTTATTGATTCAGTAGTGTCTACATTTATATCTAAACACATAAATCAAATTCTTAGGCATCTCTGACGGCTCTCATTTCTTATAACCCATGTGAAACTTTTAGCTGGCCAAGCATAAAGTCTCTGGCCAGCTCTATTGAAATATACATTTCTTGGTTTTAAAATGGCTCACCAAATGTATTTGGCCAATTTGAGGCTATAAGTGCTCTCTCTACCACCTGCCTTTTTTCTCTCTATCTCCTCTATATATATGTTTTACTTTTAAATTATTGAAGTTAATGAAACAGATTATAAATGAAAGTGGTTGGGTAATTTTAAAAATTTACTAACACAAATTAATGAATTTAATATTTAAATATTTTTGAGTAGCTATTTTGTTGAGTGTGGTTGGAGATGCTCTAAAAATATTAGCATCAAAGTTAATAACGAGTAAAAACGGTTCAAAGCCTACATAAGTGATAATCATAATGTACCTAGAATATCTAAGATTCCATGTTTAATGAAACATACTAACGACTAGGTGAGTGCGATTCGTCAATCAGTAGTTGTACGTGCAGATATTATATAAAAAACTAACGAACAACCACACACTATAACAAATCGACAACAAAAACATAAGAAAACAAAGAAAAATCAATTCTATGCACCGTGTCATTGTCATCCTGTTTGTAAACATTTTTCATACTATGTGCGAATGATATGTCCATCTCCTATTAATAAAGGTGATATGTTATCTAAAAGGTACTACTTGTAAATATATTGATCATGGGGGTTGTGTTGTTCTTTTAGTTTATTTTATCACTGGCATTTATATTCTCTAAAACCAACATAAACATGATTTAGGCATTTTTTATAGAGTTATATATTAAGAATCTAAGTATAAGTTTTTACAAATTCTTGATAGTTGTTTACAAACGATACAAACTTTCAAGAATAAATCATTGGAAATATATATATATATATATATATATATATATATATATATATATATATATATATATATATATATATATATATATATATATATATATATATTTCAAGAGTGGCTTTTTTTTTGACAACTTCAAAAAGTGTATTTTATTGATTCGAGCAGTATAATAGTTTCTCTAAACACCTTAAATCAAGCGTAAAAACATTAGAAGATGATATAACATCAAGACAATAGCAGAAGAAATGACTTAAGGTCTACCACAAATGATAATCTAATATACCTAATAAAATGGGCCAAAAATTTCAAATTCATCCGCAGTAAGAAGAATACCATCTGTGTTTGCGACACCGTTGAGTCAGCGACACGGAAAGAACATTGTTAAAGTAACATGAATAAATTGATGTTATGCGAGAAGAACATTGATGGACTTAGGTCTACCAGAAATTGATGTTCGACTAAGAAATGTGCGCGAGGACCTGTCGGTGTGACAAGTCGCGCCATCTGCGACATAAAAATGGTGAAACCGGTTATAACATGTTGCGACTAGGGTTTGAATCTGTGTGATAAAAACAAAGTAAGAAGGACCCTTTATTCGTAGCGACACACTTTTAGGTGCGACCGAAAGGGTTGAATTGATGGAGCTGTTGTGAAAATGAGGTTGCGACCAGATTCTGAAAAGAGCGGTTGCGACGTAACGCCAAATGCGTGGAATGGCATGGAGACGAAGAAACTACCTTGTCGTGACAAAACAAGCGGTCGTGGTGAAGTCGCGGCGCGAAGGTGGAAAGCAGATACCTGAGTCTTTGTATAACATGAAGGGAAGGCTGAGACGAGGATCCATGGTGACAGCAGTAGTTATTACGCGACGCTGGCAGAAAATGGTGCGACATAGAATTCAGAAAAGGAAAGATAATCGATTCGAATGTAGAAATTTGTGGTGCGACATCAAGCATAACGAAGCGAAAGTGATAAAGGCAACCATTCGGCAAACACACTTTTGAGTCTGACCAATGAAAGAAGTTGAATTGAGAAGAAACTGTTGTGACTAAGAAATGAGGTTGCAACAGGATGGGGAGAAAGGATGTCGCGACATGGTTTTTAAGGTGTGACACTTCCCAGATTTCGGCAGGAAAATAAGCAGTCGGGGGTCGCGACAAGAAATTGTGAATTAGCGACATCAACTCTGAAAAACAAGAAGAAGATTTATGTAACGAGTCATCACTACTATATATACTAACATGGTCCGGCACGCAGCCAAGTCACGACTACAAATGGAGGATGATCTGGAAAAATTTCTAAGTAAATGAAAACAACATGATTCTAAAGTTCAGAGCATGAATAAGAGTTAAAGATGTCGATAAGGAATTCATGTCGCGATGTGGCGCTAATCCAAAATACGAGGCTTTGCTAGAAGCCGGTCACAACAGCAGCGAGAAGAAACATCGGATCGTGACTGGCAATTGCGATGGCGAAAGGAAGGTTGCGGCGATTCTTGAGGTCATGACGAGCTTGGCAAATCCGAGCACACGGCGGTGGCAGCGACAGCTTCTGGTCGCGATCTAGAACGCGGCGTGGTTGGGCGCGATTTGAAAAATCACTGAGCGCGGGTCGAATTGACAATTTCAAGGTTATAAATAGGCTTGCGTGCAAAGAAAGACCACTTCTAGTTTCTGAAACTGCTATGGAGGGACGAGGAAGGCTCACTGTATATTTTAGAATAGACTTTTCTTTTCTTTTCTTTTTATGGATCTGAACCAGTAATATGTTTAGAATGTAAAAGCTAGATTTAATTTTTCATTCTCTTTTCCAATTGACACAGGAATCAATGAGTTCTAGAGGATAATTTACGGAATTAGTTTCTCGGGTGAATTAGTTACGATTAAGATGTTCTTGATCAATACTCCGCTATTCTTCGATTGTGATTACGTAATTGAGAAGCACAACTTCCCGTGGAATGGACCTATTATTGAATTCTGAGTCTTTTAACTGAATTGGAAGAATTTCAGTGACAGTTGTTTTGATTTATTTGATTGATGTTGTTTGTAAGGGTGAGCTGTGCTGATAGTATCATAAAAGTACTATCTTAGGATTGTTTCCTACTCTAATTTCTAGGAAGCCCTCTAAGTGACACAAAGATGGAGATTCTGGAGCTGCTGGACATTTATTTTATGGATTCTCTTGAAGCTGTCTTGAAAGACACAAAAGAGAGCTACGTGAGTTCATTTAATAGATTTCAATTAAATCACCTTAATTGAGGTTGAAGGAATTTATTTATCCAATTTAACCTCTTAAAAGAAGATTTCTTGTCTATTCCAAGATGAGTCTAGATCCTTGTTAGGCGAGATCTAAGTAATCAAGGAGAAAGGAAAAATCATCGAATCTAAAGGATGATCTCCAACCATTTTTAACAGAAGTTTTCTGATGACCCGGACTTGGAATGAAAATCTCTGAGTCTTAGAAATGGGAATGAAGTATTGAAAAAGAAAAATACCCAGATCTTATAAAGAATGTTTTGAATACAAGTAACTAATTAGATCCTTTACTTTGAAAGAAGAAGGGACCTCTAATTAGTGAATAATGGAGAAATCCAAGTTGCATTATTAAAATGTCTTTGGCATCCGGATCCAATCGGGATAAGAAAGAATGGAGTAATTAAAATGCGAGAAGTGTGTTTGTTCCACATGACAATTTCTTATCTGTGAGTGTTGTTCTAGGAGATTTATTCAATCCGATTTATTTTTGTTAGTTCAATTCAAATTTTAATTAGATGAAAGTAATATAAGATTATCTTTGTCTTTTAAGGTTAAATTTTCAGCTAAGAGGAGAGTTCAAATGGTATTGGATCTTGAGTAATTAGGATAGTTGAATCCAACATTCTTGGCATAATCTCTTGTGGGAATATGTGGACTTACATCTAATTTTACTACTTGTATGACATGTACTTGCGAGTGTGTATAAACTAAACCAATGTTATTAATTCTAGAACATAAAACCGGTTTTGTTGTCATTTTTCAAACGACTCTATTCATGCTTTAGTACTAAATGTTAGGAAAATTATAGAGCTTATGTATAAGTGTGGTGGTGGTTTAGTCATCTTTTCACAGAGACAAATCATGAAGTTTTATGGTGCCTGCATTGCCGGGATTGAAAGGATTGAATAAATCAATATTCGAATAAGAGAAATGTTAATTTGGACATTTTTCTTTATTTTATAAAAGAAATGCAACATGAGTTTTGATAGCAATATTTGCTGCCTTTCACGATCTTTTAAAGTTTAAAGGATATATGATTTTGATACCAGTTTCAATTAATCTTAATATGTCTCATTTCGGGAGGGTTGATTAATGCATGGAATGAGTGTGTTTCCGCATGATTTGAGTGGGAAGAACATTGTGGAGCCAAGGAAAAGTAAGAAGCGAAGGAAAAAGCAACCATGGTAGATGGAAAGAATTGATCAAACAGGTTCAGACTAAAAACTAACGGCGAGAAAGGCCTCTAATTCCAAGTAAAATGGAGGATTTATGGGCACAATCATCCACAAATCTCTCTGTTAAGTCGAGACAACCTACTAGAGGCTAACAACTTTTCTGAGTTGAAACCTGACCTTGATGCGTGGTTCAATAAGTCATTCTCTTTGGCCATCCCACTTGAATCCTAATAGACTACCTGCAGATTCCTAGGATGGCAAACACAATTAAGTTGAGCAGTGCAGAGACCCAAGTGTAAAACTGCCTCTTCCTTTTCCAAACAAAGAATGGCTGCGACCGCATGGTATGAATCATTTGCCATATGGCTCAGTTAATCTATCTGGAAGAAATTTAGTGTGGAAGCATACTGACGAGATTTTTCCCATCCTCATATTGAAAGAAATCATAGTGTTCCAACAGAGGAGGATGATAGCTTGTATCATGGGAAAAGGTAAGAGCATTGAAGAGATGCCTTATGTGTATAGATGAAGACTCAAATGGATATTATCACACCATTCTCTGAATGATACCTCAAAATTCTATCTTGCTAGATATATCTTCTTCTTTGTGGGGCATTGAGGAAAAGTCTGGAGAGTGAGTTTGATAATGATAAATAAATACAACATTTGACTCCCTCCCGAATCTTGAGGAAGCAATAATAGAGCAAGAGGAGTGGGGTCATTGAGCAGATTCTTGTCGAATGACTACCAGACTTAAAACTTGATGCTATAATGCACATGATGGATAAGCCGAGAAAAAGGTCCTCACTCTGCTCATGAAATTGGAGCAGTGGAAAGAGATAGGATAAGAAGAAGTGTTGAGGGACCAACTGAAGAAGACCTATCAGTGTTAAGTACATGAGTGAACAAAAGCGATATCTTGGCTTCAATCACGACTTGCCTACACACATTATAATCCGGCACTAAAGAATTGCATTAATTTCTCATATGGTGGAGGAGCATCACAGGCCTAGGTATGGTGGGAATTTCCGGAAGAGGGTATCAACCACCAAGGTTCGCGACGGCGCGAGGGAGAAAACTAAAAACTAATATCAAGGTCGAAGGTTTGACCCTTTTGGCGAGGAAGCGGATGTTGCGGTTCATGGGGGATATGAGCACGCTAAACCTCCATGAACGCAAACTTTATGAGTTTGGAAGCTTCGTCTCGCGTCAGTACAGACAAACCACGAGTGCTTGACTAAGAATTTAGAAACCTGAGTTGGGCGGTTGGCTTTGACCTTGCTAGAAAGACCCCGAGAATGCTTTCCTAGGCTGACACCCGAAAAATCCAAAAGTGTATGGCGGTTGGAGTTAAAGTGTGGCAAGGAAATGGCGGCCAATGAGAGCGAGAAAAAGAAAGAAAAGATTGACCAAAAGAAGAAGGAAGTGGAAGAGAGGACGGAAGGGAGCAATTTAGAAGCTGTTTGAGCAGAGGGTGAGAAACAACAAGTGCAAGTGAACAACACGAAGTAACTTATGGTAAAAACGAAGGAGAGAATTCAAGGCCGACACATACGGTTCCATTTCGAGACTTCGAAGAGCGAGGAGGAAGGACAATTTTCTAAATTCTTGAAATATTGAGAAGATGAAATTAATGTCCCGCTTTGCGGAGCGATCCTTTCGAAATGCTAGAATTATGTGTCAAATTTAAAAAGATATATTGAGCAAAAAGAAGAAGATTGTTGAGGAAGGAATAATGAGTTTAATTGCGACTTGTAGTGCGGTTGTTTCAAAGAGTCTACCCGGCAAAGATGAAGGACCCCAGCGGCTTTACCATTCCTGTTCCATTAGGAAATGAATTCAAGGAAGCATGCATCACGGCTCGGGTGCGGCATCAGCTTGATGCCCTTGCCGATTAGTGCAGGCTAAGTTTGGGGGAACTTACTACATGAGAAATCACCTTTGCGAGATGGTATTAGGTCCGTAGCACAACGAGCGAGTCCTTGAAGATGTGATGGTGAGGTGAGGGAAATTTATCTTTCACATTGGATTTTGTTGTTATAAAGATGGAGGAGGATACCCATGAAGTTTCTTGCTGTTTAGGAAGACCCTACTATAAGCCCCATTTGCATGTGATTGATGTCTGGATTGAATACTGAGTGAGAGATGATGCAATTTAACCTCGACAAAAGCGACCACAGGCTTGAGTGTTTGATGCAGAAAGAAAGTTCTTATCTATTATAAATATGATGTCCATTCAGTTTTAGAGGCACTGAACTCGCCTATAATCCTCAAACACTATCCCAGTGAAAATGAGATGAATTTTAATTTTAGGTGTTGATTATGAATTCTTTTATAGTTCCAAAAACATAAAACTTGATGCGGAGTTTGATTGAAAATAGGGCGAATTCATCGTGGGGAAAAAAGAAAACAGCCAAAAGGCAAAGAAACCTTTAGTGCATGAGGGTTAATATTACTGCAGAAAAAATTCTACTAGTCGTCTGAGTATCATTTCTGATTGAAAGACCAAAGCTAGTAATTATATAAAATTTTGCCTTTGAATAAAAGGAAGAACACAACTACTATTCTTAGGAAATATAAGGAAGCGAATTGCAGCGGTCAATTTAGACAACAAGGGTATGGGTCCTTACATTTGCACACAAATCTAATGAATAAGTGATGCAAAAACATCCGGTTGAACAGGAAGGTACAGACGCATGATGAAAGATGTTTCTGAAATGAGTCTTTGAAATGGCTAAATCGGGATTATTTATGTGTGCTTCAGATGAGCTGGGTGACCGGTCTATGGTCCCTAAAGAAAGTTGGGTTCTTTGATCATAAATAGAAGGAATGAGGCTGTTCTAAAGGCTGTGTGGGATGGAGGGTGTGTGTTATAGATTCAAGAAAATTGAGACCACTAAACTGGGAAAATCATTTCCTGCCTTTCCATTTAGATGAGATGCTTTGAATCTAGTTATGGGACATCCTCTTCTCTTTTCCTTTGTTGTGGATGTCCCGGATATAGCGAAATTGCTGACATTACTGGGATGGAAAACTGCTTTTCTAAACTTGTAGCGGAGTACTTTTTGCTTTAGAAGAATGTTTTGGGTTGTCTGTAACTCTTGTACATTTACCAAAATTATGGTGTATGTTTCTTAGATTTGGCATAGGAGTTATTATGATATTCATGGACAACTAGTTTAGGATTGGTTTTGAACGACTTGGCACCAGCGACTCAGGGATGATACTTCCTGATGCCGGGAAGACGAAGAACTTGGCTTTGAATTGGGAAAAATGACCATTTTATGTATACAATTAATGGAAGGCATTATCCTTGGCGCTAAATTTCTGGCAAGTTGAAGTGGACGATAGGTTTCAATATAAGGCTCACCCACGCTTTTAACGCTGGGTAAAGGGAATAAGCTTCATATGGGGACGTGCTGTTTGCTAGAGGAGACTTATTGAAACTTTGTCGAGGAATTTGAGACCACATTATGCTGGGCGCTGTTAGGATCACCCATATTCATTTTGGGTACAACACAGTAAAATCTTTGTTTGAGAAATCTAGTCAGATTAAGTTGAGCTCCATGTGTGTGAATGATTGGAATAGTGATTTGAGATTATGTTGTGAGTGCAGTGGGTGCTCAGTGGGGTCATATTGGGATAATGGCCAAAATGTTTGGACCATATGCTATGCAGCCAAAGCCTTTGTTGAAGGCTGAGAACTACTTTCGACTCGAAAAAGAGATGTTGATATAAATTTGCATGTGAAAAGGTTGATGTATTATATATTATGGGTTATGACTCATCAAATATCAAGATCTTAGTAGTTAAATATTGTTGGCTAGAAAATGTGAAGTAGATTAGATGAATTGTTACTTTATAAGTCGTTTGATCAAAATAGAAAAGGTTGTGACAATGTGATGATAACATCAAGTGTAACAACCTATTTGTAGTGAAGAAGGATATTGGCAGAAAATGTTTGGGGATGATGACAGTTGTTTCAACGAAGTGTTTTCAAATCCACCTTAAAATTGTATGCGATATTTTGTGGGCTTTCTATTGGGGTGATCTTGTCATAGTTGGCTACCAGCGGAAGTGAGGGGTGACCAGTAAGTTTTACATATACAGGATGTTTGCTCTTAAACCAAAGAGGAGTTGATGTAGTCTGAAAAGGTGTATACGAAGTGAGACAGGCAATTTTCAAGAATGTGCATATCTCCCTTAGGACCTTTACAGAGACAGAAATGACCCTAAAATTCTCTAATCAGGTTTTGATAAACACTATTTTCAGGGATTGTTTTGAATGGTTGAAACACATTGATTAATTAGAATGGGAAATATCATTTAAGCGCAGTACACATGAAGTATCTGGTGTGGTCTTTGAGTTCTTTGATGTATGAGATACTCCTTTTATGGAGCCTTTTTCATCTATCATTGGAAATCCTTTATGCTCCACGGCTGAAATTGTAACATCCAATGGGTTGGGCGTAACATTCCGAGTGCTGTCTGGTTTTGGGTTTCTAAAGGAGATATTTTGACGAAGTTGGGACCTCAGACGTATTAGTGATGGGAGGCCATTTTAAACAGGTGTTTGAGAAGCTCTTGAGCATATAACGGAGATCAGTGACATCCTTAGTTTGTTATCAATCCTCAATAAATGACAGAGGCAGAGTTTTCGATAGATGAAAAGTCTGGAAGGTGTGGCTCCAGGTTTGAAGGCTTGGGATCTCTAAAAGCTGGATGAGTGCATTGTGGGCATCTGAGTAGTATCAAAAACAATTAGATAATCTCTTACAGAGTTGTCTTTGGAAAACCTTGTCACCTTCCTCTTGAATTGGAGTACAAACCATGTGGGCCATTGAAATTAATTTTGATTTCAAGGCTACTAAGAAGGAAAAATTACTCAATTTGAATGAATTAGCATGGGGGCAAGAGAAATGAAGCTTATGATAATGCTAGGATTTACAAAGGCAGAATAAAGAAATAGCACGATCAAAGTTTTGAGAAAATTTATGAGAAAGATACGGTCAATTGTTCAACTCTAGACTTGGCTTTTCAAAATAAATTAATCAAAATGGAGTGGCCCTTATACAGTAATTTGTAAATACAACCTTTAGGTGATGACATTGAAAAGCCCAGTAATGGAGAAAGAGTTTAAAGTGAATGGTCGATTAGACAGTATCTTCGGAAGAAATATGATTGTTACTCAATCTTAATTGAAGGAAAAGAAGGCGAAACAGAACTCACCTTTTAGTCATTAAAGACTCAGCGACGACTTTGTGGGAGGCAACCCATATCACAATTTCTTTCTAAAGTTTTATTAGTCAATTTATTGTTTTTAAAGTTTCGATTTTCTGCAGCTAAAACGCTGTTTTTATTGTTAAATATTATTTATGTTGTTCTCTTGTACAGCCTTCTGGTCGGTAAGGATGAGCAATGAGAGATGGAGTTTGTGGCCCATAGCTGCAAATATGCACACAAGACCATAAAGGGAAGTAATCGTCTCTCTGATAAATGTTATATTTTTTTTAGAGAATGCATGATTGAAGTTTAGGTGAATTGGAATTTCCAATTCACTGTTGAATCTGATGCTTCATGAGTTGATTTGTTGCATAGTTGAATGATGAAGGTTCATTGTTTTTGTTTGTTTGAATTTGGTTTATTGATTTAGTCTTGTATGAATTTGAAGCGTTCTTGGGGGCCCGAAATTTCACTACAAATTCTGGCGACATGCTTTAGAACCATGACCGAGTTCTGTATTTAAAACATTAGAATAAGAAATTTGGGGTGCCAACATTAACTAACTAAATTATGACATCATTATTGCATGAATAAATGTTGGAACGTGATGTTTGGGCGATTAAAAGTGGTTGCGAACCTACTGCGATGTAAAAGAAAGATGGGTGCGACTTCCAATTTTGGTCACGACCCTCTACGAAGGGTTTTGACAAAACTAATGAGTATAAGTGACCAGAATTGTCTAAATAGAAATAAATTGAGGTTTTAAACATTATGATTTGGGTGTCGCAACTTTAAATGGGACAATTATTGTTAGCAATTAGTGTTGTAATTCATGCTTTAAGGTTGTGACATTCCATAAGACAATAATAACATTGAGCCCGCTCCAAACAAGGCTAAGCAGTGACTTAGTCCCCGAAAATTCCATTCGGCCACATCTTCTGACCGTTCACTTTCTTCTCTTGATATTGAGAGCCCTAAAACTAGTGCCCAATTCAAAATTCTCACCCATGGTAGATAACCAAAACCATGTTCCGGATCTTAACAGAATAATTAATGAGCTCATGAGTGAACATTGCCAAGGAGTGGAGGAGGTTCACCTGGAACCTCAGTCTGAGACTGTCATGAATGTAGAACCAGAAACCCAGCCCGCAGTAGAAGAGCCAGTTGAGGAAGAAAGGGCAGCAAAAAGACAGAAAATAGTGAGGCGCCGCGAAGAGGAAAGTGAATAAACCGGAAGCGACAAGGCGTATGCGTAGAAGGCTTTAAGATTTCATGGAATATGTTGGTGGCTGTGGGCTTCATCGAGTGAAAGGTTTTTGGGAAGGCCCATTCCCTTTTACGAGATAATAGAAAAGAGGTTAGGGCGCTTCTACGGCGAGGAATTCTATACGAACATGGTGGGAATGATTTCGATGTACGTGCGAGGAGTGCGCAGGTACCTTTGACACAAAGAATGTTGAAATGTTCAAACAAAGAAGAACTGAAACACGATTCTAAATTCAGAAAATTGGTAGAAAACCACGATCATGAGAAGATTATATACATACAACTCTTTGACGAAGTGAAACACAAAGGAAGAGCCCTCCTTCTGGCTATCATGGAGGATCCTCGAGGAAGCTGAGTCTAGTTCTCACTTCCTATCCTCAGTAATCCTTCCAACTAAACATCTTTGCTCAATGAGAGAACAAGAGGCAATCATTTTATATGCTCTTTTGAAGGGCTATAAAATGAATGTTGGATGTTTGATTGAGAGGTCTATTAGAGGGTACCACTTAAGCAACAAAAGAGGTTTAATCCCTCGCTGTAGCAGTTAGCGGACTGTGCATCTTAGCTAGGGTGGGGATCATGGAGACAGAAGAAACACTTGAGGCATCTCCTACGACCGCCTACAAGTGTAACAAGGGGGCCTAGGAATAAAAAGCAGAAAAGGATTGTGGAACTAAAAGCAGAGGCGACTGAGGAATGATAACAAAGAAATGGAAACTGTCCACGAGCAGTTCCCGACAAAAGAAGAAGAGATGCCTTCGGACATGAGCCCTCACGAGCCCTCGGGATGTATAAAAATGAGAGGATTTCCACTGACTTCTGGAAATAAACATCAACAAAGGAAGGCTATAAATGTCACTAAGATCAATGAGAAAGATGTATGGAAGAAAGATGAGAAATGGGAAAAGCATCAACAGATCAGAGAGGAGTTCCTAGAAGCTGAATTCAGAAGGAAGGAACACTTATGGGAGCAGAATCTGAGACAAAAAGAAGAAGAATGGAAAGAAGAAATGAAAAAGAGGGAGAAGGAGTTAGGAGAAAAGATGAAAGCTAGTTTGGAAGCCTTCTACAACAATTAGTTCAGAAGAGATGAAGAAGTACTCACCATTCTAAAAAAAGGAGAAGTTGATGAAGGAGAGAGATAAAGAGCTGGAATATAATGATGTCTATAGAAGAAAAATCTGGCATGAGAGTTTGGGTCTTGAATAATAAAAATTTATCAAACAATATCTTTGGAGTTGTATCTACGAGTTACGGAAAGCACAGTGAATAAGATGGGCTTGAAGTAGGTACCTTGATCAACGACCCAGATTTACATTGATCTCTGATCTCAGCGACAGGCAAAGCACCAGCGCTTTGAAAGAAAAGACTAGACATGACCCCCTTCTCCCGAATTTTCTCCATGTTTTATGACTTTGACTTAGAAGCCTCTGACATCATACCTTCTAAATTTGATAAGAGAAGGAAGTGAAAAAGCACAATTTCACTTTTCTTTTTCCTATTGTACTCCTTCAACATCATTAAAATAAGCTCAGAAAAGTTCATTGAAAAGTGTCCTATGAATTGTTCTATTAATTGGATGATTTGGTTTGTTACTTTCAATAATCTTTTAACCAGGCTATATCGATATTGACCTTAATTGGGACCAGGTAATTGAATAAGTTTGATAAAATGTGAAGTGTTTGGTTGGATTGATTTGAGTTAGTAAATTGGGTTTCTTGTGCCATGCTTAGTGTTTATGAAGGGAATGGTTATTGTATTTAAGCTTTCATTGGTGAAATGGCATAACAAGCACTGAATAAATCCAAACAATGATGAGAGAGAAAAGAAGAGTGGGCTTCATTGAACTGAAGTAAGAAGTTGCTGTTTAATTTAAAATCAAGTTGAAATTACATAATTAGGAAAAGGTAAACAATTGAAAGAACAAATAAGCTGCTAAAATCTGTGTAAATAATTGAGTCAATATAAATCCTGTAAAAACTTCACACATGGTCCAGTAAGTCCTGAACAACTTGAAAAAGATTAGATACATCTTCTAGGGTAATTCAAAGTCAAGGGTACAAGGTCCTAGAACTTGTTAGATTATTGGTCAAGAAAGTAAATCCTAGCGAAAACAATGACAGAAAGGATAGAGGCCCTCTTTGAAAGTTTGGTACTTTCAGCCTACCTCATTATATGTAGATGCATACACCTTAGTTCCAAGCTTTGAGCCAAATATGCTAACTTTTCAAATAACACAAAAGAAACACGAAATCCTCCTAAAACTAATCCTACGACCAAGACTCATACCCGGTTTTAGACAAGAGAAGTACAACTTGCATAAGAGAACAAGATTGGGGGAATATACTTCCTATAGACTATAGGGAAATATTAGACAAAATCAACTGAAAGATTAGAGAGGGAGAAAAAGAAGTCACTTAAAAGGAAATAAGTTTTGTCTTGTGGTCTATCTCTCTTGAACAATTAAGTTCTTAGGTGTTGACACCTATTTGTGCACCTAATGTGCCAATTGGCATGTGAGTTACTAACATAAGTTTATTAAGAGTGATGGCTTTAAAAAGACAAAACATTGCACTATTCCTAAAACTTTGATAAGAGAAGAAGAACAAAAAGAGTTCTAGAAAAGGAACTGGGCTGATAAATATGAAGGTGGCAATCAAAGAGACCACAGAAGTCAAGATGATGCACAAAAGCCAAGTTTGGGGGAGTTAATAAAGTTCACATTAGTAGAAAAGAAAGGAGGAAAAAGGAATGTTGAAGGCTATTAAGCAGAAGTGAATAGTGGAATCTGGGTAATTTATAGCCTAAATTTTCCAATTATCTACTGATTCGTGCCATAAGTAGGTGTGCCGGAATCAACAATATTTATAAACCTAAATTCCTCTCTTCCGTGGCATAGCTCTCTTTACTTGTTATAGTAGTTTAGGGTCGAATACAGGGATGGGTTTTCTTCGTATAAATGATTTACAGCTGGCTCAAAATGGTGAATTCAATTTGGATTTGGGGTTTTGTAAAAACAATGATGTATGGTGGTTTGCAGGCTGAAAATAAAATGAAGAAAAATAAGAAAAAGAACTCCTTGAAGCATCGGGTTACTAAGGTTGAGGTCCTAAGGCAAATGAGAGGTTCTAGGGTCCTTTTCCTCGCGTTGGAAGAGATGACCTACTAAGGAGAGTGTTCTCCCGAACCGGATCTATTCATTTAGGCTATCAGCGAACCTAATAATTTTCCTTTTGAAATATAACATTTATTGGACATAAATGTTCTGACGAAATAAGAAATCTATCTCCCCAAATATACCACCATTATGTCAAATGACAACTAATGAATCTCGATGGATCCACAGTGGCATGTCCACTGAGACCTAAAAGCACTGATAGTTATCAGGTGCATGAGAGTTTAGCTGTGATGGGCCATAAGCCTTCATAAGTAGCGTCACCACATGAAACGTCTTTTGCATAAAGGCCTTGTGCCTCCTCTTTAAAGGATGGAGGGTTTAGTAATCATCATGGTTTAATATCTGAAGTTGTTTTGTGGCAGAAATAAATAATGAAAGAAAGGCATTGGGAGAAGCTTTAAAGTCCAGGTTATATAATATTTTAGCAGAAGCCCAAAAATAGTCCTCTCTATAAAGGTTTTGAAACCATACCCAAATATATAACAAAAGCACAAAAATACCCTCAATTCCACTTATACACATGAAGAATTAAAATAGGAAAAAGGGAGTAAAAATGATAATAAAGTAAAAATGAGAGAAAATTTAGCACGGTCTGAAATTCATTATCTCTCTCTTTCTGCTCTTCATCTGCTCCTCTTTTGCTCCTCATTTCAACCCGATTTTTGATCTAAAATCTTGAGTTCGACATAAATTCTTAGTGTACTTGTGGATGAGATTCAACAAAATTTGGCATAAATAGCTTGTAAAAACTATAAAATTAATACTATAAGAAATGTAATCAGTAGAATAACAGGAACATAATGTGAAAAATCGGAAGTGAGTAAGTTGATTAGTACAAAAAAAGTGCTCCAAAACCTACAATAAATAGGGCTCAATATAACTTTGCAGGCACTAATCATCTACCCGATGCAAGCCTAACATTACAATAAAAAAGACCTCATTGATCTTGAAGGTTGAATTTGCTTACATTAGTGGAGATCAATATGAAAAACAAGCCTATGGGACTTTAATTAATCTTCTAAGGAGAATCCCAGAAGATTAACTAATTTGACAAGGAGGAAAGGAAAGAAGACCAACACACACACACAAAACAGGATTGATCGACTGTGTTGTTTACAGTATAGGATTCATAAATTTATTTGTGATAAAAGTTGAAACCATTCCTTTTTCTCGAGTTGGCGAAGTTTGAAAATATCTTTTACAACTTTCTTGTTTCCAGAATATCAAATGGTGGAATCGGAAAAGATTGAGTATGAAACGAAAAATGTAAATAAAGTTAAATTGTTGAGGACAAACAACTTCATCACCTTTGCTTGAGGACAAGAAACAAGTGTATTTTAAGTTTGGGGGAATTTGATGAGTAAAAAACTCATTCATTGTTAATCCATTTTTTTGATATGTTTTTATTCAGAAGTATTGAAATTTTACTAAATTTATATTTTGCAGACTTTTGCAGAAGAAATGGCAGTTCCAGCAAATATATATAAGTTATATCTGGTCAAGTAGGCCCGGGTCGCGATGAGCTGCGAGGTCGCGACAAAATGAGTCAAATGTCGTAAGCCGGTTTTGAAGTCACAACAAAGAACTTAGGTCACAACTTAGAGGTGATAGTAAGCCTAACAAAAGCAGTTGCAATAGGAGAAAATTTGCTGAGACAAAGTAAGAAGAGCCACCATCATGTCGCGACATAAGTTTCAAGGTGTGACCTGAAAGACATTGTTGGTAACCTTGAGATAATTATGTCGCAGCAGGGAAGAATTCTTGAATGGACTTGAGTCTCTACCGGGGAGGGAGGTGATGTGCGACAATGTAAGGCGAGGACACCAATCGGTCGCGACCGGGAATTTATGTCGCGACATAAAAATGAAATTTGAATAGTTAAAACATGTTCGACTAGTTTGAGCCCGCTGCGACAAACAAAGTAAGAGGGCCACTGCCATTGCGACACACTTTTTAGGTCGCGACCAGAAAAAGAAGCTGAATTGATGGGAAACTATTGTGAGTAAAAAATGAGGTTGCGGCAAGATTGGTGATGAGCTTAAAAGTCATCTATTTTCAGTCCATTTTTCTAATTTATTTTATTCTAAAGGTGGTTATGTGCGGGAATATGGAATGCTTCACCAAGCTGGCACGTGCGTGGGATTCAAAAGAAAAGCGAAGTGCTGGTGAATTAGAATGTGGGTGAAGCGGTGCTGATGTAGCGGGTGAAGGAAATTCGCGACGAGCCTTGAGATTAAGGATTTGATGTCGTAGGCTTTCTGACAATCGAAATACATATTAAGGTTGCAACTATAAAGCTCCGATCGCAAATGAAGCGTATTGAAGAGAGTAGCAAATTTGGGCATGAAAGAAACTCAAAGTCGAAGCAACCGGGGAATTGATGAAGAAGAGGCATGATGTCTGCGACCATCATTCGAGTCATCTGAAATTAAATAAGTCTGATGGACAATGGCAGAGATTGGTGACACACGAAGTTGCGTGAGAAAGATAAACAATTGGTAGAACATTTATGTCGCGACGTCTGGATGCAGTCGCGACATCAACAACGGGCCAGGCGGTCGCGACATCGGCTTACCACAGGAAACTAAGGTCGCTGACGCTAACAAAACTTCAAGAGAAGGTCGCGACCTTCAGGCCAAATGGTGCGAGCATGGGTCTACGAAGAAGATTGCGACCTTTTGGTTGGCTGCAGCGTATCTCTTCTGAAGGAAATTCCAGCGACATCCTCAGTTAGCGTGCGAATCTATGAAAAGAGGTCGCGACGACTACGTTTGTTGAAGCATCAATACAAAGATTCGCGACATCATTAAAGCGGTCGCGACAACGGAGCGAAGGAGCGGAAGTGGCGGCCCGACATTGAGCTGTCGCGACATCAGGACGAGGAAAGGTTCGAGCTGACGGCGGCGGCCGGGCATCAAATACAAAGAAGGTAAGTCGCGGCGTCGATGGTACATTAAAACATCGGTTCCAAAGAAAGAGGTTCGCGACGAAGATCAAGGCACATGCGGCGACGCTCGATTCCACCAAAGACATGTCGACCAAACAAAAGGCCTGCGACAAAGGCGAGAACAATAGAGGTCGCGACTGGTGGTGTCGCGACATCAGCATAACGTGGGCGGTCGCGAAGTCGAGAGGTGCATCGAAATTAGGGCCCGACTTGAGGAACCACATAAATGTGTGTAGTTGCTGCGAAGGAACGCGACTCTTAGGCGACTTGAAAGAGAGATGCGGGTTCTTTGAAAGGCTCCTAATATTACAATTTTCTTTTCTTTGTTTTTATTTTAGATTAGTTCGGTATTTTGTTATTTCAGTTGAACGTTGCTTCAGTTTATTTGAATGAAGATTTATATTTCTTCAAATTCTTATGCGGTTGTTTGGTCGAATAAATTACATGGATTCGAACTACAGGTTCTAATTCTGATGGTTTCTTGATCGGCAACATCTGCTGGTGCAATCGATGATTTAGAAACCAGCTATTAAATGACTTTGCTCGTCGAAAGTATCTTTCTGCGAATTTTATTCATCGATCTTTGAACCGGTTTGTAAATCTACTTCTTTGGTTTTGTTTATTTTGTGGAATTGATCCCAATATCAGTGTCGCCCTGCCCATAAGCGGGTGGCGCTGAAACTACGATTTCGGGGAGGCCCTCACGAGTGACCACGGGGAAGGCGCATTCTGAGTGATGAGCAATTCGTGGACGATATCTTTGGCTACCTTTATTGGTGATTTAATGTGCTCGTGATTAAATTGATAAATCCTCTTTTCACTTGGAGCGAAGAATGAGTTGACGGTTATCGAATTTAAACATGCGAGAGAGTTGCCTCGGTCGAATGGAGTGGTCAATCCCGTGTTAGCAAGGATCTAATCAAGGAAAGAATGAGTTGTTCTAATTTTGAGGAAGAGAAACCAGTATAGTGTAGATCTGTGCAATGACTATAATTTAGGAGCTCAGGTTTACAGTCCTGGTTGTGGGTATGAAGTATTGAAGAAGAAAAATACCCAGCAGGCAAGCTATGATTAAAGGTAGTTAATACAACCTGTCTTCGAGAGAAAGCGATTGGAAGGGTGAATGATGAATGAACGATTGGGGTTTGGGAGATCATTTGCACTTTCATACTCCTTGGACTAGTTTTAAATATCTGGTTCATGAAGCGAAATGCAGTGCAATACGAAGAATTGATGTTTCACAATAACTTTGTGACTTTCAATGTTCCTTTATAGATAAGCTGTTTAGGAGGTCTAAATTTGTCATTTCATTATTTCGGTATTCAATTCATTTGTTATTAATTCAATTCTTTTTAGTTTCCATTATTTTAAGGCTTTCATGTGATTCAGTGTCTATCATAGTCGAAATAGTATGACTTGAGTAGTTACGGGCAGTTAAGTTGAAAATTCTTGGATCTACGCTGGGATCGATATACGGACTAAAATCCACTTGTACTTGTTTGAGCATTGCAAAAATCATGGATCAAAACCAGGAAGAAATTTATCAGTCTTAAGGAAACCATTTTTAATCGGTATAATTGCAAAGGAAATACTAATTAATAAGTTTCATGGCATTATTCTTGGGGATTAGACAATAGTCCTTTTAGTAGTGTCGCGTTGTCATAATCTTTTGGTCAGAAAGCGACAATTGAAGAAAGACCGGTTGCAACATGCTTTCGAAGTCACGACAAGAATAGCATGGAGCAAAGAACCTACCTTGTCGCTGGTAAACAGGTCGGTAATTGAAGTCGCGAAACTGCGTGAGGCGAAAACTAGATATGATGTTTTGCAGCATGAAAGGGAAGGCTGAGACCGAGGATCAAAGTGGTGACAACGAAATGTTGTCTGACGTGAAAATGGTCGCGACATAGAATCGAAAAAGGAAAAGACGGTCGGTCAGCGACAAGAATTTTAGTATGACATCAAGCTACTAAGCAGAAACAAGAAAGTGATAAAAACCATTCAATCGTGTGTGCCACTTTTTGAGTCACGACCAATTAAAGTGAATTGAGAAAGAAGCGTATGACTAAGAAATGGGGTTGCGACAGGATGGGGAGAAATGATGTCGCGACATGATTTTAAGGTCGTGACATAGATTTCAGCGGGAAGAAAGCAGTCAGTCGCGACAAAAATTGTAGTGCGACATCAAGCTGAGAAACAAGAAAGTTATCATGGCTTGAGTCATCAACGCTAGATACTAACATACAGATCACGACGCGACAATCAGTCGCAATTGCAAATTGATGACTCGGGAAAATTTGCTAAGTAAATGAAAACAGCATGAGATTTCTAAGTTGCAGCATGAATGAAGCGAGAGTTAAAGATGTTGCGGCGAAATTCATGTCATGATATAATCGAAACAGCGCGAAGCCGGTCGCAACAAAAACGTGGTATGGCTTCAGCAATTGCAAAAACAAACTAAAAGGAAGGTTGCGACCAGTTTCCTGAGGTCACGACATACTTGACAGATCCAGAGCACACATGATGTCGCAATAAGCTTCTAAGGTTGCGACCTAAAACAGTGAGCTGGGCAATTGATTTTAGGGAAAATCCATCTGAAGCCTTGGAGTAAGGCCCAATTTCAAAAAGTTATAAATAGGCTTACATGCAAAAGGAGGCATCTTAGTTTTACGAAACCCGCATCGGGAGGGCTGAGGAAACTGCGTATATTTTAAGAATGACTTTTCTTTTCTTTTCTTTTACGGATCTGAACCGAGTAATCTATTTAGAATCTTAGATTTGGATTTTCAATTTTCCATTCTCTTTTTCCAATTCTGACACGGAATCAATGAAGTTTAGACAATTTCTGGAATTCGTTTCTTCCGGTGAATTATAGTTACAGTGGATGTTCTTGATCAATACTCCATTGTCGATTGTGACTCTTTAATTGAGAAGCACACTTCCATTGGAATGAACTTGCTGTTAGTTACAGTCTTTTTTGCTTGAATTGGAAGGAATTTCCTGAAATTGGGATTTTGATTTATTTGATTGATGTTGTTTGTGAATTGAGTTTGTTTGATAGTAGTATACGATATATCTTGAGAATGCGTTTCTGCTCGATTTGGGAAGGCCTTTGAGTGACACAAGATGGAGATTCAGGGCTGAAACATTTAACATGGTGTGACCAGACTATCATTGAGAGAACTAAGGAGCTGCGTGAGTTCTTTAGATGGAATTTCCATTGTGTTGCTCATAGGTGAGGTTGAAAGGGTATTTATCAGTTGCTTCGTGAAGATTTATTATAATCTATTGGATAGATTTAGATCTTGTGTTAGCTGAGATCTAATCAAGGAAAAGGAAAAATCCATCAGATCTAAAGGATGAGTCATCAACCATTTTGTAGAAGTTTCTGATATTTCGAGACTTGGGATCTTAATCTGCAATCTTTAAGAAATGGTATGAAGTATTGAAGAGAAAATCTGAGATCTTTATAATGAGTGTTTTGAATACAAGTAACATATTAGATCATTTTCTTTGATAGAAGAAGGGACCTCTAATTAGTGAATAATGGAGACATCCAAGATGCATTATTAGGCATCTTTGACAAATCCAGATCCAAAAATCAAGATAGAAAGAATCAATGAATTAAAATGCAAAAATTGATTGTTCGACAACAATTTCATCTCAATGTTCATTTCATGAGAAGTCTTATTCGATCGATTTATTTGTTAGTTTCAGATTCTACTGTTTATTATAATTAGATGAAAGTATAGGGTTATCTTTGTCTTTTAGAATTCCAATTTTCAAACTATTAAGGAGGTTCCATACAAATAAGCGTGGATCTTGAGTAGTTAGGGTAGTTGATTCCAACATTCTTGTCAATCTCTATGGGAATGATATATGGACTTACATCCAATTTTTACTACTTGTATGACGTGTGCACTTGCAGTGTCATAGACTAAACCCATTATTAATTCTAGAACATAAAATCAGTTTTATTAATTTTCAAACAACTCTATTCAACTTTGACTTAGATGTAGGAAAATTGTAAGGCTCCTGTATAAGTGTTAAATTGAGTGGTTTAGTCTATATTTTTCCTGAGCAATCTCTTTGATATACTCCTCATTACTGACTCAAAAATGACTTGCCTATACAACACGTCGTTATTAAATCTTGTTGCTCGGACCCTTACTTAAAGCGTTGTAGTTTCTTCATTAGCTCCATTCTTCAAATACTCTAGATGGGGTGTCAGGCGACTTACGGCGGGTGATCTAATGGCGATGACCGCTGCATTGGGGATGGATGGAAAGACGGTTTGTGATGCTCAACTCCACATTACATGGGTACAATGCGTTGGATGCCAAATTGGTGAGGGCGTCTGCCATTTGATTTTTAGATCTTGGTATGTGTGTCACCTTGAAGTGCTTAAATTCATCCAGGAGGGGTCGGTCCATCTGTAGATACTATTTTGCCTTTTCGCTCTTAGACTCGTACTCTCTCTATAATTATGATGCCACTAACTGGGAGTCGCATCGAAGTTCTATGGCTGCGATTGAGGCCTTGGTCACCTCGGCTGAGAAAGAATTTGCCGTGCCCAGCACCATTTGTTAGAGACTCTGAGAAAAAGCGGGTTTGACCGCTTTGGCGATGTATAACCACGGTGTCCTAAGGACCATGTCGGCGCCCTCGCCTTGAGTCTGAGATGATTCGTCAGTTTCGAGGGTCCACTTTTCGTCCCCGACCCCCTAGAAATGTACTTCTGACCTTTCCACAATAAAGTTGGCTAGCACTTGACCCTTAATTGCACTCCTAAGTCGATACCCTATGTCAAACTCGCTGAGCTCTATCGCCCACTTGAGCCTCAGGACGCATTTGGCAAACATGGGTATGTGTTGGCCCAGATTCTTGTATAGGAATTAAATTTATGCTATACCCTTTAAAGAGCTATTACCTAATCTGATAAAGGTACCAAAAACTTGTTGACCAAATAGAACTTGTATGCTCATAAAAAAAATGGATTTGTCAAATAACTCATTGAAGATTTAGTTTAGTCATAATGCTGCAAGTGCACAGGTCGTACAAGTAATAAAAGTGGACTATATGTAATTCTGGATATCGTTCCTTGAGATAAAAAAAGTAAGTTCTACTACAACTCTTCAAAGTTCCACACTATTTGAACTTCCATTTCATAAAAATTTTGTTAACCTAATGATGAATTCTAATATCTAAATTTCTACATCTATAATAAAAGGAAAATTTGAAATCCTAGACCTAAAGTGGATTGGAATCAAATTATTCTTTGAAGTAGACAACAGGATTTCCTTTGTGTGAAATCCAATTCCTCTGACATAATCTAATTATATTCTATCATGAATTGGAAGCTGAAATTGTCAAAGAGGCAAGATAGTATAGTTTGGATTTCTCCCTTAATCATACATTTCACTTATTAGAAGTCATGTTCATTTCTTAAACATGTGTCTAATCAATTACTTGTAATCAAATTTTCTTTAAAAGATCTAGATATTTTTCTTTTCCAATACTTCATACCCATTTCTTATGACTGCAGATTTCTTGCTTCGAGACGGGGTGTTGTAGATTTCTACAAAGATATGAATGATGTATAATCCTTGAGATCTTAAAGAGTTCTCCACTCCTTGATTAGATCTAGCTAACACATGATCAGATCATTATTAAATAAAGGAAGTCTCTAATTGATTAGAATTGATAGATCACTAAATTAATTCTCAAACCGCGATAAGACATGATTTATCCAAGTAATCTCCTTGAAACTCTAACAGTGCTTCAATATTAGTCACAACATACCGATAGCTTGCACATCCATGCTCTCGAGGAATCTCTCCAACTCTGTGTCCTACTCAGGGCCTCTTGAAATTAGAGCCAAATAACTAATCCTTTTATGGGTATAGTGTTTACTAATGGCTTGAACAATTCGTTTCATGAACAGCACCATTCAAATAAACTCCAAAATTCTCGATCCAATCTCTTTCTAATTGTCACGGGAAAGACCATAACTAACATCAGATCTTTCCCAGCGGAAGTTGTATTTCCCAAAAACTAAATCACAGTAAACAATGAAATACTGATCAGGAAATTTCCAATGCAACTGTTATCAAATGAAAGAAATGAATTCCATATTTTCTCTAGACTTCATTAGATTCAAACAGTAATTGGAATTGTCATCTTTCAATTTGGCTCAAACTTGAAACTTACGGGCAATTCCTTTGTTTCAAGTCCGGTAAAGCAAATTGAAATTCATACTGATTACAATCTACGAAAGAAAAAGAAAAAAAGAAAAGAAAGAAAATATAATACAAAAGGAGTCTCTGGCTCCCAAGATGCTCTGGTTTTCCTTTGATTGGTGCCTGCTCCTCAAATGTTTCTATTTATAGAGCTGAAGTTTTGGGCCCTGCAAGATTGGGATTTGCATTTGGGATCACGAAATTCTGGCCTAAGTTGTTCTGTTGACTTGAAAGATTGTTTGTTCTGATGAGTTTTATTTATCGCCGGGTCTACGTTGCGACATGGTAGTCTATCAGCGACCTGGCACCGCACATTGCGCATCCTTCTTGAATTCAATCGATAAAGTTACGTGGTCACGTGACAATTGTTTCCTTCAGCCTGTTTATTGTCTTCATATGAGTTTCCTACGTGCGCGACAAATCTTTCTTTGATCACAACATTTCACTCTTGCAAAGTCTTTGTGGATTATCAATTCCCATGTCGCAGCGATAATGTTGTTTTCTTGCAAACAGAGTTATGTTCGCGACGTGTATTTGCGACATTGTTTATGTCTTCTTAAAATTTATTGTCATTGACCAGTCTTTATGTTGAGACAGTATTTCTATTGGTTCTTGTTGCAACAATGTGTCTTGGTAGCATTCATGTTTCGACTGGAAAATTACATCTGGCGGAAGTCCTTGTCCTCCGCCTTTGGATTTCTTTGTTGCGACTTCATTTTGATGTTGCGGCGCGGTCTATTGTTGTTGTAGATGTTTTGTCGCGACCAAGTTTTATGTGCTTCGACAAGAATTTTTGTGTTCCCAACTCATCTTTGTTGTGAAGTGACCCGAGTTTGTTATGTCAGAGCAAGGCCTCTCTTCCTTGTGTTGGAATCTTTGTCATGACATAGAAAAGTCTATCATGACCTTGTTTATCTTTGTGTTCGACATTTCGATTAATCGACCTTGATATCCCACTGTTGACATCAAAGCTACTCTTTAGCTAGAAGTATGTACATAGCATTAGACTCTTTTTGTTTTAAGCTAGGTGGAAGGTTTACTAAGTCAGCATCACTTGTTGCGACTTTGTTTCTCTGTTAGGACCAGAAATCTTGTCTTTCAATGTCGCGACATTCATTATCTTGTCGAGAAAGGTCTTTCTTCTGCGTATTCTTGCTGTCTCAACAAGCTTTTCCAAGTTGCAATAATCAGTGTCGCTGACGGGGAGAAGATGCAATCGCGACATAGATTGCACCTTCTATTTTCATTATGTCTACAACATAAAGCGATGCATCGCGGTATTCTTACGTATTGCTCTTTAATTTCTTGTCGCGGCATGATACCTTGTATAACTTTGAATTTATCTTTCTTTTGTTTCTAGTGTCGCCGCAGGCTTTTATGTGTCGCTGACGGGTTGATCGATGACATCCGGCCTACGCAAAACCTTCATGACGTTACATCTGCTTTCTTTGTCTCAACTGACTTGTTACATTCTTCCCATGTTCTGTCGTGACATGCTTGTCTTTTGTTGTGACATAGCTCCTCTTCTATATTCAGTCCTTTGTGTTGCGACTGAAGAAATATTGTCATGACAGATTTCCTTAGCCATTTGCTTGGACGTTTGTTGCGACACACAGAACTCTGTTGCGACATAGACTGCTGCAATTGCTCTTTTTCCCTTCTTTCTTGTTGAAAATTTCTCATTTTTGAATTAAAACCCGCAAAACACAAAGTTGGTGAATAATCCATAATTTGGCATTAAAACATATTTGAATGTACCAAATAAGCGAAAAAATGGGTTAAAATAGATCAGATTTAGAGGCTCATCAATGCGGCTCGATCTGGGTGAGCTGTGATTACTATTATGGCGTGGGCGAAAGCCACAATGGAGTTCGGCTTTATTCGGCATTCTAGAGCTAAACCTACTCGCTCAAAGTCTATGTACTTGGTCTCCACTTCAGAGAGTGACTTACTGACGAAATAAACTGACCTTTGCTTACTATCAAGACCCAACCTTACCAATGTCGCGCTGACAACAGTCATTATGACGACCAAATACATATAGAGCTCTTCATAGAATGATCCCTTCGCGACTTAGATTTCACTAGAATGTCATCGATGTACTCCACAATTCTGCCCAACAGAGGCTCGAATACCCAGGACATCATGCGTTGGTATGTGGCTCCTGCATTCTTCAATCCAAACGACATCATGTTATAACAATACATGTCGAGTGTCTTGATATCTTAGTTGCAAGGAAGGTGGGATTTTCCCACAAACAACACCAATGGAAAGGTCTTGGCTTTCCACAAAGGAGATCACGATCAAAATTTCAGTTCATCCTCTTTGATTTTGATCTCCCTTCCCTTCCCCCTCCCCCAATACTACGCTTCTTTTGTAGCTTGCTTTCTGCAGGTGGTTTATCTTCTTATGTGTTTGAACTCACCCTTCCAATTGTCCAGGAGGTTTGATGAGTTCTTGTCTTAGGCCCTTCCTGTACTGATTGGATCGGGTTGGGTTATGCGAATGGATCCGCGATCAGCGCATGCCTTGAGCGCGTGCTATCGGTCTCTCCTCCACACATAATACCTTAGATTCCAAATCTAATGAAGCATACCGAAGAATGGAGATTTTATGTGACTTCTCTATTTGATCGAAACAATCATCCAAATAAAAATCGACAAACAAAATAATGAAGACCACCACACGACCTAACAAGTCAATGACAAAAACATAAGAAACCAAAAAAAAAATCAAATAAAACTCAGATAAGGGTTTATAAATTTCTTTTTCATGTGCAAATATTTATTATTTTTTGTTCATCATGTTGTGAGCAAACATTAAGTTTTCATGTGTACCGGGTTTATAAATTTGACTCAAATCCCTATTAGATTGGCAACAGGGAGTAACAAAAATTAGGAAAAAATAAAATGATGGAGATTACCGAGATTTCTGGTTTGTTTTATTTATTTTTTGTTTTTGAAATCAGGTTTCTCAACACAAGCTCAGCAAGCGGTATGTATAGGTCCAGTTCAAATTCTATGGACTGCAGTTGGATATGGTGATCGTTATGATGATAATCGATATGAAGGCCGCTATGGAAGAGATGAAAATCGAAATGGTTAAGGGAGAAAAAGAAGATGGCGCGCGATGATGTGGTATGGTAATGGGGACTCCATATGGTCTGAAGGTGATCGTTATGGTAGGGTCGAAAAGCGGTATGAGTAGAGATGGTTAAGGATGATGATTGGGGAAGAAGTAGAAGCAATGAGGAATACCCGGTATGTCTAGAGTAGGTATCAAGTAGAGATGGGGCCAGTGCTTTTGATGACGAGAAGCGATTATTCATCTAGGTGAGGCATCTTGCATTAATTGAGCATGTGGGTTTCGCAAAAAGTAACGTATTATTGATTTTAATGGGATTTTCCTTTTCCTTTCTTTTGTCTTTACCATATAAATTGGATTCACTTAAAGGAGGCCCGGTAGTTTAAGCCCATTTAAGTCGTAATGTTCGAATTAGGGTTTGTAATTAGACCAGTTAAGGTGTTACCCATGACAAAACGGTTAGACTCATTTGAGGTGAAATCACGACAAGCATGTGCACTGTTTACTTATTAAAAATTTCAGCTTTACGTGGTTTTACGGACAGTTAACGTTAACGATTCTGAGAACTTTGAGTAGTTATTTTCTTTTTTACTTATTCTTAAGTGCTTGTAATGGGTCTATTAAAAAAAGGGTTATAAATGGGACTACAGGTTCGTAGAATATATGAAGTGCCTCTATAAGCTAAAAGAAAAGATATGACGAAGAATGTCAATAGGAAAACTTTGCTTTAGAACATAGCAATCAATTACTTGTCTTACTTGGCTATCTTTAGAGATATAAAACTACATAGTTTGCATTATTTATTCTTGTTTCATGACCATATATATGTTCTTTGCCATATTTTATAACCCAAAGTAGGATCTTTGTTTTATCTACTTGAAAATTTTGACCTTGAAGATGTAGTTGGCTGCGACCATACTGCTTCTTTAACTGCGAGAGGTGGTGCGGCGATGAGCATCCTCGGTATGGAAGATATTAATTGGTTCATTCAACTTCTTGATGTTTTATGTGATAGTTGTAGGTCTCAATTTTAAAAATTCAGGTTGAATACAAACTAAGCCAATTAAAACTGTGTATTCGTATATTTATTTATTGCCTGATATGGAAGGTAATATCTTGGTGGATTAATTCACCTTTGCCCAGGTGTTTATATGATACTTTGAGGTCAATTTTTCAAAATTCATGTTGAACATGGAACTTAAGCTAATCGAAACTATGCTTTTGTATATTTATTTATTAAGAATTTTACGAACAAAATCTTAATGGCTCCCCTCGCATAGTTATGAAGAAGGCGTAGGCGATATCAAATTCCTGTTCATGATGAGTGGTGCGTATTTTACACCAAGACATGGATGTTAAGATTTTGCCAACAATGTTTGGTTGAAATCACGTAGTCTCTTTGAGTTTATGGAATCTTGGTCGTCGGGGGCATTAACCTAGCGGCAAGGACCTCAAACAAACAGCGACACCGGCGGTCAGGTGTGCGACCGCCTCTCAGATGCTTAAGTTGTGAAGCGAATGAGAACACGATATCTTTACGTTTTTGTTGAGTACATCTTTCACGCGCCACTTTGTGCGATTCCGCTACTATCCTTTATGAAGGAGGAGAATGGTCAACTTCTTATGGAAAGTGGGTGATTGGTTTCCGAAATTGAAGGGGGGAGGCGCTTCATTTGCGTGTTAGCCGTTTTTCCTTTTGGATAACCAAGTCATCCGAATCTTCCGCCTTAAGAATCGTTTGATCATCCTAAAGGCGGTTAAGTATGTGATTCGTGGGAGGATGTGTTTTCGAGTTGCGAGGGATTAGCCGGGAAATTATTGGTTGGCCATCTTCTTAGAGATGTGGCCGGCTAGGAAGGATATTTTCAGGCGATAAATCCGCGAGCCTTGTTTGTGATCGAATAGTTCATGAGCCAGGATTCGGGCCGTGGTTCGGAACCATATTCGTGTGAGGATACTTGGATCTGGCCTGTGGGCTTTTGAATAGGGGTCCTGGGCCAAAAGCTATGGTACCCACAATGCCCCCTACTAATTTGGGGAGATCGGTCTTCCTATTTGGAAAAAATCTGTATTCTTGACACCTTGTGCGTTGGGAGGCGGATGTGAGTGCTTATTGTTCCAACAGCATTGGGGTTTTCTATTTTGGTAACACATTTGTCGGCTTTTTAAGGTTTCCCACGGGTTAGCCCGTACGCAAATGGATTCTTTTATGCTCTTTGACGGGTTTGAGTTTGTGATGGATGTGTGTATGGCTAGAAGGCTGTATAGGGTCTTTGCCAGTCGTGCACCCCCGATTGCTCTGGTGAGTGTGATGTTGAGGGGTCGGTCGGAGGCTGAGCAATGACGGGACGTTTCATTTAACTTTTAGAGGGATATTTTCGAGCCTTATATGTCCCCTTATATGCCTCTTCGCTTTGGCATTGTTGAAAGATGCTATGATCATATTTCCATAAGAGGGCTATCTGTGGTCGGGGCTTTTTCTTTTTTCATATCTTATTTCTTAGCCTTTTTCTCCACTTTTTCCTCTTTCTTAGTTTCTGTTTTCTTCCACTTTTTCTTCTTTCTTAGGCTCTGTTTTCAGCCCTTATGGGTTAACTGTAATTGAGTGCAGTGATCATTTCAGTGCAAGCATTCTTGTGTAATTATAGACAGCCTTTGGTGTAATTAATGAAATTGTGTTTCTTGAAATTTTTGTGTTTTTTCTCACCTTATTTTTCTTGTGCTCGACTAACCGGTCAGCAACATGGACTAACTCCTTGGGACAAGGGTTGTGGTGTTTGATGGATCGGTCCTTATGATTCCTGATTGAACTTAACTTGGTTGTTTGGCTGTGAAGTGGTTGAGAATTGAATCGTCTCTTTATTGATAGTACCTTTTGGGGTGCATAACATTCCACATTCACGATGGGTGTCCGTCTGGTTTATCTAATGCATACGATCCGGATTCCCAGGCCAGCATTACAATATATGGTCCTCTGAGTTTGGCTTAAACTTCCCAGACTTACGGATCGAGCATGTTCTTGAAAAATTTCTCAGATTTAGGTCCCCAGCTGAAACATTAAGTGTTTCTGATCTGCATTGTATAGGTTTGCTAACTTTGTAGTTGTGCGATGTTATTCACATAGCCATTTGCTTTAATGCGGGTTCGTTAACCATGTCTAGATCTTTAATCATAGATTCAGTATTCGACTGCTCACATATCAGTTCGGAGCGTGGGCATCTGGAATTTGTTAGAGGACTATGGCTTTATAATAAGCGAGTGAGCTCAAAGGGATATCTTGGTTGGTGACTTCTTATCGTTCTATAGGCCAAAAGTACCTTGGGGAGTTCGTCCACCCACTTGCCTTTAGCTGAGTCAAATCGTTTCTTTAAGGTGGTAAATAGAGTTTTATTAGAAACTACCTTGGCCATTGCTTTCTCTCTGTAATCGAGTTCTAAAGTATAGATTACTATTTTCAGCTCTAGCAGGACTCTTGTTATGTATTTGACTATCAAATTGAGGTCTGGTTTTATGATCTGATTGATCGGTATTATCTCAGGCAAACCAGAATGATATTTTCCAGATGAACTAAGTGACATCCTTATCTTTAATTGATGTGAAAGCCTTGGCCTCTATCCACTTGTTGAAATAATTAGTGGCTACTAGCAATAATTTTTTCTAAGCCAGGGTGGTAGGGAGTGGCCTGACTATGTCAATTCCCCATTATGCGAAGGGCAAAGGGCTCGTGATGTTAAATCTGTTTGGTGATCTCAAAGACAAAGAGAACTTGCCCCGGCTGGCATCGATCATACACTTTTACGTGTCGGCGGCGTCATATCTCATGGTTGGCGATAATGCCGTGAGTGTGGGCTATGTGTGCAGTGTTACGCTGGATGATTACCACATATCCCTTCATGTGTTTGTTTCATTACACATATAGTCCACGTTCGGTAGTTAAGCACTTTGAAGTGCATTTCGTCCCAGGGATCGTTTAAGCAGTACGCCCATTAACGAGGAATATGGTAGTAGTTTGGATCTTATGAGCTTTGTCCTTTACGTTTGGGGTTCTCGGTGTTGATATATTGTATTATGGGGTCCGTCGGGAAGGAGACCTCGTCCACTGACTGCGAGTAGTGATAATTGAAGGTCAGTGATAATGCTAGATGGGTGGGAACCGCTGACATATAATCGCGGAAGAAGCGGCTACGACCCAGCGTTTGCTTTCTCATTGCGATCCTTGGGGATGTGTTCGAGCTTCGAAGTTGAAAAGGCGCCCCAGCGTTGTAACCGAGTTCACATACTTTGCCACGTATTTAGGATCTCATGGCTGGTAATTACGTGTTTTGCATACACCGCAGCTGAATCACTTTGAATCGAGAAGCTTGTCGGCTATCTCTTGTAGTTTCGAGTTCAATTAGGCTAAAGTTGTTTTTCATACTACGATTCGTTGTTGGAGGCCCTGAAGCCTAAACGGATTGCCTGCTCAATCTTCTCCCTGACCGGAGATTTAAGTTGCAAACCGATGCTAGAGCTAGTTTGTCGAGATGCTTCGTCTACATTAAGGGCTTGCTAGAAAATCTACCAGAACCTGTCCTTTTTTAGCCAATCTTGGCTTATACTAAATACCGAATTTGCTCAATTCAATTGCCCATCGAGCCATCCTCCTGAACAAGTCGGGTTTGTGAATGGTGCCTCGAAGAGAGGTCGATTAACGCCTGCAGCTAATGGGATTGTGCTTGAAGAATGGCGAGCTTCTTAGTTGCTACCAGACTAATGCCCTTTGCTTTCGAGGTGGTTGTATTACTTGTGGGTTTCTAAGTTATTTAAGGACTTCTTGACAAAAATCTATTTTCTACTTTCTATTCTCAACTTCCTTGAATAAGTTAGCCTCCTTAAGACATCTAAAGCACTGAATATCTGAAGAGTATTTATGTAACAGAGTATAAGGATTTGAAGTTCTGAGATCTCTTGTTTGATGTTGTGAGGGCTTTATCACATTCCTCTGGTTTCCATTCGCCACAGTTGGCCCCCTTGAGGAGGTGACAAAGAAGCGACTTTAGATGGTTTATGCGTGAAATCATGAACCTTTGGCGGCTAATGGGTTGGTCATTTGTTGTACCCCTTTTCTAGAAGTGGGAGCCGGGGACTCCAAAATAGCTTTAAGCTGAGTGGGGTTGGCTTCTATTCCCCTCTAAGTCACCATCAAACCACAGAAAGTTGCCAGTTCTGACAGAAGAAGCGCACTTTGAGGGATTGAGCTTCATATCGTGCGATCTGCCAGGGTTAAAGCCTCTTTGCGGTGTTCGGCATAGTGCGGGCGTTCCTTGGACTTTACGACATATCATCGATATATGGCCCTGTGGTTTCCAGTGCGGCTTCGTTTATCTTGGCCGCAACCTGCGATCGCGTTGCCTCGGCATTCTTTAAGCCGCACGACATCACGCATGGCGAGCAGCCCGTGAGATGAATGCTATTTTAAATTCACGGCGAATGCATGGGTATTTGATGATATCCCGAGAAGGCATCCAGGAATGACAACATCCCATGCTCGGCTGACGAGTCGACAATCTGGTCTATCCGAGGTAGAGGAAAGCTGTCTTTCGAGCACGCCTCATTGAGATCTGTGTAGTCCACGCACACTCTCCATTTACCACCCTTTTTCGAGACTACCACCACATTGGCCAGCCACTCTGGGTACTTTATCTCCCTGATGAATCCTGCTTTTAAAAGATTATCCACTTATGCACGAATAACGATGGCGATCGGTGGAAGCTTCACTATCGCGGCGGCGGAAGGATGACACGTGTGGTTGTGAGAGGCATGTACGGTGTTAATACCAACCATGTTTGAGTGAGTCTAGGCGAATACATCTATATTATGGAGTAGAACTTGCTGTATTTGTTCCTTTTCCCCACTGGATAGGAGGGAACTAACATATGTGGATTTATCTAGCCCGTGCAGGAACCATGATTCAGGGGTCTATATTAGATGTCGCTCCACGTCTCGCCCTTACTTGGCGGCTGTAGTGCTATTCTAAGGTGGGCCTTGAGCCGGGTTGTAGGAGTTTCGGTTTCTCTCATGTTTACCTTATTAACGATTGGTAACACTCTGCGTCTTTGCTCGAGGTCTGGCCTTACAGTCAAGTAGGCGATCATTTAGTGGTGGTCGAGGCCGCGGCTTTCACCTTCGCATGCGGCTAGGCAGCTGACAATGGCATTATGCGGGCTAGGTTTCGACAAGCGAAAATAAGACTTCTTTGAACTACGAAATTACGCCTTGACGGGGAGAGCAATGTCGCCAGTCGTTCACGTGGTTGCTACGTTAAACACGGGCGGGATTACGCAGTCAAACTGGCCTGACTCCAAGAATCTGTTCATCTACTTGAAGGCGGGCGGTTGTAGCAGTCGGCCGTCTTTGGCCAGTTAACTCGTACTTTGTGCACATAATCTGTTAACCACATAGAGTATCGGTGTGGTGGTGTGGAGTAATGACCTTGGACCGGTTAACAAGGGGAAAGGATATAGGGCCGTCCAGTGCCATTTGGATTGCTCTGTTTGTTATCTAGGATCTGTGGATCAGACAGTTCACGAGGCTCGAGTTTGTGGCAGCTCGCAGCGACCTCTCATGCAGTAACAGATTGATACTAATAGTCAATTGGGCTGCCCAGTATGTAGTTTATGGTGGGCCGAGGTTCAGGCGGGAGCTCTGCATTGGCCGCTATTTTTCAGCCGCGGGCGTTTCGACTCTGGACCGTCCCAAACATATCTCGAGGTGGTGCGACATGATTAATCTTTCCATAAAAATTTGAGCTTACGACGTGAGGTTGGTCTCATGCCCGTAGTCACCCGTGGTAATCATCCTGGCGGAGACTAGTTACGCTTTGTGGGATCTGACTGAATGGTGTGGGCCATTTGAAGTCGGGGTGATCCCGGATGAGAGGAAGGAGTATGTCGTAAGAGATGTTAAGAGGGGTAAACTACGGGGGTTCCCTCTTTATCTCTGATTGGTCTTGGGAGCATTTTTGGTTCTTACAAGACATCCCTTTTGTTTAAGCCCAGTCCCTTAGTGGCCGACTATTTGCTTTGGTGTGATAATCAGGTTTATTTGCCGGATATTGTCCTCCAGCGTTAACTATTTATCCGCTCGTTTGTACAATTCTTCCATTGTCGTAGGCGAATCTAGAGACAACGAGTGGAAGAATGGGGTGGTCGGACCAAAGCTCCTTCGGAAATTCTCTGAGGACCGCGCCATCTTGTGCGAATCAATGCGTTGGACGGTCCCTCGGAAATCTTAGTGAAATCGCGGATGGATAGTCATATAAAGCTTGAAAGAGAGCCCGATATTTCCACTGTTGTCGGGCGAGCACAAGTCTTGGAGAAGCAAATGTAGCCCATAACTCGTTGAACAAGTTTATAAATCTCATGGGGTTTGTGGGTCCACGCTAGAGCTGACCCTTCTGTGGCCGGGAACACTTTGCATAGTAGCGGCAGTTAAACTACCGCATTAAGTATCGTGCTGATTGAAATCGACATGTGATCTATCTGATTAGATGAGCCATCGCCCGCGTAAATAGTGCTCGACAAAGCCACGGGGTGGTTCTACTTCGAATGTACGACGTGTGAGAGGATAGCACCCGGCGATGGTGGATGTAAGCATGCGGGCGGGTGCGATACGGAAAGGTAGGATACATGACGGAAGTGGTGGTCTTTGCTGCTATGCCCGCGTGTGGCTGTTATTCGAACTCTTCTGTTTGTGATTCTTTCTCTCTTGATTTCTCTTCGTGCTGGCGTGTGCATGCCAGTGGAGCGATTGGAGCGGTGCGGGGCCTCTTTCTTGAATTAAGTGCCTCCATGTTCCTTGGGGTGAAAGATCGGAGTGGAGAGCTACTAGAATGCGATCATCCCATTTGTTGCATCCTTTGTGCTTTGCGGGGATGGGCTCCTTGCTATGTTTTTGGCCAGAAGGTGCGGGATGTTGCTCCCTTGTTTGCATTTCACCCCAGTCCTCTTAGGACGAGCTGCGGGCGTCGTTCTCTTCTCTAACGAGATGGAAATCATGGTTTTCTGATTCATCCATTTATGCGGCATGCTCTTCTTGCTTTGTTCCATATCTAGCATGGCTGAAGAAAGCGGTCCTCGAGAGGATTGATTTCGTGGAGTTCTTGTCATAAGCGATAGGATCAGGCATGAATCGGAGAGTGAGTGGGAACTATCGAATCTTCGGGGTGTGGGGGATCACTTGATAGCTGACATAGCCAAGCCCTCGCACGCTGCAGATGGATTTTGCTTAGTGGATTACCACCGCATCTGTTGTGGTGTAGTCTCTTGGATTCTGGAATCTACGGATCGTCGGGCGTCGCCTAGCAGCAAGGACTTGCAAAACAAACAAAGCATCGACGGTGGTGTGCCGCCTCTCCGATGCTTAAGTTAGACAGAGAAATAGTGAGTGTAAATATCTTTTGTTGTTATAGTAAAGTATCTCCACCTGCCTCCCTACTGCGATTCCTTCCTCCTTTATGAAGGAGGAGGATGGTCCATTTCTTATGGAAAGTGGGTGATTGGTTTCAAAAGTTGAAGGGGGGAGGCGCTTCATTTGCGCGTTAGCCGTTTTTCCTTTTGGATGGCTGAGTCGTAGAATCTTGCCTTTCGAATCGTTTGATCATGCAAGAGGCGATTACGTGTGATTCGTGGGAGGATGTGTTTCGGTTGCGAGGATTAGCGGAAATTGTGTTTGTGTCTTATTTAGAGCGACAACCCAATTTAGAAAGAGGATGTCTTCGGAGTGAAAATAAATCTCTGATGCCAGTGATTGGATAGTTGCGGCCAAAGGATTCGAGGCGTAGTTCGAAACCGTGTTTTCTGTGGAATCTTTGGACTTGACACAGCAGGCCCGAATAGGGATGGGCTTGGAAAGGCCTATGGTACCCACAAATCCTATCTTTCTTCTTGACAGAAGAGCTGGAGAAACCCAAGTAACTAGTGTTGTTGGTCCTTTTACATCTCTCACGCACGAGGAAGTTAATTCTTTTGATGAATTTGATCCACGTGGTCCAGTTTCAGGTATTGAGAATTCTAGAGGTTTTCTGTTTGCCAGTAGGTGCAGCTTGACTCTAAACAATTTTCTTGCAATTGTTAGTATAAATTTTATGATAGTTATATAATTCTATAATTTGTTTTGGGTGGCGCTTTTGAAGATAATTAGAAATATTTTTTTTCCATAGAAAATTGTTATCTTATTGTTAGGAAGTTATAATAGCCTATAAAAAGGTCTTATTTGCAAATTGTTCTTTTGTTTACTTGCTTCTTTAAAAAATCCAGCCACGTTTCTCAAAAAATTTAGTGTGATGTTATATATTTCCTGTTGGTATGTTTGATTACTGAACAATAATAAATCGATTTAATTCAACGTTCTTAAGTAAGTGCGTGATTATTAGAATAAAAAAGGTCAGGTCTAGATGCTGTGTTTTGATGTATTAAGGTAGTCTTGATGATGTTTATATATTTCTTGCCCGACAAAGGTAAAGAATATAGGGATGACAGTTCTGTATTTTTGTTACCTGACCTGACCCTAGCCCTAATAGGACGGGTATGAGATATTATTAGTCCCTATAATGAGTGAGGAATGGGATAGGGGTGCCCCGTCTCATACCCACCCCCGCCCCGAGCCTTCATCATTCAGTTAATGTGAAAGTAGTAGGTTTGGATGACTTTTGGCTTTGTTATGTTGATGTGTGCTTTTGATTTCATGTTTGGTTGAATTGAACTGAAGGAACATTTTCATCCATTTGATACAGACAAAGGATTTAGTTCTCATTAATAAACTTTGTTTATCACAAAATGGTCCATGAATTTATTGACCTCAATTTGTATACAATATACATGTTTGTTAGGGCATGTGGTGGGTGCGGCGCTATCCCAAACCAAAGGCCTGAAGTGTGAAAGCGATCGACATTTTATTCTCTCTTAATGATTGAATGTTTTCCAATCATTAAATTCCTATTTAGAGCAGTAAAATAGAATTCCCATAGTTTTCAAATTTCAAATTCAATTTAATACACAAACCAAAGTCTTCAAATTCCAATGTCAATTGAAATAATGCAAAGAAAAATTGAATCATAACATCCAAACAAGTGTCCAACTAAATAAATAGGGTTTTAACCTCAAATTCTTAATAATACCAAATCCTTATCCTAACCATCACTCCTTGCCTGAACTGAAGGTACCTAAAAAATGTCAACAAATAAGGATCAGCTCAAAGCCTAATTAAGAATAATTATTCAGTTTTATGGATTAAATATTTTTAATTATGCTTTCAAAATGGAGATACAAGATATAATCAACTTCATAAAACATTTTAGTTCAATATATAAAACATATTTTTCAAATTTCTATCATTTCATATTCTTATCAAAATCATTTTGAACATATTGTTGAAACTCTAAATATACACTTTAAATCTTTAAATATAACTATATATATATATATATTTATATACACTAAATTATTTGAACCTTGATAAAGTAGTCAAAAATAATGATTTAAAGCATAACACCTTAGATGAAAAACTGATCTTTAAACCTTAAACTTCTAAATCGTCAATCCTAAACCTTCGCTTTCAAATCTACCTTTCCATTCCTCTACAATCTTTTGATCTCTTTGATTTTTGTATAATAGGTTTTTATGAAAACGGAAGGTACAAAATTCTAATTTATATGGGGTTTCGCTCACAAAATGACTTTCACCTTAATAAGTTAATTTAATTGCTGTGGGTATTGTTATTATATTATATATTACAATTTTAACCGAACTTTGTAGTTTGGGGCGTTAATTTCAATCAATTTTAAAGAAAAGAAACTTGGGAGGGTTCTTCTAGAATCATGAAAAACTGACCAATTATAAACTGCCTCAATTCAGATCATTTCAACAATGTTTACAACTATGTTACAAATGCCTTGCTTTCTAAGTAACTTTCAAAAGAACATCTTTGTCAAATTGAAGCCCTATAAAACAAAATGCAACTAAAATTTATAACTTAACTCACCATTCGGTAAAGACACCTGATCAGTATTAGTTTGTAGCGCTTCTCTTCTTTATAAATAAGGTGGGCTTCTAACCATTTCTGGGCCAAGGTATGCACTACTTGAAGGATTTGGCATTACACTTTAATAGTTGTTAATGCATTCTGCAAAATAGTTTAACTATAAATTAATTAACTACAAGTAACTCTTTTATACCAACTATAAGTGTATTTTCACTAAATTAAAGAGACATTCATAATTCTCTACTAACATGTGATTATATATTCTACTTTACCAACTGTACTTATAATCTATAAGCAATTTAACTACCCTAGGAGACACTAAGGTTGGAACGATTAGCAATCTGAGTTCAACATGCTCAGCATAATCTCTTCTTCAAAAATTATACCCTTTGTTTCTTAGTTTAAAAAGGTAGAAATAACAAAATTTTGAGATCCAGGTACAGTAAAAACCAAAAATCCTATAGCATAGCAATCAAGTATAGGATTCATAATTCTCAATGATGTGCAGTAATAGCAAAAGAAAATCATACATCTTATTTCCTTCAGGTGTTTAAACGTGATGGATCATGTTTAAGTTCACATTTAAAGCTCAGATTTGTTTTTATGAAGATTAAATTCTGTAGTCAAATGTTTGTGCTGCATCAATGACATTAACCAAGCATTTCAGACAAAAAAAAAAAAAAAAGAATGAAGGGAAAACAAAATGAAGATAACTGACCTGCATTGCTTGAATAGATACCCCCATCAAGGACAGTGGATAATTAGCAATTTTAAATCCAACATCCTCAAGTTCAGTGGGATTTAGTATTGGTGTTTTCCCACCTCCTTCAAGCAGATTAGCCTACAGATAAGAGAGCTTTCTCAGTTACTATGGATCATTTATTGTTCTTCCTTAAAGTTCTAAAACAGTTGATGACAAGATCGATTAGGCTCTCACTTCTAAACATGCTCATAAAATGCATATACGAAGCCTGTAAAAATTTAACCATTCATTTGAAAGGCAGTGACTGTGAAATCAGTGTGAGTGCAGGCCATTTCATATGAGGTAAAAGAAGTTTCATATATTCCTTATGTGATTGCAAAAATCCAAATATTACAAGAGGATGTACAAGATGGTCCATGCATATGCAAAATTCAAAGGAAATATGAAGCATACTTGTTTCCTCCAAGGGAAAAGAAACAATGAGCACAATAAGTCTAGTCAATTCCTCAGCTTTTGTTTACGATAGATTTATCAACTAAAAAGTTGCAAACCAGTTTATAAACTTCCAAGATCTTTGGCAATAACAACTACCATTAAAATCAGTCCACTCCAGTAACACTGTATGAAACCTTACTTTTCCATGTTGCAACCACACTATAATTAATATATGCACAGTAAACGGAGGACTTAAAAGTAAAAGCAAACAGTGTTAAACATAGTAAGAACTTTGGGTTAATGGAAGATTTTTAAAGTAAAAGCAATCAAAGTTAAACATAGGAGGAGCCGAAGAACTTTGAGTTACTGGTCTGAATTGCCAAAGTTCCCATGTAAATACAGGACAAACTATTAAACAACATGTTAAATCGTTGAGCTTATCAATAGAAAATGAAGAATAAGCCTTATTTAGTGCAATGCTGGAAAATTCGTCCTCACATCAGAGGCAGCATTTGGGAAAATGAAAAATAAATGTATAAAAAATATAAGCATTCAAAATTTAGTATTGATACAAAAAAGAAAACGTGTACAAAAGACATCAAGCATGAAAGGAAAATACCTAATATTTTTACAAGTCACATTCAAGTGACAAGCAAAATACACAACTAACAAAAATATTAGTAGATTCTTTAACAAGCAGACCTAGCGCTTTAGTAATATAATAGCAAAATGTGTATTTCAGGGAGTATATATATAAATATGTGTAGTACATATATGTAGATTCTTTATAAGACTTTATTGGTCAACGCGGTGTTACATCAAGAAGAAACAAAAGAAATGTACCATTTTGGAGCAAGGAAGGAGCAATCTCACAGAAGGCCTTCATCTCTTCTCTTGAAGCAAGTGCATCAATGAGAAGGACATCGGCTCCAACATCAGCAAAAGCATGTGATCTCCAGAGTGATTCATCAAAAGATATTGCCTGACGGGAGTCAGTTCGTGCTATGATAACAATGTAAGAGCTACTCTCTTTACGAGCATCAATGGCTACTTTTATCCGCATCATTGCTTCGTCCCTAGGCACCACTTTCCTACCGCGTGTATGACCTCAAGCTTTTGGGGACACCTTCATATATATCCATGTATGTAAAGCTAAAGTTTGAACATCTTCTGAAAACCATGTATGTATATATTAAACTTATAAAGGAGACAAAAAGTGCCACTATGTTTGTTTCTTTTTTAGTAGCTGAAAATATTAAAATAACGAACAATCTATGGCTCTCAGAAGCCTCCTACTTCTATTACCCACCAGCTCCAAGATACACAATCTATTCCCTCTTATCAGTATCATGTGCTTGTAAAATAGCTTTTCCACATCTTCTTTCTCAATGTTTAAGGCTATGAGAGCATGTCCATTTCTCTATGTGATTTTGGTCTAAGAACTTGCATTCCGATTTGCTGCCTTGATTTCAAAGAATTATCTGCTGATGATGCAGAAGCATATATATATATGCTGCTAGTATATATATATATATATAAATAATTAGTTTTATTAATTGATTAATAAACCTCTAAATATCCACACTAGGCATTGATCTTTAGACAAGATCTTCATTGAATGAGAGACTCCACTAGGCTTGTATGCGCATCTACAACCATACTTTAACTAGTATAACATTTTACATTAGTGTATGGCTTTCAGGAACACAGACAATCTTGAAAGAAATTTGATTACCAATACCAAGAACTCCACATTGATCATGAGTAAAAACTAAGCAGCCACAAACTTGATGAGTGTGATTTTGTGTATGTGAGAGAGAGATAGAGAGAGCAGATTGAGCAATAAATGAGAAAGATCAAGACAACGTTGGTACAAAGGAACTAGTGATGAATATCAAAATTTTCTCAATGATATCAACTTGATCTTCAAGAAAGATCCCTGCATAGCCAGCTCGAATAGCATCTCGAAGGCGGGTTCTCTTAACGTTGTTGCATTCCCACTTGTCCATTATCCCCAACTCTATGGCTACTGATGAGGAATTGACTGACTTGGATGATACATGCGCTTTGGTCCATCATTTCTCCAAAGTAGAATACATCGTAAGCGATCAGCCGATGTGGCTCCTGGCTGAGAAGCACAAAACATAAATAATTTTTTTGATAAGTAAGCAAAAATTTTCATTAAACAAACGTAATTTATAAATTTATCACATAAGTTAATACTTTCGGCCAAGAACACCTTTGAACAATTACAGTTCAAAAAATAAATTTGTGGGGGTTCAAAGTCTTCTCAAACCAGTTTCAGGTAGCCACCTTATGGTAGCTCATCTTAAAATGTAATTCTAGTTAAGACATGTTATTCTATAGGGTTATCTGAAACGTATCAGTGATAATTAAATTCAAGCAAGACTTTAAAGATAAATGTCAAACTAAAATATTAGATCATTGACACTGATTTTGGGATCATGATAAGGAACCATCATAGTCTCATAACAAACATATACTACCAGTAAAATGGATCTGAAAAAAATAAAATTCCAAATGCTATAAAATAAAAAACAATCAACTTATTGAAAAAGAAACCAGGAAAACAACCATCTCCAACTTTGTTTGGCCCTTAAACCGGGCAGTATATTTGAACCATGCAACATAGAAACATTGGTAATCAGAATAAACCAAATTCACATTATATGTTCTAGGCATGCAATCAAGAAGTGATTTTAGAATGCGAAACAATGATCCCTGCCTGGATTATGGCGTCATTGTCATGGCCTAGAGGTAAGGGTGAGCACCAAGGTGTGGAAGAGGGGCATGGTCTCAGATTCAGTTCCTCCCATAAGGAATCCTTGGATTACTTAGTGATATATAGCTGTGGTGAGTGCAGTAAGTCACCCTTGGTTTTGGTAACCATGGTCTTAGACAAAAGGAGGGGTTCATCTGCAGGTCATAATATTAAGATGTAGAAGGTGTTTTCTTCCCCATCTGGCTTCACAGAATACTCTTGCAATGTAACCCTGCCAACATTCAACATAAACTGGCATGGCATCTGAGGTGGATAATTGTGCAAAGACACTGGCTCATTTACTGTTCCTAATTTCCTAAATGCTTCTCCTTCCTTTATCATCAATTTCTACTACAGTACTACATTTTCTTCATCAATTTTATTTGCTTATTCTTTTCACAATGTGAATCAGATGGATTTTCCCAAAATCATGCTCCACATTCACAGACCCCAAAAATTAACGAAATCTTATAAGATCCTTAATATGCAACCACCTCAAATATAATGGAAGATAAACACACAGGGAATCCAATTAAACAATACACAGTGGTAAATCACCAAAAGCAGTACAATGCACCTTCACATGAACTTCAATCGAAGCAAAAGCTATATCTAGAAATCAGTAAAACAGCCCATTCAGATACAACCATGTGGAAACCACTGAAACATCCAGCAAATGGCACCTGCTTTAATTGAAACAGTAGTCGAGATCAGCTCCTTACAAAGCTACTTTTTGAGGCATCAAAGCAGGCAGGGCTGAGTGGGCCCCGGGAGGAGTAAAGTCAATGGGGCCTTGGCGGGGCTCATCATGGGAGCTTTAACAATGTAGGAAGGTAAGAGGAGGGTGGCCTTGATTTGCTGAAACATCTAAGAAGTGGAATTTACGGGCTGCTGAAGAAGTAGTTTGGAGAGGTAGACCCACTTTGAGAAAATTAAACACTTAGAGATGGTGGGTTTCACCCAATCGGAAAATCCCAAATATGTTAATGGAATGGGTGAGGTCTGGGATATGTCTACTACTCTCTCTGTTGGATTGAAAATGGAAGGTTTGTTCCAAATAATTCCATCCACCGTGTCATAGTCATCCTGGCTGTAAACCCTTTTATTTTTTTGTTTATTTTTTTGGTAATGAAAACTGAAATTTCATTCGTTCAAATCGGTAATATTTTTATATCTAAACATATAAATCAAATTATTAAAAATATTAAAAAATAACATAACGTCTAAATTACAACTCAAATAGAAACAACTTAAGACCTACATAAGAAATAATTTTAATATGACTAAAATATCTAAAATTACAGGTCTAATAAAACATACTGACGAGCAATACTTTGATGTGATTTCTCTTTTTGATTGAAACAACGTTGTCGTCTGAATCATCCACACAAAAGCCAATAAATAATCACACATCATAACAAATCGATGACAAAAACATAAGAAAACAAAATAAAATCAATTATATACACCATGTCATTATCATCCTGGTTGTAAACATTTTTCATACTGCCTGAGATTGATATGTCCATCTCCTATTAATTAATAAAGGTGATATGTTATCTACAAGGGACTACTTGTAAATATATTGATCACATAGAGGTTGTTGGTTATTTTGAGCTATATTTTATTTTATATGGCGTTTTGATTCTCTAAAACCAACATAGACATGATTTATGCATTTTGAGGGTTGTATTAAAGATCTAAGTCATAAGTTTTTTACAAGTTGATGGATTGTTTACAACTAGTTCAAAAACTTAGAAAATGGCATAACATCTAAGTTAACAACAAGAAGAAATAGTTTAAGGCCTGCACAAGTGATGATCCTAATATACCTATTGAAAAGGTCTTGGCTTTCAACAAAGAAGATTGTGACAAAAATTTCAGTTCATCCCCTTTGATCTTCCTTTCGGGGGAGGGACGTCACATGCGCAATATTTAAATGGGACATTAATTGGCTTTTTACTCCTTTATGTTATACATTTACTATCATATTAATCTCTTACCATAAATTTCCTTATAATGCATGCTCCTTTGGTCCGTTATGCCTTCTTCGCTTGCTTCTTTATCTCGTGCTCGAGGTGATTTATCTTCTCATGTGTCTAAGCTCATCCTTCCAATTGCCCGGGGTTTCCGAACTAGGGTTGCTGTCCCGAACCCTTCCCTATGCGGTTGGATCCAAGTCAAGTCGTCTGAATGGATCCCCCGACACGCACAAGCAGGGCACGTGCTCTATGGTCTACTCCACTCCACTAGACCCCCCTAGTGCCATTCCATCCTCTTAGGATTTTGAAGGATGGTAAAATTATTTGCTTCATCGCCACAAGCATCGGGCCTAATTATTATTTTAGTCTACTACTCATAGGTGGCAACACCAGGTTCGCTCATGGTTTTGGAGTGTCTCCCCACACGTCCAGTGCATCAAATTTTTTTCTTGGGATTCCTGCCCATGTCGTCGGATTTGCAGGTATATAATCCCGCCTTTCTGCTTGCTAGGGGTTCTCTTGATTTCTTCCTCACTCTGATTCGTCTTTGTTCTGCTTTTAGCTTTTCTACTTCCCTTCTTCTCCAGTGTTCTCTGACCTGGCTCAAGGTTGTTGGGGACCCTTGTGCGGATGCATTTTGGGGGAAGTATTCCTTCCCTCTTCAAGTCCGGGTATCCTTCCCTCCTTGGGGCCTCAATTCGCGGCCTGTACGAACATGGACGGAGGCGGATGAACTATATCTACTGGCCGGAAATCCACATCAGTGAGGGGCTGAGATTCCCTCTCCCTCCTCTAGTCCGCCAGTTCTTCCACTTCACCGAGATCCACCCTGTTTATGTTCACATGAACATCATTTGGGTTCTCCTCGGGGTAAACCTATTGAACAAGAAGCACAACCTCAGTCTTGGTTTGGAGAAGGTGTTATTCGTGTACTCCTTCAAGCAGCACAAGCTTGAGAGATATTATCTCGTTGTTGACTCCCAGCTGCTCCATCTGCTAACCCATCTGCCAAACACCAGCAAGAACAAGCCTTAAGGCAATGTGCTGTTATTTGACGCCTAAGGATATGCCAAGGACTGAATGCTTAGGGAGTTCTTAGTTCTCTTTGATCCTGCGGTAGGTCGGTAACGAAGCCTGGCCGGAAATCCACATCAGCGAGGGGCTGAGATTCCCTCTCCCTCCTCTGGTCCTCCAGTTCTTCCACTTCACCGAGATCAACCTCGTTTATGTTCACATGAACATCATTCGGGTTCTCCTCGGGGTAAGCATATTGAACAAGAAGCACGACCCCAGTCTTGGTTTAGAGGAGGTGTTATACGTGTACGCCTTCAAGCGGCACAAGCTCGAGAGAAATTATCTCGTTGTTGACTCCTAGCCACTCCATCCGCTAACCCATCTGCCAAACACCAGCAAGAACAAGCCTCAAGGCAATGTGCTGTTGTTCGACACCTGGGGATATGCCAAGGACCCCATGCTTAGGGAGTTCTTAGTTCGCTCTGATCCTGTGGCAGGTTGGTAACGAAGCTTACTCTCGCTTACTGGATTTGTCCCTTTCATTTTGCCTTCTACTCTACCAACACACAACACCCCTCCCCCCACCTCTGTGAAGCCCAAGAAAGCAAAGATGAAGCCTCGGGTTTGCCGCAGCGAAGATGCCCTTTGCCGCAACAAAGGGAGCATAAATTGGAAGATAACTCTAGGGTTTGCCAAGGTGAAGAAGCCTTCACCATGGCAAAGGATGATGAGCTAGACCAGCAAACTTTGAGTTTTGAGCCCATCATTGGCCCATTTTCCATTGCCTATAAATAGTAGTCTTTTAGACTTTTTTAGGGTTGGGTTTTTTTTGAGGAGAACACCCTCTCTCATGGTGCCTCTCTTCTTCTCTCAATCGCTTAGGTTTGTGATTTTGTTTATTTTACTTTTGATTTGCGATATTGGTTAATCTATCAAGTAGAGACTTTGTTCACCCTCGTTGAGCCGAAGCTCGTTATCCTCATCTCATATTTAGTTTTGTATCTCTAATCCCCTCACTCATCTCATCTCTTTCATTATTATAGATGTAATAGACATGATTTTGATAGATTTGTGGGTTGTAATGAGTAGCTAAACTTTCCTCTAAGGTTGATTGTTTAAATTGATGTTTGATTTAATATGTGCTTTTGTTGATGTAGGTTCGTGTAGTGCTTGAGATTACTAAGGTTTTGATTAACTAATGCATCCTGAGAGTTGGGTCTTTGATTCCCATACTAGGGAAACCTTGGTGACGCTTGGATTATGCCCTGAAATCTGGTCTCAACCCTCTTAAGGTGTGAACTAATTAATCGGAATGCTAATTAACATAATCAAAGAAGTCTAGGAAATTAGGAATGTCTAATACTAGATGGATTTCATTAGGAGTAGCACCATCTCTACATTATGTGAGGATTGTATGAACCGAGAGGTGATTGATCCGAGTGTAGTCCGGGTAGTCCTATTGTATGAACTGAGATGTGACTAATAAGATTCCTAAGGAAAGCATTGTCTTATAAAAATACCATACTTAATAACCTAGATGGATCGAAAGGAGAATATGGAGTTGGTGTGAGAAATTGAGGGGAGACACGAAAGTGTAAACCTCATATCGTGTTCCTTGGACAAGCATAAGTATATTTTCACTTAATTAGGACTTCATAAATATAAATCAAATGCATCAATGGAAGCAATCAACCCTAGTACCCTTCCTTGTGTTCTTTCTTCGAAATTAACCCATTCCTTGTAAGTGAGCATTAATCATACCCTAAATTGTTTTGTTTTTAAAACATTTTTCACCAAAACATTGAGTCGCTCAGATAGTGAACGAATTTAGTAGCCGGGGTACTTAATCCTCGCTAAAACCACACCTTCCCTATGGGATCCATATCTCGGACCCATAGTCCACCTGTGACATTTGTGCGACTCGTCGCATGAAAACGCTTAACACCCCATACTCCGGCTGTGTCGGGCAAGGGTAAGGGGAAGGCCGCCTCCGCTTCGTCCCAAACTGTGCCGGGCAGACACCCCATCCCCACGCCTATTGAATTCTTAATAGAAAACTTAACCTCGCCTAAGGAGCTTCGCTTCAAGGACCCCGAGCAGGAGGCCAAGACCGCCTTGGGCTTGACGTACGGGGTTCAGTGATAAAAGCAAAGTTTCGGATTTTCGAGGGAATCCACACGAATAAGGGTCGCGCAGATCCCTCGTCAAGCCAGATAATGCCTCTTTATTTTCCTTATTCTTCCCTTTTACTTATGGATTTCTTCCCTTTTACTTTTGGATTATCATGTAGATGAGCATATTTGGGGCCTGCATAGCTAAGTACTGCAACGCCTGATAGCACCGATGATGAGAGCTATAAAGTATTGATATTTGTACATGTTTATCCCTATATTTAGAAGCTTTCACCACTATATCTTAGCATGTTCTGTGTAACACCCCAAATTATACTATGACAGTTTATAACATATTGAGGGTGTAATACAAGTTAAAAGTTAAAGTTTTCGGGAATAATAATGCTAAAAATAAAATAAGCAAAACTTGGAATTTATCTAAGGGTCAATGGTAAATTAGTAATTTACCAACTAAGGACCCAAATGTCATAAGATCATAAGACTGCATGCCAAATTAGAATATGTGAGAAAAGAATGTGTAAATGAAAGGGAATAAGAGGACTTAAATGAAAAAATGGGTAATAAATCATAAAAGTCATTTTCCAAACATGGCCTTAGCCATGTAAGTGGATAAGACCACATTTGGTCTTTCAATTTGGGCAATTGTCCCATTTGAGCTACGTCATGTTTGAGAGAGAAAGAGGAAAAGAGAAGAAGAAGAAGAAGAAGAAGAAGAACAAGAAGAAGAAGAAGAAGAAGAAGAAGAGGAAGAGGAAGAAGAGGAAGAGGAAGAAGAATGAGAAGCCTTTAAGGTATGGATATATACTAGTTTGAATCCTTGTCTATGTAAGGATTTGTATGGATATTTGATGGAATTTTGTTTAGGTTTGGGTTTTTCCTATTTGTTGGTTGGGAGTCTCCTGCCTCGAATATAAATTGATTGGTTTAGTACAGTTTTGGGGGTTGCTCTAAGTTTTTATATGGTTGTTTGGTTTGGTTGTGGTCCTCAATGGAGGAAAAATTTGTATAGAGAAAATGATGGGTTTTAGGAGATATGCTGTCCTTTTTTTTTAAAACTCATGTTTTTGTTTTGGCCATAACTTGGTCATCACTCCCGATTAATTGATTCAAAGTGCAAGTAAACTATATACAGGAAACGAATATCGGCCAAGTAGGTGCATAAAATTTGGATTCCATTGCACCCAGAAATTCCTCAAAGGGGAGCTAGGTTGCATGACATAGCTGGTTCTGTTTTGGTTATGTTTTGACATTAGAGTGGTCTTGGTTGTTTAGGCCATAACTTAGCCATCACTCATCCAAATTGAGTGATTCAAAATTCTGGGTGAACTAGACTTCTAGGATAAAAAATTTCCTTGAAATAGATATCTTCAAATTTAGACCTCATTGAACCCAAATTTTTTTTTCTAAAAGGGAGCTCTGTTTGTAAGAAATATTTAATAGTATACGGAAATACATGAAAATGAAAAGATAAGAGTAAATGATCGTAAATATCATATATGATTACTGGATAACAATAGTTATTCGGGGATATGAGATATGTACTGAAATTGAAATAAAAATGGATTGTCTGGTTAGAACTTGGTAGGGGGATAGATGAGCATGCCTATTAGGGATAAAGTCTGCGACATACTGTCCGGTTAGCCCTAGATTAGGGTCATTCTGGCTTACAACCAGTTCTTATAGGGTCATTGTCTCGTCTGATGATAACGATAACCGGGCCCTTATATTTCATTGTCTTGTACAATTATAACAGCGCCTTCAGACCCTTATAGTTTATTGTCTCGTCCAATGATAACAACGCCTTTGGGCCCTTATAATTAATTGTCTCGTACAATGATAACAACGCCTTCTGGCCTGTATAGTTCGTTGTCTCATACAATGATAACAGCACCTTCGGATCCTTATAGTTTCTTGTATCCACTTCTAAGGTATATGCAGACATGAAACATAAAAACTAATGACAAGAATATGCAAATGATTTGAATATGATAAATGACATGATATAAAATGATATGAGAAACATGACATTGCTATGTGATGACAAATACATTGTGAGAAGAATAAGAAGCAAAGTGTAAAATGACACAAAATGTATACGAATGATGATAAGAATTGAAATATGATATGATAAGTAAGTATGGGAAATGTATAAGCATGTGTAAATGATATGTATGAAATATGTATAAGCATGTGTATAGGTATATGATATGTTAGATGTATATGTATGTGTCTAAAGTGTGATGATCCTTATTAGGGGAATTGGGTCAGGAAATTATTATTCCCACTAATTTAGGAAGCAGCATGGGTGTTTCATCAGTGTAGGTACGGAAGGAAATCGGAAGCTAGAGATGATCCACATTAGCAATCGAGGTCCAGCTATGACACCTAGGTGCCCATTGGGGACCTTTTGGTCTGTTTGTATATGTCTTTGTTTTTGTAAACAATGTAAAGTTTGTATATGTTGAACACTCCCATTTATGGAGTTTGAATATATTTTGTAATCCGCTGCTATAAAATATATTTCGAGTTAAATGTTTAACAGTATATGAATGAACAAGTTTATAGTAAACATGAAAAAAAAAGACACCCTCTCCTGCCACTGGGTGCCGGGTTGGGGGCGTCTCAAGTTAGTGGTATTAAAGCTAGGTTTAGGTATTTCTAGAAAAGCCAGGTTTAGGCGTTTCTGGAAAAGCCTAGGTTTAGACGATTCTAGATAGAATATAAGATTGAAAAGCATGTGTTTAGTAATGTGTTGGCCTAGATGTCCTTGTGTTTTGTATAGATGGATCGTCCTCCAAATCCTGCTAAAGAAGCAGTTGAGATTGTTAACCTTGGAGATAAGTGATTACCCACTTCGGACACCCTTCTGAATATGTCAGAAGCGAGAGTCATGCCCCTATTGAGCCAAATAAAGGTTTGTTGAGAATATCTCAGGACATGACTCGGGTATTGGAAAGATTGACAGCTCCGAAAGCCCCGGTAGATATTGTAAGAAGACATGGGGTTGAGGAATTCCATGGGACAAACATGGAAGAATCTGATAAAGCGGAATTCTTGTTAGAAAAGTTACAAAGAATATTGGAGGAAGTTAGATGCCTTCCCGATCAGAGAGTATCATGTGCAGTCTCACTAGTGCATAGTAAGGCATATGATTAGTGGAAGCTAGTGTTGAGAAGTCCAAGGATTCCAAATCCCATGACCCAGGGTTCTTTGTCAAGAGTTCGGAATAGAAGTACGTTACCAAGATGTATAGGGAGTCAGGTGGAAGCAGTTCTGAGATTTGGAAGCAAAAGGAACTTATCGGTGGTTGAATATGAGAAAGAATTCAGTCATCTCAGCAAGTATGCACTGAAATTGGTCATCACCGAGGCATTTCGGTGTAGGAAATTTGAGGATGGACTGCATGATTCCATCAAGAGATATTTTTAGCACCTATGACTTCTCACCAACAGATGAATTTCTATTAGTTGGTCTAAACTGCAATGAAAGTAGAGAGACTTGAAACGAGCAACAAAGAATGATCTTAGAAGAAGAAGTTTTCTAGAAGAGCTTCGTCCTCCTCAGGGAAAAGATCTAGGGAGTCTCCAACTCAATCATAATATAGTTCAGCTACGAGAGGTAGAAGACAAGGGTCTAATGTAACACCTAGTTCTGGTAGAGGTGCTTCAGTTGGACAGGGAGAAATCCCAAAGTGCCCTCATTGCCATAGAAGGCATTTGGGTGTTTGTAGGTTATTGATAGGAGGGTGTTTCCGGTGTGGAAGCACTGATCATTTGATAACACAGTGTCCTAGAGAGTCAAGAAATAATAGAAGTCTGCAAGAAAGTGGCAGAGGAAAATCAGTTACACTACCTTTGACGAGAGATCAAGGTGGCCGAATTCAGCATAGAGGATGAGGAGGCACAATCTCTGAGATAGTGGATTGTCCTATACCTACAACACCAGCACAAGCATATGCTATAAAGGCTCGTGAGGATCAAGATGCTCTTGAGGTTATAGCTGGTATATTTTCTCTTTATGATATTGAGATGCATGCATTGATTGATCGTGAATCTCATTTCTGTGTATTATGTGAACACCAATATTGATGGAGTATGACAGATTAGGTTGGCATACGATGTAGTTAGTCAAATGGTGTGATATTGATCGTATCTGAGTGATGTTGTTATCTAAGCGAGAGTTTCGCTGATTTATTAACCTTACCATTCGAGATTTTGACTTGATTACGGGAATGGATTGGTTGTCTAAACCGACCATCGTTGATTGTCAGTTCTTAAAAGGCGGTGAGTGTTGAGATGCTCACGGCGGTGAGGTGATGAGTACGGGCATTAGATCAGGTGTAATGTCTAATGTGAGCTCCGCTATGCAAGCTAGGAGACTTATGAGGAAAGGCTGTGAGACATTCTTGGCTTTGATACTTGACTCTAAGAGAGGTCAAGTTGATGTGGAAAAGATTCCAGTAGTAAGTGAATTTCAAGATATATTCCCTGAAGAGTTATCAGGTATTCCCTTTGAGAGGGAGGTGGACTTATCCATAGAGATTGTACCAGGAACAACCCCTATGTCTCGGGCACCATATAGGATGGCTCTAACGGAGTTGAAAGAGTTAAAGAGTCAATTATAAGAGCTTATGGATAAAGGATTTATCCGACCAAGTGTTTCGCCCTAGGGTGCACCTGTTTTATTCATGAAAAATAAAGATGACACTCTACGGATGTGCATTGATTATCAACAAATCAATAATGTGACAGTGAAAAACAAGTACCCATTGTTGAGAATCAAAGATATTTTTTATCAGTTAAAGGGAGCGGGTGTCTTTTCGAAGATAGACCTACGATCAGGGTATTATTAGTTAAGAGTGAAAGATGTCGATGTGCCAAAGACTGCATTTAGAACTCAATATGGCCATTATGAGTTTTTGGTAATGCCATTTGGGTTGACTAATGCACCGGCAGCATTCATGGATTTAATGAATAGGGTATTCCGATCCTATGTGGATCAGTTTGTTATGGTCTTTATCGATGACATCCTAGTGTATTCTAAGGATGCATAGGAACATGAACAACATCCGAGAATAGTCGGAGACGTTAAGAGAAGAAGTTATATGCTAACTCACAAATGTGACTTCGCTAAAGAAAGTTTCCTTCCTAGGGTCATATCAGGTCACGAGGTATAAAGAGTGGACCCTATAAAGATCGAGGTCGTTGTAAATGAACTCGCTCGAAATGTAATCGAGGCGAAGTTTCTAGCCCAGCAGATATCAGAGAAGATTTGTGGAAAGGAGCCTTCATTATGCTTCCAGCCACCAAATTACTCAAGAAAGGAGTAAAGTTTGAGGGATGTATAAATGTTAGAATAATTTTGAATAGTTGAAAGAAATGTTGGTTGAAGCACCAATATCGACGCAAATCCCACCTCGAAAAAAGTATACCCTATACAAAGGATGCTTTTTTGTGCATTGCTCATGTGTGTTACTGCTACGTGGGAAAGTAGTGGCTTATGCATCAAGCAAAATAAGCCACATAAACAAAATTATCCCACTCATAACTCGTAGTTTGCCAAGATAGTGTTTGCTTTGAAAATATGGCGACACTACTTATATGGGGAAAAGTGTAGAATTTACACAGATCACAAGAGTCTCAAGTACCTACTGACTAAGAAAGAATTAAATTTAAGACAACGCAGGTGGTTAGAGTTATTCAAAGATTATGATTGTAAAATAGATTACCACCTCGGAAAATCTAGATGCTTTAAGTAAAGACGTTGGCAAATGTATGTCACTTCAACACGTGCTGAATGGAGACTAGCGATGATGGACAGGATAGCTCAACTAATAATACTTACCTATTTTAAAGAAAATGATGATAAGTGAGCGTAAAAATGATGTGAGTTAAAAGGTACATATTCGTGAGATGGTGATAAGAAAGATTTTTCAAAGAAGTTAAGCCGGAAGTTTATATTTCGTAATGTGATTATGTGTAAAGTAGATAATAAAGAGCTAAAGAAAAAGTTGCTATTTGAAGCTCATAATACTGGTATTTACCATGCATCCTGGAGGTAATAAGATGTACCAGGATTTGAAACAACATTATTAGTGGAAAGGAATGAAAAGAGATGTGGTAGAGTACGTGTTTAAGTGTTTGACGTGTCAGAAAGTCAAAGTTGAACACCAAGTTTCAACTGTCTGTCGAATCCCCTTCCAATTCCTTAATGGAAGTGGGATAATATTTGTTTCATGGATTTTAGGCCTGCTCTCACACAATAGAAACATGACTTATCTGGGTGATTATCGATAAGCTCAAAAGTCGGCCCATTTTATACCAATAGATAAGACTATTCTACGTGGATCGACTCAACGTTTGGCACAGAAAGAGATCAGACGATCGCATTTAAGGTACCATCTGCTTCACTCCGTGTGGCCTGATAGAGATCCACATTTTACATCGAGATTCTGGAAGGAACTACAGTTAGCCTTGGGTACTAGGCTGAATTTCAGTACAGCATTCCATCCGCAGATAGATGAATAGTCAGAGAGATTGATTCAAGTACCAAGACATACTTCAGGTCGTGGCCGCGGAATTTAGAAGTCGGGATAGTATATTCCATTGATGGAATTTTCCATAACAATAGTTATCAAGCAAGTATTTGCATGGCACCGATAAAAATTATATGGCTCCGAGACAGATTCTGCATGTCGGCAGTTGAATGAGCATAAGGTGATTGGTCCAGACATAGTAAAAGATACAGAAGAGAAAGTACAAGTTATTCTGCAAAGGTTAAAGATGGCTAGTGATCAACAAAAGTCACATGTCGATCTAAAGAGGAGAGATATTGAATATGAAGTGGGAGACAAGGTCTTCTTAAAAGTATTGTCAGGAGGAAAAATTCTACTGCCTGGGTAAGAAAGGCAAGTTTAATTCGAGGTTCATAGGCCATACGAGATCTTCGACTAACCGGCCTCGTATTTATCGCTCGCATCACAGAGTCGACCAAACCGCATAATGCGTCGCATTGAAGATACCCGTCTCATGGGTCATGACATACTAATAAAAGATGTCGCATAAGTACAGCGTATTTTTCTCATATGGCGCTAAAGGCTATTCGCTTGAGAGGTGAAATAAATATGAATAAGAAAGTACTGCTAGTGAAAGTGCTCTTAGCAACACCACGTATGTGAAGAAGTTACTGGGGGGTTCGTGGCAACTATGAGAGCACAATATTCGCAACTCTTCACTCCAGGTAATAATTTCAAGACGAATTCCTTGCGGGTAGAGAGTCAGAACACCTCAAATTATAATTGGTCAAATATAACATGCCAGGTAATACGTTAAAAGTTAAAGCAGAATACACGTTAAAATAAAATACAAAAACCAAATTTATCTATGTCAAGGGTAAATTAGTAATTTATCAACTAAGGACCCAAATGTCATAAGATCATAAGACTACATGCCCAATTAGAATATGTGAGAAAAGAATGTGTAAATGAAAGGGAATAGGACTTAAATGCAAAAATGGGTAATAAATCATAAAAGCTATTTGCCAAACATGGCCTTAGCCATGTAAGTGGATAAGATCACATTTGCTCTTCCAATTTGGGCAATTGTCCCATTTGAGCTAGGTCACGTTTGAGAGAGAAAGAGGAGAAGAGAAGAAGAAGAAGAAGAAGAGGAAGAAGAATAAGAAGCCATTAAGGTATGGATACTAATAATCCGTTTACAAAAGGATTTTGTATGGATATTCACGACTTTGGTTTAGGTTCGAAGCCATATTTGTTGGTTAGAATTCTCCGTACCTCCAACAATGAAGTTGATCGTTTAGCCTTTAGTTTCGTGGGTCGCTTCAGACGCTCCCAAAACTCAGTCCGCTGACAACTCATTAACTCACGGAATACCCGTGGAATGCCCAAGCACTGACACCACTACGAAAAACACAGAGCCTTGTACTCCGGGAGCTCCACCCAAGGTACAAATCCGTCCCAATAATCAACAATGACCACACAGGTCTATATGCGAGTAAAAATAAATGGCCACTTGGGCCCCTGCATCAATACTCAAACATATAAGCACATGACTATAAAACCATAGTCCATAAGAGTTTAAATTACATCACTCTTATACAAATAATTACAGCCCATATATATTTACAAAATATATAATAAAGCCACAATCCGGCTTTCTTCATATGTGGGGTCCCTAATGGTCAACCCGCTTGAACTCGACTCAGGTCTGTGCAAGTCCCACGACGGGGTGAGCAAAGCCCAAAAGAGCGATACATCCTACAAGGGCTACTCCCACCTAAGCCGCATTACGCAATGGTCGCATAATCAAACACACATCCCAGTGCAACATACACATGTCTACTAATGTCTACATACATGATTTGAGATCTACCACTATGCCCCATGTACGAGCTTCACGGCCCATCACTCAAATACATGTCATCAAGTAATATATCCCGAAATACCACCACTGCCTCATTACGACGTCTCAATCAGGACAACCGCCACCTGTACACACGACTCCAAGTATCGAGCCCCTCACCGACTCCATTACCCAATGCAAGTGTCATCGGGCAACAAACCCAAGTCAATCCTCGACTGTATCACACAACCCGAAGTCTGCGTGATAAACATGATCGCAGGTCTTCTTTTCTAAGAATATAACTGGGTGATACCGCAGGTCTCTTACACCCATACAAAACTATGATATCGCGGGTCTTTTAAACCCATACGCCCGAAGTTCTCACCGACTTCTTGGGAACATGCATTCCACATGAATGAAAAACCATTTCCAAACAAAGGTATTGAGCAACCTGACAACCCTCGATATAAATAGTGGATGTATCTGACAATCTATTTTGTGGACAACCCTCCGATATAAATAGTAGGATGCATCTCGATAATCTATTTTGTGGACAACCTCCGATGTATATCACCGGGTAGACTCGGCGATTGATACTATATGGACAACCCTCCGATGTTTATCAATTGGGCACACTCCAACGATTGATATTATATGGACAACCCTCCGATGTATATCAATTAGGCAGACTCCGAAAATTGATATTATATGGACAACCCTTCGAAGGGCCGAGGACACACTCCGATAAATAAGGTTTTCTGGCCAACCCTTCGAACAATTCTCTCAAGAAACCACCTCTATGCCTTTCACTTCTATTGTTCTAGGGTGCCCTAAACATATGAAATGCAATGAGCCATTTCATTTTCTAACCCGTGACTCATTCGACGCTGCCTTATTAGTCGCTCTCCACTAATCAACACCCCACGCTGTCGATCCACGCACTGCTGTACTCACTCAGACACACCATCAAACACCTAATATAGTGTCGATCTCAATCAGGTACCACACCTAATTTCTAGGTTACCTAGTGCATATGGAATGCATGATGCCAATTCCACCACATTCATGCTAAGTATATTCACAATGGCATATATATTAATCACATAAAACATGTTATGTACCACAATCAATACATCTGGTACCAGCCTCACATGAGCTAATTAACAAACATGAGCAATCTTGGCTCAATCACTCAACCATACACATTTTCACAAAAAATAATTTAGTGTCACTATTCATGTTACTACTTACGTTATTCATTTTCTAGTAATAACACACAAATGGCCCAAATCTCTGACCTTATATAAACAAAATTCGTCCTTCCCGCTCATTACCGAACATTGTGGATACCAAACACACCACAAGACCCGCACATCGGGCCCCGAGCAAACCAAACTCTCAACATGCCAACCCGATCGCCTAGGTCCCAATTACAGATCGTTTAAAATGGGCCTCGAAAAATTCGCCAATCAGTCTCGAAAACAATTTAAATTAAGTCTGACCGTCTGCGTAATAAATTTAAAATTTGGGTAAATCTTGCCACTCGCCTAAAAATTTGAGGACTGGAAATTTACGGCCTCACGGCCCTCTGCCACCTCAAAACACAAATAGCCTTTAGGCTAAATAACACAAGTATAAAATCTCTACTCTCGTGGAGTTTGACGAAACTCCAAGATTTTGGTGCCCACGCGTAGCTCTCATCGCATGGATCAACTTTGCCTTCAGCCCCGATGAAAACCTACGGTCCGATTTTCGTAGATCTGAGAAAGAAGCAAAGAGAAAAAAAATAAAATATTTTTCTCTCTCCAACGCTCTCTCCTCCCGACGCCCTCTCTCTGCCCCCTTTTGATTTTTCCCATTTTATTATTATTATAATATTATTATTATTATTATTATTATTATTATTATTATTATTATTATTATTATCATCATTTGAATATGGTTCATATTGTTTCATTCGGTTCGTTTTTTACCTAAACAATTTGTTTCTTTTAGTTTGTTTATTTTAAATGAACTTAGCCTAAGCTATTTTTCGACTCCTGAGATTTTCGTAAAATCTCATCCTTGAAGTCATCGATTTCGCTTATCACCCGTAAAATCGTGGAATATTCCGCTTTGTCTCGTAATTTGACAAAACTTTTCTGTTTACTAAATTTCGCGAGACTAATTTAATCTACAAATCTAAGCCATTATCCAAGATCTAGCACTTCCTGCTTTCAACCGAAATTACCGCTTATTCATTTTTTAAAATTGAATTTTTCTGTTTTACATTTTCCCCTGGGTCGTAATTTGGGTCCCCGAATTATACGCACATACTCATCACTCCACATGGCATATGCTACCTTCTACAACTCCAAGACCGTGCTCCAGTATGATAACTCCGCCAGTTTACAATCATTGACAACCGCATGGGTCATTAACCTATCCATGTTAAGAATGACATCAAAACCCGATATGTCTACTATATCTGACCAACTCTCACCCTAGATCGTAGAGGAGAATTTTCCCATACAATGGCTTTTCCTAGAGGCCTTAACCTCTAAGCCCAAACTCGAAGAAGGTTGATCCTCCTTTCTCTTCCCACCGGCACTCACATCTCGACGCTCAGACGCCATCCATCTCTTCTCTAGCGGCTATAGAGTCGTCTCGACCATTAGTCCATGTCTCAGAGGCGAGGCCCACACCCGCCCCGAATGGACAACTTTAGTCCATCTCAAATCTCCGACTCGCCACACCAGGGCCACATTAGTCATCACCAACGCGCCAATCTCGCGAATCCGCCACGTACTCCACCGCCATCGCTCCCCGCCCCGCCTAGAACCTGTGCCTTGCATGTTCAGTAGTGGCTGGAAATTCCTTGCTCATAAAGAGCCTATGAACTCGCCCAAGTCATCGCTTCTAAATCCAGAGGTCACAACTCTGTACCCCACCACACTTCGACCCCACCTCAGCCGAATGTAGTTTAGCCCGGGACCTCTCGACCGCATCGTAATATTCATAGCCTCCAATACCTTCAATCCGCTGAACCAATGGTCTCGCACCATCTGATCCTCCCCCAGAAACACGGCGATGATGACTTAAATTCCCGAGGTTACTTCACCTCCCCCCGACCATCAACCCGCAGACGAAGCCGTACGGCATCAACAGAACCCCAACAATTTCGCAGCGCCTGGCTGTCAAATATCAGGTGGTGTTTGCCAAGACTCGCGACGGACCTCATGCCCTCACTGACTTACCCACATGTCAAATGGAAACAACTTGATGACCATTTCCGCCGAACTAGTAATGCACATGCCAATTACTAATAGACTTAACAACCATGAACTGACGCTCATCGCTTAAGTATGTTACTACAACCACCTTTTTTTTTTTTTTTATTTCAATAAAATTCAAAACTTTCTTGGTCATTTCGTTTTCCGAACCCCTAAGGTTATAGTTCCTAACCTTAGCATTCCACATTTTTCCTATATACATTATGCCATGCATATATTTTTTTTCCCGTGCAATAGCCACACAATCACATTTCCCATATACATTATACCGTATATGTTTTTCACAAGAATGTAACACACAATCACCAATCACAACATAATACACATCCGAACACAAACACGAACACCATGCATGCAAAGTGTCTAAACCCGCCCCATGAACTCCTAGTATTCGTACCTAAACTTCAACAAGCTATGACGCTTAGTATCAATTTCACCGCAATAGAAATGGCCTAAGCCCATTCCTTAAGCCCTGGGGTACGAGGCTCAGCGCTCGATACTGCTTGACGCCCCAAAATCGGGGGTCCGCTGACAACCTCGCTTAACCTCATAATACTCGTGGATGCTGAGTTACCCGACATCACTTCTCTCACAAAGTGGGAAAAATCTGTGCGAGTTCTTTGTACGGGGAGTTTCTACCCGCGGCTAACCTCGTCCCAATAATCAATGTAATGACCAATGCGGTCTATATACGAAGAAGTGTCCACGGCCACTGGGCCCCCAGATCAATACTAAACATATACACATGACTATAAACTACAAACATAAGAGTTTAAATTACATCACTCTTATACAAGCCATTACAACCCATATATATTTACAAAATATATATTAAAGCCACAATCCCGGCTTTCTCTTCATACGCGAGCTCCCACCGCGGCCACCGTCAGACCAGACTGCATTCCAAAGGGGTCCCACGACGGGTGAGCAGCTTCAAAGAGCGATAATCTCTTACAAGGGCTGTACTCCCACCTGCGCACATGCAATGGTCGATAATCAAACACACATCCAAGTGCAACATACACATGTTTACCGAATGTCTACATGCCACGTCGAGACTCGACCCACTATGCCCTACAGATCGAGCTCACGGCTTCATCACTCAATATGTCATTGAGTAATATATCCCAAGTCACTCACCGACTCGTCTCACATGCATATGCCAATCGACAACCGGCCATCGTATTACCACGACTCCGCACAAGCCCTCACCGGCCCAATACCCAATGCAAGTGCCACCGGGTAACAAATCCCAAGTCAATCCCGACTCCTATCACACAACCCAAGTCTATGTGATAAAATGATCGTGTCTTTGGCAATATAACTTTTCGCATACCGCAGTCTTTACACTCCATACAAAATACATATCGCGCCCTTATACCCATACGCCGAGTTCACTGACTCCTCAAACACGATTCGCCATGAATGAAACCATCAAACAAAGGTATTTGTTTTTAACCGTGGTCAACCCTCCGATATAAATAGTGGATGTACCCGAGCACCCATTTTGTGGACAACTCCTCCGATGGTATCAACAAAGACCCGACAATTGATATTATATGGACAACCTCCAAATGTATATCAATCGGGTAGACTCCACAACGATATGCTATGGACAACCCTCCGTTGTCAGAGTGGACACACTCCGTAAATAATATTGTCGTCAACCCTCCGAACAAATTCTAAGAAACACCCCATGCACTCACTCCGGCCACTGTAGGCGTCGCATATGAAATGCAATGAGCGATTTCATTTTCTTAACCGCGGCGACTCATTTCGACGCCGTCTATTAGTCAAGCCCACTAATCAACAATTTACGTGAAAGATCCATAACTGTACTCACCACACACCATTAAACACCTAGTACAATGTCGATCTCAACTATGCATCACAATTCCACTTCTAGGTTACCATAGTGCATATGGAATGCATGATGCCAATTCCAACACATTCATGCTAATATATTCACAATGCATATATATTAACATAATTAAATTAGATAAAACATATTATGCAAATTACAATTAATTACACTCAAAAATTAGCTCACATACATTATCAAACTATAATTCATTTTGAATCACCTAACCATATACATTTTCACAAAAAAAAATAATTTCTGTCACTATTCACATTATTATTCATGTTACTATTCATGTTATTCATTTTCTAGTAATAATACACAAATGGCCAAATCTCTGACCCATATAAAATGGTACCTTCATTCCTTCACTACAGATTACCAAATATTGTGATACCTCAAAACACACCCAAACCCAAGACATCACCCCGAGTAAAATCAAACTCAATCCGAGATCGCTCGAAATAGTCCCGAATTCTCAGCCATGACTGCTCTAAAATACTTAAAATTCAGCCCGAATCGTCCGAAAAACAACCCCCGAAATTAAGCCCGGACTGTCCAAAAATAGTCCCGAAAATTCCTAAAAATTCCTACACTCAGTCTAAAAATTTGAGGACTGAAATTTACGGCTTTTCACGGCCTCTAAGCCAATTCCAAACCATTAAATAAATTTTTAAAGTTAGAAATAATACAAGTAGGAAAATTCCCTACCTCGTGGAATTTGACGAAACTTCAAGATTTTGGTGCCCACACGTAGCTCTCGTCGCATGGATCAACTTTGCCTTCAGCCCCGATGAAAACCTACGATCCGATTTTCGTAGATCTGAGAAAGAAGCAAAGAGAAAAAAAAAAATATTTTTCTCTCTCCAACGCTCCTCCCGACCCCTCTTCTCCCCCCTTTTGATTTTTTTTTTCCATTTTATTATTATTATAATATTATATTATTATTATTATTGTTATTATTATTATTATTTTGAATACATGATTCATATTGCTTCATTCGGGTCCGTTTTTACCCCGAAACAATTTATTTATTTTTAGTTCACTTTATTTTAAATGAACTTAGCCTAAGCCATTTCCTGACTTTCGAGATTTTCATAAAAATTCCCCCCATCCCCTGAATATCGACGATTTATCACCCGTAAAATCGCAATATTCCGTCATTCTTAATCTACTAAACTTTCTAGGTCACTAAATTTCATGAGACTAATTTAACTAAGACAAATTGCCATTATCCAGATCTAAAGAATTTCGGTTTTCAACCGAAATTACGCTTTCTTTACCATTTTTCGTAAAATTGAATTTTTTCTGTTTGCTACTCTAAGTTGTTATATGGTTGTTTGGTTTGGTTGCGGGTCTTCACTGATGAAAATTTGCATCGGCAAAAATGATGAGTTTGGGGGAGGATGTCAGTCTGCTTTTTTTAAAACTCATGTTTTTGTTTTCACATAATCTCGCCATCACCAACAAAATTGAAAACATTCAAATTTAAGTAAACTAGACTTCTAGGAAAACAAATATCCTTGAAATAGGTGTATGGAAATTTGAACCTCATTGCACCCAGAAATTCCTTAAATGGGAGCTAGGTTGCATGACATAACTGGTTTTGTTTTGGTTATGTTTTGACATTAGAGTGGTCCTGGTTGTTTAGGCCATAACATGGCCATCACTCATCCAAATTGAGTGATTCAAAATTATGGGTAAACTAAACTTCTAGGATAACAAACCTCTTTGAAATAGGTGTCTTCAAATTTAGATCCCATTGGACCCAGAAAATTTGTCTAAAAGGAAGTATGTTTGTAAGAAATATTTGATAGTATACTAATATATTAGAAAAATGCAAAGATAAGAGTAATGATCAGAATATCGTGATATGATTACCTTATAATAATAAGATTCGAGGATATGAGACATATATCAAAATGAAATAAAATGGATTGTCTGCGAACTCCGGGTAGGGGGATAGATGACATGCCTATTAGGATGTGTCTCGTGAATATTACTGATTAGTTGGCCCTTACAATATTACAGCGACCTTCTCGTCCTTATGTAGGCCAATGTCTCAGACAAGGATAATAACGCTTGTTCTTTATAGTTCATTGTCTCAGCATAAATGATAACAATGACTTTTGCACTTTATAGTTCATTGTCTCAGCATATTGATAATAGCACCTTCGGCCTATAGCTTCATATTCAATTTCTAATATATACGTACATGAAACATAAAAAACAGGCGAAATATAAACATCGAATATGATAAACACATGATAGTATAAATATCAACGCTATGTGACGACGCATAACGCGATAAGAATCCAGAAGCAAAATGTAAAATGATACAAATGTATATGAACTATGATAAGAAATGAAACATGATATGACAAGTAAGCATGATATATGTATAAGCATGTAAATGATATGTATGAAATATGTGTGCCATGTTTATAGGTATATGATTTGAGCCAGATGGTATATGCATGTGTCTAAAGTGTATTGATCCTATTAAAAATATCCACGAGTATATTCCACCTACATAGCTTGAAGTACGGTGTGTTTCATCCGTGTAGGTACGTAAGAAGGAAATAGAAGCCGACAATGACGCTAATCAAGGTCACTACTACTAGGGCAAGGCTCAATGAGGACCTTTGGTCTATTTTGTATACAAGTTCTTGTTTTTGTAAACAATGTAAAGTTTGTATATGTTGAACGCTCCCATTTATGGAGTTTGAATATATTTTATGATCCGTTGCTACAAAATATATATCGAGTTAAATGTTTAACAGTATATGAATGAGCAAGTTTATAGTAAACAGGAAAAAAATAAAAAAATAAAAAATAAGACACCCTCGCCTGACATCGGGTGCCGGGTTGGGGGCGTTTCATTATGAGTAAATTTTATGTGTTTTATTGCAGGAATGCTATATGAAGCAAGGGAGAGAAAAGAAAGCAAAGACAACCAAAGAAAATGCAAAAAGAAGCTGCTGCCTGAGTAGCCCGCTATAACGGGCTATTTCCCGTTTTAACGACCTTTTCCCCGTTATAGCGGGCTGTTGCCTGTTTTATCTGGCTTTTCCCCTATATAGTGAGCAAATGCCTGCTACAACGTGTAGAGGGATACTTTGGAGAATCCTGCTGCCCACCTTATATGGAAAACTTCGCCATAGCTGGCACTGCGAATCCTTCAAATCCCCTGCTATACGGCTGACTAAACCCAAACTGCATAAGGTTTTAAGGTTGCTTGACAAGATCCTTCTATCAGAGGACTTGAGAGTCCGTAGGGGCTGGTAGAGACGACGTACGCTGGCTCAAGGATAGAGATTGTTGAACAGAGGATAGAGACGTGGAGCAAGTGGATCGAGATATCATGAGCATCATTGTATTTAATGATTTTAGACCTTATGGATGTATTGAAAACTAGTATATTCTAGATTTCTTTCTAGGGTTTTGTCGTTGCCTCGTTACGCCCACATGGATTAAATAATACAATGTTTTTATTCAGTATTTATATGGATTTCTTCTCGACTTGTTTTATTTTCGTGTTTAATCACATGGTGGTGTTTGGCCAGCATTGGCATGTTTTTGTTGGGAGTTTAAGATCATGTAGATGATGACCCTGTGGATATAATAGATAAACACTCGGGTCAATCGTGAATAGAGATATCCTGGTTCTAAGTGTGGCATTAAGGGTTTATACATTTAGGTGTTTCAGAGTTCAAGGTTAAAGCAGAGATGCAATACACCCTACTAGAAAGATAGGCCAATATATATCTCGAGAGAGAATATCTGGTAGGGAAGATCAACCCGCTAGCGTGAATCATATAATATATTGAACAAATAATCCATATAGGTTAGAATCCATCGGGTGAGGTGGGTGAAGGAAAAACCCTAGTTTTCATTAATTGATTTAGCAAATATCTTAGGATTATTTTTTCTTTTTGATTAATAGGAATTCATTACAAATTTAGGTTCAAATAATATTTAAAGCGTAAATTCAGTAGTCAACACACTTCTCTTGGTGGGATGACACTTGACGAGCCACTATACTACATGTACTCGATGCATATACTTGTGCGTATGGGCTTACATTTTCACATCAATTTTATACACCTGTTTGGCGCTCGTCAAAGTTTTTGGTGCCATTGATGGGGAGAAGTTTTTGTGTTGATATTGACAACAACGCACTAGATATTACTTTGGATATTTTTTTTTAATTTTTAATTTTACTTTATTTTTGTCATCTTACAGTAGTGCTTGTGACTTGGTCTCTGCTGTTGGGTTTTTCGTTTATGGTTTCCAGTTAATTTGTGCATGCAAAGACAAGTAGTTAAGGCGAACTACTTTTGATTCTAAGCGTAGAGAACCACAACAGACTATGTAAAGTAAGCAAAGAGAAGAACAAGAGAAATCGCGCCATGAATTTAAGAGCAAGATCAGTAATATGAGTGGAATGAGCCGCCAATGGGGGCAAATGGAAATACCAGGAGTAATGCCCTGCACTCATTCATAGCCGATGACCTCATATGTCAAGCCGAGGAGTTTGCTCTATCGCCCACTTCAAGAAACTTACCGTTATACAAAGACTACTCATACAAGATAACAACTTTGAGTTGAAAATAGTGACACTACAAATGCTTCTCGTAACATCCAATTTCACGGGCAGAAGTGAAACTTCAACATTTGATTCACAAACTTCATCAAGTACTGATAATGATTAAATATAAATGGAGTAACAAATGGCCTCGGGGATTGGCGATTGTCCCCACTATCATTGAGTGACAAAGCTAAACATTGGTTGACTAGCCAACCGTCGGACTCCATTACCTCATGAAACCGATTTTGCGCGTGGGTTCGACTGCTCTTTCCCTTCTTCAAAGGATTGCACAACCGGGTGCGTAAGATTAACACTTTGCATACCGAGGGGGAGAAACCTAAATTAAGTCCGAGAGATTTCATGAACTATTGAGGAGATGCCCACACCACAGTTTGACTAGATGGATGCAAGTGCATACATTCTACAACGATTTGAGTGATTCTACCAGAACAGTCATAGATGCCTCGACAGGGGGAGATATGATGAAGAAGACTACAAATCAAGTATACGGAATCCTAGAAGGCATGGCTACCAATAGTAATCAGTAGGGATAGGGTAGTACCGAGAAAGGCCGTGGGAGGCGTAGTCGCAGATGTCCTTAGCAATTTGGTCAATCATGTCGCACAACTCACTAAACAACTATAGAGACAACATGGGGCAGTGAATGTTATTTAAACTAACCCTTGGGAGATATGGGAATCTTGTGGAGTATAACACAGTACTATAGAATGCCAATCAGGATAGATGACAGTAGAGCAGGCATAGTATGTGACTAGATATAACCAACAACAACAACAGGGCCAATATGGAGGCAACACATACTGCATCAAAATCGAATCGAACTGCAACTAACTGTGGCGAGGGTTGGAGGAATACTCAGGAATAATCGAACTATGGATGGAGGAGACCGCACAAGGCGCACACCCGCGTGAGCAAATCACACTCAGAGAAAAAGGTAGACTTGGAAGAAGCATTAGCTCAGATGCTCACTTCCCATACAACCTTTATGAATGAAACAAAGGAAAATATCTAACCGCAGAAACCCAATTGAATAACCAGCAAAGACAATTGAGAAATTGACATGTGACAGCCAAATGGCCACTTTGTTGACTAAGAGGCTGCACGACTCACCACCCAATAACTCAAAGGTGAACCCGAGAAGAGAAGGTAAAGAACATGTTAAGGCTATCACTTTGTAAAGTGGTAGAGAATTAGCAGCACCGTGGCAACCACTAGTGGTAAGAGAAGTGGAGACTGAGGAGGTGGACCCGACCAGCCAGAAAGACCAGATGCAAGGGGGGAGCAGCCTTAAGAGAAGAAGTCAGTAGAAAAATATGAAGAAAGAAAAGAGACTGAGAAACAGGCAGGTACAGATGAACCCATTGCACCAATTCTACATCCCCAACGCTTGAAAAAGAATAAGTTGGATAAACAGTTTACCAAGTTTATGGAAGTGTTTAAAAAAAAAAATGCATATCAACATCCCTTTCGTAGATGCATTGGAACAAATGCCTAGCTATGTCAAATTTATGAGGATATACTATCAAGGAAAAGAAGATTATAGGATTTTGATACAGTAAACCTTACCGAGGAGTGTAATGCCATTCTTTAGAGGAAACTACCACAAAAACTAATGGATCTAGGAAGTTTTACAATCCCATGTAAGATCGAGAATTCAATCTTTAAGAGAGCCTTATGCGACTTGGGAGCTAGTATTAACCTTGTGGCTTTATCTATATTCAAATGACTGGAATTAGGTGAAGCTAGACCTACGACTGTCACTCTTTAGCTGGCGGATAGATCATTAAAGCATCTAAGGGAGGGGGGTGATAGAAGACGTACTAAAGAAGGTGGACAAGCTTATCTTTCAGCTGATTTATAGTGTCGAACATGGAGGGAGATATGAGATACCTATTATATCGGGTAGACTGCTGCAATCTACAGCTATGATCGATGTACGAGGGAGAACCAATTAAGAGTGTAAGACGATGAGGTCAGGTTCAGAGTATTTAATGTTGTACGACATCCGGAAAAGAGTGATGCATCTTTACGGTGTAGTCAATGGGGAGGCTATGGGGTGGTTCAACCAAAATGGTTTAACCGAATCTTCGAGACTAGCCTCACAGGTGAGCAGAAAGAACTGTGTGAAGGGGCAGAGGAGTATGTGAAATGGATGCACTTCTTTGAACCAAATAGAAGAAAGTATTACGAGCCCTTGGGAGAGCATACACGGATTTTAGTGCCATCAATTGAAAAACCACCACAGTTGGAGCAAAAGCCACTACCCAACCATATGAGGTATGCTTATCTAGAGGAATCCTCCACCTTGCCAGTGATCATCTCAATATCCTTGACAAATGTAGAAGAAGAGAAGCTTTTGAGAATACTTAGAGATCACAAGGATGCTATTGGATGGTCTCTGGGATGATCTGGCTGGGATCCACCTCGACATGTGTATGCATCGACCTTGTTAGGAAGATGGTCAAGTCTGGAAGCACAAAGAAGACTAATCACCCGCGAAGGAAGTGGTAAGGAAGAAGATATTAAAGTGGCTAGATGTAGGGGTGATTTATCCCATTTTTGATAGCTCTTGGGTAAGTCCAATACATGTATTCCCTAAGAAAGGAGAATCACAAGATAAATAAAATAATCATCAAGCCCCTTCCTTAATGGTAATATGGAGAATCTATATAAACTACTAGAAGTTGAATAAAGCAACTAGAAAGGATCATTTCCCATTTTCGTTTATGGATCAGATGCTGAAAGGCTGGCAGGGCATGAGTATTATTGTTTCTTGGATGGGTATTCGGGTTACAACCAGATAACCATATCCCCAAAAGACTAGGAGAAAACTACCTTCACCTGCCCTTATGGCACATTCGCATTTAGGCAGATGCCATTTGGGTTATGTAACACACCAGACACATTTCAATGATGCATGATGGCCATATTCCCTGACATGGTCAAGAAGACAATTGAGGTGTTCATGTACGACTTCTCAGTGTTGGGGAAATCTTTTGACAACTGTCTTGAAAACTTGAGGAATGCATTAATAAGATGATAAGAAACCAATCTCGTGCTAAATTACGAGAAATGCCACTTTATGGCGAAGGCCAGGATTTTGGTAAGAGGAATTAAGGTGGATAAAGCCAAGATCGAAACAATAGAGAAGCTACCTCCCCCATCTTCGGTGAAAGGAATAAGAGGCTTCCTGGGACATGAGGGATTCTTTAGGAAATTCATAAAGGATATCTCCAAAATAGCCAAACCCTTGTCAAATCTACTAGTTCAAGGAGCTCCTTTTGAATTTGATGATTAGTGTATGCATGCATTCTCGTTTCTGAAGGAGAAATTAGTTTTAGCACCAATTGTCGTGGCACCTGACTAGACTCGTTTGAACCGATGTGTGCCAGCCACTAAGAATAGCATGGGCCGAAGAGGGAAAGGTTATTTCAAGTCATCTACTATGCAAACCAGACCTTGAATGATGCGCAATTAACCATGGCAACAACTGGAGAAGGGGTTTTGGCAATCGATTTGCCGACAAGTTCGGTCACATTTGATTGGTAATAATAATATACATCAATCTATCATCTATAAAGTATTTGATGAGTAAAAAGGATGCCAAACCAAGGCTGATCAGATGGGTATTACTGCTACAAGAGTTTGATTTGGAAATAAAGGATAAGAAAGGGACTGAGAACTTAGTAGCATACCATCTCTCACGGTTCGAAGGGCCTAGCAAAGAAGTTCAGATCAATGATGATTTTCCCGATGAACAACTCTCTTAGCACTTAACATGATAAAGCCGTTGCCTCGTTTAGGATTATGTGAATAATATAATATTTTTAATTTTTAGTATAATTTTTCTAATGTTTAATAAAGATCCCACTAGAAAGTTAGTTACCCATACAAGAATATATTCTTTGCACTTTGAAGCAATTACTACTAGAGGCAGAGCCTATTCTCTAGTAAACACATACAAGGTAATAAGAAGATGTGTGCCAGAGGAGGAAATAGAGAGTATTTTAAGTCACTACCACACTTTGGCATGTGGGGGACACTTTAGGGGTCAGAGAACAGTTGCAAAGGTACTTCAATTGGGATTCTACTAGCCTAGCTTGTTCAAGGATGGTCACCAATTTGTGTCTAACTGTGACAAATGCCAAAGAATGGGGAGCATATAAAAAAGGAATGAACAACCCTTGCAAACCATCTGCAGGTAGAGTTGATATATGGGGATGAATTTTGGCTGACCATTCTCCTCGTTTATACATCCTTCGCAATGGACTACGCCTAAACGGTGGAAGCTATACTTACACGCACTAATGATGCAAGAGTGGTGAAGTTCCTCTCCGCTGAAACAACATATTCATCTAGATTTGAACTCCTATAAGCACACATATGGCGGGGACTCACTTATGCAATAAGGTTGTTGACAATGTGCTTGGAAATTATGGTGTTAGGCATTAGATATCACTGGCCTATCACCCACAGACTAATGGCCAAGACGAGGTGTTAAACCGAGAAATAAAGTCTATCTTGGAGAAAACCGTTAATAATTTAAGGAAAGACTGGGATAAAAAAATAGATGACGCGCTCTAAGAATATAGAACAACATTTAAGACACCTCTGGGAATGTCACCATTTAGGCTAGTGTATGGGAAAGCATGCCATTTGCCCGTGGAATTAGAGCATAAAGCATATTGGGCAACTAGGTAGTTGAATATGGACAACAAAGCAGTTGGTGAGAAACGCATATTATGGCTCGGTGAATTAGAAGAATTATGAAATGAAGCCTACAAAATGCTGATTCAGAAGAAGATGAAAGTTTAGCATACAAACACTTCAGAAGGAAGAGTCAGTTTCGGGGTCAGAGTCATTTTATTTAACTCTAGACTCAAGCTCTTCCCGGGAAAATTAAAGTCAAGGTGGTCGGGACCTTTTACAGTGACTCAAGTTTTTCTCTGTGAGAGTGAATCAGCAAAATCAGAGAAGGGAAGTTTCAAGGTCAATGTGCAACGACAGTTTACACAGGGACTTTCATGCAAGCAAGCAGCCATCACTGGAAAGCACAATCAAAATAGAGCACAAGAAATTAGAAAGGTGTTCGAATACTTTAAGACATTGCAATGCGTGGTCATTTGTTAACTACAAGAATAAAGCGTTGCTTGGGTGGCAACCTAAGGTGGTGAAATTTCTTCACTAAAATTTTATATTTTCTTTTAATTTTTTCTCATTAATTTTGTTTTGTTTTTAGTTTATTTCACCAAGTTCAACCCTATGCATTTGATTTGTGGAAAGGTTGTATTTTGTTTGTTGGTGTTATTGTAGAAGCAAGAGAATCTAGCCAAGTGTGTCACACAATTGGAATCAAAATTCAACACATTGTTTTGCTCGCTATAACTCTGAAATGCTCTATTGTAAATAACATGTCACTCGGTTAGGTACGGTGCACCCCCCTATAGTGAAACTATAGAAACCCAAGCCAGGTTAATTATACCGAGGGTTCACCTCGTTAAAATGAGCACTTATAGCTGGTGTTCTCAACTTATTTTTATTAAATCAAGGTACATTAAGTTGCATGCTATTGTGGGTATGAGCTTTTTTTGCATACCGACGCCTTTTCGGTATAACAAACCCTTCGATTCCACCTCCTTTGGCATTCTCCAATCATTTTCAAACCGCCAAACAGTGCCTGTCACCTCGTCTTATGTACTTCGCCCCTTTTCAAAATCCCTCATCAATTTTGCATTGATTACCCATTAATTTCATGACTTTTCATCTCATCCTACACCTTATATAAACCCTAGCCATCTCTTGTTTCATTCAAACTGAATTTTAAAACCTTTAGCCCCTCTTTTCCAAAAGTCGAAAACCATCAACTATGGCACCAAGGAAAAGGCAAAGGTAGTCAGGAGAGGTTGGATAATCCTAAGAGCAAGCGTACAACCGTAACCATTCATCGCTTTCTACACGGCACACTTCAATAGGTTCGCTGACAAGAAAAGTCATCCCCGAGCGTGGCTCAGAGTCCCGAATGTCTATTTTAAAGAATTCTCGTGATCGGGGCAAAGGCAACGTTCACCAATCACTTGATAGCAGGAATGGGTTGTATTGTCCGCAAATTCTATGCGAACGTCCTGCTTCACCAGGATCCCACATGTTGGGTAAGAGGTAAATGGGTACCATTCGGTCCACAACAAATCAACCAATTTTATACCTTAGAAGAGGTAGATGAGACCCAATTCCAAACTTTACGAGTGAATATTAACTGGCATGAGATTTGAAAAGACCTGACATATGATCAGGCACATTGGAACACAACAAGAAAGGGTGATTTGACTTGGTTCCCATCCTCCCTTCTCACTTTATCTGCAACAATTTGGTTTTATTTTGTGATTACCAAGATATGTCCGAATATGAATGCCTCTGAGGTGACTAAGGAGAAAGCGCTTTACATATATGCAATCTCTTGCGACATCCCTTTCGATATTGGTTGGGTTATCACCGAAGACATCCTTGAAAGCACCAAGAGACCGAAGAACATTGCTCTCGGATTCCCATCTATTATCATCGAGCTATGCATGTTGAGCAACGTACCCATTGTAGGGAATGAAGAAAAAACACCGTATCCATACCCTTTTACTGTCAAAGGTATAAAAACTAGACCACGGAAATCAGTGCGAGGTGAAAAGTCCAGGAGCATACCAAGCTATGATTTAGGGAGGGATGAGTCAGATGAAAAAGGTGAGGCTGATTAGGAAGATGAGGATGTAGCAACCGAAGAAAAAGAGGAGGAGATCGATCATATGTGTTGTTTTTTAAATATGCAATCCCACACTAAGCAGATGTGATCGCTCCCATTCTCTCCCTATAAAGGGGTTCCCTCTTCTCTAATTAACACCTCTCCCTTCACTTAAGGTTATTTAAAGACAACAATCTGGTTGGTATTATTTTTTTTTTGCCTCAAATTTCAAAGAAATTGATATGTATCTTATAACTTCAGATTTTCTCTTTCATCAAGGGAGTTATCGCTGACTTCATGATCTGCAAAGCACATCGAACCTCATAAATCTCCTCTCGTGTGTTCATTTATACATTATTTTCCGCTTTAGTCATCAAGATTTCAGACAGAGATTCACAAAGTATTTCCGAAAGTTACTATTCATGAAACGAGTACTATTCACATGAATAGCAACATTATTCATACAGAATATGTTTATTTGTTAATTTCGGTAAAACCTAAACTGATTTTCCCAACACCAGATCGAGCTGCCCCGCCGAAAGATGCCTGGTTGCAAGTGTTATCTGATCTTCCACATCGTAAAAGGTTCCTTTCGGGGTTTTTTCGGGAATTTTGTCAAGGTCGAGATGTTTCAGAGTTGCAACTTTATTCATCAAGATCAAAGATTCTATCGAGATATTGACATTCCGCAGTTGACAACAATTTGTTGTAGCAAATTTCAGACCAATCCAAAGGCACCATCAACCTCTACAATCAAAGGATTCCTCACTGAAGATCAATGGCGGACTAATACCAAATTTATGAGAAATTCTGATGGCACAAAACAACTTTGGCACAAAGAAGTAGGACGTGCATGATGCTCTTTCCAATGTGTGAGCTGACGCCGCACTAGGTATGTTTACCGTAAGATGTTGATGAGAAAGATTGACAAGAACCAATCATTAGTATGTACGATTCGATTTGCGGTTCTCCAAGGAGCTGAAATATCCGCGCAGAGAGACGCCTCATAAGTTGGTGGAATGGATGGCCATGTTCATGAAGAAGAGCACAGAGAACGTTTCACGAGAATGAAGTTGTATCAGTTTCAAGATAAACCAGGTACTACTGCATGAATGACTACATCACTAGATTTGATTCATTAGGTACCGATTATTGAATTTAGATATAAAGGGATGTTGATAAGGTTGAGACAGCTAGCTTCCTTCGATGAATATGAACATCTTATTGTTAGTATGTTGATTGGGAAGGAAACAATAACCTTTAAATAAGTAACTACTGCTCTGTATTCTAATGAGATCATAAAAAAGGATAAATTAGAACACAGGAGCTCAGTTGGTGAAGTCCACACTGTTCGAGGTCGTAATCAAAGCCGAAAGCCAGGGAGAAAAGGATGATCTCAGTCAAAAGGCAAACTTACAAAAGATGAATGTGACTTTTGTCACGAAAAAGGGCATTCAAAGAGTGGACTGTCGGTGCACAAAAGTAGTGAAAGGGTGCATCCAAGCACGTGTGGTCAAGATGATAAGTCAGATTTTCATCGTTGTATCATCATGACTAGCATCGATGAATGGTTGTAGTGATTCACCGCTGCTCCATATGTGTTTCAAAAAGGAGTGGTTCTTCAACTTTACAAAACTTGATGGTGGTGTTGTTCATCGTGCATAACTAACCTCGCAGGATAGTCGGTATCGGTTCAACTGGCCAAGAATCGCGATGGATCACCAGGTGTTGATAGATGTTCTAGCATTCCAAAACCCTTGAAAACGAATCTCATTTCTTTGGGAACCTTTGGAGTCAAAAGGTTTCGCTCATCATTATGAAAATGGGATTCTGAAAGTTGTTTCAAGAGCACTTCAGGATGATGAAAGGTATCAGAGAAACAACTCCAGACTTTTATCAAGGCAAAGACATCATGGGGACAATAGCGCACACGAGGTAGATAAAGTAGCCGAAATGTCTTGTGTTATGGCATATACTTGGACATGCCGGGAGAGAAATCTTTTGCAAACGTTGGCTATGCAAGGATTATCAAAGGTGCAAAGACTGCTCTGATTTATACAATGGCATGGGAAAGCAAACGGTGGTAAGTTCGCAGACCACAACCATAATACCAAAGGTATATCGATTATATTTACACGCACGTACGGGGGACCAACCAAGATTAAGCTCTGGGAGGCAACATTACTTTGTTAAGCATTTGTTGATGACTTTCCAAAAGAGTGTCGGGCGGCAAAACATGGAATCCAAAGATGAGGTGTTTGAAACATTTCTCAGATGGAAGAAAATGGTGGGAGAACCAGATGTGAGAAGACGAAAAGTACCTGACTGACAATGGTACAAAATATCGAAATGATAAATTTTCAATATTCTGTGAGAAAGAAGGCATATCTCAAGACTTTGCGCTAGAGATACACCAGAAAGTGCAATGGGGTGGCAAACACAAGAATCGAACCCGCTGAGAAAGTTCTGTATTGCCGTCTACCGCCGGCTCGGGGCAAACAAGCCGCTGAGGCTGGCAGGCAAAGTCATCCCATTAACCGTCTCTACCATCAGCCAGACTAAACGGCAAACACCCTTGGAGGTATGGTCTGGAAAACCTACAAATGATTATGATACTTTTTACGTGCTCGTCTCCACCGCTTATCATGCGAATCTAAGTCGATCCAAGGCCCAAAAGGCATTGTTTACGTGGAGTTACCTCGTGTCAAGGGATACCTACTATGGTGTCTTATCTTCAAGAAAATTATTTCTAGCAGGATGTTACTGATGAATCTCGCTTATATGAAGAAGGCACGTATAGTAAAGTGTCGTAGAACACTTTTCGCCAGCCTAAGGAAGATCGCCTGTGTGGAGGGTACTCGGGAACAAAGAGTTTTGGGGATGACTTCAGCTAAACCAGTTGAAGACCAGCAGACAGATCATGAAGTAGATGTTGGAGAGGAAGAGGTTTCAAACGAAGAACCTCAGCAAATGTGATTTCACTAATCGCCATCGGGCGCCAGAAGAAGAGAGAGCAGGAAACCCACGGCTTGAAGATATAAATGTTTAGTGATTTCAAGCAGGTATGTATACCTCGACTTTTGTCAAAATAGGTAGTCCTGGAGCAAAGAAAAGTGAAGAAAGCCATGGATGAAGAAATGCAATTCCTTGTGAAGAATCACACTGGAAGCCTAGCCAGACTACCAAAGGGAAAGAAGGAAATTGTCAAGAATGGGTTTATGCTCAGAAAGAAGGATTTCCAAGCAAGAATGACGTTCGCTACAAGGTAAGACTGGTATTAAAGGCTATGCCTGTAAAGGAGGGAATCGACTACAATGAGGTATTTTCTCCCGCTAGAAACATTCCTCCATACGTATTTCGTTAGCCTCGTAGCACGCTTAATATGGAACTAGTTCAACCTGACGTGGAAGACAACATCTCATACGGTGATTCGAGGAGGAAATCTATATAACTCCAGCGATACCAGGTGTTGTCGAAAAGAAAAATCGGGTTTGTAAATCGAAAGCAAATCGCTATATGGTTCAAGCACCGCCAAGGCGCTGGTATAAGCTTACTTGATCACCATGATACGCCAAAACTGTTACCGTAAGGCTGATCGTGTATTTCCGCAAGCTTTCGCGTCGATCTTTCATATACCTTCTCAGATGTTGACACATGTTGATAGCATCAAGGAATCAAGAGGAGATATGTATATTGAAGGCTCAATCGAAAAAGGAGTTGGAAATGAAAGATCCGTGGAAGCTAAGAAGATTCTCTGACATGGAAATAGCGAGAGATGTGAGATGAGGGCCACTTTGTTAATCAAAGCAGTATTCAAGAAGGTACTACAATGCTTTCGTATGTTTGAGAAGACTAAACTAGTACCCCACTTTGCTCTCATTTTAAGCTTAGTACTTCACAAGGTCCAAAGACGTATATAGCACCAGGAATATATGTCAAAGGTTCCTTATTCAAATGCAAAGTGGAATGGATGTATAAGTACATGTGTGTGTACAAGGCCGCATATTTCATGCAAATGATCAGGAGCGTACATGCATAATCCTAGAAAAGAACATCGCGGGGCAAAAGGGAAATGGATTCTAAGGTACATCTCAAAACCTTAGATGTTGGTTTGATATTTAAGAAGGATGATATGGCCGGGTCGCCATGTAGTCGATAATCGCGATTCAGATTATGTCGTGATCTCGATAAACGCAGATCAACTATTGGTTATGTGGTTTACTCGCAAAAGCACTAGTTAGTCGGGAAGTCTACTTTACGCCGACAGCAATCTCTGCTTCACGCACTGAGGCAGAGGAGGCGGCGACACCGCCAGCGATACAATATGGCTACAAGGGTCATTTAATGATTCGTGGTGTTGGCCTAAATGCGTTACAAGGTTTTCAGGACGCTGTGAGCGCTATTCATTTAGCCGAAGAACCAAGTTTATCATGCACCTGACGAAGCATATTGATGGCGTATCATTTCAGGCGGAAATCATCACAGCTGCAAATTTTAGCTCGGGAAGGATCAAGACTGATGATAATCCGCGTATATGTTGACTAAGGTGGTGATGCAACGATCAAGTTTAATCATTGTTCGTACTTCAATTAACATTGCAGTTTGATCGCTACTGGCTGAACATTCGCTGAGGCGTTTATGCGCTTTTTATAAAGGAGAAGTTCGAGACGTGGATTCGTGTGATATTTGTCAAGGTGGAGATTTTTGTTTTAATATGCAATCCCACACGCTTAGACGTGGATTTGCTCCTCCTTCTTCCTATAAAAGGGGCTTCCCCTTCCTAATTAACACCTCCTCCCATTCCACTTAAGGCTATTTGTAGTATTACCCAATCAAGCTAGTATTTACTTTTTTGGCTCCAATTTATTATGAAACCCGATTTACGGTCTTAAGCTCTAGATTTTCTCTTCATCGCTGGGAGTTGTTCGCTGACGGGATTTAGGCTATCGAACCTCGTAAATTTTTGGTGTTCTTTATTTGGTATTATTTTCGCTTAAATTGCCATTATTTTGCATCGGGAGCATTCGCTGTATTTCCGCCAAAGTTACTATTCATGGTTTCCATACTATCTCATATGAATAAAACACTCATTCGCGAATAGAAACATTTGTTAATTCGTGAAAACTAACCCGATTTTCCCAACAATATGCCACCATCGGGGGCATCGTATGCCATATCGCGCGGCCTACACATGTTCAATGATCACAACTAGGCGCTACATGAAAGATTGGACAAGCAGTATGAGTGGCACAGGAAGATGTACGAGACTTTGGCCACAACGACATCTAGCTTGGCTCATAGGCAAAATATGTTGTGAGAGAGTGTTGCCACTTTAGAGGGGTTGATGAGACAACTACTTGCCCACCCGGCTATGCAGGAGAGACACTAAGATGTAGTCACACCACTAGAAATTTATGAGATGACACCATGTGATCAGCTCCCAGTTATACCGTCGCCCTACCCACCACCACAAGGAAATGGTGGTCATGATTGACCTCTCGCAGGGGAGTTCCACATTCCTTATTAGCATTTTTCTTTACTTATATTATATCATTGAGGGCAATGCTAGGCTTAAGTTAGGGGGAGGGGGCAATATTTAATTTTTTTTTTTTAATGTTTTGGGTTTGTTTTGGTTTATTTTTAGTTTTCTTTGGCGTGGCTTGTTTTGGTTTGCTTTAGAGTGATTTCATTTAGATGTGTTGCTTGTTTTTGCTTTCTATTAGTTGCAGTGGCTCTTAGGAGTCCATAATACAATGACAATGTCCAATTTGTTGGTGCAGCGAAACTAGACTAGGTTATGTGGTAGCAACAGGGACTGTTGTTCATTCAATATAGAGAGAGAGAGAAGTGGAAAAACAAACTTATGGCCACCAAAGCACTTGAATAAGAGCTTAACTTGAAAAGAACCAAGCTATTGATAAGATTATAGCAAAATAAAGAAATTATAATATTTAGAGGAACTCCTTGTTTTTGGAAGCCTAAGGGTTTTCAAGGCCAAGCAACCATGGGAGGTCGAGCTTATAAAGCCTCAAGGCCCTCAACGATCTATTTCCCTTAAGAGCCCCTCTGTACACATGCTAAGACCCTCTTGTATACCCAGAACAACCAACATTTCACTAAAATGAATAAATTAATCCTCCATGCTCTATACAAAGTTGAGACACCTAGAAAAGAGGATTACCGTAGAGCCCTAAATTGAAAAGAAAATAGTGTGATTTCATTGAACATGAAAGATTAAACCTAATTGGAATCCCGAGCACAGTCTGAGGGGCCTTTACAACCTAATGCCTTGAGCCAATTGGTCGGGAGTCATTGACTTCATTGCTCACTACAAGGGACAAATGATGGGATTGGATCTGTTGTAGGTGCTTTGATCTTTAGAGTAATGTCTGGGGTGAAGTTTGAAGGGAATTGAATGCCCGGTGCCCTTAACCAACTGGTAGGGAGTCACCAATGGATCCCCACTATAAGGACACCAATCTAAGCATCATAGTATTGCACCTTAAATATATATATATATATATATATATATATATATATATATATACAGCATAGTGTTCTAACCTTTAATAATGTAAAGAGTAGGGGGGGATAAAAGTGATCTAATGGGATGAGAGTGGCTAGTGGCTATGTATATAGAAGGGACCTATAGATTTCTTTCATGGGAATCTTTGGGAAAGGATCAGTTGAGAACATGACATTTTAATTAGCTTTTCACCATGTTGCTTGAACTTTTGGAACCTTAAAGTGACTAAAACGAATGAGTCTTGTTGGTCGAATTTATGAAATTGCTTATAAGAGATTGCTATAGTCTTATGGATATTGCTTATAGTATGTAAACCAACTCTCATCTTATTTGGCCAAATGATGAAATTCCCATACAAGTATTATCTTTGCTTGAGGGCAAGAAAAAGCCTAAGTTGGGGGGAGTGATGGGAATCATAAAGTACTGATATTTGCACATATTTATCCCTGTATTTAGAAGCTTTCACCACTAAATCTTAGCATGTTATGAGTAAATTTTTTGTGTTTTATTGCAAGCATGCTATATGAAGTAAGGGAGAGAAAAAAAAGCAAAGAAAACCAAGGAAAATGCAAAAAGAAGCTGCTGCCTGAGTAGCCCGCTATAGCGAGTTATTGCCCATTTTAACGAGCTTTTCCCTACTATAGCAGGCAAACGCCTGTTACAACGCCTAGAAGGCAAGTTGAGTGCAGAACAATAGCCCTCTGCATGTTTTAACGGGCTTTTCCTCTCTATAGCGGGCAAACGCCCACTACAATGTGTAGAGGGATACTTTTTGGGATAACTTAAGTTGCCCGCTATCCCTATAGCGGTCACTAGTTTTTATGGGCAAATCCCCTGCTATAGCGGGCTGACGGAAGCCCAGCCCAATACGAGGTTTTCAAGGCTACTTTGGACATGAGCTTATAAATAGAGGACTTGTGTGACGCATTAAAATCCGAGGGTCCCATTGACTAACCGTCAACCCGCTGAAATATTACCTTAGGTAATAGTATACCTAAGCTTTGATACCAAACTATTATCAAATACCTGTGAATACTGAATAATTCAATACCACCTTGTTAGGTCCCATTCACCAGGATCCATTTATCCATATTTAAGTTAAAAATATGCGAAATTACATTTAAAATAGTATATAAGAGTTCGATCATGACTCTTTTACCATTATTACACACTAGAACTAGATTGTTCCAAAATTTTACAAAAAATATTTATCAAAGCCACATGTTGGCTTTCTTCACAATTATGGCCTCAAATGAGCGTCATCCACCAGTGTACACCCTGCACCTAAAATGTTTTCCCATATAGGGTGAGCCACGCCCAGTAACGAATATTTCCTCACAGTTTCACTCACACCTAAGTGCACATGCAGTGAGTCGAAGTATTCCGCAAATTCACATTCACATTCTAAGTAAAAACATGCAATTTCTACTATGGAATCCTACATGCCATGCCATGAAATGATATGAGACTCAATAATGTACCATGTCAGAGTCATACCCAGGCTCCCATCACACACAGTATTTCTTGTGACACTGGCAGAGGTCCGTTGACTACCTGTCAACCTGCGGAAACACTCGTGAATGTCGGGTGACCCGACATCTCTCACGAAAATCGAGTAGAGTCTCCTTTGTACGGGGAGCTCTACCCATAGTACAACACCTATCCCAAACATCAACAATGACCATGAATGTTTGGAACGTATTCACAACAACATATTCGACCAAAATATACTACATGGTTCGAAGTTAGGACATCACTTATACAACATATATTAAAATTTATAAAATTCTAATACGTGCGAGACAAACTAACTACCAAAGCCACAACACACTTTGTTTAAAATACGGCCTCTAAAATGAGCGTCTTCTCGGCGCTCACGTACCTGAAAAATGTTCCCTCGACGAGGGTGGTAATGCTGTTAGTGGAATCACCACTAAATGGGTTACTCTTACCTAGTGCATATCACGATGCTCTAATGTAAACACACACTCAAGTAAATAAAACGATCCTACTTGAATGTCTACATGCCATCCCATGTCACCAGGAGTCGCTGCAGGCTTCCTCACACTGCTAAGCCATGTATGAAAAATAATCATTTTCAAAACAAAACCTGTTGTTATTGAAAGCCACACTACGAAATGTGTTGGTAAAAAAACCAACTAGGACACCCTCAGGGCGAATGTGTTTAAGAGAACTTCTGGCTGGAGTCATGGTCCTCATCCGAAATGATTTGTTGGACCGTCTCCTAATCCCATTCTCCGGAATATCATCAAGTGAAATTCCTTTCGCAACCATGTTCGTTTTTCAGAAGATTCATGTCATTCACTCACACCTAATTTCTAGGTTACCCGGTGCATATGAAATACATTATGTCATTTCAACACAATTCTTATAACACATACAAATATATCATCATGCATATATTTACATAATTTAAATCACACAAACATGTTATCCAATTTCACAATCCATTACACCAAAAATTAGCTCACGTGGGCTAATTTACATACACAAGCAATTCGATTTGAATTACTGCGACCAAACACATTTTCTCACGTTTATTTCGTGAATATATTCACGTGAGCGATCGAAACCACCTAAGGTATTCTTGTTTCACGACCAATCATCCGATCATCGATTCACTTTGTGAACCCGAGATTTCATGGCCATTTCGGCCTCGGCCTAGAAACGCTAACACATGATTTATAACACAAAGCATAACCCGAAGCAGCCCCAGGCAGTCGGGTGCCGCGACAGAATTTGTCCAAAGCAGGCTCTGAGAATTCCCTGGTCGGTCCCGAGATTTTGGGATCGATCAAACGGCTTGTTCAAGGCCTTAAACCAAGCGAACATCCACAAAACATAGTAGTGTAACTTCAAGTAGGATGAAACCCCTACCTCACGGAGTTTTTCGAAACTCCTTAAAACCGGAGCCCACTCGTAGGCCTCACCGTGTAGAGCGACTTTGCTTCTTGCTCCGAAAATTAGACGGTCAGAATGCTGTAAGCCTAGAGAGAAGCCCGCACTCTCTCTCTACAAGCGGCTCCTAAGCTCATTGTAAGATTTCCCTTTTTCTTTTCACATTTTGTTTCTTTGGTTTAAAGATAGGAGACAATACTATTCACTATTTCGTGCTTTATTATCATTTGTCGGAATTCGATAATACGATCATGTCTCGCTCTTGGATTTTTGACATTTGGCATTACCTTGGCCGTCCAATTCCATCATTTCTCTACTCATGAAACATAAGTAACATGAGTGCATGTTATAAGTGACTTTCGTCATCCTTTGTATCGTTTCACGGCGAGCGCGTGATCACGCCGAAAAATGTGCAAATTCCAAATGTCTCGGTCGACGAGAAGTCGAGCGTGTTAGCTGAATTCGAGAGCGATTCTGCGGTGAAGTCGTTTTGTCATCCGAGATTTAGAAAAATTTCGGTTTTTAACCGAAATTACGATTTTACCCTTTTTCTAGAAATTGGAATTTTCTTGGGTCTTACATTTACTGACTCTTATCGCACAATGCCAAAGCCTATACGTGATAAAACCCATAATTTATGGATTACATCCAATGATCATTTTACAAAACAAATTCATTTGTTTTTAAACCAAATCTCAATGATCATTTATATACAAAACTCGTGTGTCTTTTGTGGTTAGCTAATTTTTGGTGTCGTACTGCAGGCTTCGCATGCCTAAACACTTTCATGGGCTTTCACCTTTGCAATTATGTCTAACCACAAATACTGGGGTTTCATCCGATGGGTATCTATCCACGCTGGTTGTTGCGGAAAGCATAAGTTTTCTTTACCATTTACGTATTCAGGCGTGCGACTCTGGTGGGCATGATCCGGCTGATGTCAGGGCCACCTGTCGATCATAAGCGCGGTGTTGATTATAACCATCTCACACCCATTCAATGATGTCCCATGCATATGTAATGTGCAATGTCATTGCATGTTATATCATCACCACATGTATAATGATTCATGGACAACATAATCCACCACTCACGGTCTATTAAGCCGGATATATCACGTCCCTTATATGACTTCCATACTAAATTTCATTCTTGTCGATATAATATGCACACATATATCAACATCAACATACGACATTTCATTCTATGTTCAGCCCGTGACACACACATAATCAAAACCATGAAATGGCCATTTGCACACTTAAAAGTCTATCTGGTATTAATACATTAGAACACTGCCTTATTAACATCCAAATAGTATTATATGATCAGCAGTAATCTTGTAGATAAGTTATAGTGGCCACTAAAAGCCACATCAATCACAAACCGAGCCACGAAACCGACCCCAAACAAGCCATAAACACAGGCCTCAACCCAATCACAGGCTCGCCTAGGCATAGTCTACCTTCGCCTAGGAAAAGTGGTTTTCCTGGGTGAGCAAAACCCTCGCCTAGGCGGACTAAAAACTCCACATTTCCTTCCTCGGGCTCTCCTAGGTGAACGATCCCTCACCTAGGCGGACCCCTTTGTCGAGGCGAACACACCCTTTGCCTAGGCAAAGACCCCTTTCTTCTTAGGGAAGCCTCATGTCCTCCTTTAGGTGAAGTGCGGTTAAGCAGGCAAGGGTGCCAGACGAGGAACGAACATCTAACCATTTCAGCCCAAAAAATAAGTAAGCCAAGGTGGGAAGAATCTACGCTTCTTGGAGTGTAGATGAGATGGTAGGAAGCCTCTAAGCAGAGCAACCGATTTCCTGAATCTCCTCTTTTGAATCTTCGTCAAAATCCTTCCTTTTTGGTACCCACACGTACCCTTCATCAATGCGATGCACTTTGGTCCTTGGCCTGACGAAAACCGACCAACGGAGCTCCGTAGATCGTAGAGAGAAGCTTGGTGCTCTCTTTCCTTCTCTCTCTCCCTCTCTTATTCAAACACAACAAAAAAAATGTGAATTTTCTACCCTAAGTTGCCTTTTGTTTAGAACTTAAGTCATGGCCCACGTCGTCCCAGGAACGAGATTTTTACGAAAATCTCGGAAGTTAGGAAATAACTTAAGTTAAGTTAATAAAAAAATAATTTGAACTTAAACTGAGATGAAATGGATAGCTTTGGGCCAAAAATTAGAACTGAGCAAAGGTGGACATGATTATCTTGGAATTCAACAAAATTTGTCTAGGTAATTAGATTTCGCTAGACAAATCCAACGGTGAGGTCCGTTTTGTCATTTGAGATCTAGAAATTTCCAGGTTTTCAACCTATACTGTAGTGGCAATTTATTGTTTTGTCATTTTTTCAGAAAAATTTGATTTTACTCGAGTTTTACATTCCCCCCCCCCCCACCCCCTTTAAAATAATTTTGTCCTGAAATTCCCACCCAACACATACAATCACATGTATATGCAACAGTCATTTAATATCAATAACTAAAAACATACCTTCTTCCTCGAACAAGAATGGATAGTTGGTATGCCTAGTGTCTTCGCATTCCTATGTTGCCTCCTCCACTCCTCGGTGTTGCCACAACACCTTCACTAGCCTCACAGTCTTGCCTCATGAAACGAGTCTCGGTACATCCAGCTGATGCGCACGTCTCCCTTGAAGATTGCAGTTTGCATCGACCATGGCTCGCGTCCATATATGAGTCAAATGCGGAGTATATTTTGAACATGGAGACATGGAACACTGCATGAACACTCGATAAGCTTAGTGATAAGGCGACGATGTGGCCCATGCTACCCTCTTGAGTACCTCGAAGGGCCCGATATACCTCGGCGATGCTTTCTCACTTTCCCAGGCCAACCACTCTCCTCTTAGAAAAATCTCACCTTTAAAGAAGACATGATCACCCTCAAAACTCGAAATTGCCGCGTCACATCGGCATACCTTTTACATCGGCTCACGGCGGTGAAAGACACTTCATGCTCAGATCCGCCTTCTCGGAGATGTCTATCCCAGCTTGAATGCAGGATGATGAAGTACCGTCCACGGGTAGAAAGCTAAAGATCATGATGAGGGTTGAGATAGTAGTAATGTGCATTCATGTGTTTCCGTCATCGACCTATTATTTGCTTGAAATGCTCATGTTTTGAGATATTTTTGAATTATGTATAAGTTGAAATGTTTTTATGAGCATGGCTTGTTATGAGTTCCTTCTTAGGTTATCAAACTCCACCCCATTATTTCCCTCCACCTTAGATGCAGTGCGAGACTGACTACGGCATAGAAAGTTGGACTGGGGTTTTGAGGATGGGAGGATTTGTATCGCAACCTTAGCTTGTTGGTGGTTGAGCATACATTTTGATGAATATTTAGATTTATGTGGATATTCACACTGTATATTTGGACAGTTGGTATCTTTTGTGGATTATTGTATATTTAGCTCGTGTAGCCACTAGTTTTGGAACTTTGTGTAAATGTTATTTTGATCAAGTGTAAGTGTATAGTTTTAGGTACATTGAGGGGAATTAACTGCATGGAAATATGTGTGTATGTTTGGAGACACGGAGTAGTGTTTTATTTCGTTTGGGGTGATTCACCAGTGGAGTTTAGACTCAAGTTGTGAAAAAAAAAATCAGGTGGTAAAATAGTAACATAAATCACACCGGTGGAATTCGGGGTGTGACATGTATATTGCATGGATTATTGAAATCATGCGAAACATTGTTTAGGAAAAAAGCGCATATTTGTGTTTAGTGAAATGAAGAAATTGCGCAGAACATAGCACAGAAAATAGGCTTTTAAGCATTGTTTTATTATTTAGTATTACCCAGAAGTGACTAGGAGATGAAGTCTGAAGCTGTAAGTTGAGTCATCATCGAGATGGAATCTTGAATTATAAGTAAGCGCTCAGGTCACCCGAACACGCCCACATTTCATCCGACATTATTTAATCATTTTTTGTAATGAAACAAAAAATGTATAGATTTCATGGGAAGAACATATTTGATTTATTTGTAAGGAGATGAACCTACGATAATGCTGTAAATGATAATATTGAAAGAGGCATCACAGTATGCATTATTGAATGAAAGTGTTAATTGACAAAAGCGAGGCGGAGCTCACTTTAGCAGAAATGATTATGCTGACAATTTATTTATACGATATTCGAAAATGTATATTTGAAAGGTAGAGCCGGTTTGCGTCCCCGGATCGAGTTTGGCCTCCAGCTTGGGTCGGGTACGGGGGCGTGACATCCTAAGGCTCGAGATGGTTAAGGTTGTAGCATGCGAATCCTCCTTACGTGAGCTTATTAATGCGCTCAAAACGATGCAGCGTGATTGGGTTGAATCATCCACATGAGCGTTTGGGTCACCACCACGAATGCCACGTGTCTTTGTAAACTATCCCGTTCAGCTAACCCCCTCGACGCCGTTTCAAGTAGGTATTGGTTGGAATGACGTTAAAATCCTTGGTTGTTGTGCATTGTAAAAAGCCATTATTGCACTCTGGAGGTATTCGATAATCCGACGGAGTTCATACTTCCGAAGGTCACGTGGCTAAAGTTTGAGGTATCGGCGTGCTCGTCGATGGCAGTTCCACGACGAAGTGACATAAGAGGAAGCTCGAATGAAATGGGCGGACCTTGCGAAAGAGCGTGTTGTCTGGCCGTAGATGTGGAGAAGGTGTAAAGCTAGTGAATGTGCTTAGGGAGTAGAGGCAGGCTCTTGTTTGGGTACACGGTGAGCAAAATAACACGAGGATGAATTACGGTCCCGGCGGAACCTATGGAGGAAGGGTCATCCCGAAACTATGATGACTGTGAATGTAGAGACCGGGTCCTCTTGAAAATGTACTTTAACCCGGTAGAATTTTTGTTCTCGGCATCGTTTTGGATTAATGAAAATATCGTTTAATGAAATTTGGGTAACTCACAATATATTTCTTATTATCGAGTAGCATGTAGTTTGTGCGCTCAAGTCGAGCGGTCAAGGGCATAAGGATATCTCTCACAGAACATCTCGAGGAGAAATAGCACGTACGAGGACTTATGTTGCCAGGGTAGGTGATCAAATTTGGCCCATGACATGTCTCTTCCATATAAGGGAGAACATTCTGACTGTGGGCGCGAGGCATAATATAATCATCATGGATAACATCTCGGGGGAGAACATTTACAATAGAGACTTATCTTTGCCAGGGGTTGAAATTCGTGAGGGCTAGCGCCCTAAGGCATAATATAATCATCTCAAGAAAATAATGTAACTTTTATTTAGGCATTTGAACAAAAATTTATAATCGTCTCATTATAAGGAGATCTGCAAAGTACGCCGTAAAATGGAGGAAATACCTTTATCGAAAGTTGGCGAGAGTTTCCCGAGTGAACCTACTCATTTCTTGGAAGCTACATGGCGGGGTCAGGTATTGTTAGGGTCTTGATGGATTGAGGCATAAGGACTGATATGTCTACCACACCCAAAGTCATAGGAGCTACATGCGGAGACTTGTGAGACTCTGAGTGTAGGACACTATGAATTAGAAAATTGTGATCTACGGAATATGGTAGCCATTTAACGGAGAAAATGACCATTAAAATGACGCATTGATCCTCCATGGGGAGTAGGGGGTGGTGTTCCCTCTTAGAAAAGGAGAATAATCATCTCGTAACATGAAGATTGGCTTGTGGGTGGCATGAGGGCGAAGTTGTCAGTGGACTCGGGCCCTTGAGGCTCCAGGCGTGGGACGTCAGCCCGATGCATGGCGGCGTGCTCCCAGGAGAGGAAGAGCGGTAGGGCATTTCGCGGGCGGCGTTTCTTGAAAGGTGAAGGCGTTGGCCCTTAGGAAAACCCATTTGCTGGCGATGAAGTCATCTTTGTCCTTTAGTCGTTTGTCCCAGCAATGAGGAGCTGGTCGATGAGGGCTCAAAGGCGAAAGGTAGGTCGCCCCGTTAGGTGGTGGCATCTTGATATCTTAGTCCACGAAAGGAAGGTGAATTAGTTCCCACATACGGCACCGATGGAAGGTCAGCTCCCTGCAAGTGAATCCTTGACAAAATTTGATTCTTCTCCTTTTGATCGGGAGAATGTTATGCGTAATATTTTAATAGGACATTTATTGGTGCTTTACTCCCTTGCGTTATACACTCACTATCATATTAATCTCATACCATAAATTTCCTTATAACGCGTGCTCCTGTGGTTCGTCACGCCTTCTTTGCTCGCTTCTTTCTCTCATGCTCGAGGTGGTTTATCTTCTTGTGTGTTCGAGATCACCCTTCCAATTGCCCAGGTTCTTAGAGATGGGGTTCTTTGTTCGATCTTCCCTACAGTGAGCTCGGGTTTACTTTATCTCCATTAGGGTGTTTTGTTCGGTCGAGCACCACGATCTCTAGGCGGGGTGGTTGAGGGTATGCTTGTGCTCGCGTTAACTTGCATGCGGAAACTTGTGTCACTCACATGTTCTGCGATCGGGTTGGGATCACCCACATGAAGGTCACACGAATGCCATGTGTGTTGTAGCTTATCCCATTCCAACAATGAATGGTATTTTATATGGAAAAAATAGAATTTTTATATTTTAATAACAGAGTTTCAAAAAAGCTATTGTAGCTTTTCCTTATCAGAAGTTGTTTATTCTAATAAGTTATAAAGATATGATTAAATTTATAAACAACTTATTAGAGATGATTGAGGTGAATCAACTTTAGCTATATAGACATGATAGTGTGATATAAAAACTAATACACGTATATATAGAATAAGAACTAAAATTATAAAAAAGAAGACAAAGGTTACCTTAGGTTCTAAAAGTTTATTTAGTGATTTATTTATTTATTTTAAAGGAATTTCAAGTGATTGATTTAGTTTATACCACATAATTATATGAAATAGTAAAAATATTTATTTTATTTCATCCATACCTATAAAATATTTAAAAAAATCCATTTATGATAAAATAAAGCACTTGCATTAGGATTTTAATTAATAATAAAATTAACAAATTTTAATAACCATAATAAATCCTAAGATATCTCGTAATCTTTAATATTCCTTAAATTCAAATTTTAAATAAAATTTATATGATAAAATGATTTTTTAATAAAATCAAGTGAAGATCACATAAAATTTACATTTATAGTTTAATAAGTAATAGAGTCATTAACTATTTACAAAATAATAAAAAAATTATTTTCTTGAATTTTCAAGGCAGTGAAACTATTTTAAAGTAAATATGGAGAGAAAGATAAAATAGAAATTTGATATATATATTTTTGAAAACTAATAACTTGCAATACATCGTAGTAAAGTAAAGCATCCTTTAATTTGATATTTTAATATGTTTACTTACATTAAAATATTTTCATCTTAACTTTTACAGTAGCTGTTCTTTAAGCTCGATGATTTTTTGTCATTTGAAATCGTCTCTTTACATACTCTTTTCATCATTTTTTTTTAATAAAGTGGTCATTCCACATAAGATATAGGTTGTTATTTGTTTTTTGATTTAGTTGTTACCTTAGGTAACGTGTGTGATTGTAGTACGTCTTCGATGCGTGTCGTGATTATCGTCATCTTAGGGCCGGTGGGTGGTTATGTCATTTTAGTACAATGTTTTGGTTTCGTCATGCGTGATGCAACGTTTATTTGTGTTTAGGCGATTCGAACGAGTAAAATATTATGATCAAAGGCAAATAATCAAATCGATGATCATTGATATGTTTGCAAGTTGTGGTGTCGCGACAATGATGATAAGAATTGAGGAAGAAAAACAAAAATAACATAATACAGTTTCGTGTGGTTTGGTATTGTGTCACATCCGCAGGAGCGATGGCTCAAGAATTTACTATCAGAAATAGGGTTAAATAGGAAGAGGGTGTTTATGGCAACTTTGAATATAATCAATTACAAAAAATACTATATCTTGAACTATCTTAGTATCACGGGGGCTTCGCCAGCATCCCAAACTAAAGTGAAAATAAGCCCACGTGTCATAACATGCAAAAGTAAGTCATGGGTGTATTCGATCTGATGATAAATATTAATAGACTTAACTATTAAATGTATAGGATCTGAATGAGTTCATTATACTATTAACTTGGATCTTGTTTAAATCCTTTATGTTTTTAATGATTTTGATTACATATTTATATACATGTATTACTAGTTTGAATCAATAAAATTATATATAAAAATTATAGAAACTAGGGGTCGAGGCTCTCTTGGATCAATATAATTTCTAGAATGTCATATTTGAAGCAGTTCTCAGTTGGTCTCGAGGCTATCTGAAACGGGTTTTCATTGAAAAATGTGTATTTACGAAAACCCGAAGTCAGTTGACTGCCCATCGACCTACGGAAAATCTATTCATCTAAAGTATCAGACATACTGATAAAAATTATCGCTTAGGTACATGACACTGTCAAATATACCCAACTATATTCCAATGGATTCGACTCCACCAAAGAAATCTATATCCAATAAAATATATTACATAGTTAAAAAGTTATCTTATTCTCTTAAGCTAAATACATATTAAATCTATAATTCTAATACATATCGAAAACATCAAAGCCATGACCAGGCTTTCTTGAAATCGATCCTCCCAAGAAGCTAGATCTTCTCAACACCCATGCTGAAAAAAATGTTTCCTCGACGGGGTGGTACCATCCGATAGTGGAATCACCACAAATGGTTTACTCTCCACCTAGGGTGCATATACGATGCTCCAAATTTAAACACACTCAAAGTAAATACGTGATCTGAATGTCTGTGCCCAGTTCCCATGTCTCGAGTCCTCAGGCTCACTCACTTACTTTAAGCCGTATGAAAATAATCATTTTCAAACAAAACTTGTTGTTTTGAAAATATACCGAATCTGTTAAAATATGGGACTACCCTCGTAGGAATTGAGTTTGGTGACTTCCAAGAAAACAGTCTGGTCCTCATCCAGAAATGATTCTTTGGCTCGTCTCGGCCGATTCTCAGGAATATCATCACAATGAAATTCCTTTCCACAACCATGTTCGTTTTCGGAAAATTCATGTCATGCCCCAACACCTAATCTCTAAGTTGCAGTGCATATGAAAATGCATTATGCCATTCCAAAACCATTTATACAATATATACCAATATATTATTATACGACATTCTCGAATTTGCAGATTCACACCGCATGTAATCCCGGCAATGGATCGCTTGACACCCCGAATTAGCTCGCCCAGGCAATTCACGATTTCATCTCAGTAGCTACTCACAATTATATTTCATATAATTGAGTGAAATCACAATTTATCTCCAATGGCTTTATACACCAAAACACAATTTATTTCATAAATTATTAAACAAAACACCCAGTGCAACCCTACGTAGTGGCGAGATTTGTTGAATGAAACCAAAAAAATTACTCGAATTTCCCACACTTGGTTCCAGATTTGGGAGCGATCAAAGCGACACCTCGCGGCTCAAACCAACCTGAAGTATTTTAAACTCACTTAAACAATCGGTGAAACAAGTAGGATAAAACCCCTTTACCTCACGGGTTTGTAAACTCAACTTTTTTGGTCAATCACAGCGTAGCTCTCATCGCGTAGATCAATTTTGCCTTTAGCCCCGACGAAATCGGACGGTCCGATTTTCATAAATATGAAAAAGAAACGAAGAGAGAAAATAAAAAATAAAAAATTATCTCTCTCCACACTCTCTGCGCTCTCCGTCCGTATGACCTCCCTTTTATCACTTTTCTTTTTTATTTTTTATTTATTTTTATCATAATATTATTATAATAATATTATTATTATTATTATTATCATTTTGATAAACGATTTCTATTGTCCCATTCGGATCCATTTCTGTCCGGAAAATTTTTATTTCTTTAGGTTCCCTTGCTTAAACGAACTTTAACTTAATTTTTGAGCGAGATTTTCGTAAAAATCTAGTCCACTGAAATCGTGGCGATTTATCACCGAGAAATTAAATGTGATGTCACCGAGGTCGACGAAACTTTTTCTTGGTCACTAGATTTGTGAGGCAGATTTACTTGGCGCAGTCAGTTTCATCATCAGAGATCTGAGGAATTTCGGGTTTTCAGCAGAAGTGCAGATTTTACCACTTTTCGAGAAAAATTAAATTTTTCTCGAGTTTTACAAAATGAGTTAGTTTCCATTATTTCTAGTTGTTGAATTACGCTAATGAAATTTGCTTTTATTGATGAGAGGTAGCACATAGGCTAGCTCACAGTTCTCACTTTTATGCTTCTCGATTTATTGGGTGAACTTCATGGTTCATCCCTCTCTATTTTGTTGATATATGATACAATGGAGTAATGAAATATTGAAAGCAGATTTTTTGAAACAAACTGCGAAGCGGTTATTTATTTATTTATTTTTTGAAGTAATCTATTGAAACGGTTATTAAAACTATTTCATGATGCTTATAGAGCAAGAAACTTATTCGGGGACTGTATGATTTTCATCGTCGGATACTTGATTTTTTTTTTTTTTTGGGGTAAGAAAAGTAGCGAAGCAGATAGACGACGTAAATACTAAGAAAAGAAAATGTGAAAGAAAAGATAATTTGAAGAAAATAAAAAATAGGTTAAACTTAATAAATTAATTATATATGTTTTTATTCAAACTCATTTTATTTATTTATTTCCATATATAGGATTAAAAAATTTTAAAAATAGGCAAAATTTTGAGAAATATTGATTATATTTGATTTTCTTTGTATTTGGGTTAAGTAAAAAATTTAAGCAATGAGCTTTTTATAGTTCAACCCTTTGTGTTTTTCCGTGAAAAATTTTCATTCTTTAGTATTTTCTTTCCACTTTTTGTGGTGAGCTTAAATATAGACTATTCACGAAATGATCTTGTGAAGTAGGGAGGAAGAAGGAAAACAAATTTATGATTAAGTCATTGAAAAGCCCACAGAAAGTAAATGAGTTGAGGAAGAAATGATGGTGAGTCTCGATCTCCACTGACTGATAAATCAATCCTCAAACTGACAATTTGACAATAGCGCTAAATCCGATTGATAGGTTGAATAAAATTTGGGCATAATAAGATCGAGAAAAGAAAATGGCAAAAAATCGTTTAGCAAATCTAAGATCGAAAAGAAAAAAATATAAGCGAGTAGTTACGCTACATTAATCTGAAGATAACAATGTCCGTCCTTGGAGAAAAGAAAGAAGCTAAATTTAGGCATCATAAGAAAATAACATGGTCATGACTCCTGCACTGAGTATACTATTCTGAAAGCGAGTAGCACAGACCTTGGGTTGAATACCAATGGCTCTTCGTCGTCAGTCATCCTCGTCGTGATCGCGCCGCGCCTGTATTTGTTCTGCAAACAATTAAGATCAAATCGCCGTCTTCCTTATCCACATCGTCACGGTCACTTCCCGTCGTAGGCCACCACTGCGCACCTGACATCGCTCTCTTGACATTCGTGGATCGGAACTTGTCTTCGATGTCGGTAGGAATCGTGGCGTGTGCTCTCCGGTGGTGGATCAGCATGGAATTCAAAGTCAATTTACGTGAGAATGGAACTTGTTGATCCGCGGATCTGGTCTTGGTGGTTGCGGCTTTGCCCCATGTGCGAGGCGTTTGAGCGGTGAAACTGGGGCTCAGTTGCGGTCGTGATGCCTCTTGTTCTGCGCTACTCCCAGGACCTTCATTTGTTTCCATCTTGGCTTTGATTTCGCATTAACTCTTTGTACTCCTCGGTCTCTAATATTTCGTCTTTGTTGTGGATTTTCTTGATCAGAGTGAATTTTCGATTATTATCTTCTAGGTGTCGATCCGGCCTTTTTAGAATATTTTGAATATCTTGTGGATTCATATTTATTCCGTCCCGATGTGCTCGAAAGCCGCGTGTTTGAGCTTGTGTTGTTCGAGAATATGCGGTTTCTGAAAGATTTCGAGGCACGCCGGACACGGAAAGATATCGTTAGGCGAGGGCGGAGCGATGGTGGCGAGATGTCGGACTCAGGGCGTGTCCTGGCCCCGGAACTATGTTATTCCCAGAATCTCGTCCCGATGTGCTCAGAAACACGTGTTTGAGTTTGATCTTTGTTCGAATATCGCGGTTTTCAAAAGATTTCGCCCGCTACCGGACAGGGGAAATATATATCGTTCGGAGAGGGAAAGAAGCGTGTCCGGCGGAGATGTCGGACTCAGGGCGAGTCCACCGTCGAATTTTCCGGGTTGAAATCCAGGCACCGACCATCGTTTCGAGGGGCGAAGCGCGGAGACCCTGAGTGCATCGACATATCACCGGAACCGCAGGTAGCCGTCAGCCGCGCTCTCGGAGTCTCAGTCGCCGTGCCTCCTCGGAAATCGCGGGTTGAGCGTCGAACTGGAGTGCGAGCTTGGAAGCAAAGATCTTCTTTAGATAAATCCACGAAGATGAGATGGCATTTCGAGTCTTACACGAGATTCCATCGGCGAAGCACGGGCGGCGACAGAAAATGGCACTTCCTTTTCCTCGAGAAGAACTTCTTGGCATGGGATTTTAAAGTAGCCATAATAAAAGCGAGTGATTTCTAACATGAGTTTTATAGCAAAAAAAACAAAAAGGAAAAAAAAAATTCAATTCCATCTACCCAATTTAAAACCAAATACAAGTATTATTTTGAATAAAAATTATAATATGATGCTTTATTAGAAAACTTAATTTAAAAGAAATAAAGATATCATTAAAAATCTATTAAATGAGGAAGTTTATTTAGAATTGTTAGAATGAATACTTAATCTCAAATTATTATTTTTTTTTTTTTTTTAACGGAAGAATGTTTTCACAAATTTTCTTATTAAGAGGAACATCGATTTTCGAATTCGTGTGAAAGTTAATAATCTGATTATTCGCCTTTAAGAAGCAATAATTATAATAGATTCTATGGTTCTTTCAAAGCGATCTAATTTTATACATATCACATATACATATACATATATATATATATATATATATATATATATATATATATATATATATATATATATATATATATATATATATATATATATATTTATAGTATAGTTTGATTATTTAAATTGGTCCATATGTTTCACATTTTTTTTTCATAAGTGGGGCCGTCGTGATCTTCCCTTTTTACTTTAAAAAAATTCCACTCTTTCATGCTTGCTGTCTTTTAAGCTTAAATTGCGTGGATTGACATTTTACTTATAAATTATTTGAAAGCCCGCCGTAAACATCTTTTGGAAAATCATAATTACAAAAAAAAAAAAAAAAAAGGAAGGTTTTTATTTCTTTATTAGATATAAAACTTTATTTTGTTTTTATTTTCCACAATTCCTTTCAAATTTTAGAAGAAAATATTCAACGTTACAATTAAAGGGATGTGCGTGACACACCATAAATGGCAAATTTCTCCTCTCTTTTTTTTCCTTTTATGTTTTCTTTTTATATATTAATTTATGCAATGTGTTTGTATTTCACTTAATTCTAGAAAAATATATATTATTGGATGAGTGTATAATTTAATAATAAAACTATACCAAAAATAGAAAATTTATTTTGGTTGATCAAAATAAAATAATTTTCTTTAAATATTTTACTTCTAAAATTTCCTTTTTCATGGAATATAATTATTATTTTTAGAATATTACTACGACTCGTTCGGTGATATGGGTGTTTAACAATATTGTCTGAAAATAGTTAAGGTAATACATTAAAATGTACATTTTTATAATAAAGTTACTATTATGACTGTTCCATGAGGGTTTTTTTTTCTTTTGAAAATTTTGACTTTTTAAAACCTTCTAATTTGATCTCTTGATCATTTATTTATGTACAATTAATTTTCTATAAAGGTAAGGAAACCAGTGTAACACCGGAGTCAGAGAGTCTACGATTACATGACAACGTAGGGGTGTATAAGAGTACCAGAGTGTCCTGCTTGAAATATTTTGGAGACTAAAATATGAAATGAGAAATTATAGAACCGGAATTTGAGGTAATAAACCAAATTATGATGGTCATTTAACGAAAAGAATATGAAAAATCAAAATTAAAGTGTAGAGATGGGCCATAGTAGGAATTTGATAAGTTACAATTGTAATATTAAAGAGATGAGGGCTAATTTGAATTAAAGGCAAAATATCATGAGACAAATGTAGAACTGAGCTTAAAATAATTCATTTTGTCTCTCAAACTTTGGCTAGGGCTTCCACGATTTGGTGAGAGGAGAAGAGCCCAGAGCGAGAGGAAGAAGGAAAGAGAGGAAGAGGAGAGGTTGAATCGGGTATGCCTTCGTCTTAGAATCAAGTGTATGGGATTTCTGGGGCTTTTGGTATGGATTAGTTCTCCTTTGGCCTGGGTTTTTGTGTAAAGGTCCACCTGAGCCTTTGATTTGTTGGGGTTATGAGAGTAACACCCAGTGATGTAAAAGGCAGATCATCCAAATTACATGATGTGTAGAAGAATTGGTGGACCTTAGGTAGTGTTCTTGGATTTTTCACCTAGGTTTGTATTTTGAGTTCCAAAACACTGACTCATGTTGTGGGAGTTGTTTTTAGATGATTCAAAGTTAGTTTTGAGGTATTATGAATTATAGAAGTTATATGGAGTGAATTGGCATCAAAGTGGGAGAAATAACAAAATGCGGGCATTTCAGTGTCTTCTCTAGAACACGATTGAAGTTATAGAAATTTTAACTTTGATTACGGTCATTTTGGCCAAGAGTTCTGAGTCCTGACTTGAGCTTGTACCGGTCTGACTTGTTACGGTTTTCCTGTTTTGACCAGTTTTCGTATTTTTGGCCACTACTTCCTCATTTCTTATCGGAGTTTGAGTGATTGAGTGGGTGCGTAAAATAGACTTCAGGAGGATAAAACTTAAGTAAGAATCGCCAAATTCTGATCCTAAGTGGCCAAAATTCACTCAAAGTGGGACGTAATGCGAAAAATTCCTGCATCGGCTTTTGGACATAGAGTAGTGGGTTGTTTTGGACGTAACGAGGTTCGGTGCTCGGTGGGTGATTCCAGTTGGAATGGAACCATAGCATAGCTTTAAAAATAGTATGAAGATTGTGACTAAGTCTGGAAATACGTTAAGTTATGCGATTAAATTGTCGTGCGATATTCGTTTTGAGTGTAGGTTAAAAGTAAAGGCGGGATAAGTGTGGAGCGTGCTTCGAGTGTAAACAAGAGGTGAGTGTTCTAAACTCATTTTCCAAATACTAGTGTTATTATTATTATTATTATAAATTGTTTACCTTTGGTATTTCATGGTTTTGATAAAACCATTTTCAAGAAGCAAGCGATGAATTGAAAGCAAGCAAATGGTTTGAGTTAAACCATTTTGAAAAGAAAGCATTGGTTTTAAATTGTAAAACCATAATTAAGTAATAGTAAATGGTTTTGAGTTAAACCATTTTCAAACAACAATAGTAAGTCAATGGTTTGAATTGTAAACCATTTTCAAGCAAGTAAGCAAATGGTTTGAAAAGTTAAACCATTTTTGGCAGTAATGAAGTAAATGGTTTGAAGTGTAAAACCATTTAAGCAGCAAGCAAGCAGCGAAAGGTTGCAGTAAAGCAGGCCTTCCCTAGTTCTAAGCAAGCTAGCCAGGTCGGAGGTATCGGAATGCGTGCACGGTGGTGTTAGGATTTTCATCACGTGCATTGTGGTTTTACTTTAGTCGGCAAACTTAGGACATACATCATTATTTAAAGGAGGCGAGTGGCACGTGGGGGTATATAGGTTATGAGCTCTAACCAAGTGTGGATGGCGACAGGTCAATTCCACCATATTCACGGAAAATGAAAAGGTGGCGCGGACAAAGGTGCTTCCACCGACGCGGTTGAGCATAGGTTCCGTGTTCACTAGGGTATGATAAAGCGAAAAAATAGGCCTCCGTTGGTTGATGTTTTATGAGCATGATATCTTTGTTTGGCATCAATGAACTGGTTTCCCATTCGCCCGAGGCTTCGGAGAGTTTAAGCGTCGGTTGAGCCCGGCTCCAGTTTGGAATTTCAAAATGATCGGTTGAGCCAGCTCACGTGGGTTTATTTTTTAAAGCATGTGGTTGAGCTCAAGCTCCGTTTTTATGAAAAAGTTTGAAAAAACTTTTTAAAGCGAAAAATGTTTGTGAAGGTTTAGAACTTTTGACACGATAAACGCCAATGAAAAATTATGAGAAGTTTTATAAACTTCCTAAGCGCGAAATAAAGAGTTTCTGAGCTTTTAAAGAAAAGCGAAATAAAAGCAGCAGCGAAAGAAAAGTTTTGGAAAACTTTTAAAAGCAGCAAAGCGAAAAGCTACGGAAAATAATTGTAAAGAGAGTTTTACATTTTGAGATGTTTCAGGAAAAACAAAACCTTTTATGAAAGCATACACTCGGCTGAGCTCGTTTAGCCTCATTAGTTTCCATTTAAAAACTATTTTCGGTCTGAATATGAGCCATTTGGAGCACGATAGGATCGAGATTTTGACATGGGTTTAAGTGCTGTGTATTAATAATATTTTGTAAGAACATACTTTGAATTTGTATATGGAACATATGTATGTACATAGTTTAGTGTGATGGGAATGTGATGGTATGCTGGTTGCCATATTTTGGATATAGTGTAAATTGGATGTATACAGGATTTGGAATTTAGACTAGTAATATACATTTGTCATCTTCTTAGGGATTTTTCATTTGCTAAGATTTTGCAAATCTAAGTTATAAATAAAAGAAATTTTTATAGGAGGTTTAAGCAGCGTGCGAACTGACGGGATTTAGTCGTTAGAGGTAATGGTACAAGGGATTTACGTGAGTGGCCAAACTACGCTATGTGGGTAGGGAGTGGGGTGTCGGGGGTGAGGTATCGGAGCATAAGTAATGGCAACCATGCATGTTCAACTTAGGTACATACATATCAAGAGTGATTCAAAGTATTAAACAATTGGTATTTTTGGTAATTACGACACTATGTCGGGATTAGGGCGTGAGGTAGATCTGGAGGCTATTCGGGTGTGCGAGCCTAAGTCCCAGCGGATGTGAGCTATAAATGACCTCTGCATCTAAATGTCGACCAGTGAGTGATGAACCTCTGCCGCAGTGTAGAAGTGAGATGTTTGTGAGGCAAAATTAGCCTGAATTGCTACAGGGATAGTAGCGATAGCGACGAACAACGATCGCCAACCTCCACCGCCACCTAGAGAGGTTTCGGAAGAACCGGGGAGGTCAATAGAGAGTACAGAAACTGGGTGCCAAGCCATATGACGGCGTGTTGATCCGAGCTTGACACGGTTGTGGTTAGGCTAGAAGTAAGCAAGATTTATGGAGTTATGGGAGCACGGATGAGCAAAGGGTCTTGTTTTCCCGAGTTTACGATGGAAGACGGGGCTAAGGGTGGTGGGATGCCGTAGAAAGAAGGTATCTGATGGAATAGCATGGGACCAATTCCGGCAAGAAGAATTCAGCGACGATTAACACCGAAGTCACGAGTTAAAGAACTGAGGAGTTCTTCAAGTTAGACGAAGAACATCGATGTCAGTATGAAGAAGTTCTCGGAACTAGTTAGATTGGTTCCATACATTCAAGCGGATGAAGTCACGAAGTAAAGGAGTTTTATCGAGGACTACATCACGGATGGAGTGCATTTATCAGTGGTCCTGTAGAATAGATTTGGGGACTTAGTTGATAGCCTCGAGAGTTAGGCAAAGCACGCACAGCCATGTATCGAGTAGGCGGAAAGTACAAGAGTAAGAGGTGCACCGAGGCACGTCCCAACAAAGCTCGGGACGGTACGGGTAGAAGAAAAGCAAGGCGAGAGTTATAGAGTAGGAGTGCAAGTCGAGAGCTATCTGCATTCGAGGATCGGTGAGGCCCCGGTTGCTAGCGGTGACACCAGTATTCCTCAGTTTGTGGCATAATGTCGAAGCGACACCATGGGAGTCTGAGGAGGTGATCTGGGGTGTTTCCACTTGCTAATGGCCAAGAAGGCCATTTTATTAGGGAGTGTCCTCAGCTGATTGGTGCGGAGACATCGGTGTGATCCTAGGCGCGGTCGAGATGAGCACACAAAGTCGACGGGAGGCTTCCCGGGTAGAGACCCGACACGGCCCGCGGGTAGGGTGGCGGAGTGGTAGAAGGTGGGCGGTGCCCGGGGGATCTGAGTGAGGCCACGCACGAGGCCCGAGTATATCTTGTGACTCGGCCAAGATCGTCGCGACTCCAGGTGCTGGTCACGGGGCATTATTTCTATCCTTGATCATGATGCTTATACATTAGTAGACCCAGGAGCTGCGCATTCATTTTGCATCAAGCCATTCTTAGATCGTTTCCGGATAGAGACCCAACCACTAGAGAGATTCGTATGAGAGTTTCCTTCGGTACGGAGATCCATTACTCCTTGAGCGAGTGGTCGGAGATAGTAGAGTTCTGATTGAGGACAGGAGTTCGACGGATCTTAGCTTTAGATATGAGGGACTTTGATGTGGTTCTCGGCATGGATTGACTATCTACGCCATAGAGCCCACGATAGATTGTTATAAAAAGGAGTAAAGATGAATAGGCCGGGAAGTTGGAGGTAAAGTTATTCGGAGGATTCGTAGGGGAGTTATCTTCGCGTATGATGATCTCGCCGTAGCGGCCACGAGAAAATGTTGCGTAAAGGTTGTCAGGGTTATCTAGCATATGTGGTGGAGACAGGGAAGGAGGGGGACTATATTGGATGAGATTTCAGTTATTAGAGTTCGAGATGTGTTCTACAGGATAATATCGCGGGATTACCTCGAGAAAGAGAAGTAGAGTTCACCGTGATTTGATCCGAGGAATTTGAGCCCATTTCCATTCCTCCTTATAGGATGGCTCCTGAGAGTTAAGGGAGCTTAGGCTCGATTAGAAGAATTGTTGAGTAAGGGATTTATTAGGCCCAGGCATATCCCCATAGAGCTCCGAGTTCTCTTAAAGTGAAAAGAAAGATGGGAGTTTGCGGTTATCATATGGGTCTGACGGTGAGCAGAGTTACCATGCAATCAATTATCCTCCTAGAATTGATGAGTTATTTGATCAACTCCGAGATCTGGTATACTCGAATGGAGCTTTGAGGAGTCGAGGGTATCATCGAGTTGAGGAGTTCGGGAGAGTGATGTGCCTAAGGCGGCATTCGGGACAGCTACGGGCATTATGAGTTTGGTGAAGTGCCATTTGGTTTGACTAATACTTGTGGCGTTTATGGATTTGATGAGCAGAGTATTCAGCCGTATGCGGATAGGTTCGTCATAGTTTTATTGATGATATCTTAGTGTATTCGGGTAGTTCGGGAGGAACATTCGAGCACTGAGGTTGTATTCTGACCACAAGGAGGCAGGTTATATGCCAAGTTGAGCAAGTCGGTTTTGGCTCGACAAGGTGGCATTTCCTTGGTCATGTAATTTCATTGAGAGGGTGAGTGTGGATCGAGAAAATAGAAGCCAGGTGGCGATTGGAAACCACCAAAGAATGTGTCGGAGGTTAGAAGTTTCCTTGGTTTAGCCGAGGGTATTACGAGGAAGTTTGTTGAGGTTCTCCGGGATCATGACCCACGACCAAGGTGACAAGAAAATATGTTAAGTATGATTGGGTAGAAGCACATCCAAAGAGTTTTGAGGGTTGAAAGATAGATTGACTTGACTCCGGTTTGAAAGCTTTACCCGATGGAAAAGATGGCTGTGGTTTATAGTGATGCTTGAGGCAAGGCGGTTGTGTTTGATCTGGGGGGAATGATAGGGTGATTGCATATGCCTCTAGATAGCTAAAGAAACATGAGGAGAATTACCCTACACACGACTTAGAGCTTGCAGCAGTCGTGTTTGCCTTAAAAATATGGAGACATTATTTATATGGTGTTCATTGTAGGATCTTCTGAGATCATAAAGTCTTGATATATTTTCACCCAAAGAGTTAAACACGAGGCAAAGAAGAAGATGGCAGAGTTGATTAAGGACTACACGACGTACTATAGTACCATCTAGGAAAAGCTAATGTCTTAGCAGATGCCTTGAGTAGGTGACGAGAGGGTTCTTTGTCTCCACATGAGATCGGGTTATCTTCCCTTTGTTGGTGGATCTAAAGCTTTAGGGTGATATTGGAGTTTGAAGATTGAGCCTTGTTAGCCACATTTTCATGTTAGACCGCTCTAGTGGACCAGATTCTAGGGGCGATCCACGGGGATCCACAGGATGATTAAGCTTAAGAAGAGATAGAAAGGGGGAAAGCGAGTTTCAAATCGGGGATGATGGCATGATAGTGATGTCGGGAGAGATGTGTGTGCCGGAGTATGAGCGAACTGAAGAAAGGAACATCATGGAAGAAGCACATTTCATCTGCGTATGCCTATGCATCCAGGTAGTACCAAGATGTATAAGGAGAACTTTGAAAGAACATTGCGGTGGAATGGGATGAAGAAAGAGATAAGCGAGTTTCGTTTCCGGTGCCTAACACATCGGCGGTGAAGACGAGGGCATGAGAAGGCCCGCGGGAAGATCGATTTACTCCTATTCTAGTGTGGAAATGGGAAAAGATTACTATGGATTTTGTGATAGGTCTTCCACGAACTCAAAGGCAACATGATGCGATATGGGTGATAGTAGATCGATTAACAAAGTCTGCTCATTTCCTACCAGTTAATGTTGAGGATTCTTTAGAAAAGTTGGCCAAGTTGTATGTGGATGAGATAGTAAGACTTCATGGGGTTCCAGTGTCGATAGTGTCAGATCGAGACCCCAGGTTCACATCTAGGTTTTGGCTTTAGTTTACAACAGCGTTAGGTACTCGCCTACAACAGCCTGACATTTCATCCTCGGGCCAGGACAGCGATCGAAGGACTATTCGAGCGTTAGAGGATATGTTGAGAGCTTGTGTAATGGAATTCAAGGGAAATTGGGACACTCACTTGGCATTAATGGAGTTTGCCTACAACAATAGCTATCAAGCCAGTATAGATATGGCTCCATTTGAGGCGTTGTATGGCAGGAAATGTAGGACTCCAGTGTGCTGGGATGAGGTTGGTGAGAGAAGACTAGTAGGCCCTGAACTAGTACAGATCACTTCAGAGAAAGTGAAAGTTGTTCGCGATAACTTAAAGATAGCAAGAGATAGACAGAAAAGCTATGCGGACAACCATCGTAGAGACTTGCAGTTTGAAATAGGTGATAAAGTCTTTTTGAAGATTTCACCTTGGAAAGGTGTGTTGAGATTTGGGAAACGAGGCAAGCTTAGTCCGAGGTATATTGGACCTTAGCAGGATCGTGAGCAAAGTGGGGCCCAGTAACACAGTTAGTTTACCCCCAGAGTTGTCAGGATTCATGATACTTTCCATGTATCAATGTTGAGGAAATATATCCGGTCCTTCACATGTATTGAGAGAAGCTGACCCGATTACGAGTTAAAATTTATTTATGAAGAGACAGGGTGCGGATTATAGATGCAAGGAACAGGTGTTGAAATAGAAAGTGATTCAATTGATTTAAAGTCTTATGGAAGAATCTTGAGAGGAGGCAGCTACTTGGGAGCGAGAGGCCGGATGTGCTCCCGATTACTCGCTTATTCTCCCGGGATAAGGTATGTTCCTTTCCTTTTGTTTGGGTTTAGTGTTTCATTCGAGGACGAAATGTTTCCTAAGGAGGGAGGGATTTTGTAACACCGTCCGAGAGAGTCTACGATACATGACCTTTGTAAGTGTATAAAGAGTACCAAGTGTCACCTTGAAATATTTGGAGACTAAAATATGAAATGAAATTATAGAACCAGGAATTTTGGTAATAAACCAAGGAATTTTAATGGTCATTTAGCAAAAGAATATGAATCAAAATTAAAGTGTAGAGATGGGCCATAGTAGGAATTTCAATAAGTTACAATTGTAATATTAAAGAGATGAGGGCTAATTTCAATTAAGGTAAAATATATGAGACCAAATGTGGGAGACAAACAAAATAATTCATTTTGTCTCAAACTTTGGCTAGGGCTTCACGATTTGGTGAGAGGAGAAGAGAGCCAAGAGCAAGGGAAGAGAGAAAGGAAGAGGAAGGAAAGGAGGTTCAAAAATCAGGTATGCCGTCTTGAGAATCAAGTCTTAATAGGATTTCTAGGGCTTTGGTATGGAGATTAGTTCTCCTTTGGCCTAGGTTTTGTGTAAAGGTCACACAAACCTTTAATTTGTTGGGGTTATGAGAGTAAAACCCCAATTGATGTAAAAGAAACTTGGAATCATCAAATTACATGATGTGTAGAAGAATTGGTGGACCTTAGGTAGTGTTCTTGGATTTTTCTTTGGGTTTTGTATTTGAGTTCGAAAACACCAACTCACATGTTGTGGAGTTGTTTTTAGATGATTCAAGTTAGTTTTGAGGTATTATGAATTATGAAATTTATATAGGTGAATTGGCTGCCAAAAGTGGGAGAAATAACAAAATTTTGGCATTGGGATGTCTTCTACCAGTACAATTGAAGTTCTACCGGTACAACTTTGATTCTGGTCATTTTTGGCCAAGTTCTACCGGTACAACTTGAGCTTTGTGCCAAGGTACAACTAATTCTGGTTTTTCCTGTTTTTGACCAGTTTTATTATTTTGGCCATAACCTCATTTCATATCCGATTTGAGTGATTCAAGTGGCTACGTAAAATAGACTTCAAGGAGAACAAAACTTAAGAAGTAAGAATCGCCAAATTCTGATCTCGTGTCCCAAAAATTCACTCCAAGGGTGAACATCATGCAGAAAAAATCCTGCATCAGCTTTGGACATAGAGTAGTCCGGGTTGTTTCGGACGTAACTTGAGTTTCGGTGCTCCGAATTGGGTGATTCCAGTTGGAATGGAACCCTTAGCACCTTAGATTTAAAATAGTATGAATATTGTGACTAAGTCTAGGAAGTACGTTAAGTTATGCGATTAAATTTTCGTCGTATTCGTTTGAGTGTAGGTTAAAAAAGTAAGGATAAGTGTGGGCGTGCTCCAAGTGTAATAAAGGAGTGAGTGTTTAGCTGTCCAAATACTAGTGTATTATTATTATTATTATTATAGAATTGTTTCTTAATTGTTCATGGTTTGAATGCAAACCATTTTCAAGAAGCAAGCAATGAATTAGAAAGCAAGCAAATGGTTTGAGTTAAACCATTTTTTGAAAAAAAGCATTAGTTTTAAATTGTAAAACCATAATTAAGTAAACAAGTAAATGGTTTTTGAAAAAGTTAAACCATTTTCAAACAACAAGCAAGTAAGTCAATGGTTTTTGAATTGTAAACCATTTTTTCAAACAAGTAGGCAAATGGTTTTGAAAAGTTAAACCATTTTCAAAAGCGGCCAGCCAGTAAATGGTTTCCAAATTAGTAAAAACCATTTTACAAAGAGCAAGCAAGCAAGCAAGCAAAGAAAGTTTGTGAAAACAAAGGCACTTCCACCAGTTACAAGCAATGGCCCGGTCGGAGGTATCACACATGCGTGCGGTGGTGTTAGGATTTCATACATGCATTGTAGTTTTGCACATTAGGCAAACTTAGGACATACATCATGCATTTAAAGGAGACCATGGCACGTCTGTGAGGTATATAAAGGTTATGAGCTCTAACTAAGTATGGTGATGGCGACACGGGGTCAAATTCCACCATATTCAGGAAAATGAAAAAGGTGGCCAGGACAAAGGTCCTTCCACCGGCGCGGAATTTGAAGCACAATTTCAGTGTTCACTAGGGTATGATAAGAAAAAAATAGGCCTCCATTGGTTGATGATGTTTATAGCGTGATATGCTGTTTGAAAAATCAACCATTGGTTCCCGGTCGCCCAGACTTTCGGAGAGTTTTAAAGCAATCGGTTGAGCCGGAGCTCGTTTAGTTTCAAAGCGATCGGTTGAACCAACTCCTGTGGGTTTATTTCAAAGCATGTGGTTGAGCTCGAAGCTCCCATTTATTTTTATGAAAAAGTTTGAAAAACTTTTTTTAAGCAAATGTTTGTGAAAGGTTTTAAGAACTTTTCAAGCACGATAAAGCAAGCAAGCAAGAAAAATTATGAGAAGTTTTATAAACTTCTAAGCAAGCAAGAAATAAGAGTTTTACAACCTTTTAAAGAAAAGCAAAGAAATAAAGCAATGACAAAGAAAGTTTTGGAAAACTTAAAGCAATGAGAAAGCAAAGAAAAACTACGGAAAATAATTGTAAAAGAGTTTTACATTTTTGAGTTGTTTTAGGAAAAGCAAAACCTTTTATGAAAGCATGCACTCATGGCTCGTTTAGCTCATTAGTTTCCATTTTAAAAACTATTTTCGAATGCAGTCATGAGCCATTTGGAGCATGATAGGATTAGTTCGACATCGGTTTAAGTCTTTGTGTATTAATAATATTTTGTAAGAACATACTTTGAATTTATTATATGGAACATATGTATGTACATAGTTTAGTGTGATGGGAATGTGATGGTATCTTTGGATTTGCCATATTTTGGATATAGTGTAAATTGGATGTATAAGTTTGGAATTTAGACTATGTGCGGCGAATCATCCTTTCTTAGAAGTTTTCATTACTAAGATTTTACGATCTAAGTTTATAAATAAAGAAAATTTTTATAGGAGGTTTAAGCTTAAACAATACGGCTTCGCTTCACAAGGATTTCTAGTCGTTAGAGGTAATGTTTAGGGATTTAAATGAAATTATTTATATTATTACTTTGCTGAGATGAGGTGTGTCACCAACTTTTCATATATATATATATATATATACATATATATATATATATATATATATATATATATATATATATATATATATATATATATATATATGGAATGTCGTCTCACATGAAAAAAAACAAAAATCTTTGTTGGGTTTATATATTAAAAACTCAGTATGGACTTGTACATGACTTGAGAAAGAGAAGGACTCGCAGTAGCATACAAGAAATGGTACAGCTTGGTTTGAGTGCAAATCGATCGATTGCTCACTTCTTTACTTATACGATTTACTCAAAATAATTTGTTTTGTTTGCTAAATAAAAACCTTAATTTTTATGTATTTAAAATAAAAGCAGTTCAAGTCATAAAATGTGATAAATTCACAATTGATTTATTTTGAATTCAAATTCTAACCGTTAAGTTTGCATTTAATTCGTAACGTTTTGCTTTAATTCTTATAATTAAGTTTGCGTTTAATTCGTAACGTTTTGAATTAATTTTTATTATTAATGGACATCATAACATCTTTTCAATCTCCACCTTTTGTCTGCAACTTGGAATATCTATCTTCATCTCTATTGTTCCTCGTCTAGAGTTCGTCCTAGACTCTGAAGAATTATGAGGAATTATTATTTTAATATTTTAGAAAATAATAAAATAAATAGAAAATATTCCAAACTCACTAAGCATATTATTATTTTAATATTTTATTTTAATAAAGTAAGTTTTAGTATTATTTTAGAAAATAAATAGAAATTTACCATATTTATAAAATTAAGATATTTTTATTTTATTTAAATGGCTTATATGGAATATAGAATAAAATTTTATTTCTAATTCCAAACTCACTAAGCATATTATCTAAATTAAGAAAATACTAATATATTGAAATTAATAATATTTGTTATTAAAATTTTCTTAAAGATTGTTATTTTTAATATTAACTCTTTGATTATTTCAATACATTTTAATCAAGTAATAATTGAGTACCGAGTTATAATATTTAGTATAAAATTAGAATCAATGGCCCAGTATGGCTGATCCACAAAACTTTGGAGCCACAGAAAACTAAATTTTTTGGGTGGCATGCTTGTCTTCAACCCTAGCCTTTGGAGAATTACGTGACTCTCCCTCCTGAAATCATTGAGGCATGTATGTTGTATATGTTTGTGTTTAACACTATTTTTTTCACTAGTAATTAATTTCTTTCTCCTTAATTTTGTAGAGACTTTATTAGTTACGTAGTTGTTGTTGTTGGCCCTACGTAGGGCGGTTTTCTATGGAAAGAAATTTGGGTGGAAGCTGATTAGAGTTTGAATCCTTGTTAACATAATTTTCATCAAAATGCTTGTATCATGCATGTATAGGTACGTTATGTGACGCCCCAGGCAGAAATTAGTTGACTACCGTCAACGTGAAGCACTCGTGAATGTCGGGTGACCCGACATTTCTCACAAAAATCAGGCAGACTCTCCTTTGTACGGGGAGCTCTACCCAAATAAAATTTGCATATACATCCCCAAAACGATTGCAATATATCGATAATTCAATATATCCAATCACATGAGTAATACGGCCACTTGGGCCCACAAACGATACTCATAATACATACTAACTATGAATCCAACTATATCCAATAGTTCTAAGAGTTAGTAAATTACTCTTATACAACATATATCAAAATTAGAGAATTCTAATACATGTGGAAAAATCATCAAAGCCACACCGGCTCATGCAACTCGACCTCTAGAATGACGAGTCCCTGCCACGCTCCTTGTACAGTAAATAATATCTTTCGATGGTGAGCTAATGCTGAGTAGTGGAATCGCCCTAAGTAGACTCTCTCCACCTAAGTGCGGTCTGATATTCGAGTCGCAGCGTTGGCAATCGCGTCACTGCCCAGATATGCATGAGGCGTAACTCGGATCAGGAGTCCTCCACCAGAGCTCCTCGCACTACGCTAAACCTCGTATGAGGAATATTATGTTTATTTGTGGACTACCCTCCCGGAGTGTTATAAATTATTGGACCATCTCCCAGATGTTATGTTTAGTGGACTACCCTCAGATGTATATCAATTGGTAAATCTCAGATGATTGATATTTTAAGTATGGACTACCCTCCGTCATTTCTGGTTAGACAACCCTCGAAGGCAGTTTTACGGGCTAGATGCCGTCATATTTAACTCCTATAGTCTAGGATGTTCCGATTGCATATGGAATACATGTATGCCATTTCTGTCTGATGTCACATGCAAATATGTAAACATGCACATATCCACATAATAATAAATCACCACAATCCATGTCATGTAATTATCATTTCAAACATCAAAATTAGCTCACTTGGGCTAATGATCAAACACGAGCAATTCAACTTGAATCACTCGACCAAACACATTTTCACACAAAATATATTTTTTTGTGAACACTATTCCCAAGAATAGTGAAACCCTCGTTTACTATTCCCGACAAATCACAAATCAACGGTTCACCTTGTGAACTCGCATTTCCCGGCTATTTCCGGCCTCATTCCAATCAATACATGATTTATCATGGAAACTTTCATTGCTACCCAAACCAGCGTGGTCGATCCACGAATTTATCACAATGAAGATTCAAAAATTCATAATGAGTGGTCCGAGGTTTAGGACCCGATCAGGTAACCTAACGTATATTCTGAGCTGAACATTTACAATTGCCAAGAGGGAATAAACCCAAGTAAGGAAACCCCACCTCTGGAGTTGAGGAAACTCCTAATCAGAACACCCGCGAGGAAGCCCTCTTGGCGTGGCGATTCTCACTTCTTGTCCGAAGGCTGATGGTCGATTTTAATCGTAAATCTAGAGAGAGTCATAGACCTTCCTCTCTAAAACCTCCATTTCGTTTACGCAGCCTTCTTTTGGCCCTTCTCCCCCTCAATTCACGTTTTTTTCCTCTTTTGAATTTGAGAAGATCAATACTATTCACTATCTTGTCTTTTGGTGACTTAAATCAATTCCTATAATGCCAATTTTGTCCCTCTTTTCCCAATTTTGACATTCGGCTCTACCTCGGCCGTCCATTTTCCTCATTTCTCTACTTATGCCACTTGCCTGGCCTTTGTAAAGTGATGTTATATATGTGATTCGTTGCATCGAAAATCGTTTCTGACTGCCGGCTTGTAATCTTATCGAAAAAGATGTAAATTCCGACTATCTGGAATTCGTGAGGCCCCATGCTAGCTAGATTTCGCTTGAGGCAGTTCCAATAGTGAAATCCGTTTAGATCATCAGGATCTAAGAATAAATTACAATTTTAATAAGTACTATTTCTGTAGAAATTACTATTTAAATGACTCCAAGTCTGATTTTGCCATTTCTGAGAAATTACGATTTCTGGGTCTTACATGAATTAAACTAGTTAATAGTCCTTTTTATAAACCAATTGGATATTGATTTAATTGAAAATAGATGAATATGATGAGAAAATAATAGTTTAGAGATCATGAATAAGTGATTATGAAACTTATAATATATTAAATTCCCATATTAATTAAGAACTTAAATATGAGTATTAATACTTGAGAAAATTTTGGTATTCTTCTACTTTGTTCAGTTTTATTATTAACTATCCTTTTAAAATAAAAATTTTGTACTGCTGAGCCTTTTAATATTTCAAATTATATGAAACTCTCGATAAAAAGATAAAAAAAGGAGAGCCCATTAATCCAATGAACTTATGTAGACATATATATTTCTCATTGGGTTGAATAATATTTGAAAGGCTCATCTCTGCTATAGATTTAAATTTGGCATGAGATGTTAATTCTGATTGCAAATAAGAAACATAAATGTTGGCACACCAAATGGAGACTCAAATATTGATTTTGGTAAAAAAAAAAAAAATTCGAAAACTACATTTTTTTAAAATGGAAATTTATAGGAATCACATTTGTCATTTCATATCTCTTTTAAATAACAACTACAAATCTGTCATTAACTAATACCAATATTACATAATTCACTTAGCAATTTTTTGACATCATATTCTCGATAAATGTGAACTCTGATTTTGCACAAAAATTTAAAAACTATTTTCTATCTTTCTCTCCTCACTCTCTCTCTCTCTCTCTCTCTCTCTCTCCTCTCTCTTTCTCTCTCTCTAACATCTTGTGTGATAGATACATCTCCAAAACAAACATTTTGTGAAAAGGATGATTTAAGGTTTTTTTTTACAAAATAATGTTTGATATTTTCAACTTAGAAAATATGATGTGATAAATATCATTCATGAGGATGAATCATGTGGAATAAGGTCCCTAACTAACGAAAAGTGCTGAAGATGTAAGGATTTAAACTCATTTACTATTGGAGTCATTTTTTGGTTTGGCCTAACATGAAGTAAATTTAGGATGGGATTATATGACCACATGGCAATACTACGACCTAAATTCTGAACAACGTCGAGTAAAGTGGGGTCTGAAGTAACCTATTTAATGAAAAGCTATAACGATGCGGTTTGATTTTTGGTTAAGCGAAACATATGAAGTAGTATATTAGATCAATTTAGTTAAAAGGGATATATGTGACAAACTTTGAATAAATGGTTTAAGTGGTATAATTATGATTTAGGGAGCATAATTAGAGCAGGTTCAAATCTAATAAACTTTTGCAAAAAAAAATTGAGAATATATATGCCCTGAATATAAGCTTTTCTAACTTTAGTCCAAAAAAATAAAAAAATTCTTCAAATACTAAAGGTGAAAATATTCCTAAATCTAATGTACTTTTTGTTGGTGGAAATAAATTTTGAAATCAGACTAAAGTATCTTGAAGAAACACTTTAAAGATTGTATTTTTGAATGAACATCTTCATAATTTTGAAATTTTGAATTTAGGTAAAACTGTATTTTGAAGAAACATTTTCCTTAAATTTGAAAATTTGTTTCTCGTGAAACCTGATACTTCTTTTTTAATCTTGTTTACTTCACTCTAAGTTAAACTACGCTAAATTGAAGTATTTTTCAAAACATGCTGACTATATATTTATTTATTTTTTAATAATATTATTTTTTTAAAAATCATGGCTAAGGGGATTACACTCTCATGATGGGAATGACTTAAGCCTGCGCTCATGGTGCATCAGCTGCCAAGAGTTGCTAATATTCATTCTCAAATTGAATTATGAATTATTAGTGATAGGGATTTTGGCATAATCTCAAGCTATATATACATATAGATTAAATTGACACTATTTGCTTTTAAATATTAAATAAGAAGAAAAGAAATTTGTGTTTGTTATTGTGAAAATGATTATAGTATTGTGTTATTATTATTCAATAGTGGGTTTAATTTGTCTTTCCATCAATCCCTCCACCTCTCTTTCCTTGTGCATGCATGGAGGCTCAGGGTTACAACCTCTTCTTATTTTTTCAGCCGTTGGATGGAATTCCACAGAATCAGCGGCTATAATCTCATGTTGACAATAAGTGCTGAGGAGGACTATATGTACATACATATGGTGCAAAGCTGGTTGCTGAAGTTTCATAATACAGTTTGTACCTCTTTCTGCAATTTAATTTAAAAAACCCTACCTTCTGGATGACGATAATTCTTCCTAACCCTTTAATAAATATGACCAGAGATTTCTCTCTTTGTTCCTACAATCATTTACAGACGTGGTTATAGTTTTCTAATATTTGATTGCTATGTTCCTTTCCTGAAAATTTGACGGATAAAACACGGAAAGAAAATACCAGAAAGAAGTAATAGTAAAAAAAATAAATAATACCTAAATTTATATAAATCATTTTCACTATTATTTTTTTTCTTTTGTGTGTCATAGAATAACTAAACATAACAGGATTTCTATCACAAATTTGTTTTAGTCTTTATTTTCCCATCCATTCATAAGCTGTGATGCAAACTTTTTACATAATGGTATAATGGCAGTACATTTTCCCATTGTAAATCTTAAATCTTCTGAACAATAAATATTTATTTAATCGAGATCAAATCATTCATCTAATTCTCATCATACCTTCTTATAAACAGCTTACCTATTTATGGCAGACAGAGTGAGGAGCTTGAGGGCCTAGAGGCTTCTAAATTTCTAATTGATAAACAGCCAGAGAGTTCTTTGCTTTGGAAGCCAGGAAAAGAATTCATGAGTCTGGTGAAAACCTCTGTAATCCTGCCTCAATTAAGTTGTCCTTCTTTAATCCTCTCCTTGTTTCAGTCTCTTTCAAGTTTCAAGCTTCTTTTCATGGCGGGTGGTGTTGGTTTGGAGGTTTCAGGGCTTAGGCGGTGGCTTTGGCTATGGAAATTTCAACCCCATCATCCATCATCATCTATCATCCTTTGTACCGTCAAGTCACCAAATAACGAATCCATAGACAGGTTCTTGGTGAGTCAAACCATTCTCTGAGGCAGGCCCAAAACTCCGGAGAACGGCGAAACAGTTTCAACATGGTTTCATGATTTTTATAAAAGTGGTGCAGGTGTGGGCTGAGTGGTACTTCATAGGCCTCTGGGAGAGGGTCTGAATTTGAAGGAGGAAGGAAAGCCCTGAGAAGGTGGGAAGAACAAGTTCAGAGGAGTAGTGGTAAAAGAATTGAAAGGTGGTTTGGTTATTCTGCTACTTTTGATCAAATGGCAATGGAGCGCAGAAGTATAGGTGATCATAGAAAATTTTCTTCATTAATTTCATGGGTGAAACTAATCCATTTTCTTACCGATTTGGTTTCTGTTCTATGTCTTTTTTGGGTTACATAACTGAAGTATTGATCTTTTTTCTTTCTTTGTGTCTGAAGGAAATTATTTGGGGTTGGTGGGAGTTTGTAATGAAATGGGCTCAAATATTTGAGAAGCTGAGTGTGAGGCTGGAAAACAATGCCAGGAAATATATGGCAAAACCATCTCGTCTGATATAGGGTTTTCATCTTTCTCCTTTGATAATTTTTTTTTTTCTTGGTTATATGTATAATCACTTCCATGGTTTTTCTGTTTTGACCACTACTACTACTTATTGCTGTTATTTATTATTTGTTTATTGAAGATGAGAATGGGTTCTAGGGATTATAGAATTAGAGTACTGTAAAGATGTTAGATTTGAACCAGAATTTCCAGATCTTGTGTGTGCTTCCTTGTTCTTTAACAAAAAACCTAAATTGCCATATTGGGTTCTCTTCATTTGATAATTCTTTACAATTCTACATGAATTTTGAAGAATCTAATAAGTGAGGAGAATTATTTGGTCATCATCTTGCTGTTTTCCACTTTTCCTTCTATAAGTTCTTTTTTCCTTTTGGGTAATTCAAACTTTCTTCACTTGAAGAATCTGCCAATTATGACATGCAGACCTTAGGAACTTTTGAGTCCCCTGTTTACCCCTTAGTTCCATTGCTTCTTCCATTTTTCAGTTTAGCCTTCATTTTCATGTGATCCATAAACTTTTCAATGATAGTTATAAAAAAAGTTTATTTGCCCAATCTTGTTGTATGACACAAAAAAATCTCCATCAGTTTTCCTCTTTTTGGTTATTTTAATAAGAAAAAATAGTTTGACAAACATTTTGTTGTGAATCATACTTTCAGAAAGGTGAATGGGATGAAGATGAAGGATATTGGTCAGATAAGCACAAAGAAAGTCGGCAACAAATGGGCAGAAATGTAAACGCATCACTGGTAGAACTGAAAACACCATCAAATTCCATTTTAATGCTACAAAGGAAGGCAGAATTCAAGAAAAAGCAACAAGGATGACCAAAAAGCCTCAGTCTCTCCTCGAGACTATATCAAGAGCAATAAACTAGAGCACAAATGGACATGCCACCTAAGCTGCGCCCGCCACACACACACCCTCCACCATCTCGGAGGATCACCCCACCACCCTATGATTCTCCAGAATTGTCTGAATCAACAACCGTCCATGATTCTCCTCCATCACTTCACTCATACATGTGATGAAGAGTTGCTATTCATGCAAACCTATTTCCAAGTACCTCGCAGTAATCCACCATTTGAACACCTCCAAGAACATTGAACAAGGGAGTGAACCAAGCATGGCTGGATGCTTTTGATTCACATTCAAGAAGAGCTCCATCTCATCATCAACAACCCATCTTTACTCATGAATGGAACTAGCTCCACCATCAGCTTTATTAATGATCGTTTACAGCTACAATGTTAATCCAATGAACATAGAGTTTCTCACAGATCAACCATCTTCAAGTGGAAAGAGAGATGGATTTGATAGAGATGATCTCTTCCTCTCGGTTCTGCAACGAGGGCAATGGAAAGAATTTGTAGTCATGTTTGTTGGATATCGTGCTTCAATGGTGAGTTTCAAACTGTGAATAAAGAGGTTGGGCCTTAATTTATTGGTTTTGTCTTCTTTTTTCTTTTAATAATGTGGCTCATTTTTTTATTGACAAAATGTTTGATTGGCATTCATATTTTTATTGTTATAAATGTATTCCTCATTTTGGTAGTTTTTCTTATCCACTTATTTGACTTTAAAATAATCATAAAAGAATTTAATTAAGTAGTATTAGCTCGTTTAATATTTGCTAGGAGCTCTTTTAAAATTGCACTTGAAATTAACCCATTCTAATTTGTGTTTCTCATTAATCTATTACTAGTACCAAGAGGAATGGTTAGGCGGTGCGGTAGGGACACCCCACTCAAATTTTTAAAAACAAATTTTCATTATATTTTAGGAAATTCAATGACAAGCGATCTCCCTGCTATATATATTTATATATTCGATCCTACTATTCTCATGGAAATCAAATGGTAAGAAACTTTGTTTATTTACATTTTAATTAAGTATGGGGTTACATTGAATAAATAAATCCAAATAAATAATGCTCCATTGGATGATTTTATTGACCCCATCGAGAATAGACGGAATATGTTGTTCTTCTCCACATATGAACAAGCAAAAACAATTCGATCTATATTCATAAAATTTGTGAAGAATAAAAATAAAAAATTTCGGTCGTTAACTTCATGCCTCATTGAATTACTCAAAGTGCCGCATAAGCGGACATCCACGGAAGATTCTCAGGTTTTGCTTAATTTGTGCACTCATGATTAGAGGTGCTAATGATGTGAGTCGAGTTCCAGTTCAACTGAGCTCGAGTCGAGTCGTTAACATTTCGAGTCGAGCTCGAGCTCGAGTCGAGCTTACTCAAGCCGAGCTTGACTCGACTTGTTAACATTTCAAGTCGAGCTTACTTGAGTCGAGTTTTGACCAGTTTTGATCGAGTCGAGTCCGAGTAGCTCGCGAGTTGTCTCGTTTCATTAGCACCCCTAATTATTATATATCCAACTTTAGGAGAATCGGTGTATGAAATATATATATATATATATATATATATATATATATATATATATATATATAATATATATACTATATATATATATATATATATATATATAAATATTTATCCGTTTATAATACTAACTTATTAATATAATTTATAGAATAATATCTATTCTCTTACATCTTTCTTTAAAGAAAATTAATTATTTTTAAAATAAATATATTTATAACTAAAATAAATAATAAAAACGTATGATTGTTTAAGAATAAAATAGAGATATATTATTTATGTCATCCCCTAAAAGTAGAGATATAAAATTAAAAAAATTTAAAATTTCATATACAAAAATATTCGGAGTTTCTCATGAGGCTTTTCAAGTCGGTTACAGATTGCTCGACTCATTTCGTTAACATTTGAGTCGAGCTCGAGGAGCTCAGAGTCGAAGGCTTCGCATGGAGTCGAGTTTTGGTAGGAGTCGAGTCAGGAGTAGCTCTGCGAGTTGTCTCGATCTCATTAGCACCCCCCTACTCATGATCACAACCTTTGCGGATGCATTTGTTCCGCCCATTGGAAAAAAATCTACAATTTGGCTTTGACAAAGAAAACTCGACAACGATTTGAAAAAATACCATGGATCAAAATGGGTTCAAAGCAGTTTATATTAAATAAGGATTGAGATTCTGAGGATCGATTACCAAATAGCATACTAAGAAATTTGGTAGGTAGGCGGAACATTGAGAATGACACCTACCCGGCAAACGAGAGATTGGGATCTTGTTTAAGGCCACGGTACCAAAACGGAGCAAATAATCAATTGAAATTGTAAAAACAAATGGCATGGGATTGAAAGGTTTAATGGTATTTCGTTGTTGGATTGTATATTTATTATAAATTAGCCTCTAGTAAAATTTTTCATTAGCAAATTAAAAGAACTTAATTAGAACCAAGCAAATCAAAAACTGGAAAGATATATCTTTTAGTCATATATAGCTTCACTGATTAAAGAAGTAGAAATGCTGATTTAAAGATAGATAGCATCAGACAAAAGTTTAGGCCTTTATTGGAAACTGGAAACTGTTCTTGAAGACATTTTTTCTCTCTTTAAAATAGTGACTCAGGGAACAGTTTTAGCACTATGGTGTTTTCCTTTTATTCTCTTCTATTTTAAGACAAAATTCTCAAAAATTATTTTTATTAAGGAAGTTAAAACTGTTCCCTGAGTCACTATTTTAAAGAGAGAAAAAATGTCTTCAAGAACAGTTTCCAGTTTCCAATAAAGAGCCCTAAACTTTTTGTCTGATACTATCTATCTTTAAATCAGCATTTCTATATATATATATATATATATATATATATATATTTAACACAAACAATTGATAACTATTTCCAGGAATTGTAATCAAGAACTATTTTTTGAAAATCATTTCCGAAAACACTCCCACATCAGCACTCTTCCAAATTTGCAGAAGCTATTCTTAGAGTCAAAATTACCTATAGCTGGATTTGGAGCCAGTCTGATTAAAAACCACATAGAGGTGACTAATGGAAAGTCCAACCTTAATCCACTGGCTGTTGCAAGAACCAAAACAGCAGTATCTAACTATCCCTGCAAGTTGGAAACAAGAACATGTGAGTTTGCAAATTAGGTGCATTAAGGTGACTAGCATGACAAATTTTGAGAAAAATGGGGTAAAGGAATTTACTCACCGTTAACCGTGTATTCCATTCACCAAATAGAAAAATCAACAAGACAGAAAATATAGTAAAGACAACAAATTGTTCAGCAACACCACCAAACTTCATTAAAGAGATCAGATCTTGTCAACTGTTGGCTTTGTCCATTGTTACCAAACGTAGGGTAAGCAGTCACAAAGAATAAATTTTGCATGATAATGGATATTGAGAATGTGTAGAGATTATATAGAGCACCATTGCCAAGCTCAAACTCGAATCGCACATCTCCAAATGAGTAGAAACAAATAATCCATGTAAAGAAATACATACTGAATAGCTTGCTGTTAAATACAATTCAAATTTGCCATATAGCCCTTCCAGATGGAAAGAGATCTGATACCACCACTTATAGCCGAGATGATCTGCAATGTATTGAGACATTTATCAGCTGAAACTTAAAAATCATATTGTAACTTTGCAGAGGTAATAGAAAATGCAAGCAAGATGGAGAACTCAAGCAGCCATGAGTAGAAAGCACAAGTCGGCAAGTTTTTATATACTCTGGCAGAGTGGCAGGTTTCACTTCTTCAGTTTTGGCAAAAATGAACAACTTAACAAATACCAGCATATGTGTTGAAGCATGATATTCATATTAAACCCAAATCCTACAAGCTTGAGCTTTTAGGAGAGTTGGTCATTTAACATGGTATCAGAGCTTGGTTAAAATGAGAGATCCACAGGTTAAAGACCCTCTCCTTGCAATTTAATCCCCATGTTTATTTGAAGAGTCCATAATAGACTCGACTCTCCACGTGCACGGAGTATTGGAGCCGTATGCACGTGAGGGGAGAGTGTTGAGCTTATGATATTCATATTAAGCTGATCTACAAGCTTGAGCTTTTAGGAGAGTTGGTCATTTAACAATATGTAAGGGAAGAAAATTCTAAATTCTCCAAGCTTCAAAATGACGTGAAAAGTGAATCAAATTCAAAACTCCCAATGTACCGATCTCAGAAATTACAAAAAGCTTGACATGCAATATACCTATCAATATATAAGTTCCTTTTCTTAAGTAGAAAATCATTCAGGAAAGGATTGTGTTTAAATATGTCTTATTTCACAATACAACCAAACAAGTTCTAAGCATAGTAAAGGGAGTAACTAACTCTTATCTGACCTATTTTATTCCTCGATAAAAGTAGAAAACAGAGTACATCCTTGGCTCACTTAATCACTACCATCATCAGAAACTATATCTCAAATTGTGAACCAAATAACTACAAGTTAACAAGTTCACTAAAGTGAGATTAATTATCACGCACCACATTAAGAACATGGCAGTCCACACTTCCTGGTTCTATGAAGCTTATGGAAAATAAAATATTCTCTGGTTGCTGTTAAAATATTTGTCATGTCTTCAGAATCGTCACCATTACCAATATTTATGTATTTCAAACTGAAAATTCATCAGAAAATATTTAAGTTCCCTTAATGAATAGTGGAATCTTATCATATTTGGCTACAGATGAAGATAATCCTCTTATTCACGATCTCTGACCATTATTTTTCTCATCATAGCATTCACTTCTTTTCCAAGATTAAATCAATATCAATTTAGCTCATAAAGACTGTAAATTCAGTTCGCTAACATACCTACCATACACAATTCAAGCATTCCGATGAAGATTATGTTAACAGGGATCCAGACTCTAATAAGCTTCCAATTCAGCCTTTCCACTGAAACTCCCCACAGAGGGCCAACAAAACAACTACAGAACTAATAAAGTTCTGCAAAATTAAGGAGAAAGAAATTAATTTTCCAGTGACAAATAGTGTTAAATACAAACATATACGTACAACAAACATTCCTCACGCTACAGATGCCATTTAGAAGCCTGCTGGTGAGATTAGAATGGTAAGTGGGTTTGCTGAGATTCAGTTCAATTCACAATAAGAACAGGAAAGGGAAAAGAAAAGTTGTAAAGATTGGTTGCTAATAAATTCATAACAGATGTAGAATAGGAAAATTTTCCCTGAAGCATTAATACTCATATTTGGCGAAATGTACCTGATAAAACATCAAAGATATTCCTGCATTGAAACCATAACTCGATAGCAACGTTTTGTTTAGCAGTATCATGCTGCAAGAGGAAATGCAGTAAGCTGTTCCAAAATACAAGAGCCCAGATTTTCTTCCCAATCCATGTTCATACTTTCCACCCCCATCAATTAGGATATTTATAGTGTCAGCAGAAGGTGCTCGAGTCCCCTAAAATACCTGTGCATGAGAGGATGTCAAAGTTTACAAGTCAGTTAAGGATCAAATAGCATCCAATTTTGCAGTGAACTTTAAATCATTAAAATGTTTTCCCACAAAATTCCAACTTTACAATCACTTTATTCTAGGTAGAGTTTTTATGTATTAATTGTCCAAATGCCAATATATCAGTTAGATACTAGAGAGGCATTTAGAATCTTCATAAAATATGCTAGAGGCCACTTGGAAGTAAAAGAAAGAAATATCCAAAGATTAATAATAAATCAGAAAAAATCAACTTCAAGTGTGCTGTTTATATAAAACCAATCATTCCTGCTCTCTGAAATTTGAAGAAACCAAACAGTAAAACTGCTTAATTGCATTGAAAATATAAATAATGATATGATGATAAATATTCAAGTGAAAATGCAAAGTGAAATTTGTTTTACTAACATACAAGAAGAAGAATAGCAAGTTAAACTTGCATATAGGAAAATAATAGTTAAGACAATACAAAGGTGATTTAGATGATACAAATGTGATTGAGAAAAGCACTAGCAAGATGAGAAGATTGACATGTTAAACCTTGTTGCTCGTTCTGCATTCATTGCAATAATGCTAATCCCGACCTGTTTCACGGCTTATGAGACCATCAAAGATCTTATACACTTCATTAACTCTTTCACGAAGTGTTACTTTCCATTTAAAGACTTAGCTGATTCTTTGTAATCACAGATATCCATGATTTGTTTGAAATCGGATGTCATGGCATGGACCTGCATTTGAGAGTTAAAAAGACAAGCTTAATATAAGGAGTGTTTGGACACTCAAACTGACAGCTACGCACAAGTTCTAGAGAGACAAGAGATAGAACTTGTCAATCTCTATTAAGCTTAATTTATTTTATTATGATGCACACATAATGAAGGCTAATACTCTTTTGAATGAGCAACACAATGCATACCAAATTTATCAAAAGTTTCTAGATTCATTTGTGAATAATTGTTTAGAATTTCTGAAATGAATTTGTTCCATTACCCAGTTTCAAGAAATGCATTTAAAGTGATATGAACCATTTCTATCGATTATATAGACTACTTCCATGGGACCAAATCGGTATATGCTAATGTAGTGTAAACTTACACTTAAATTATGCCACACACTCGAAACAATTGTCTTAGTTGATTAATGAAAGAAAATTTCCAGACCTTGTTAGTATACTTAAATTTCAAGTTTCTTGAATTCTCTTGTTTTCCTACTTTAATATGTAAATAATTTTAATAAACACTTCTCAACAAATATTTTCAACCATTTTTATATAAATAGTATATGAAGATGGAGAAAAACTAAAAGGAAAATTTAAAATTACCTCTAAGAGAAAAATACATTTAGAAAAATGTCATGATTGAAAAATAGTATTGAAAAGGATCTTCCAAAAGGGTTTGCGAATGAAAAATGCGTTAAAAAGAAAAAAAAAGAGTGTAACTTGATTTTAGAAACAGATTGAAGGTTTATGACATGGGTTTTCTAAATATCGGATCACGATTTCGGGGAGGAAGCGGAGCCGCACGGAGTCATGGAAGCATCTTGCATATACCGTGTAACCATGAAGATTGATGAAGTGCTGAATCCATACTCGATTCTCTATGGCGACTCGAACGCCGCCTCGCTTCGCAGGGTCCGACTCGCTCTCATTTGTTTTTATTTCGAACATCGATATTGGCTAAATCTGGTGTTTGAAGGCTTTTTGGGCTTTAACATCCATGCGGGAAAATTGAAACTAACATAAAAAATGAAAGAGCTTAACGAGAAGGCGATATTAAGCTTGTTGTACCTCACGAATTTCGAAGAATCGTAACTTTCCCAATAACATCCCTTTCCAACAAATCACGGATGAATTTATCGAACCAAGAACAATTATACGGAATCGCAGCTGCGAAAAATTGAAATAAATAAATAAATGAAAATTAAGATTGGGCGAACGAAGGAATCGGAAAAACCGAGCCCGAAGCGGTCGGGTAAGCGTGATGCCATCTTGATTTATTGCCGAACACAAAGAAAGGAGAAAGCGAAAGGCGCGGATCTAAAGAGGTCGAGAAAAAGAAGAGGAAAATGTACAGAAAGGAAACGTAGAGAATAGAGAAGAGGTGTAGTGGAGGTGGAAGTGTGAAATGAAATGAGTTGAGGAGGAGTTGAATTATAAATTATTGAGTATAGAGCAGGGATCGAGAGTTTCGCAAAGTCAAAGCAAAGGAGGAAGCGATCCATTATGATTGGAAAATGAAAGAAAAAAAAAGAAGAAATGGAAGTTCTAGGGTTTTTGTTGATTAAGTTGGAGTGGATTGTAGATGACGAGCGACCTTTTGAGCGAAATTCGAGTGTTTTTGCGCGCCAAAATGTGGAGAACTGCACGGCCCATTAAGTTAGGCCACGTGTTCTTCGGGTTTTCGGCTATTTCCAACCCATAATTTTATTTTAATTATTTTTGTTTTTCAAAACTATACTTACAGTTTTTGAAAACATATAAAACATCATTTTGATGTTTTAAAGCTAATTATTATTATCAATTTAAAATTTTTGTGTGATTTATATATTTTTGAGAATATAAAATTTAAAAATCAAACATGTTCTCCAATAATTTCATTATTCTCTTTGTTTTTTATAACAAAAAATAATTTTAAAAAATAGAAACGGAAGAAACCCTTAGAATTTGTAACTATTCATTTATTCTAAACTAATTGTTTTGCTTTTTAGCTATTTGTAACCCACCTTGAATTGAGTTGGCAAGTTTGGATATTTTGACAGGCGAGCTTCATATGGTGTTTACCTTCCAGCCTGCCTGATTGCATCTTTAACTACAATAAATATATATATATATATATATATATTTAAATACCTGCAAAGGTTAAATAAATAATTCAACACATTTTTTTTTGATCAGTGAATAATTCATCACATAGAATGATGATAACCACAAATTTCCACTTTTATTTATAAGACTTTCTAGTTAATCATTTTAGCAAGCCTTAGTTGAAACCTTACAAGGAAAAGTTTGTGGGAAAAAACCTTAGTAAGGAAAAAAAAAATGCAATAGTATTTTATTGTTTTTAGATTGTGTTTTTAAAACTTATTAGCAAAACCTCTTGGTTAGAACATAGAGGAAAGATATTGTTTTCCTCATATATAGAATCAACATAATTGGACTTTCTTGAGTGCTTTAATTGGTGTTATTTTGTATACGCTTCTTGGCGGTTGCAATAATCAAGGGTTTTATTAGGAATATGCTAGATTATCATTTGATTTCATTTGTTGGATATTAATCTCACAAATTTTCTCGTACTAATATAAATAGAAGAACTTTGATGAAATGGGCTTTGATTTATGTTAACACAACATTTATTTTTGTATAATATTGTTGGATTGTACTCTTTTTTTACAATTAAACATTTTAATTACAATGTTGGGACTCAAGGACCCCTCCCTTCTCTAAGGCCTATGTTTTTGAAAAGTTGAGCACTCTACGACATAAGTTAGACATGACAAACAATTTGATTGTATTTAAGAGAGTATATGATTTTTTGAATGTCAAGCTATAAATTTTATTCGTCCTAATTATTTGAAGGTGACAACTAACAAATATTTTGAATTATTTCATGAGGCAGAAATATAGTTATATGATGAATCTCCACTATATAACAATATTGTCATATGTAAGAAAGAGGTGACAACTAACAAATATTTTTGAATTGTTTCATGGGAGTAACTACTATTAGTAATGATGAATCTCCATGCATGATATAACAATATTGTCATGTGTAATATATAATCAAATGTGAGGATCAGACTTTCTATATATGGTGTAAAGGGCTGAAGGTAGAATTTAACCTCTAAGGAATAGAAACCTAAACCTAAATAACATTTTATTTAATCCTAGATATTCAACTTGAACTTAACCTAAATCAGTAAATATCAAATTGGCCGGTCAATTGAATCATACTAGTCCAAATTGAATTGAATTTAACATTTAAAGATGATGATTTAAAATTCTTTTTCTCAAAATATTTATACCAAAAAATTTAAATAATAAAAAGATAATATTTCAAGATAACAAAATAAAGTATAATATAAGCTATACATTATATAACATTTTCTATTAAAAAAAAAATTAAAAACAAATATAATAGACATCATTACATAGAAAAAATACAGACTACACACATCAAAGAAAGATTAAACCATGTAACTAAAATTGAGTTGGGATCAGAAGAACCAACTATAACCCACCATCCCAATTACAATCAGTGATTGCTCATTACGACTCAGGGACAAATTTTCCATCCTTACGGATACAAATCAATCCCATGTGAATAGTAAATAATAGATGATCTTATCAATGTTTTAAAAACCAGATCGAGACAATTTATCTATCCTTAAGGAGACAAATCCCATGTGAATAATAAAATAATAGATCATCTTCATCTTACCCGAACTTCATAGAAGTGTAGGTGTAACCACGACATAAGAGGGAGGATGGGAATCACCAAATCTTTCTTCATCAAAATCTTATGGACATTTCAAGATGCTTACCTTTAAAAGTAATTGGTAGCATTTACACAAAGGAAGTTCTAGCATTTGGATCTTACAAGTATTCACCATGAAGACAATTTACATCAATTGCAAAATGATTATGCTATAATGAATTTGTTCTGTAAAAATGTCTACATAAGCATTTAATTTGATAAGTTTTCTGAATTGCATCACAGTGAAAGTCACATCTATAAGGTCGATTAGGGCATCCCAAAGCGATCATACACAATCTCTGTTCTTTTAGCAGCTTAATCATGCCAAGCTGTAAAGTTTTTCATACGGCAAGAGATGTAAGAAACAAAAGACATTTTTAGATATTATAAATTTCAACTTAGAACAAATTACATTTATTATGAATCCAACTCTCCTCGAAGGTGCATAACTTGTGGGTCAATTTTTGGGAAATGAGATATTGCCTTTGTAATTGCTCATACCATATCACTAGGATCTTGGTTCATAAGGATAATCCCTTATCATCGAGTAAACACGTGCGAAGGTGAAATAGCAAACAAATATTACCAAGCTAAATTCAAAGACAAATATATGACCAGTAAAAAGATAAATGGACAAAAAATTCTCAGATTAACAAGGTTAAAACAAAACATCTAAAGATGCATGCCTCTGGAACACCTCTCCAGCGTGTCTTTGGCGTTAATAATCCCTGACTAGCAGCCTCAATATGGCTATACAAAATGCTTGTCAAAGAAGCTGAATGAGAAAATAAAATAAAAATAATATTCGTACATGCTCATGTGTTGTGTCAAAGATGCATGACTACATGCTAATATGTTCAAGTTTACATAACCATGGGCATTATGACAACAATTGACAACAATATTCAAGGTTGCCAAGAACAATACTAAGGAGTTTGAAAAACCTAGATTCCATGTTACTACTACATGTAATTTGTTTAGGTACAAATTTTGGACAATAGTAAAGACAATTATTTGTAACCCATTTGGGAGTATTGATCTTCTTGATAGAAGCATCTAAATGATTGGAAGGATGCCCTAGATGATTGCCATGAATCACACTTTAAGAGATTATCGAGTTTTTTAAAATGATTTTTCAAATGTTCACATAACAGGTAATTCTATGAACAATTGCTTTTAAACATTAGGAATCACTCCCAACTCTCTAAAAGTCTATCCCGGATAGGCGCAAAGAGATATGGGTTCACGATCATTTTATTTAAAGGGCAATGGGTAGGTCAATTGATACAAGTAAACATGACCAACTCTGGTATCAAGTTTCTGTTTATTCCAATTCTCACCTAAAAAGAATGCACCACTAGAACACTAGAACTAAGCTAATAAAACGATTGCCCTTCATTACAAGAATCAGAACCTTACATAATTACTTATTGTTATTGATATGCGGATTTATGTGGATGACATAATAATTTTAAATACACACACACACACACACACACACACACACACACACACACACACACACACACACACACACACACACACACACACACACACACACACACACACACACACACACACACACACACACATATATATATATATATATATATATATATATTCGAATAAAATGGACAAGTTTGTACTAAGGACTAACTACATTTAAGAATATATGGCCGGAAATTAAGGCAGAAATTTGTACTCTAGCATGTGGAACAACACCTAGCATTTCAACTCGATCTTGAGAAGAGGGTTCTTTCTCCATTTCTTCTAAATGCACTAAGTTTGGTCATCACCTCATTGATGAAAAAAGACCTTAAATACATTTTCTAATGAGATGATTGAGCCTTGACGAAACATGCAAATAGTTGTGATTCCATCATGTAAACATGAAGCGCCATCATATAAATTTTTCCATGTAGAGATATAGCAAATAGAAATAGAAAAGCAGTGCCACTAGATTGGCTTTCTTAAAGGGAAGTAATAATACTATACTAAAGCAGGAGCGGCTCCCAAAAACATGAGGTTTATTTCGGGGAATATGTTTTGATCCCAAAATAAATAGTAGGATTTCTCAACGAGATATGATTGTTTCTGATCCCAAAATAATTAAAATAATAAATATAAATACAAATACAAAAAAATAAAATAAACCGCAGAAAAAATTACAAAGCTGCGGAAAGATAACAATTCTATTGAATCTTCAAAATACAATAAAATGGTCACTTAGATACAAAACTGAAACTTACCAAATCTGTGGAATAGAGATTCATATATAATGAATCTACAGATCGTGTAAGCTGACAAAGTGCTTCTTAGTAGCATAGAAAAGCAAACCCATAGAGCAGAGATTATTTCAAACATCCAAATAATTAAGTTTCAATCAACTATTACTTAGTCATAAAGCAAGAATTGATGACAAATTAGAAAAACATAAAAGAACCTAAAAAACAAAGTAATGACATTATAGATCTTTGTATGTATGAACCAATATTTTATTACTCATTATTATCATCATCATCATCATCATCTGAAGGTAATGCATTAGAAAGTATACACAATATATCTGACAACAAAAGATCCCGAGCATGAATACACCCAAAGTAAAAGAAGCACTCTACAAGGGCCTAACTAATCCATAAAAGTCCAATTAAAGGCAACACGGACAGTCTAAGATGTACAATCTAGTAAACCAAAAAAAAACCGCAGAACTTTAATCTTTCATCTGAATTTTAGCAATTCTCAAAGCTTAAGTGAACCAAAAAAGACATAAGATAACAAGATAAACCAATATATTTATTAATATGCTAATATTAGTTTAACATCAATGATTTATAAATCAATACCTCGATGAACAATTTGATGTTTATAAACAATTGTCAAAATATAAATTGATAGCCTTAGATAATGGAGATGAATGCATTGCCAAAGATAGGATTTTTATCGATAAACTAATTTGATAGCCATGAATCTCTCGTTCAGAGGCTAAAAGAATATCTCTATCTCTTTATATGCAATAGATGTTACCCTTTCCAACAATTTGAGGAAAATAGTGACACATTTAAGATGGTGATGGCAATCCCATTAGATGCTACTCGCTATTTAGGAGGATACGTGTGAATACATCAAAGGGAATGGAGTGGTAGTGCAGTGACACAAACCAAAAGAGATAAGATAAATATAAATAGAAGCAAATTCCTCATCTAGAGAAAGAGAAACCCAGAACAACAAGTTTAACAAAGAGTACTAGGTATGCATCAAAATCAAAAGAGTTATTACTATGATCTTAGTAACTCACATTGGGGAACAAACATCGCTGCCAGGGATGACTTCAACAAACAAATCCTACCGCTCAGATAAAGCCATTATTTATCACAACGTTCTAATTCATCTTAGGTAGGTTTTTCTAGAAGTAGGAGGCACGAACATAAGCGGGGTATCAGCATTGGTAATACAGACCTTCTCTGGTGGTAGCGTAGTAGAACTATATTTTTCATAGCAGCCATGAGGAAACACAAAATGGCTTGACTCACATACGCTAAAGTAAATTGCAGCACCTTGTTAAATGTGAGATACTCCCATTAAGAGCTAAAGCCATAGAGTGAAGATGGTCAGTGAATACAACTTGTAACCCATAGTGCGCGTACATGCATTGGAGCTTCATGACGAGTTGAGAAACGATGTCCATGCACTAATATTATCTTTCGAATGAGAATGCGTCCCTCATAATTGGAAGGTCCCATAAAATGTAGGTGGAGTGTGCATGAGAAAGCGAAGCCATGGTATGTAGTAAACTTTTCCAAGCCACGTCGTATATCTCTCACTCGAGCGATTTCCATAAGCAGTCGAACCACCACTGGACCCAACAACGTAATACAAAATGCATAACCAAAAGCTACCTTCATTGAAGTGAAATTAAATATGATTCTCATATGCTTTCAGGTAGACAATATAGACAATACAATTTCTGCTTAATAAAAACATTCCATTTCCTTGTGAGAACTAAAGAGACAAAGTCGATAAAAAAGAGAATTCTATTAATTTTCTCCAATTTTCTTTCATTTTGTTCCTTCCCACCAAACGGGAAGAAGAAACATTGCCTTTTCTTTTCTCCGAAGCAACATTCATAACACAATATAAGAAATTTGCCTCTGAGAAATATACGAGGCCTTACGATAAGCTGATGACTATCGACCTTACTTGACTAAGCAGGCAAGCATTGTGATAGATAGTAAATGTGATTCTCCACTCCACCAAAGTTGGGATAAAGAAATCAAACACCATAAAAAATTTATGCCTTTTACGGTCACCACTTGGCATCGATGTCTCGAAACAAGCTACCAATAAAGATAAAAATTTTGTTTGAGATGGAAGCTACCCATCCATGCAAAACATGATAAGACATACAGGATGTAAACAAGACAACAACCAACAAAACAAACATATTAATATGATTTAAAACAATAAATATCAATAAATAAATTAAAAAAAAAAAACAATGAAACCATTACATAAATCTCAGTAAGGTTCTATGAGGAAATACAATGGCTATTAATCATGGTCATATAAAGTCACCTCTTAAAATATGTAGTCAAATCGAAAATTCTTCGATGGCTATCTGTATCATCACTTCTCATATGCTTTGCTAAACTACCCATTGCTTAAAATGAGAATGTTTGGAAACTCTAAAAGTAAGTTTAAATATGCAACCATTCAATAGAAAGGTAAATATTAATTAATAACACAGATGAACATTTTGAAAAATTCGATGTTTACATTACTAAGGAGGTTTGAGGAACATGCTTGGATGTTCAGGAAGTCAAATGTAGACCCCACGACCAGGAAGAAGAGACCTAAAATTCTTAGAGTCTGAAGAATAGGTTACATGAAATTTTCTCCACCACAAAAGAATAATATACCTCAAATAAGATTAAGTTTGCTTAGCTTGCAAGAATTTCCTTTTTGTTTTGTTATTTTTTAAGCTAAATGCATAAGCAATTACGAGAAAACATCTTACAAAGATTATCCACTTGAAAAGGAAAAAGTTCGAGTCAAGTTGTACTTCTAGATGGCAGCTTTCTACAAATTCCTCTGTGCGAATAAACCGAGAATTAGTCAATTTGTTCTAACATTTCCTAAACGGAAATTCTCGATTTTATCCTAGAACTAAAACTTTAGCATCATTAGGAAAATGGTGTCTGTATCATTTAGTATTTTCAATGAGCAGACCATAAACTTTTATGGGTTTTCAATGTAGTCCATGAATTTTTTATGGGGTTTTAATGTAGTTCATACTATAATCCAAAAATCCAAAAATTTCAAAAATAGCATTGACATGTTAAAATCATTCAAAGATAAACCTTATCCCTCTTTTCATTTCGAAAAAAGAAATAAAAGAAAACAACATTTTCTCCTCTATGTTGCTTCTCGTCCTTTGCTTCGAAAAAGAGAGGGGAAGGAAAAATGGAAAAGCCCTAACATTGTGAGACTACGTATAGCGAGACCGGAAAATCAGTTCCCTAAAGGGAGGGTAAAATGGTAATTTTGGTCAATCCAGAATTTTCTAGATCTCGGATAATGAAGCGGACTTCAGATTGGAATCGTCTGTGAGAAATCTGGCTTCTGTCATCGAATTTCGTTGGATTCCGAGGTGGTCGGGATTTCACGTTTTTCGAGGCGTGAGGTGTCGGATGACACATTGCTAGGTAAGAGGATGCCAAGTGGCAGGAATAGAGGGCTGCCACGTGGCAGGGGACCAAATACCAACAATTGCATGTTCTCATGAGGACACATGGCACTAAAATGAGATACATGGCTCACATTGAGCCATGTGTAAAGTGGGTTGAGAAAGTCAAAGAAAGGAGGGGCAAACTTGTAATTTTTGAGAGGAAGACATCATCTTCTCCATCTTCATTCCACCTCTTCTTACTTTGGTTTTGGACGGCGGAGTGGTTGGAGAGTGAGTTTTAGAGAGAAAGTGGCTTCTCTCTAAGATCTACGACGATCGGACCCCGGTCGGTTCGCCCCGGTAGCAGAGCGAGGATTGAGTGCCTGCGTCGGGGGCTATGCGTGGATACCCGGGTTTGGGAGTTTAGACAAACTACGAAAGGTAGGGGTTCTTCTCCTACTTGCTTTACTTTTTGTTTAAGGGCCTTGTAATGGATGGGGGATTTGTTGGGGCTGGATGGCCGTGGGTTTGATTTAAAGATTTGAATGAAGTGAATAAATCACTGGAGTGGTTTAGGTGATCCAGGGTGTTGTGTGATTTGTGTGTTGATGTGTGTTGTTGCCATGGGTGTGAATAACATTGTTGATTGAAGTCGTGGGCTGTTAAGACGAACCGCGGATTGTGCCATAGCGAAGTGTGAAATTTAAGTTTATGTTATTATAAACTAAATAACGTGATGTATGGGTTGATTTGATAATATAACCATGGTGATATATTAGCATGTGTTGTATGTTTGGTGTGCCGACCATTGCGCCAGGTGGGAGTAACCCAAGAGTAGGGAAATTCCTCTTGGGCACCTCCTTGTCGTCAGGGACCCTTTTTCAGGTGTGACCGCATTGAGGATGGGACGCATCCGGATTATAGAGGCGAAGAAACGGCCAAGAGGGCCCTCTCTTGTATTTTGTAAAATTCTGGGCAAAAGACCCAGTTTTGTATAAATTGTAATAAAAAACAATTGTAAATGAAACCTCTTTTGTATAAAATATATATTTGGGTTGTATGGATGTGCGGGCCCCATTGGGCCGTTTTACATATACGTGCCTCCGTCATGAGACACGTAGATTTCAACAGTTGATGACCAGATTGGATTTTAAATTTGGGCGTCTGTACAAGTAAAGTGGCATTTTCTATATTCGCAAATTATATTGATGAAAAACTAAAATTTTACAATCAATTTTTACTTACACTTTTCGATTTTCTGTCTTTCTATCCAAACAAAATGTATTTTATACAGAAAACCTTACTTTTTAATACTTTCTCTCTATCTAAACTAAATATATTTTTTGCTCTGAAAACATTTCTGTTTTTCCCTATGAAATTCAGTCCTAAATTGTAATCCAAGTAGGAATACTTCAGAAGCAGTTGAATAGAAAGTTAGAAACCCTATAATTCAAAACTTAAAAACAATTGCATTCCCAAATTACAAGAGTAGGCGAATGAAATCAATAAGATTTGGATAACCAAAAAATGAAAGAAAAATAAAGAAAACCCATTTTAATGTTTGCATTACATCTCTCACGTCTTTGCCACCAAAAATCAAAAAAAAAAAGAAAGATAAAATTCAGAAGCAGCTAAGTAGGTAGCTTGTATGAGTTTATAAGTAAAATCAATATTCTTAGCTCCAGGCCCAGACGAGAAAAAATATATTACAATTTTGAAATTTTCTTCATTAACATTGTTTCTCGGCTACAAATCAAACAAGCGGAATTGATTGACTTGGGATAGAGATAGGTAAGTACGCTTGAACTTCGAGAAATCGGCGGAGCACCTGCTAGGAGATTGACTCATGAATGATCTTGTGCAAAAGCGGTCAGAAATTCTTTTCTTTGCAGCGGTCGAGAAAATTTGTGTATAATGTAAATCAGCTGGCTTTAAATATTGAAATTTTAATTTTGAGTGAATTGATCGGGTTTATACTATGTTTAGTTTCACAAATGGCATAAATGATCTAATTTTATATTTTAAAATAAAACTAACAAATGTAATTTAATTTATTTTTTAATTGAAATCTTCCAAAAATAATAATAGTTTAAAAATAAATAGTTTATTTTACATAAATAAAGTGGATTATTTAGAAACCACATATAATTGTTTTTCTTTTTACATTTATCACTTTTATCATTCTATTTGATGTTTTACAAGGATTCTAGCTTAGCTTAGAAACTCATAAACCAATCCATTTCATTCTTTTTACCATTTTATTGTCAAGTTTTAAGGCGAAATCATATTTTTGATAAAAGATCACTTTTATTAGAACATAATCTTCTTTGTATTATCATTAAAATTTAGAACTTTATTATTAATAATTAACTCAAAATAACAAAGATAATATTTAAAAACAAAATTAATTATTCTGAACTTTACCAAATCCATTATTTTTATGGAGAGGACTACTATAAATTTGTATTTTACTTTCTATAATCTAAATGTTCATATACATACAAAGCGTGTATGAATGAAATCCTACTTGATAAAATGGTGATCGGAATTTTTCTCTAATCTTATTTGTGGTACAATTCATTTCATTGCGAGAAGAATGAGATTTTAGTTTGCTCTCTATTCCTTGTATTAATAAATTTATATAAACTTTAAAAATAAAATCACTAAACTCATTTTCCTGCAAAAATAAAGCTCAAATAAAATATATATATTCTCGGCATCCATTGTCACATCTGAATACTGTCGGTGAATAGGTGTTTTAATTTTATTATTATCATCATTAATATGACCATCATCATCTTCTAATTAATCCATTTCTTTATCTTTACTTCTTCTTTTTATTTTATTTTTGGAAAAGTGGATTCATTTTGAGCTTCTAAATTTCTTTATCTTTGTAGGAAAATAAAGAGGGAAGAATAAGAGGCCGGCTTAGCCGAGGTTGGGTCCCGATAAAACTCACTTTCTATTGGACTTTGCGACTAAGTTCCCCAAATAAAACCCACATTCTATTGGGCTTTAATTTTAACGGCTAAATTTACGATGGCCTATAGTTAAGGCAAGAAAAAGGGCCTGTGGGAACCTATAAATGCGAGTTTGGTATTAAAGTAATTCATTAACCTTAAAATCTTATTCATTAATTATGATTTTAAAATTAACTTTAAAATCATAATTTTAAATCTGATTTAAATATATTTAAAACCATAAATAGAATAAATGATTTTAAAATATTAGGGTTGAATTGCATTATTTGTTTATCAATAAGAGACCCGACTACTTATATGATGCATCTCCCACGAATTCCTCTTGTAACATAGCAGGCCATGATATGTTGAAATCATGACCTGAGAGATTAGAAACGTTAGAACCAAAAACAAGGAATCAAGTTTGGATCGGTAAGTGGGGTTTGCCCGACATGGGGTGAGATTACGATTGAAGGATTGTAAGGGGGTTGGAACTTACGAAGCTCTAGGATGGTTCCATTGACGTCAAGGAAAAGAGAACTTGGCGGTGAGTCGGATTCGCTTTCATTGGGCTTGGCATGTCATTTGGGGGCTATGAAATCGAAGTGGGCTCTTATCTAAGCAGTGATCTTTGGTTGTTGCTTTGCCTCCAAAATGAAGTCATGATGAAAGCCCATTTATAGCAGCTCCGGCCCAGAAAGTGTACGATTACATGGCGCAGGGGCATATACATTTTGAAGTGTCACATTGTGGTATTTTGGGATATGATGGGAAATGATCATTTACTAGGCTTGGGAATGTGATACTAGAAGAAAGGGTAAAATTGTAATTGCCAAAAAGGATATGAAAACAATAAAAGGAAAGATGATGGGCCATCATATAAATAACAAGAGTTGATTTGCAATATTAAAAGGATGGAGGACTTAATTTCAATTAAGGAAAAGATTAGGATATAAAAAGGGAGATGAGACAAATATTTCATTTTGGTCTCATTATTTTTGGCTAGGGCAAAATGTAGGGGAGAAGAAGAGGGGAGAAAAGAAGAGGAAGAAGAGGAAGAAGAAGGAGAAGGAGAAGAAGACCAAACCAAGGTATGTTGTTGTCTTGAAATCATGGGTATTTTGGACTCCTAGGGTTTTGGTATGGAGATTAGTTGCTCCTTATTCTAGGGTTTTGTGGAAGAGATCACCCAAACCCTAGATTTGTTGAGGTTATGGGTAAAACCCCAGTGGTGTAAAATAAGCATGGAATCATCATATTTATATGGTTTTTAGAAGAATTGGTGGACCTTGGGTTAAATTCATAAGAGTTCTTAGATTTTCACCTAGGGTTTTGTGGTATGAGGTTCCAAACCACCAATACAAGTATTATGGAGTTGTTTTTGGATGAATTCCATGATGAATTTTGAGGTATTATGGGTTAGAGAAGTTGTATGAACAGAATTGGTACCAAAAGTGGTAAAAAGAAGCAATTATGGGCAAATTCAGAAGAGTATCTTAGAATGCAGAAGCAGGTACATGCCAGTCACAGTAGCGAGTCACAACTTATCTGGTCTGGTCGAATTATCTAAGTCTGACTAACGATGCAATACATGCCGGTCTGATCGGCGCTGCAGTCTGTGTCTGAAAATGTCGAGTGTGTATTTTATAATTAAGTTTAAATTCACACTTTGATCGCATAGGAACCTTCTTTAAATGATTAAGAGAGGTTCAAATAAGATTGAACTAAACGAAAACGTAAAGCGTACCTGCTTGCCAGTGGCTTCTGTCGTTAGGTGTAAATAAATGCTAGTTGTGGAGTGCGTTAAGTATACATTATACGTAGGCGATTAATATGTTTGCCGTATTCGTTGAGTGTGTAGGCTAAAAGCAAAGGCGGGAAAATTGTGGAATCGTGCTCAAGTTTAGTAAGCAGAAAAGGTGAGTGTTCTAAACCTATTTTTCTCAAATACTAGTGTATTATTATTATAAAGCCCATTTTACTGCTTCCAGTATTCTTGGTTTTTGAGTTGTAAACCACTTAATTCAAGGAAACAAGAAAATGGTTTTGATTTAAACCATATTTGAAAGCAAGCAAATGGTTTTGAGTTGTAAAACCATAATTCAAAGAGCAAGCAAATGGTTTTGATTTAAATCATATTTGAAAAGCAAGCAAATGGTTTTCAATTATCAAACCATAATTAAAGCAAACAATGGTTTTGAATTATTAAACCATGTTTCAAACAAGCAAGCAAGCAAATGGTTTTGAGTTGTAAAACCATATTTCAAGAGCAAGTAAGCAAGCAAGCAAAGAGAATATTTTCGAAAATAGGCCTAACTAAAATCCCTAGTTCTAAGAAGCATACGGTCGAGTATTCCGTACGTGCCCTGATGGAGTATTTAGGATATCATACATCATTTAGATTTGCCTGGTCGGCAAACATAGTTCATCATCATGCATTTAAAAGAGAGGCAGTAGCGCGTGCGGGGAGTATGGGTTAGGCTCCTAACTAGAATTATGGTGATGGCAACGGTCAATTCCACCATATTTGGAATAGGTGGAGTGAAGAGTGTGCCCGGGCCCTTCCACCTAGGTGAGCTGACTGAGTCAGCCACGACGCGATCGATGCCAGGCTCCGTGTTCGCTGGGAATGACAAGCGGGAAAGACCTCCGGTGGTTTGATGATTTATAAGCATGGTTTTGAGAAAAATCAGCCACTGGTGCACGGTGAGCTTAGGCTCCAGTTTTATTTCAAAGCGGCCCGGTTTGAGCCCGGGCTCCGTGGTGATTTTAAAAAGCTTCGGTTGATTCTAGGCCTCCGTTTTATTTCTAAAGCATCTTGGTTGAGCCCGAGGGCTCCGTGTTTATAAAAGTTTTGGAAACTTTTAAGCGAGATTTGAGAAAAGTTTTGAAACTTAAAGCGAAACAAGCAAGAGATTGACAAAAGTTTTATAAACTTTTAAAGCAAATGAGGAGTAAAGCAAGCAAGAGAGATTTGAAAAGTTTTAGAAACTTTTAAAAGCAGCGAGTATAGAAAGTTTTAGAACTTTAAAGAAGCAATAGAAGGCTTACGGAAAATATCTTATAAAGAAAGTTTCTGATTTGAGATATTTTTAGAAAAAGAAAAACATTTTACTGGCTATACACTCAGATTGTTTAGCTCATTTATTTTGTGTTTTAAAAACTATTTTCCAGAATACAATGACACGCGGGCGCGGAAGCGATTAGGATTCTCGACATTTATACAGAATCTTGTAATTAATAATTTTTTGTAAGGAAATACTTTGGATTTGTATATTGGAGCATATGTATGTACATAGTGTAGTTTTGTGGAAATGTGTTGGGTTCTTTTGGTTGCCATGTTAGGAAAGATATGGATTGTGTATCTGAATTTGGACGGAGTCTTATATGCGTAGTCATGCTCTGCAGGAGTTTCTGCATTTGCCCGAGAGTTTACAAAATCTGGGTTAGAAAGAAAAAAAAAATTTATACGAGGTTTAAGCAAAATAAATAAACCGCTCCTCACGGGGAATTTCTAGTCGTTGGAGTATGACTAGGGATTTTTAATGGGTGGCAGCACTGCAATTTGGTAAGGGGAGTGGGGAGTGTGTCACCATTTAAGATGATTATTAGTATTCCAATGGTAGAGAAATGGTTAAAGTCAGGATAAATGGAAGAGATGCAATTTTCATTTAAGATGATTTAAGGTGATTATTAGCAATCCAATGATAGAGAAAAGGTTAAAGTTAGGATGAAAGCTTATATTTTCGTTTAATATGCCATTTTCATTTAAGATGATTATTACTTTTCCAATGGTAGAGAAATGGTTAAAGTCAGTATAAAATCTTCCATTTTCGTTTGAGATGCCATTTTCATTTAGGACAGTTTAAGATGATTATTAGTATTCTAATAGTAGAGAAATGGTTAAAGTCCAGATAAAAAGCTTCCATTTTTGTTTGAGATGCAATTTTCATCATTTCATTTAAGATGATTATTAGTATTCTGATGGTAAATAGTTGATGAAATGATGTCCAGATGAAAGCTTCCATTTCAATAGTAGTTTTGGAATTTAAACCATTCAAGGGTAATTTTGGAAATAAAAAGTGTAAAACACTTGGTTCTTTTAAGAGTAATATAGATTTATTTGTATTTGAAAGAGATTCTACCACAAGTGTTTTTATAATGTTTCAAAATGGTTTTATAAGAATGAATTATACTAAATTTTGTAATCTTAAAAAAGGAAAGAGAACATTTCACCACCTCTAGGATTCCCATAATTTGAAGACACATTTTCAAACTATCCATTATTTATAAACCAGTCTTTTTTAGCCTAGCTATTTTATTAGTTAAAATTTCTATTAATCTCTTTAATAGCCCCACCTCCATGGTCCATAAAGCCTCTTTTAGATAAACTTTAAATATTTTATCAATAAAAACTATATCATAATATGTTGACCTCAAAAGAATAAATATAAGTTGTAATTGTTTTATAGATTGATTGTTTTATTTATTAATCATTTATTTTTTGTAGTTAATTAGTAGAACTCTTGTGAAATTTTTTCTTTTAATACTTTGATAGCATCGCATTATAAACAAATCATTACATAATGAACAAAATTCAGAACAATATATTATTAAAGATCTTATAGATAGAAAAATCAAGAACACCACACACTGAAATATGACAAAAGGTTCAAATCAAGATACAAAGATATAACTTTCAATACTTCTTCTATGGAAGTAATGTGAAATAGGGCTCGCCTTCTTCTTCTTGATTCACTCGAATACTCTTGAATTTAATCTCTTGCCTTGCAACTAAATTCCCTTATGTTACTAAAACCTTAGTCTCTTGCAACATATAAGATGTTTTACTCGAGGCTAACTTAATTCTATAGGCCTTTATTATGTAACCGTGTGACATTAGTAGTATTAGCCTACCACAGTTGTAAGATATCAAGCTTATGTTGGAGAAATCTCACATCTATCAAGGTTGGCATCGGTATTGGACAATTTTTTTCGAATTGTCAATGGATTGGAGATGCAAGGCTATTTAGATTAATATCCCATGCACCTCTATCTCCTTCTTGATAAAGGGAATTTAGTTGTAGGACAAGAGATTAAGTTTAGGTGGATTCCAGTGAATCAAGAAGAAGAAGGCGAGCTCCATTTCACATTACTTCCATAGAAGAAAATGTGAAATAGAGCTTACCACTATTCTTGATTCACTAATCCGCTTTGAATCTATCTCTTGTCTTACAATATATCACTAAAACCTTAGTCTCTTGCAACATATAAGATGTGCTACTCAAGGCCAACATAATTCTATAGGCCTTCATTATGAAATCATTAATGACATTAATTAGTATAAGCCTACCGATTTGCAAGATTATCGTTTCTCATGCTGACAAAGTATGGAAGTAGATGCTCTTTAACCTGACGAATAGACAAAACAATCTCACATCTATCAAGGTTGGCATCGGTATTGAACAATTCTTTTCGAATTATCCATGGATTGGGAGATCCTCTCTCCTTCAAATGAAGGGATATTTAGATTAATATCCCTTGCACCTCTACCTCCTTCCATGGTAGCCAAACAAAATACCTCTTAACAAAAAGACCCAATATAGATTCCAGACACTTTCTAAGTATGTATATGTATTTAGAAGCTATAGAGCTCATTTCATAGCTAGTTCTGAACTCCAAAATTCAAAATAATTAAATATATATTGATTAATGAACCATTAATGGGTAAATTCATTAACTCGAGCTTTGATTATACTATACATTTTAACCTCGTTATGACAAGATTCCAAATGTGTATTTTTTTTTTTAACTGGTCCATTATTACGAAATGATTTGTTTTCGTGAACAGACAATTATCTATAAAACCCATTTTTGGATAAAAGAAATAGCTCATTCATTTATTAGAAAAAGAAAACATAAATTTAGAAGCCAAGTCTTTTCTATGCTACTTTTCTTTCAGCACATTGTTTTCTATTATCCATTTTTCTCTTTAAAAGATTCTAACATCGGTTTTTTTAAATTCGTACGTTAGTGAATAATATTTGTCGGTTTAATTAATATAGTAGGATGACTATGAGTGAGATCAAGATTTTTAAAGCTAATTAAACAATAATATTTTTTTAATGAAATTAGAACTAATTTATTAGAAACACAAGAATTTATTATCCACATTTCCAATTATACTTTTTTCGTTAAAATTTGGTGATTTTTTTGTTTTTTTTTTTATTTTTTTTTGGGAAATCCCAAATTTTACTAGATAATATCTTCTATCTTAAAAAGAAGCTTGTTATCCTATGATAATATTATTAGAGCCAACATTTTAGACAATTTTTGCCTTTCTTTATTTTGACACTATAAAGAAGTATAAATGAAACAAATCCAAATTTAGGAATACTTAATTTAAGTAAAAATCTTAACTTACATGAAAAATTAAATACGTTACTAAGAGATATTTTCTTTTCTCTTATTAATTCTGGTTTGAGCGTTTCTTTGTCTTTTTCTGCCAGGACCTTCTTCCTAATTTGTAGGTAGAGTAATTTTTTTTTTTTAATTTTTTCCTTAAAATTTGACTATTATTCATATTGTGAAGATAAAAAGAAACCCCTTCCAAAAAAAAAGAAAAAAAAAATCTTATTGTGAAAATGGTAAACATCACACTTATTAATTTGATAGATCTTGGGAAAAGATTTGACCGTGTTAGTGTATAAGCCGACTCGCCAAACTAAGAGGTGCTAGATGAAAACTCTCATGCTTTTTCTAAACAATGATCAATTGTGAAAAAGTCTTGCTTTCATGTATTTATATGTGTCTTGGAAAACAAAGGATTATTTTCACAAAAAATAATAAAGATATTTTTATCAAAACAAAGTCTAGTTGATGAAGGGTTAACAAGCCATGAAAAAAGGATTTTCAATTGAGTCCACAAAGAAACTATGACACCCCTATCCCGGGGGTCCTATTGACAACCCGTCAACCTACAGAAACCTGTAAATATCGAGTGTCCAGATATCACATTCTTTTGTCTCACATATTGAGACTCATTCCTGCATATTTAATTCACAAATATACAAAAATATATGCTAGACAATCCATTTAACAGTCCTTTTATAAAACAAAAAGGTATACATGTTTTGGTTATGCTCGAATCTAATACAAAACAAAAACAAAACAAAGCCACATCCGGCTCTTATCCCTCATGCAGTCCCATATGCGGGTCAAACATCTGCACCGGACCTGTACCTGAAAGGGGGTCCCACGATGGGGTGATCAATGCCTAGTAGAAAGTTTTCCTACAAGGGTTACTCCTCACCTAAAATGCATATGCAATGGTGTACATAAACATCAATCACATTTCATACAATTTATGCAACATTATATGAAATATCCGTGTCATGCATGAGATGCGACCCCTCATGCTCACAACCTGAGTCCCAACTGACTCCCTCACACCTGGATTGTCAAGTGTGAGAAACCAGTCACTGGTATTTAACCCAATGATTCAAACCATTCGACAACCCTCAAATCTTTAATTTATCATTTCATGATTTTCTTTTTCTTTTGTGGGCCATGGATTTTCGGGTTTTCACCGCAGGACACCGCACGCCTTTCCAACATTTTTGTGAACTTACATCATTGGGATTCATGTCTAACCGTGAATAACTGTAAGGCCCGAGAAAATTCCAATTTTCTGCAAAAGGGTAAAATGGTCATTTCTGTAAAAAAATCCGAAAGTTTTCTAGATTTCAGATGACAAAATGGACTTCACCGTTGGAATCGTCTAGCGAAATCTAGCTACCACGTCGAATTTCGTCGAATTCGAGACAAATAAATTACTTTTCGAGGCACCGGCGCCGGGTGCCTTTTAAACGTCGCGGTTACATGCGACACGACAAAGAAATACCTACTACATGTACTCATGTGACACATGTTGCATGATTAGTGAGAGGATGAAATGAATGGCCTAGATTGTGCCAAGTGTCAAAAATCAAGACAAAAGGAACATGGATGGAATTATTGGAAATGTAAATGAGAATAAGACAAAATGCAATAGTTTTCTTCTCAAAAGGAAAATAAAAAATCGGCAGAAGGTTGGAGATCCAGATTTGAGAGAGAGAGAGTTTGCTTTCTCTCTAGATTTCCCACCGTTCGGACCTTTGGTTCACTTCGGGCCAAGAAGTAAAGTTGCTCTACGTGGTGAGGGCTACGCGTGGACACTGATTTGGTGGAGTTCCGACAACTCCAAGAGGTAGGATCTTTTTCCTACTAGGTTATTCTCGCTAAGAGCCATTTTATGGATAGGGATTTGTTGAGGCCTGAAGGGCCGTGATATCAGTCTCAAAAGCTTTGAATCGAGTGTAGAAATCTCTAATTGTGTGGCCGTGAACAGTGCCAACCCGAGGGTTTCACTGTTCATGTGAATAGTTACGTGTGATTTTTGTGTTGTTGAGTGATTCAAAATGAATTGCTTGTAATTGTTAATTAGCCCATGTGAGCTAATTTTGGTGTTATTTATGTGAATTTAATAACTTGAATTGTGTTAATTAATTATGTTAATATATACATGTTTTATATATTAGTATGAATATTTTGGGATTGACATAATGCATTCCATATGCACTGGGCATCCTAGAATATTAGGAGTGAGTGCATGACATGAAAATGTAAGAAAAGGAAAAATGTTTGTGAAAGGAATTTTGACGGAAGATTTTCCGGAAAAATCGTGTCGAGACTGTCCAACACCACGCCGGAGGGGCCCATGAATTGTTTTGATGGGTTATCCAACAGATTCAATTCCTCGGAGGGTACTCCAACATATTTTTACTGTATCTCGTAGTAAGTTTTCGAGAAATTAAGCTTTTGTTTTGAAAAACTATGATTTTACTCGCATTCGATTTAAAGTATGTGTGAGGACTCGATGATACTGGCTCGGGGCATGCATATCCAAATATGATCATGTATTTACTTGAGTGTGATTGTTTGCCATGATATGCACTTAGGGGTGGGGAGTACCCACATAGAAATTATCACACAGCTTTGCTCACCCCTGAGGGATTACTATTTCTGCACAAGGAGGTATGTGTGGAGGATCGCGCCTCACTGGGGAGGGGCCACGTTTTAAGAAAGCAAGCCGTGATTGGTGGGCTTTGATGTTTTTGTATAACATGTATTAAAATTTTAAATCTTAATATATGTTTGTATTAAGAGTGATTTCTTAACTCTTGAACCATGTAGTATAGTTGGTTGGATATTTTGTGAGTATTGATGCTGGGCCCCAAGTGGCCATTATTTTACTTCCGCATAGGACCCTGCGGTGGTCGTTGTTAATTTGTTTATGTGTTTCAGATTCTCGTGGTGAGCTCCCAGACAAAGGAGCTTCCTATCCGATTTTCATGAGTGGTGTGCTCTGTTACCCCACATCCACGAATATTCCGTCGGTCATTTTTTGTCGTCGTTGTCAACGAATTCCCTGGGCCTGGGGTCACAATAACATTTTGGTTCTTCTCACAATTCCGGGAGGATCTACTCCTAACTCAAGCTCTCGCCCAAAAACATGTAATTTATCATTTTGATCTAATTTACACATCCGTGAGTCTCAACCTTGGACTCGTCTCCATTTTCTCGAGCTCACACCCCATTCACCAACACCGGTGAATACCATCACCACGCACCCACACCGACCGACGCTGACAAGTGACCGTGCATATGAAATGCATGATGCTAATGCATTTTCCTTCATGTTACATGTATATATAAGTGCTACATGAAACATTAATACACCATGGACAATTATAATTTTTACATATAATTTACATCCATGCAAGCCATCTTAATACATCAAATAGCATATACTAACATAATACTCTTCACACAGCATGTTATTCATAGAAGCAATAACACACAACAAGGTCACAATCTTGGACCCATCCAACAGGGTACCTCACGGTCCTTCCATAAACAAGATGTTATTTAATATTTTACAACAATTAATAACACACAAAATGACCTAAATCTCGGACTCATATAAAACAGGGCACCTCTTGATCCCTTCGTAGTTCGTCACCGAATTACTGTGATACCAAAACACCCCACAAAACCCGAAGACATCAGTTGATTAGTCCCCAAAAAGTGCTATTTTAAACCCTATTTATTATAGGTTTTGAGTGCTTTTTGTGTACTAATCATTGTCATTAACCCAATTTACACATTAAGGTCCTTACTATATTACTGATCGCATTTTGTGGAAAATTCTCATAGCCTTGCTAGCTAATTATGCCAAATTTATCGAGTCAATTCAAAACACGAAGAACCCGAGCTTGAACTCATCACATATCGATCCTAAGGAAAGAAGAGCAAAAGTGAAGAAAAACACCACTGCAGGAAAGCTTCTCTTTATAGCATCAGCCACGTGCCTTCCAAAGTGATCGGTGCACCTATGCAGCCCTGCTCTTCCTCGCAGATTTCACGCATTTATTGTTTTTGCTACAATTTTGCTTTTCTCCTTTCTACCCTTGTTGTAATCAATTTCTATGTTTGGATTGTATGGTATTCTCACTTGGTTTAGGGCACATATAAGCCATTTGTATACACCGTTGAGGGGATGTTTTTTTTTTTGTCGTGAATAAATTACAGGCTCCCAGCCTCTCCCTTTTTCCCTTTTTCTCTCATTTTCTCTCCCTTTCTTATTCGCTAAACACCCTCCAAGGATGACAACCCTCGAGGATGAGTTCAAAATCTCTTCCTCCTTGAAGAGGACGGCTGCTGGTTAGGTGTGGAGGTAACCTATAGTTCCCCCCGTTTTTAACATCACTCATTTATGGTTGCTTACGCTCCTCGCTTTCCTCACTTAAAGTTAAAATCTCTAAGCATGCTCTCTTTAATGTGTATTCGGGCAAGTCTTTTTGGTTTAATGGATACTTTCACTAGATCCATTGAGGCCCGCTAGTTGTCTCCCTCGCTAGTTATCGGTGTAGGGTTTTGAGAGATTTGTTTTCACTCGTTAGGGACATTTATGCCCATTTAAATGCTATGTTTCAAAAAGGAAAATCATGTGGTTTAGTTTCTTTTAAAGCTAAATGAAGATCCGCTCGGGAAATGACTATATGTCATCCTCCCTAACGCGAGGAAATACTCCTGGGACATGTTGGTTGCCTTAAAACCCTAAACCAAGCAAGTACCCACACTTCAAGCGTTCTATTTTACATTTTTCTTTACTTATTTTATTTTTAATCTGCACCACCAAAATCCCCTGTTTTTACCCAAACCTTAAAATCCAAATTTAATTCACCAATTTTGACTTCACTTAAATCATTTGTACGAAGAAAACCCATCCCCGTGTTCTAATCTCTAGATTCACTATATCGGCAAAGAGCTTGACCACGGCAAGAGGGAGGAATATAGGAACAAATTTTGTTGGATTCCGACACCCTACCGTGGCATGAATCATCACCCCGGATCAAAAAACCAAATTAAACCCTACCCGATTGTCTAAAAGAGTCTGAAAATCCTATCCGGATCGGTCAAAAAACAATCTCAAATTTCAACCACCCATCCTAAACAAATTCTCGAATTTAGCCTAGGACTGGCCCGAAAAACACTAAAAGTCCTAAAAATTCCTACACTCAGTCCAAAAAATTTGGGACTGAAATTTACGGCCTCTCACAGGCTCTAAGAAAATCCCAAGCTATTAAATGACCTTTAGGCTAGAAATAACATAAGTTGGAAAATTCCCTACCTCTTGGAGTTTGACGAAATGCTAAGATTTTGGTTCCCACACGTAGCTCTCGATGCGTGGACCAACTTTGCTTTTTTCTCAAATGAAACCTACGGTCTGATTTCCGTAGATCTTAAAGAGAATCGAAGAAAGAAAAAAAAGTTCTCTCTCTCTCTCTCTCTAATGCTCTCTCTCTCTCTAACGCTCTCCCTCTCCCGTCTCTTTTTGACTTTTCTTTTTTATTATTATTATTATTTGGATACATGGCTCATATTGCCTCATTCGAGTCCGTTTCTGCCCCGAAATAATTTATTTATTTTCAATTCACTTTATTTTAAATGAACTTAGTTCAAGTCATTTTATGACTTCCGAGATTTTCGTAAAAATCTCGTTCCTAAAGTCACTGGTTACTTATCACCTAGAAAATCGTAAAAATATTCCGCTTAGAATTATACGAAATTTTTTGGGGTCACTAGATTTCACGAGACAAATTTAACGATGAAGTCCATTTCATCATCCGAGATCTAGAAAAATTTCAGTTTTTTGACTAAAATTACCATTTTACCTTTTTTTGAAAATTCGAATCTTCTGGGGTTTCACACTCTCCCCCCCCTTAAAAGAATTTCGTCCCAAAATTCCACACACATACGCATCACTCACATGCATATGCAACCTTACACTAACCTGGGATCGTGGCTCTGCATGATATCCACCTAAGGTCACAATCACTAACAACCCGATGGGTTGTCAACTCATCCATGTCAAGAAGGACATCAAAACCCGATATGTCTATCACCCGAAGGTCCACCATAAGTAGAATCCTTGAAATCTCTGACTCACATTCCCGACATATTTGACCAACTCTCACCTTAGATCCTAGGGGAGAATTTTCCCATACAATGGCTTTTCTAGTGGCCTCAACCTCCAAGCCCCAACCTATCACACAATATGCATAAGGAACATGATGCATCAAACAACAAATGTAGGTATGAAAATGTACCCTGCATATCCGGCTGGTCTTCATGCTCAACTCATGGTACAACGGCGTAGACACGCTCCTAGGTCCCCGAAGTCCTAGCTTGTGAGCCTTGTCCCTGACCTCGACCCATAATCTAGACCCTTTGACCTGTCCGTGCTGTCGAAGGTGCTTGTATAACACTCTACAACTGAAACTGCTTCCTCTGACCCATACTGGGGTGTGGAGGAATAAACTATGTCTGCGCTTGTCCCACTGATAACTGGGACTGCGCCGACCTAAAACCGTGGGATCCATGCCTTCGTGGGCAATCCCGCTTCATATGTCCAGGCTGATGGCAATAGAAGCATGTCATCGGCCTTGGCTAACCCTATACCTGGGGCACTGGTGGGACAGAAGTTCTCTGCCTTCTTTCCCAAACTCGAAGAAGGCTGATCCTCCTTCTTTTTCCCACCGGCACTTGCATCCCGAATGCCCTGTGCATCCTCCATCTCTCTCTTTATGGCCAAAGCTGTCCTGACCATAGAGTCCATGTCCTATAGGCGGAGGCCCAAAATCTTACCCCGAATGGACAACTTTAGTCCATTCTCAAATCTCCTGACCTTGGCCAGATCTGTGGCCACATAGTCATCCCCGAAACATGCCAACTCAATGAACTTGGCCACGTACTCCATCACTGTCATAGTACCTTGCCTCAGCTCTAGGAACTCTTAGGCCTTTACATGTCTAGTAGTGGCCGGAAAATACTTGCTCATAAAAAGCCCATGGAACTTTGTCCAAGTCATTGCCTCTAAGTCCCTAGAGGTCTTAACCCAGTCCTACCACACTTGGGACTCACCCTCTAGCTGAAACGCGGCTAGCCTGATCTTTGCCGCATCAGAGGTAATATCCATAGCCTCCAATACCTTCTCCATCTGTTGGAACCAATGGTCTACCACCATTGGATCACCTCCTCGTGTGAACGTCGGAAGATGATGTGACTTGAACCTCTGGAGGTTACTCGGACCTCCCTGACTACCAGCTGCACTAGCTTGTCCAATGGCAGCAGCTGCAACCCCCACAACCTAAGCAAAGGCCTGCTGGTCAAAGAAATGTGGTGCCTGGCTGGCACCTCATGGACGACCTCTACGTCCTCGGCCCCGACTTGCCATCTATACCTGTCAAATGGAAACAAACTTTATTTAATCTCATATCAATCTAACTAGTAATGCACATGCCAATTACTAATAGACTTAACAACCATGAACTAACCCGTTCATCACCTTTTTCTTTAGTGGTGCTAATTGCCAACCACTCCTTTTATAATTCAAAACTTTCATGTTCATTTCATTTCCCATATACATCCTACCATGTATATGTTTTCCACGCAATGTGTAACACACAATCACGCAATCACAAACATGGAACACATATCCGAACACAACATGAAACATACCATGCATGTAGAGGTCTAAACCCATCCCATGAACTCCTAGGTACTCCTGCACCTAAGCTCCGAGAATAAGCTATGACGCTGGTATCAATTTCACCACAATAGCTATGGCCTAAACCCATGTCCCTCAAGCCCTATGTACTCGTGTACCTATGCTTCCGAGCACCACGTGACCACCGACAGATAGTTCTAAACACCGTGCTATACCCAAGGCCGATCTTAAGTTTTTAGCGTTATTTTACATTTAAATACGTATTTTTATAGCCTAATATCTGATTAGTGCACTGTAGAATGCAAAAAGGGCCTGGTACGGAAAGAGCGCGAAGCGCTTCTAGAGTAGAGAGGATCAGTGTATAAAGATGGCTGAACGTTCGATGATTCCAACGTCGCGACGCCCCTAATGCCGTGACGCCTCAACGCCGCGACGCTGGTCAACTAACGGTGTCGAGCGGCAACGCCGCTGACGCCTCAACGCCGCCGCGCACGCTCAACGCCGCGACGCCAGCGAAGTTTTGTCTTCTCACCATTATAAAGCAAAATGGGGTGCGGAATTTGAGGTATCGGAATCATACGAACGAAAGTACCTAAATTCGTAATGTAGCGACGTCAGATCTCGGCTATGAAGAGCCCGTGATTGTATTTTTCTTCGTTTGGGATAATAGAACTGATGTTTTATATATCACATATTGGTATTTTCTTATTCATTATGTTCTAGATCTATACCTAGGGTATTGTTGAGCCTTGTCACATTCGAATGGATTAAAGTTTATTAATTTATATTATTCATTGATTTATGATTCATTATCATCTGCTTTACATCTGTGAATCAATTACATGGTGATGTTTGGCCAACATTAGTGTGACCATACTAGAGATCCGAGATTCGAGAGATGAGGATACCTAGGGATATGAGTAGAGCAAATTTCTGCTGATTCGTAATAGAGGTATATTCCGATCCTCAAGGTGGCAACAAGGTTAGAACATTAAAAGCATTTCGAGTACCGAGTCAGTAGAGATACACTCAACCCTGCTAGCGAGATAGGCAAATACACCTCGAGAGAGGGTATCTCTGCAGAAGCAAGATCACCCTTGCCATTAATAAATCATAAATAAACTGAATAATATTATCTTTAAGAAATAATCCATCGAAAGTGGCAGGGGGAGATATAACCCTAGTCTCCATTACATAGTAATTGCTCAAATCGCAGTTCACTTAAATTCAATACCAAGACTCTTTCACACAACATGCAGTATCCAGAGATAATATTTAAAAAGCCAATTCAGGTCAAATATACTCCCATCCTCGCGGATCGATACATCCGCATTCATTGGTACACTATATTACTTGGGGCGACGCGTGCACTTGCTCACATAGGCGTACATTTTACACATCACATTTTCGGCTTGTCAAGTTTTTGGCGCCATTGCCGGGGAAAGGTTTAGAGTGATATAGAGAATACACCAATTAGATGTTACTCTGGAATTTTTTTGTTTTTATTTATTTTTACAAGTGCTGGTAATTTGGTTTGCTTGTTTCGTGTGTGATCGTAGATAAGATTTCAGTGAGTACATGCGACGACGAGATCAGGTTGACCAACATCCGCTTTTATCCAGCCGTAAAGAACTTTCCACAAAAATAAAAGCCACGAGAACGTGAGAACTAATGCATTGTGAAATATAGCAAACATGGAAAACAATGAAGAGCATGATCTTAGCATTGAGAAAAACGAGCCACAGAGAGGCCGAAATGGGAATAACGGAAGGAATCAAGCACCCAGGCCGTTTATACAGCTAGATGATCCGTTCATGTTGTTAGAGGAGTTTGCACTACCACCTACTATTGTTCAGATAGCTATTAGAAGACCACCTATTCAGGCAAATAACTTCGAGTTGAAGTCAGTCACTTTACAGATGCTTTAGAGCATATTGTTCCACAGGTTGCCTAATGAGAATCCAAATATGCATTTGACCAACTTCCTTGAAGTTTGCGATACGATCAAGTACAATGGGGTTACCGAAGAGGCACTCAGGTTGAGACTGTTTCCACTCTCACTAGGAGATAGAGCCAAGCATTGGTTAACAAGTCAGCCACCGGATTCCATTACCTCATGGAACGATTTAGTGTAAAATTCCGACTCAAGTTCTTCCCTTTCCTCGAAAAATTGCACAACTTGTGCAAGAGAGATCAATACTTTGGGCAACTAGAGGGGGAGAACCTCGGGCAAAGGCATGACGCATTTCCTCACTTAACTATTAAGGAAGTGCCCACATCACACCGACCGCATGGATACAGTCCATACTTTCTATAACAATGGTCCGAGGAATGCAACTAGAACAGTTGATTGATGCCTCAATGAGGAGCACTAATGAAGAAAACCACTTACCAAGCTTATGAAATTCTCGAAGATCGCTACCACAAATTCAATGGCCTGGGGAGAAAGACTACACCAGCTGAAAGTTTCATAGTGGCAAGGATAATGAGGTTCTCAATAATCTGGTTAATCATGTTGCACAACTTACTAATCAGTTAACTAGACAGAAAGGAACCGCGAATGCCATACGCTGCATTCAACCCATGGAGTTGTGTGAATCTCGTGAGACAACCACAATAACCACGTAATGCCGCCAGGAAACCAAACAAGAGCAGCCCAAGACGTGTCGAGGTTCAATCAGCCAACCACGAACAACAAGGACAAGATGGGGGAAACAACTGCCGAGCTAAAATCAAGGCCAAGGGTGGCGAATAATCGAATCAATAATAATACCAAGGATATGGATGGAGGAACAATCAGAACACCATACCACCAACTTGAGGGAGTGAACCACCTCTTGAGAAAAAGGTGGACTTAGAACAAGCCCTTGCACAAATGCTCACATCACACACTGCCTTTATGAATGAGATGTAGTGCGAATATGCAGCAACAGCTACCTAATTAACAATCAAGGTGAAGACGCTTGAGAAACTTGAGGTACAGGGTTGGGTACGGCTGGCCTGCTGACAAGAAGGCAACAGGGTTCGCTACCAAGCAATTCAGAGGTAAACCCTAGAGGAGAGGGGAAAGAGTACTGCAAGGCCATCACTCTAAGGAGGGAAAAAGAGCCGAAATCCTCAGCCGCACCGTGGTAAGAGAACCGAAAAATTAAGGAGCAAGACCAAAGCATCCCAAAGACCAAAGGTATGCAAGATGAGCAACCCCGAGATGCGATGGCAGAGCGGGCCATGATAATAACGCCGTGGAAGAAACCAAACAAACAAAATGTATGAACTCGTCATACCACTCCATATCCTCAGAGGTTGAAGAAAGGTAAGTTAGAGAAGCAGTTTGTAAAGTTTCTTTAAATCTTCAAGAAACTACATATTAATATACCCTTTTTGGAGGCACTGGAGAACATGCCAAGTTACGTGAAACTCATGAAAAAAATCTTGGCGAGTAAGAAGAAGTTGGAAGAATATGGGACCATCGCCTTAACTGAGGAATGCAAAGCATCTCAGCGTGCAGTCTCTCCCCAAAACTTCAAGATCCGGGTAGCTGGCTAGCACTGCTCTCATAGGAAACCGGCATCTAAAAAGCCTCCAGGTGACTGTGGAGCAAGCATCAACTTGATGCTGCTTTCGATGTTTAAAAGGCTAAAGTTGGGAGAACCAAAATCGACCACAATCAGCTTGCAACTTGCAGACAGGTCCTACCAACATCCTCAGGGTATAGTCGAAAATGTCCTAGTTAAAGTTGGTAAATTCGTCCTTCCAGCAGACTTCGTCATTCTGGACATGGAGGAAGATGACTTAGTTCCCATCATACTTGGTAGACAATTCCTAGCCACGGGAAAAGCTCAAATTAATGTGCAAGAAGGTGAGCTCAAATTAAGAGTCCAAGGAGACGAGATAACTTTCCATGTATTCCAGCCTATGAATGATCCTGGGATGACGATTCCTAAATGGAAGGATATCTCGAACTTCACTACGTAGACTTTGCAAGGCAATGCGAAAAACTTCAGTGGATGTTTCCACCCTCGGGCATTTAAAGACACCGAGAAAGGAAAGGGCATGAATTAAGAATATTTCATCCACCTTGAGCATTGGGTGTGGTTCATAGGGAGATGCGTAAGCATTTCCCAGCTTCTTCTAAGCATATCGCACATTGAGATTCAGGGCCGTCGAGCTAACGACATTAAACATAGCGCTTCTTGGGAGGCAACCCAAGTTTTTCTTGCACTTTTCATTTCTATGGTTCAAAATTTTTTTTATTATCTGCTTTAAGTTATTTTGGTTTGCTATTCTGGCCATAATCGGAATCACTTTTCGGCTGTATAATTTCAGGACCCGCAATCAAAAGTAATGGGGAGAGTCCGTTCATGTAGAGCACGACAAAGGTCCAGAGATTTACATTTATACGAGGGGAGTTTTCTCTTATCTTAGACCATGGTTGCTTAATGTGCATTTTGCCTTCTCTCAGAACGCCGACGTTGGCCTTCAACGCCGCGACCAATTTTACCTTCCTTCGAACGCCGCGACGCTAATTTCTCGCTGGATTTTGCCACACATACTAATATGTTTTGTTTTGATTTTCGTATTTTTGTTGTAGTGTAGTTTCGTTACAGCATGTTAGTTTGTATTTTCGTTTAGTTTCATATACGCTTTTTCATTTTAGATTGTCGAGTCATGTGTTTGGTTTTTGTTTGTGTTTTTGGTAGACCATATCTATGTTTAGTGGTATCAAGTTTAGGTAGTTTGTGTGTGTGTGCCATGTTTGAGAGTAAAAGATCACTGTTGGGCCGAATCCACTATTGTCATGGAAGAACGGATGCATGTGATGCTCGATGCTCCTGTCATTAGTCAATAGGCGGGAGGCTTAGTGAACCACTCGGGTAGTCAAGAAACTATTTCTCAATGAGCCTATCACACTCACACACAAATAATCTCTAGGGTATGCATAGGTGCCGAGCCCAATTACTAAGGTTCAACAAACCCTGGGAGTCTCTAAACACCAAAGAAATGGGACACCGTGAATAAAGAGGATTGCCTTCGAGCCCTAATATGAAAAAAAAAAAAGAAAAAAAAAAAAGAGTTATTACTATTTAGGCATAGAATAAGTGGGAACTTCCAATCGGAATCCCGGGCACAGTCCAAGGGGCTTTTCAAAGCCCAATGCCCTGAGCCAACCTACTCGGAGTCACTGGACCCTCACCCGTCGCTACAGGGACGTATTACGGAAGCCTCCCACAGCTTAGGGTCCTTAGGCTTAGTTGCTCGGGGGGGTGATGTCTCGAGGGGGAACCGAATGCCCGGTGCCCTTAACTAACCGGGAGTCACCAACTCCGATCCCCGCCTACGAACACTCTCGCATAAACTACGGGCAATTAAAGGTTCTTTGATATGAGAGAGGATGTTTAAAAATGACAACGGTGCTCCTATCATTTCGTAGTTAGTTTTTCCCAATTAGGTGAATTGAACTTAAGTCTGGGGGGAAGTGCTAAACTCCCCTAGACACCAGAGTCACTCCTATTTCGTGCACATGCGGTCCCTGGGAAAGGTTATCGAATACCGAGGTTAGGGTACTAGTCAGCCTTACCTATTTCAACTCATTTCTTTCGAAAAGTCGAACAACCGTGCATCCCGCACTTCGAACAAAAACGGCAGCAAAGGTGAGTCGGTCCGCTTGATCCTCTTACATATCGCATGCATCACTATCTAGTTAGTTTAGTCCCATTCTTGTCGGGACAAGCAAGAAGCTAAGTTTGGGGTGTGATGAGTGCCTAAAATTCAGGTTATACCCGCTGCCGGTCTTACGCTTAACGTTATTTTACATTTAAATACGTATTTTTATAGCCTAATATCTAGATTAGTAATCGGGTGTGAATGCAGCAATTGGTACCTGAAAGAGCGTGTAGCTTTTGGAAGCGTTTCTAGAGCAGAGGATCAAAGTGCATAAGATGGCCGAACGTCGTATATTCCAACGTCGCGACGCCCCCATCTTCGCGATCACCAACGTCGCGACGTTGGGTCAACTAATTTAAAAGTCAACAAGTGGCAACATTGCGAATCCTCAACGTCGCGATGCCTCAACGTCGCGATGCCTCAACGTCGCGACGTCTCAACGTCGCGACGTTGTAACGTCGCGACGTCAGCTTGAGTTTTGCCTTCTCACCATTAAAAAGCAAAATGGTGTGCGGAATTTGAGGTATCGGGAATCATACCGAACTTAGGCATGAAATTCAATAGCGAAAGGACGCCGATCTCAATATCTGCGATTGTATTTTTCTTCGTTCGATAATAGAACTCGATGTTTTTATATATCACATATTGGTGGATTGCACATTTATTCATTATGTTCTAGATCTATACCTAGGGCATTGTTGAGCCCCACACATTCGAATGGATTAAAAGTCATTAATTTATATTATTAATTGATTTATGATTCATTATCATCCGCTTACATCTGCGGAATCAATTATACGGGTGATGTTCAGCACCATTAGTGATCCATACTAGAGATCCGAGATTCGAGAGATGAAGATACCTAGGATAAGTGAGTAGAGCAAATTCTTCGTTGATTCGTAAATAGAGATATTCCGATCCCGGTTAAAATTAAGGTTAGAACATTAAAGCATTTAAGTACCGAGTCAAAGTAGAGATACACTCAACTTTTGCTTAGTGAGATTGGCGAATACACCTCGAGAGAGGGTATCTCGTAAGCAAGATCACCTTGCCATTAATAAATCATAAAAAATTGAATAATATTATCTTTAAGAAATAATCCATCAAAAGTGGCAGGGGAAGACATAACCCTAGTCTCCATTACATAGTAATTTGTCTGGGGACCAAAGAGTTCGGGCTTTTAAATTAAATAACACAACACTCTTTCACACAATACGTATATCCAGATAATATTTAAAAAGCCAATCTTTGTAGTCAACATACCTATCCCCGTGGATCGATAGCCGTACCATTTTTACACTATATTACTTGGGGCGACGCGTGCACTTGCGCACATAGGCGTACATTTTACACATCACGTTTTCGACTTATCAAGTTTTTATATGAACGAGGGCACGGAATTTAGAACAACAAAGGACGCCGATTCTTGAAGAGCCTGATTGTATTTTTCTTCGCTGGATAATAGGAACTGATGTTTTATATATCACATATTTGTATTTTCTTATTCATTAAGTTCTAGATCTATACCTAGGGTAATATTGTTGAACCCCGTTGCTATCTCGCACACAAAGTTTATTAATTTATATTATTCATTGATTTATGATTCATTATCATCCGCTACATCCGTGAATCACCACGTGGTGATGTTTAGCCAACATTAGTGACCATACTAGATCCGAGATTCGAGAGATGAGGGATACTTGTGGATATGAGTAGAGCAAATCTTCTATTGATTCGTAAATAGAGATATTCCATCCAAGGTGGCAATTAAGGTTAGAACATTAAAGTATTTCTGAGTACCGAGTCAGGTAGATACACCTTCAACTCCCCATTTTCAGCGAGATAGGGCGAATACACCTCGAGAGAGGGTATCTCGTAAGCAAGATCACCTTGCCATTAATAAATCATAAATAAATTGAATAATATTATCTTTAAGAAATAATCCATCGAAAAGTGGCAGGGGGAGACATAAACCTAGTCTCCATTACATAGTAATTCGTTCAAATAAGTAGAAGTCACTTAATTCAGGTCAACAAGACTTCACACAATACGTATATCCAGATAATATTTAAAGCCAATCTTTTGTAGTCAACATACCTATCCTGATCGATATCTCGCATTCATTGGTACACTATATTACTCAGCGCACGCTGCACTTGCGCACATTGGCGCACATTTTACACATCACGCTGGGCCATCAAGTTTTCGCGCCGCCGCCACTTGTCGACTTTGGGCCAGCTGGACCCAACGTCACGACGCTAGTGTCACCACGTGAACGCCGCGAGCGCTTGGGGCGCCACGATGCGGACGCCGCGACGCTGGAATGTTGCGACGCTCCACCATCTTATGCACTTTGATCCTCTGCTCTAGAACGCTTCCAAAAACTGCTCTTTCCGTACCAATTGCACCTGCATTCACACCAATTGCACCAATCGATATTAGGCTATAAAAATACGTGATGAAGTTGCAAAATAACTTAAAATGTAAGACCAACGCGGTATAACTCCGAAAGTGTTTTGGTGTGCGCCATCGACACCCTTATCCTCGTCTCTGACAACCTCGTCAACCTTACTGAGCCCTGTAAATATCGGGTGTCCTGATATCACATTCATTTGTCTCATATATTGAGACCCATTCTTGCATATTTAATTCACAAATATACAAAAATATATGCTAGACAATCCATTTAACAGTCCTTTTATACAACAAAAAGGTATACATGTTTTGGTTATGCTCGAATCTAATATAAGACAAAAACAAAACAAAACAAAGCCGCATCCGACTCTCATCCTTCATGCAGTCAAATATGTGGGTCAGACGCCTGCACCGGACCTGTACCTGAAAGGGGGTCCCACGACGAGGTAAGCAATGCCCAGTAGAAAGTTTTCCTATAAGGGTTACTCCCCACCTAAAATGCACATGCAATGGCGTACATAAACATCAATCACATTTCATACAAATTATGCAACATTATATGAAATGTCCATGTCATGCATGAGATACGACCCCTCATGCTCACAACCTGAGTCCCAACCGACTCCTTCACACCTGGAATGCCAAGTGTGAGAAACCAGTCACCGATATTTAACCCAATCACTCAAACCATTGGACAACCCTCTAATCTTTAATATATCATTTCATGATTTTCTTTTTCATGGGCCATGGATTGAGCCACCGCAGGACGCCATTTTCCAAAATTTTCGCGAACTTACATCACTGGGATTCATGTCTAACTGTGAATAACATTTATGTCATTCACCCTAAGGGGGCATCTACCCCAACTTACTCTGCCTATAACATGTAATTTATCATTTTGATAAATTTACACATCCGTGAGTCTCAACCTTGGATTTTGTACCATTTTCCAAGCTCACGATCCATTCACCAACACCGTTGAATACTCAATACCATGCACCCACACCCGACTTGACGCGATGTGACCGTGCATATGAAATGCATGATGCCAATGCATTTTCCTTCATGTTACATGTATATATAAGTGCTACATGAAACATGAATACACCATGGACAATTGTAATTTTTACATATAATTTACATCCATGCAAGCTATCTTAATACATCAAATAGCATATACTAACATGATACTCTTCACACAACATGTTATTCATAGAAGCAATAACACACAACAAGGTCACAATTCGGGACTCCATCCTACTACGCACTACTTGCCCCCTTCACAAACAAGATGTTATTTAATATTTTACAACAATAACACACAAAATGGCCCAAATCTCGGACCCATATAAAATAAGGCACCTCTTGGTCCCTTCACGGTTCGTCACTAAATTATTGTGATATCAAAACACACCACAAAACTCGAAGACATCAGTCCCGGGATCAAAACCAAACCTCAACCTAGTCCCAGACTGCTTGAAAACACTTCCAAAAATCATATCCGGACTGTTCGAAAATAGTCTAGAAATTTCAACCTGAACTGTCCGGAAACAGTCATGAAATTCACGACCCGTCCGGGGTAGGTCAGTCTCAAAAGTCCTAAAATTCATACACTCAATAAAAATTTGGGACTTAAATTCTACAAATTCTTTATTAATACAGGTTTTGAGCACTTTTTGTGTAGTAATCGCCATAATTAACCCAATTGGCATGTTAAGGACCTAGCAAGGCTACTAATCAAATTTTGTGGCAAGTTTTATTGTTTTTTCAAGCTATTTATACCATAGATAGGGATTAAGCTCTAGCACGAAGAAGCCAAGTTGAATTCAGAACTGCAGTTTAGAAACATGAAGAAGAGAGGAGCAGAAAAAGAAAAAGAAGAGAGCCTTGAGAAATCTCACGTGGCTGTTTAAAATTTCCTCGTGAAACTAATTCTCCTTCCATTTCCTACGCCATTGTCTTCACTTGCCTTTGACTTTGACTTCCTTTTATCATCTTTTGGTTTTCTTCCGCTATTCCCCTCGTAATAGTTTTTTGCTTTTGATAATTTGGTAATTTTATCAAGTTCACATAAAAGTTTCCCAGGTTAAGACATTGTGGTGACAACTTTTCATTATTGTAATTTTTGGTTTTTGGGAAGCTTGCAGCGCAAGCTCCCGGTTCTCATTTTTCTCTCATTTTCTTTCCACTTTCTCACTAGCCAAACACCCTCCGAGGATGCAAATTCGGTGGATGAGTGGCTAGAAACCTTTCCTCCTTGAAGTAGAAGGCCACTAGGTGAGGGATCTTAAGGCAGGCTGAGGGGTTCCATGTTCTTCACGTAGGTATCCACCGCCATTACCCTTCTCCATTTTTAACTTTAGGTTTTGATCCCTTCGAGTCACCTTGAATGGTTATTATTTGGTAGGATTTTAGGGTTCAGTGGATGCTTATTGCTAGATCCACTGAGATTCATTAGTTACCATCTATGAGCCATTGGAAGGTGAGTCAAGGAGACTTTTGTTTTAACGACTGAGAGCATTAATAGCCAGTGAATGCCGTTTTTAAAGATGTTTAAAGAGGGGTAGTTTTTAAAGCTAAATGAAGATCCAATTCGGGAGATGACTATAGGTCATCCTCCCTAACGCGAGGAAATGACCCCAGAAAACCCATAGTTGCCCTAGGAACTTAAGCCCAATGACCTTACACTTCAAGGAATCCTCTTTTATAATTTTACTTATTTTACTTTCAGTTTCCACCATCTAAACCCATTGTTTTTAAGAAAACCCAAGAATCCAAACCAAATTCACCATTTTTGACTTAATTGCAAGTCATTTGTGCGAAGAAAACCCATCCTTGTGTTCGACCCTAGAGCCACTATACTACAGTAGCCATGCTATGGTAGTAGGAGGAATTAGGTTTATAAATTTTGTTGATTCCAGATACCCTCCGTGCCACGAATCATCTACACTCTCAGAATTCTCCATCTCTGTGTCACTTAGAGGGCCTTTTGGAAATCAGAGTGAGATACAATACCTTGCATTGGGTACACGATACTAGTACTGGGAACAAGTAAATTTATAAAAAATACCAATCATATAAATTCAAGAATTCTAATTAATGCTTTCCTCCACCTTATGCAACAAAATGACTATCATAAATGACCCATTTCCAATGAGCTCAACTTTTCAAAATTGGTTCACTCATATCAGTGACTAACTGATCAGGAAAATTCACTGAAATCATGAACAAACTGAAATAAATGAACTCCATAAATTTTTCATCATTCATTTAAATCAAACAATAAATGAAAAGAAGAATTTATAAAGAAATATCAGCTCGAAGCCGCACTTTATTACAATACCCAAATCTAGAAAATTAAAGGAAAATTAACAAAATAAAACTATACTGATCTAAATCTACTAAAATGGAAAATAAAAAAAAGAAAAAAATAAAAGTGTACAACAGTCTTCAACCACCAAGAAATCCCTTGAGTCAAATAAAGTTGCGCACATTGCCCACGTAGAAGCGTTGTATTTATAAGCTTCTTCCAATGTCATCTCACTTTTATTAATCATACAGATTCCCAGAATTCTGTTCAATCGATCTCTCTGTCAAGATTACGTGTTGGGCTCTATCGCGACGTGCAGCTTCGGCCTTTGTTGCTGCCTCTGTCGTAGTTTCTTGTATTATGTCGCAACCTATTCTCTGGGCATACTCTTGGATTGTATCGTGACATACTTTGATAATGTCGTGACATAATTTGTATTCAGCAGTTTTGTTCTTGTCGCGATAGGAATGCCTTGTGTCATGACACCAAACTTGTTTGCACCCAGCTTCTCATGTCCTTGTTCTGCTGGAGTTTGTCGCGACATAATTTCCCTTGTCGTGAAAAATAATTGTTTTTGAGCTTGGAAACTCTGTCGTGATAGGATATCTTTATGTCCTTAGAAATTTTCTATCGCGACAAGAAAATATTTGGTCGCAACATATTTTTCTTCTCTGGTTCTTGTCGCTTGCTAAGCTGTTTGTCATGATAGAGAATTATATGTTGCGACATAATTGCGTTGCCCATTCTCAAGTCTTCTTCAATTGCTATCGCGACCTACTTTTCCTTGTTGCGACGGAATTTTATCATTCCTTAACTTTTATTATCGCGATTGTAAAACTTTCATACACAATGTGCCTTTGCCTTCAACTCTTGATTATGTCGCAACAAGAATTTCTTTGTCGCCATTCTTCTTGTGTTGCTCTTCAGCATCTTGTCATGAAAGGAATTCACCTCCTTCATGTTTTGTTTGTCACTACATAAATAATCTTTGTCGCGACAGAGATTGTGTTGCTCTTGGTTGTGAATTCTGACATTTATGTTGCGACATGATTTTCTTTGTTGCAACAACAATTTTTCCTTTAGTTGGCTTCATGTTGGAAACTTTGTTGCGACATAAAAACACTTGTCTTAGATGACTTGTGTTGCATTCTTGATATTTTCTTTGCTATGCACATCTGTCTCTATCACACAGAAGTTCATCCATTAGTCTTCAGCTTTTATGTTGAGACATAGGACATAATGTCACGACACAATTCCTTCACCATTTACCTTAAGTATGTCGTGACATATTTCAGGGTTGTCACGACGGCTTTCTTCAAAATCTTTTTCAAGTTCTATCGCGACAGAAAACTTTACGATCTCAACTTAGAAAGCTCTTTTCAGCCTTGAGTTTGGCTCGAGCTTTTATTTGCATTTAGTCAGCCGGGTCATGAGATATTCCTTTCTACCGCTTGAATTTTGTGTCGCAACATATAAAAATTGTGTCGCAACATAGGATCAAGTACTTTTTCTTAAGCTTTCTTTTTCTCTCGATGGATTCTATCATTTTTCAATAATTGCCTACAAAACACAAAGTTGATGAATATTTCATATTTTGGCATAAAAACAGATCTTAAACTATTAAAAGCATGCAATAAAAATATATTAAAAATAGATGAGTTTTACACTCATCGGTGGTCTCGATCACTACAAGTGCACAGGTCATACAAGTAATAAAAGTGGATATTTATAGTCAAGACAGTCGTTCTAATGCAGGAAGGATGATAAATTAAAAGACTAACTACCCCACCACTACTCAAGACCATTACTATTCAACTCCACCGATATGATGATAAGAAGATTAAATCAGTCTTAGACTGAAATCTTAATGTACAAAAGTAAAAGTTTAATAAATTTGGGGTTGAGGATTCACTGGTTAGGTAAACTGACATGGATCAATTAATAATAATCATTTTCCGGCATCATTTCGATTCATAGCCCAACCATCAATTGAAAACCGACCACTAAAGATGCAAGGTAGTATAGTTTGGGATTTCTCTCTCAACCATAATTCACTGATTAAAGGGTTCATATTCATTTATGAGACATGATTCTAATTAGTTATCAGAATATATAAATCTATTTCTAAGATTTGCTATTTTTCCTTTTAGTACTTCATACGCAGATCTTAGACTGTAATCTCGCCTCTTATTGCATTTATCTCAAGCCTCTCTATTTTGATTGACACCTCATCTTATACTTCTGATGAAAATTTCCATCTCCTTGATTAGATCTCAGCTAACACGAGATCAGAATCAATTCATCAGAAAGAGGATACACCTCTATCTGAGTAATCCTTCAAAGTTCATTAGTTCCATAGTATTAGTCTACCATACCCACAAGGACCTCGCTTCTACACTCGTGATTCTCCATCTCTCGTGTCACGCAAAGGTCTCCCGAAATCGCAGTGAGATACGGCCTTGAATTGGGTACACGGTACTAGTACTGGGAACAAATATATTCATAAACAACACCAATCAAATAAATTCAAGAATTCTAATTAAAGTTTTCTTCCACCTTATGCAGCAAAATGACTATCATCAATGACCCACTTCTAGTGAGCTAAACTTTTCAAATCTAGTTCACTCATATCAATGACTAACCGGATCAAAGAAAAATTCACGAAATCATAAACGAACCCAAAATAAATGAACTCCAAACCTTCTAGGCATCCATTTAAATCAAACAAGAAATGAAAAAGAATACTTATAAAGAAATGCCAAATAAGTCAGACTTCAAGACAATACCCAAATCCATAAAATTAAAGGAAAACTAACAACATAAAACTATACTAAGCTAAATCTACTAAAATGGAAAAAAAAATATATAAATGTACAAGACTCTTCAAATGACCTAGAAATCTTCGAGTCGCTTAAAGTCGAAGTGACATTCCCTCTCAAGCATGGTATTTATAGCTTTCCAATGTCAGCCTCACTTCATTAATTGGGCGCTAGGACTCTTTGCACTCTCCTGGCCCAAATTGGTCTCTTTGTCGCAACATAGAAAGGTCTATCATGACAAAGCTAATCTTGTCGCAATTCTCGTTGTAGCTTTTGTATTTCTCCTATCACGACCTTACTCTCTGGCTTGCTCAATCAGGTCGACATAAATTGTATTCAGTAGTCTTGTTCTTGTTGTGACAGGAATGTCTTGTGTCACGACACCGAATTTGTTCGCACCCAGCTTCTCATGTCTATGTTCTTCTGGAGTTTGTCATGACATAATTTTCCTTGTCGTGACAAACAATTTCTTTTTAGCCTGGCAACTCTATCCCGACAGAGTTTTCTCTATCGCGACAGATTTCTTTAAGTCCCCAGCAATTTCTGTCGTGACAAGAAACTCTTTGGTCGCACAAACTTTTTCTTTCTCCACCCTTGTCACTTGCTGTCGTTAGTCGCACATAGAAGCATATGCTGGCAACACAATTGCCTCGCCATTCTCAAGTTCAATCTCACGCGACTCCACACTTTTCTCTGTCACAACAAAATTTATCATTTCTTAGCTTTTATTATCGCTACAGAAAACTTCTTTGTCACCATTCTTCTTGTGTTTCTCTTCAGCTTCTTGTTGCGATAGGGAATTCACCTCCTTCATGCTTTGTTTGTCGCAACATAAATAATGTTTGTTGCGACAGAGATTGTGTTGCTCTTGGTTGTGAATTCTGACTACTATGTAACGACAGGATTTTATTTGTTGCGACAGAAATTCTTCCTTAAGTTGGCTTGATGTTGAAAACTTTTTCGCAGTATAAAAATACTTGTCTCAGTTGACTTGTGTTGTAATATGAGCAATTTCTGTCACGATAGTATTGTCTTTTGTCGTGACAGAGTTCATCTATTAGCCTTCAACTTTTTATGTTGCGACATAAATTATATTTTCGCGACACAACTTCCTTTCTCTCTGTTTTAATCTTTGTCACGACGGAGTAAAGAATTGTCACAATAGTTTCCTTTATAATTTTCTTAAACAATGCCGCGACCAAAAAATTCTTTGTCGCGACAAAATTTCTCCTTCAAGATTCGGAAGTGCTATGTTTGCTTTGTCAGTAACATTTGGCTTCATTGGGTTGCACATAGTTCCTTCGTCTCGCAGAATTTTAGTGTCGCGACATACAAAACTTATGTCGCAACACAGATTGCTGCATTTTTCTCCTTTTTGCTTATTTTTTACTTGTTTTCTCTCTTTTTTTCAATTAAAACGTGCAAAACAAAAAGTTGGTGAATATTTTTCATAATTGGGCATACAAATAGATCTAAAATTGTTAAAAACATGCTAGAAAAATGGATTAAAAATAGATGAGTTTAAGACTCATCAAATTCCCCCAAACTTAAGGTTTTGCTTCTTGTCCCTTGCCAAAGAAAATACCTGTTTGTCCTCAAACAATTCAGCTTTTTATTTTTAAAGACATTTTTCTGTTTGTAGCTCAATTAGGCAAGAAACATAAGTCAGTTGTAGAATTACTTCTATGCATGTTTCCAATCTAAAATTAGGAAGATTTTCAATTAAGTTCATTGAACCAACCAATAATTCATAATATGTGACAATTTAATCATTTAATCCTGATTTGTGGATGTGTGCTGGTCTTTACTCTTTTTCTTTGGTAGATCAGTTAATCTTCTGGGATAATACTCTGTTGGCATACTCTCTTTCATTTTTAAAGTCCCATAAGGTTGTTTATCATATTAATCTCCACTAATGTAGGCATAACACCACCTTCGTAATCGTACATAGGTCTTTAGCTCTTCAGAATGTGTGGCTTGGGTAATGATGTAGGTAATTAGGACATTTTAGTCTCCACACTTCTAACCCGCACTTCACGACCAATAACACTCGACTCTGATCCATCCTTGATTTCTCTGATTGTAACTTTCCAACCTTCCCATTAGGTTTTTGCATCTTTCGCATATTTTTCTTATCAGGTGCCTTTTTCTTTCTCCTCCTTTCCCACAGCATTGTAAGATAACTTCTCTTCCTTATTCTAGAAGCTTTTTCACTTTTCATTTTCTCCAGGTCTGGTGGAATGGTGCAATGTTTTGTCTTTTTAAGCTTTCTACCACCCTTAGCGAACTTTGGGTTAATAACTCCCATACTAGTTGGCATTAGGTATTGTGTGTCAACACCCCTAAGGATATAATCGTTTCAGTGGAGGAAGGCTACAAGACCAAACTCATTCCTCCTTGATCTTTTTATTTTCACAACTTCTTTCACAATCCTCTTCATCTTTTCTTATTTCTTTGAATTGTTGTTCTCAATCCTTATCATCCTTTTCTACAACTTGAAATAATATTCCCCCAAACTTGTCCTCTTATGTCCTTGATGTACTTTGTTTGATGATCTGGGCAAATAAGGGTTCTTTACTGTAAGATTATGTGTAACGGAGGAATTTGGTTTCTTATTTTCTGGTTGATGATGAGATTTTCTATAGGATCAAATTAGGAACTAGTGCATATGCATGTTCATATAACAGGATAGGCTTCGAAAGGCTCATACTTCCAAGGATGGCCTAAATCATTTCCTGTTAGTGGTATTGCCTAGGATTTCACCTTGACTAATAATCCAACAAGCTCTAGGACATTGAAGAGCCTACTGTGAAGGATCCCATAAGATGTTCCTAATTCAAGTAACACAATTTCTTTTTTTAGAGTTATCATAATTATGTAGGTTTATCATTTTCAGAATTCAAATCACTGCATAATAAACAGAATTATAGGTCTTATTTGTTCCATCAATTTATTAAAGTATTTCTTAATCTTGAAATTCAACACATTTATTCATTATCTTACAACTTTCCATTTCCATTCATTTCATCCTACCCCAATGCATCTATAAGATTTTTATTCGTTTTGGATTTGTCGCTGCGGTCGCATTAGTCAAAATGTTCATTTAAATCATGCATTCAGCTCAAACAATCCAACACAAGCATGATGTCATTCCTTACTCAGTTCCAATCAACTAAACATGTTGCAGCGATTTAACATTTTGATCCAAGTAGCTGGTTTCTCAATTATTTCAACTAAGCTATTTATCATAAGTCAAAGATTTCTAATTAGTAAACATGAAGGAAAGGAAACAAACAAGAAAAATCAAACAAAAATGTACACAAATATGGTAAAGAATTTTCTATTTTATTGAATGTTTCAAGTATGGATATTGGGTACAGAGAGGGAGAAGAGATGGAAGAGTGGGGTGAGCTATTTTATTTTTCTTTCATGCCTATGGGAGAATGGTAAGTTAACTGGATCTAACTTATACCCATCTATAAAAGGTAAGAACTTAGGAATTTGGACTTATGGCTGTCTTGATTTCCTGCCTTCTCCACTTCTGTTCAGTACATACCACTCCATGGTTAGGGCTAGTTGCTTGATCATATCATTTTGTCTCTACCCAATAGAATTCAAGGTTCCCTCAAACTCACCCTGGGCAGAGTACATCTTAATCAGGTTCTTATTGATCATATCTAAGCTTTCTGTCCAGCACTTCTCCCTGTAATTCAGGGTGCTCTCTAATTCCTTGTCCATTTTTTCAATTAAAGCTCTGATTTCCTTCTGATTTTCTTTGTACATATACCCAAAGGTGCCTTCTGCAACATATTCATTTCCATAGCATCCTCCCTTTCCTTCATGATCTTGAATAGCTCACTCTCTCTTGTTAGCTGCTGAAAGAATAAGGCATCTTCTCTTGCCTTCAATTCTGCACTTAGCTCTTGTTCCCTTTGTTCCCATCTACTTTTCCATTCTTCATCCCTCTACTTTAGGGCCTCTTCTAAGTTTTGATCCCTCATTTCAACTCAAATTTCCATATACTCATCTTCAGTCAGAAGCTTAGAGCCTCTAATTGATTTATCCCTCTCTTCCATTTCTTGCCTCATGGTCTGTAGAAAGGTTAGCACTGCACTGCTACTTAGGGGCTCTGAGCTTTCAATCCCACTCTTAGCTCATCATCTCACTCTCAGGAGAAAGTCGCACTGGCTCTCACTTCTCCCGCTTTGTCGGGAGTTCCGGGGCTTCATCTTCTCGTGTCAGCTGTATTTCCATTGGTTCTTCTTCTTCCCTTACAGCTTCCACCTGTCTTCCCCTGTTTCTATTTTTGGGCCCCTTTGTGATTCCGGCTAATGTGAGGGGTGATGTCTTGGGGCAGTTCTCCTTTACTTCCCAGTCTCCTTGAACACCCCCCAATATGCAGAGTCTTGAAATCAGTATTGGGTGAGGGATCAACCCTTTGTAACCTTCTCTATAATAACTTAGAATTGAGTTTTCTATTATCTTTCCCACACTGAATTTGTAGACCTTGACGATGGCATATAATAATACTACCTCCTTCTCTTTGACTGTGCATAAATGTTTGGAAGGTAGCATGACTGAACATAAAAAATAAAACCACACCTTTGCTAGTTCAGTCAGTGCTCCTTTGGCGATGGACTCGTGAGGGTTCTTCCTGGTGGCATTCAACTTCCCTTTTCCATATGTTAGTAGGTCCACAATCTTCTGTTGGTCAGGTTTTTCCACCAGTGTCTTGAATTTTGACCTATTCTTCCTTTCTTGAAGATTGTACGTATGGTCGATCTGTTCTCTTCCAAAGGGTATCCATTTCCCTCTAACGTAGACAACCTTATCTTTCATCCCCACCATGTTGGCGTAGAACTCTTTTACCACATCCACAAATCCAGGAGCTTTATGCTCACAGAACTGATGCCAACCCTTGCTTTCTACTAGCTCTTGGAATGGAGAAACCCATTTTTCGGGGCTCTTCTCCCGATGAAGTCTATGTGTTGTAGCTTGTCTCTCCAAGCAATATAAGCCATGTCAGAGACCTAGTCACTAGCTTTTTGTTCGCTGCTCCTTGCTTTTTCATTTCCTATTTTCCTCTTCCTAAATTCTTCCACTGTCTACTCAAGTTCATTGTTTACCTTAGCTCTTTCTTCACATTGCCCTACATTATCTTTAGGTTTTAATCGGGGTTGACATTCTCCAACTCATCATACTCTTCCATGATTTCACGAGGTTTGAAACTGTGTTTCGGGCCCTGTAATACTTGCAAAAGATAGGTTTTGGGGAACAGTGCTTTGAATGAGTGAGAGATAATCGGTGAGAGAGACTGAATGTTATGAGGCAGGTGACTCTTCGGTATTTGAACTTTTCTATTTATAGTCCTAGAGTTGTTGTGCTTACTTAATTGTCGCGACATAATATTGACCTAAAGTGTGCCCATTTTTAAATTGGTGTCACGACATAGAGAAGTGATGTCATGACATAAAATTTTCACTTAAGTTTAGATTAGGGCAATTCTTTGTCGCGACATACAGAAATTTTGTCGTGACATGTTTTCTGATGCCTAAGTTTGTTGTGTGTTGTGACAGAGAAAATATGTCGCGACAAACTTTTTCTTGCTTATCTATTTTAGCATCCACTTTGTCGCAACAAAAAGAAATCCTATTGCTACAAAAGCCTGTTCTATTGTAGCACCAAAAGTTCAACCAGTGTCGCGACATAACAATTTATGTCGCGACATAATTTTGTTTTTCCTCACATTCTTTGCTTAATTTCTTGCTTTCAACCATTCAAACGAAATGACATTATGCAATAAAGTCTTCCACTTAATTCATACTTATAGAAAAACACATATTTCTTCAAACAATCTCCATTCAATTATAAACAAAAACTCTCTTTCTTCATTCAATATCATCCATCTAGATTCTTAACAAGATATTCATAAGCATTCGGGCTAAAGAAAAGTCAGGGTTTCAAAATTTATGCTCTAAAAATCATCAAATTCCCCCAAACTTCAACTATGCATTCTCATTAAGAACAAATTGAAGGAAAGAGAAATACTCCCCCTTGTAGCTATTTTCTGCACATTTAGTTGAGAAAGTGTACTTCCCAATAATATCTCTTTCTAGTTGATCTTCCTTGTTAAGAAAAAAAATTTAGCATTCTATTAAATTTCCTAATAAAATTTTCTTTTCAAAGATTAAAATTAAAACTTCAAACTCATAAAAGTAATCAACATAAATCAAACAATTAAAATGAAATTTCTGCTTGGGTTGCCTCTCAAGAATCTGCTCAGTTTAATGTCCTTAGCCAGACACTTGCTGTAGAATGTCTTCATTTCAACAAAACTCTTTCCCTTTTTTACAATCTGGATATACTCCATTTATGCTTCCTCCAAGATAATGCTTTAGTCTCTGACCCTTTACTTTGCATTCACTTTCAGATTCATGGTTTAGTGTTACTGCTCCAAAGGGGGTCCTTGTTACAACTATGTAAGGGCCACTCCATCTTGACTTCAATTTCCCTGGAAACAACTTGAGTCTAGAGTTGTATAAGAGGACTTGTTCTCTAGCCTTGAATTCCCTCCTTAGAATCCTTTGATCATGCCACCTCTTGGTCTTTTCTTTGTAAATTTTGGCATTATCATAAGCTTCATTTCTCAACTCTTCTAGTTCATTCATTTGGAGTAGTCTCTTTTCCCTGGCAGCCTGAAAGTCACAATTCAACTTCTTGATGGCTTACATAGCTTTGTAGTTCAGTTCTAAAGGGAGATGACAAGGTTTTCCAAATAAAATTCTGTATAGGGACATTCCAATGGGAGTTTTATAAGCAGTTCTAGAAGCCCACAATGCATCATCTAGCTTTATAAACTAGTCATTCCTGCTTGTATTTACTTTTTTCTCTAGAATTTTCTTTATTTCCCTATTGGAAATTTCTGTTAGCCCATTTGACTGAGGGTGATATGCTAAACCCATCACATGTCTGATTTTATATTTGCTCATGAGTTTTTCAAAAATTTTATTTGCAAAATGGCTTCCCTCATCACTGATGATTGTTCCGGGTGCTCCAAATCTGCTCAAAATATTTCTTTGTATAAATCCCACCACTGTGCTGCCATCATTTCTAGGACAAGTTGATGCTTCCACCCATTTGGATACATAATCCACAACTAGGAGAATGTATATGTTACCAAATGATGGTGGAAAAAGGTCCCATGAAGTCTATTCCCCAAACATAAAAAATCTGCACCACCAGAATTCCTTGCAGGGGCATTTCATTTCTTCTACTTATGCTGCCCATTCTCTAAAAATTATTACAATGTTTTGCCCACTCAAAACAGTCTTCGAATAGGGTAGGCTAATAAAAACCTAATTGTAGAATTTTTTGGGTTGTTTTGTCTCTTGCAAAGTGTCCTCCATATGGTGATGCATGACATTTCTCCATAATACCACCTTGTCTTGTTTCTGGAACACATCTCCTTATGATCATATCTGCTCCTCTTCTATAAAGTACTGGGTTATCCCAAATATAGAATCTGCAATCGGTTCTCAATTTTCTTCTCTGCTGGTAGCTAAATTCACGTGGCACAACTCCACAAGCTAAGTAATTGATGATATCAGCATACCAGGGTGTTTGAACTAACAACAAAAACAACTGCTCATCAAGAAAATTTTCTGCTACTTCGGTTCCTTTTTCATTTCCAGCAGTCATTTCTAATCTAGACAAGTGATCTATTATCACATTGTCACTACCCTTTTTGTCCTTAATCTCAAGATCAAATTCATGTAGCAGCAATACCCATCTGATCAGTCTTGGTTTGACTTCCTTCTTTTCCATTAGATATCTAATTCTTTGCATGATCGATTATTGTCTTGTAACATGAGACCCCGATATGTAAGGCCTAAATTTTTCACAAGCGAACACCATTGCAACCATCTCGCTACGTAATTGGAGTAGTTTTCTTTTGCTTCATTAAAGGTTTTGCTGGCATAGTATATGACCTTCAATATCTTTTCAGTTCTTTGTCCCAATACAACTCCCATTGCATAACCACTAGCATCACACATAATTTCAAAATAATTGTTTCAATCAAGTGTCAACATGATGGGAGCTATCACTAATTTGGTTGAAGTTTCTAGCGAATGCGGATGCATGATTCATCAAAATCAAAATTTGCATCTTTCGATAATCTATAATCGTATGAGATTTTGAAGTCATATGAATCTTACCGCCAAAAAACCGACATGTCGAGAAGCTTCTTATCGCTAACATTTGTAGGTGGCATAAGAGTTTTAATAACAACAACTTTTTCTTAGTCTACTTCCAATCTAACAGTAAAAATCTTGTGTCCCAAGACAATACCTTCTATTACCATAAAATGACATTTCTCCCAATTCAAAGCTAGATTTTTGTCTTGACACCTCTAAAGTACCGTTCCTAAATTTTCCACATAATGCTCAAAACTGGATCCATATACTGAGAAGTCATCCATAAAGATCTCCATAGCCTCTTCCACAAATCAGAAAACATAGACATCATACATCTTTGAAAGGTGGCAGGATCATCACATAATCCAAAAGTCATCCTTCTAAAAGCAAAGGTTCCATAAGGACATGTAAATGTAGTTTTCTCCTGATCCACTGGGGTTATAGCAATTTGGTTATAACCAAAATATCCATCAAGAAAACAGTAATGGGAATGCCCTGCTAACCTGTCTAGCATTTTGTCAATGAAAGGTAGGGGATAATGGTCCTTTCTAGTAGTAGTGTTCAGTTTTCTATAGTCTATACACACTCTCCATCTTATCACAGTTCTTGTAGGAATCAATTCATTATTCTCATTTCTGATCACAGTCAATCCTCCCTTATTTGGAACCACATGGCCAGGCTTACCCAGGAGCTATATCACGAAAGTTGCATATACCATTTGCATTTAGCCACTTGATTACTTCTTCGACTCATAACTGTGATTCAGCCTTCTCTGATGTTCTATAGAGGTTTTAGCATTCTCCTCCAACAGGATCTTGTGCATACAAATAGAAGGACTGATTTTTTTCAAATCTTTTATGGACCAAGCTATTGTCTCCTAATATTTTATGAGAATTCTGGCAAGGAGCCAAGCTCGCGACCCATTTAAATGATGAATTATTTTTCTTTTCGTTGCAATAAAGCATACTTAAATGTTCAGGTAATTCTTTAGAATTAAAACCTTGAACTTTGCTCTATATTAGCAAACCCTTCCTTTCACACCATTGATTTTTTCTATATTATCTTCTTCAACACTGAGTACTGACTTTTTCAATTTAACATTGGAGTCCAGAAATTCAATTTCAAGATGCTCAAGATACTAGAAATTAATCTCATTCTCATTCATTGAATTCTAAAAAATACAATCATTATTCGGTTTAGAACTGATAGGAATTTTTGTTTCTAAAATCTCACAATCTGCATCACTTATTTCAAGCTGTTTCAAGCTATGATTGAGATTGAAATGCATTGCCTCATCCCCAACCCTGAGAGTTAATTCTCCTTTTTTCACATTGATCAAAGCTGCTCCTATTGCTAAGAAAGGTCTTCCTAATAGCAGTGAGACTTGTTTGTCTTCCTCAATATCAATGACTACAAAGTCCACTGGGAAAATGAACTTTCCCACTTTGATCAACACATCTTCTAGAATGCCCTTAGGATGGGCCAGTGTTCTGTCTGCCATTTGCAAGGTTATGGCTGTGGGAGTAAGTTCCCCCAAACTTAGCCTTTTAGCAATAGACAAAGGCATCAAGTTTATACTAGCTCTAGAATCACACAGTGCCTTTCCCACATCAGCATGCCCAATTTTTCAGGGTATAGTGAAGCTGCCAGGTGTTGACCAATTTTTGTATAGAGATCAAATTTCTGCTACTCTTACCCAAGGACTATTACCTAATCCCCAGTAAAGGTACCAAAAACTTGTTTAGACCAAATAGAACTTGAATGCTCATAATAAAAATGGATTTGTCAATGAATTCATTGAAGATTTAGTTTGGTCGTAATGCTGCAAGTGCATAGGTCGTACAAGGAATAAAAGTGGACCTATAAGTCTGGATATCATTCTCACAGAGATTGAAAAGGATTTAAAGTTCAACTACCCTAACTACTCAAGTTCCACACTATTTGAACTTCCATTTCATAAAATTTTCAATAACCTAACTAGAATTCTACTATCTAAATTTCTACATCTATAATAAAAGGAAAATTTAAAAACTCTAGACCTAACCGAATCGAACTGTGATTATCGCTAGAAGTAGACATCGACTTACACGTGAAATTATCAATTCTTGCAACATAATCTAATTCTATCTTATCATGAATTGAACATGAAATTCGTCAAAAAGGCAAGGTAGTATAGTTTGGATTTCTCCCTTAACCATACATTTCACTGATTAGAGAGTCATGTTCATTTTTGAAACATGTGTCTAACCAATTACTTGTAATCCGATTTTCTTTATAAGATCTGGGTATTTTCTTTTCCAATACTTCATACCCATTTCTTATGACTGCAGGTTTCTTACTTCCCAAGACAGGGCCATTGTCAGATTTCTACAAAATGAATGATGTCTCATCCTTGAGATCTTAAAGAGTTCTCCCTTTCCTTGATTATATCTAAGCTAACATAGGATCAATATTATTCCTCCAAACCAAGGAAAGATCTCTAATTGATTAAATTGATATATCACTAAATTAATTCTCAAACCATTAGTAAATTTATGATTTATCCAAGTAATCTTTCAGAGCTCATTAGTTTTTAATATTAGTCTAGCATACCCCAAGTAACTGCATCCATGCTCTTAAGAATCTCCAACTCTATGTCACTCAGAGGGCCTCCTGAAAATCAGAGCCAGATAACTGTCCTTTTATGAGTATAAGTTACTAATGTTGGGAACAATTCATTTCATGAACAACACCATTCAAATAAACTCAAAATTCTCAATCCAAGAAATCTCTTTCTAATTGTGCAGGAAAGACCATAACTAACATCATATCTTTCCCGGTGGAAGTTGTGTTTCTCAAAAACTGAATCATAGTAAACATTAAAATACTTATAAGGAAATTTCCAATGCAACTGTAATCAACTGAAAGAAATGAATTCCATCTTTTATCTAGACTCATTAGACTGGGCCCGTAATCGAATTGATCTTCAACAATTCTAAATTTCAACTTAAACTCAAACTATTCATTGTTTCAAGTCCAGTAAACAAATTGAAATTCTACGCTAAATCTAATCTACAAAGAAAAGAAAAATAAAATAAAATAAAAGAAAAATATAATACAAAAGATTCCTTGGCTCCCTAGATGCTCTGGTTTTTCGGTCGACTGAATGTCTCACTTTCCTCAAATTGTTTCTATTTATAGGGCCCTAGAAGTTTAGGCCCTAAATTCGAGGTTACATTGTGGAACCCTGAAATTCTAGCCCATATTGTGCTCCCTATTCATGACTTGAAAGTGTTTCGTGATGTAGTTTTAATTCTTTTTATTACAAGTCTCTCGCTGGCAAGATGCGTGAGGGGTCCGTCTAACCTCGCCGTGCATCTTTCGATCAAGTCACAAAGTTTCTTGGTCGTGGATAAAGATTTAGTGCCTTTAGCGACCTCGGTCGCGACAGAGGTCGCAACAGAGGAAACTTTGTCGTGACAAATCTTTCTTTGGCTCTTTAACAATTTGTCGCGAAAATCTTATGTGTGCTTATCGGGAACAGCTTATGTCGGAGACACGACAATCTGCGGTTGCGACATCGCTTTTATGCAAATTCTTCTTCTAAATTTGTGTCGCGACCCAGTTTTTATGTCGCGACAATATTTCTGTTGGTTCTTATTGCAACAATGTTTCTTGTATTATTAACATTCCTGTCGTGACCAAGAAAGTCTATCGCTACGAAGCCTCGCCGCCACTTAACTACTTCTCAAGGCGCTTTCATTTTGATGTCATGGACATACTCTTGGTGTTTGTAGATGTTTTTCTATCGCGACCAAGTTTTTATGTCGTGACAAGACTTTTTGTATTCAGATCATCTTTGTGTCGCGACCCAGTTTGTTATGTCGCGACAAGGCCTCCCTTCCTTGTGTTGGAATCTTTGTCGCGACATAGAAAAGTCTATCGCAACCTTGTTTATTTGTGTTCAGCTTATTTTTGTGTCACGACCTTAAGATCCCTATCGCAACATCGAAACCTCTCTTCAACTTGGAGTATGTTGCAACATTGAATTCTTTTGTTACAACTAGGTCAATTCATAAGTTAGCATCACTTGTTGCAACTTTGTTTCTCTATTAGGACCAGAAACCTTGTCTTTCCAATGTCGCGACAGGAGCTTTTATGTCGCGACAAATTCTTCTTGATGTTGACATCCAGTTGACAAACCTTGTCACAACATTAACTTTCTTTGTCTCAACTGACTTGTTAGATTCTTCCCATGTTCTGTCGCGACACGCTATCTTTTGTTGCTACATAGCTCTTCTTCTATATTCAGTCCTTTGTGTTGCAACATAGGAAATATTGTCATGACGATTTCTACCATTTGTCGATCGCTTCATAGACACACAGTAACTCTATCGTGACATAACCATTAATTGCTCTTTTTCTTTTCTTCTTGCTGAAATTTTCATTTTTGGAATTAAAACCCGCAAACACAAAGTTAAGTGAATAATCTATAATTTGGCATTAAAACATATCTCAATGATAGGCTTCAAAAATAAAGCCGTAAAAATAGATTAAAAATAGATTTGTTTAAGACTCGTCACCAGGATCTTGCATCTTTTCACGTAAAGAATTCTGAATTACTGCACTTCAAGTTGTTGTTAAGCTCACTATTCCTTCTTCAGCAAATTTTCTTTTTTTGCTCAATATCTCCTTCATAAATTTTTCAAAAAGAGACTTTTGAGTCAATGCTTCTCAGAAAGGGATGTTGATCTCTATCTTCTTAAACATGTCTAAGAATCTAGAGAATTGCTCTTCAAGCCTTGCCTTCTGCAGCCTTCGAGGGAATGGAACTTGAGCTTCATAAGCCATAACCTCTTTCTTTTTCCTTGGATTTTCTTTTTCCACCTGTTGCTCTGGCTGCATCCTTGCTATTTTCTCTTCCTCTATAGTTTCTGAACTGTGCTGCTTAAACTCTTCTCCAAAATCAGCATACTTCTCTTCCTCAGTATCCTTCTTTTCAGCTCTTCTCTCATCCAGCTCGCAATCCTCATAACACCGCCATACCTTCCCCTCGATCCTTCCTTATGTCACTGAACTAAATCCTCGACTGCTTTCAAGACATTCGTGAGCCACCGCCATATACGAAGTCTTTAGATTCTTTAAAGAGGCATTTGTGTTGGCCTGGAACACAGTTGTGTTTTCTTGGAATGCTGCTAGCTAAACAAACTTCTGTTCATGTAAGTTTAGCTGCCTTTTGTTTTACCCCATAAAATACAGCATCTGATCTTGATTCGTGCCACGGTAGGGTGATCGGAATCAACAATATTCTTGTTTCTATAAATTTCTACCGTCGTAGAGTCAAGCTACCGCAAAGATAGAGGTCTAGGGTCGAACACGGGATGAGTTTTCATCCCACGAATGATCTCGCAGACCGCATGGAAACGCGCGAGACTTTGTTCGATTTTTTTTTGGATTTGGTTAAAAACAGTGGAGGTTGTTTGTTCACTGTTAATCGTAATAGCTTAAATGAAAGCGTGAAATGGTAACTTGAAGGCTTGGGTCACTAGCTTGATAACATGGACTAATAGCGTCCTCGTTATTTCCTTGCATTAGAGCTAATGACATATAGTCAAAGCCAAAACCGGATCTTTGTTTAGCTATAAAACCTAACCCTAGAACCACTCCTATTTGAGTCAAAGAAAATACTAAGCATTCAAAGTCCCATTCAGTTTGAAACCCTAGCATTTAACCTCATTTTAATGGCTTGTAAATGCCATCTAGCAACGTCAGCGCATCTACCACAAGAATGACCGAACCCTAAAGCATGGCAAGTATCGACCAAAGAAAGACATTAAACGGCATTAAACCCTAGTTTGGAAAGTTTGGAACCATAAATGCAAGACTCAGATTATTTAAAGATGAGGAGGATCCACTTTGGCAAGAGCCCTGCAAAACCGGGGCTAGCAACCTCTTCATACATAGAGGCTTAGCCAAGCATCCCTTGAGTTGTCATCCCCAAACCGGGTGTTCAAGTACCAAGAAAATGAGAGAAGAGAGAAGAGAGCAAAATAAACCTAAAATGAAAAGCTGCTGGAAAACTGTATTAATCCCAAAAAGTTAGGGTTACAAAGTTGTAGGGGACTTATATAGTCAACCCTAATGTGTGAAATGACAAAATTGCCTAAAATATGAAATTACAATAGGGACAAAATAATTTAATAAACGTGGTTGCTGAATCAAAAAATACCAAAACACAGTCGTAAGTAATTTGGCTATGCAACAAATTTTTAAGAGCATGGGGCTCAAGAGTGCTAGTTAAATTCAGTAGTTTGTTAAATTAGAAGAGATAGCGAAATGAAAATTTTCGCTATGAATGCTAGGGCTGTTAAGCTGGGGCTAATTTCGCACAGCGAAATTTCGCTAGATCATAAAATTTCGCGCAGATTACAATTTTCGCTATGATTGTGAAATTTTGCAATCCCAAATGCAATTTTCGCAATGCATAGCGAAATTTCGCATTCCACCATTCTCCCGCATTGCTTCCATGGCTTCTTCCATCATTTCGCTTTCTTCAATTCTTCACGTATCTCGACATTTCATTGCCTCGCCGTGAAATCATCGAGGATTCTCACATTCAAGACCAATAATAGCTGGTCGCTTAACCCGAAGTTCCCAAGATCCGCAAACTATCCAAACACCAAAACAAATTAGACGCACTAAAATGGACATACACATGACAATTGGCTTAATTCATGATTACGCCAAGAAAAGCACCGCCAAACCCATCTTGAATAGGGCTCAAAATAGCACTTTTTCGGGCACTAATCACACCCCCAACCGACGCGTTGCTAGTCCCTTAGCAATGCTAAACAATAAAGGCATGCCCATTAGGTTTTTACAAAGTGTTTATGGTTCAAAGTATATGTGCTGTGTAAGCTTTTACCTTAGCATGAACAATTTACACCCATGAAAAACCTGCATGAAAGAACAAAAACCATATAAGAACAAGTTTTAGGGCAACATCACCTCAAGGAAGTCAACCCGAACTTCCACCAAAATCTAATTGTCTTAAGGTAACCACTTGAGCCAATAAATTGTAAAAGCCATTCCCTCCCCAACCTAGCTATCGCCGCCATGGCCTTAAACTCGTGACCAACCCAACAGACTAGCTACACCTATTTCTTGAGTTGATTACATCAGAGAGCAATGTTAAAAACTCGACTTCACCAAAGTCCGTAACGGGTCCACCGATGACTCCCGACCAATTAAGGCCGAGGCATCAAGCCAAAAGGGTCACTTGACCACAAACTCTACTGTGCTTCAATTCCTGGACTTCAAATGACTTCGAGAATTGGGCACCTATACTAAACTCTGCCCATCTCACCCGTAGCGTAACACTAAGTTTGATGACTTAACCAATTAAGGTTTAGGCATCGGCTTTAAAGGCTTTCGCTTACATACCCTTGACCGTGTTCGGGTTTCAAGGCAAAGCTCACGACTTTTATTTTCTTTTTTCTTATTTCTTTTCTTTTTTGCTTTTTCTTTTCTTCTTCATTTGGAAGACTACATTGGTCTTCATATCGTGGTAACATTAAACTATTATGGGTCACAACAAATTTAAGGCTTCATGGTAAAGTGAAAAGAGGTATATAGCTTCAACCTATTGCTGCCGGGGTGCAAGTGCTAGTGAATTAGCTAAAGGGGGAATGTTCAAGGTTGAATATGATGAAACCTCAATTGACCAAAAACTAAATCATGCATGGAATTGTTCTATCACTAAGGTGACATACAGGGTTTCAATTTTCCAATTAAAGGCAAGAGTAGATACACAAAATGAAGACATAAAGTGATTGCAAAAAGTGCAGTAAACTCCAGAATAATGTCAGAAAGCTTTGATATAAACCAAAATGGCTAAGACATGCTTAATATAGCTAAAACATAACAAAATATCACGCTCACTTTTGGCTAATGCATGAACCTATACAAAAACAGAGTAGGCAAAGCTGATGTTTCGAAACCGTACAAAACATGATAGAAGATTACTTCCTAACTCTAACTTTTCCTCCCAAACCCAAAGTATGAACATGTCATGTGGATAGGAAAGTTGGGAGACGTGGAGTGTGACCACCTCACTCGCTATGGTGGTGGATCCGGTCGGGCCGGCTCGCAGCATGTCTAAGGAAGTCAGCACAAAGGACTGATCTCGGCGTGTAGGCCTAAAGTGAGACCGAGGTGACTATGATACGAAGGAGCATGGTATGACAATGTCAAAGTGGTCCTGGCTCGTCAATCTCTCACCCTGATGCTCCGTAGTAGCGAGTGAACAGATCGCATCCATAATGCCAGAGCTCCCTTGAATTTACATGAACATGTTCGAGAATGCCACGTATAAGGAAGGGCAGAGGCGTGAGAGGGGGTCAGGTCGAAGATGGGCGGAGGAAGAGGTGGAGGAGATGAATCTGGCACTGGGTTCCTACCCATATCTACTCTACCCGAGAGTCAGATCATCTCCGGGATCCTCTCGCTTACCTCATCCGTACCTCCTCTCCCGATCCCGCCGTTGGAGGAGAAAGAGATCTGGCATGGTCAAGGATCGTCTAAGGGCAGATTCGGGAGGGCATCAAATCCACCTCTCGATGCGTTCTCCAGAATCCCGTGATGCTCCAGACTGACAGCCAATCAGATCAACAAACGGTAGACCTCTCCTCGCTTCGAACCAGGCCCTTGCGGTGGACCTTATCCTTAAAGTGCAAAGAGGCGGTCATGACCGCCTTAGAGGATCGAACTAAACTCCTCCGAGATCCCATGTGGCCTCGGTATGGCTCCCCTATCGAACGAAGGCAGTCGCAACGGAACAAGCCGGGTCCGAAGCAGTGATCCATGAGATAAGATCTCGAGGTGGAAGTTACCCCGGTTATACTGGTCCCACCGTGGGTTCTTAGCGAGACGACTATCTCTACCGCGGTCTACCGTGGCCAATCTCGACATCCTTCCCGACCGCCCGTCACGCAGCCCAATGTACCGGAAATGTCCTGGGCTGCCGAGTACTCTTACCATCATCAATGGTGAATCTGAGTCTAACGACTTGGTACTCCCCGAAGTCGGAGTGGTAGAACCGAAGCACCACCCGAGATAATAAACCGTTTCATGGTCATAAAATGGCGCGATGGAGTAATCGCGTGATCAGCCTCATGGAGTCTCTGAACCGGGGGTCAGCGGTCAATGCTGGCATGTCATAATAGGTCTCCCCATGGAAATCTCTGTCGTGCAGATCTACATTCTCGAATCCAAACCAAGATAACACCGCCTAATCCTCGAGGCCCCAAGTGACAGGACAGAGGCGATGAGCCCTCCTGATACTGTGGGACGGCCAGGCCGAGATGTCGAGACCCCTGCCTGACGTCAGGCCCTGCCGGAGGGCCGGCCCACATTGCCTCGAGGCACCGGAGGGGGGTCCTGGTCCCAACCTCGTCTGACACCTCCCGAACCCCCCCGCGGCCCTCCGGAACCAGAGCCAGCCGGCCCCGGCCTCCCCGCTCTCGGAGCGCTAACTCTAACCCCGGGCTTCGAGGCGGGAACCACCCCTGCACGCACCATATCCTGTGAGGTCAGAGAGTTGATACACAGTGGGGCGTGCGTGGCTCACTACCGGGGTAGCAAAGGCAAAGGTGTGCACACACTCAGCCGGGATCCGTGGCTCCTGGGCCGGGCAGACAGCACGACGACATCTAGTACTTGACATGCTGCTTCATTAGTAAGGCCAGCTCGTAAGCTACCCGACCAAAGGGTCGACCAGCGGCGTCGCAAAGGCGCTACAGCCTGTGGCTCGAGCGGCAATGGGGACCAAAGGGCACGACCAGAGCGATGCAGTAGCACAACAAGGAGGCTCAACCACTGGGCCTCACTCGCAACGGAGGCTCGGGGGTTGGCAGACGCGGTCCGATAAGAGGGCGCAAAAAGATTGATGCAGAAGCAGGCAAATGGGGGCTCAAGCCACTAAGAACGGGAGGCTCTGGGGCGGTGGGACCATTCATCTTCATTCCACCCCAACCCCCATCTTCATTCCACCCCAACCCCATCTTCATTCCACCCCCAACCCCACCCCCCCCTCCTTTCTTTTGAGGCACAGGCAACAAGACACAGTGGCCAATTTCAAGTACAATAGCGAAATCGTACAACTGACTCCACCGCAATAAAAAAATAAAAATGATTGAGTTGATTAAAAACAAGAATAAAAATTAACAAAAACCTAAGCATAATAAAAATAACAAATAATAAAAAATTAAAAAAAATTAAAATTAAAATAAAATTAGGCTACTAAAAAGGAAAGTCGCTAAAACGGAAAGTTACTAAAAATAGCCTAATATGAAAATTAAACAATTTGAAGCAAAAACCAAAAATTTCAAAGGCAATTTGGTCCCGCTGAAGACCAAACCAGCCTAATTTCACTGGGATGACTACTGAGGGTCAAGGAGGAAGAGCTCTCAACCCCTAGCGCTCGTGGCCGCAGCCCTCCATGCTTCTGGTCCGGTTCTTGTTGATTTTCTTCTCACTGGTGATTTTGGGTCAATTAAATACCTGGCAGGGTGACTGATGACAACTCCCAATCAACCGCTTCATCTTGGTTAGCCAATTCTTGTAATTTATGGACATTTGGCTTCCCTGCATTCTGACCAATTGAGCAGACTTCATCGCTTCCTTCCTTATCACCTTCCACTAGCTTGTGCTTGTTACTCAAGTGAAAAATATTAAGCCCAGAATGCATGTTGCCAAATGTGAATGATTACTCCACTTCTAAGAATTGATGATTGCATCGTAGTGGCCAAAAATGGTCTTCCCGTGATAATCGCACATGATCGGGGCTCCATTTGCTATCGGGTTCTGTCAAGCACTACAAAGCTCACCGGGCAGTAGAATTTTGTCCACCCTTACTAAGACATCCTCAACTATCTCCCCTTAGAAATCTTCACCGATCATTAGCCAATGACAAAGTGATGTCGGGTAGGTTTGAGCCCCCTAAACCTAACCGCTTATACACCGAATACGGGCAAGAGTTTACACTTGCCCCTAAACTGCAAAGGCCTTGTCTATGCAAGTCCCAATTTCAATGTTAACCGATATTGTGGGGATCCCTGATCCTTGTATTTGACTGGTCTTGTTTCCGATTATAGCACTCACTTGCCTTGCTAGAAGGCTTTCTTTTCAATGCCTAGCTCTTTCGACCGTATATCTTTAAGAACTTTCCATGTTAGACCTCGCTTAATCATGTCATGCTGGAATGTTCACTCTACTTGCCTGTACCTCCCAAATTTCGCCTGGTTTGGGATTTTTTTCTTGCCTCGTAGTGCTTGGGGAAATGGAGGGGGCACACTTTTCTTCACTGGATCTTCACTGATTATTCCCCTTTTAGGCTCAGCTCCCTTTTCCTTGCATGTTTCTTCAGCAGTCATGGGCACTGGTTGCTCTATCTCTTTTCCACTCCTTAGAGTGATGATAGCTTTCACTTCATCCATCCCTGAGTTGCTGCATGAACCTACCTCATGGATCCCTTTTGGATTTGGCAATGTTTGGGAAGGGAACCTTCCTCCCTCCCGTATCTCCAAAGAATTTGAAGGTCGATCTTAGATTGAATACTGCAGATTGTCAATTTATGATTACATTTGCTCCTAAGCTCCATCTATTCTTTATTCAAGGTACTTACAAAGATCAATTTTGTGCCAATCGTACTTTGATCCCCTTGCTTCTTCCAAAATTGCCTACCACCTTGCTCAAATTCAATATACTGTCACAGAGAAGTGGATGATGATGGTCGTGGCTGAGATGGGAACCAACCCTGCTGTTTTCGCACTGTGGGGCACATATGTGTTGTGGGATTAGGTTTCCGTGAGAGATTGGGTGTTTCTTCCAATTGGAATTGTACGTATTACCGCATTTTATTACATTAGGTCGTGGTCAGACGCCCACGACATTAGCATGCTCGACATCAAATCCTTCACCGAGGCATCTCTGATAGTGTTCTCGGGATGGACAAGCTGGCCGACAATTGATGGCTGATCGTCTGGCAAGACAATACCGCACTATGGTTTTTCCTTCAAGTTCTTCCATCTTCCTAGCTAGGTTGATATTCTGCTTTCATTTCCATATCCCCGAAAGTGCATAAATGCTTCCTCGTGGGTCGAAGGCTTCATTGCTTCACTCTTCCTTGATTCGTTCCATCCTAAGCCTTGGAAGTTTCATTTACATAATTCAAGAAATCCATGGCTTCATCCGGATTTTACCAAAAAATCACCCCTCCCACTAACACGGCTTTCCATAGCTAGCTTGCTTCGCAAGGGGACATACCATTATAGAAATGATTCACTAGCATCCATATCATCAAAACCATGGTGTGGAGCATGCATTGATGGTATCCATGAACCTCCCAACGACCGATAGAATTTCTCATTGTCATAGGCGAGTAAGTGTAGATCCTGGTCCCTTCAAACTTTCGTCTTGGCTGCAATCGAAGAATTTCTTCAAAACCCGGCCTTGAAGTTCGCCCAATTTCTAATCGTTTCACTTCGCTGGACTGATCGCAGTATGTACACAAGTGTATAAATACAATTACCAAAGATTATTATCTAATCAAGAACGGCGCCATAAAATTTGTTGATCGGATCATTTGATGTACACCAAATTTATGACGTTATCAATTTCAAGGACTATTATCTAATCCCCGGCAACAATACCATAAGACTCTGCTAAGACTACACTGAATATGTCCGTTATGATCTATAATAATCATTCAATTGAGACTATTACCAAGGACTATTGTCTAATCTCAAAGAATAAACCATTAAATTTTGAGGTGAGTTTCCTTAAGTAATACGATTAAGATATTTTTAAGATTAAACCATTTTCGTGGTGGTTTTGATCCAAGATAATCGCAAGTGCATGTGGTCGACAAGTAATAAATGGATTTGTCCAGATATCGATCCCACAGTAGATCTCAAGAATTTTCAACTGAACTATCCCCAACTACTTAAGCTCCATACTATTTCGTTGGACGATAATACGATAATGAGATTTTGCTTTGAAAGCTTGGAATGAATAATGTAAAGAAAAAATGAATGAACAATAAATGAATTGAATATTGAAATATCAAAGAACAAATTTAGATTTAATGGCTATTCTAAAGAACATATCAATAATCAGCTACTGAAGAATCAATTCCTACAAATTTATACCGTATCTTTGGCTTTCTCGAACTACGCATCTTTAAAACTAGTCCAAGGATTAATAAAGTGTGACCGATTTCTCCATACTAATACGCCTCACTACCTCACCTTAACTCGCTTTCTCTCGAACACAAGGGGGTGAAATAACTACTTTTAAAAACTAGTTGCTCGCCTGTATTTTTTTCAATACTTCATACCCACAACACGGGATCGTGCACCCGAGCCCTTCAAGTGAGTCATTGCCGAGGTTGCACTATACCGGTTCTCACCCTCAAAATTAATTAGCTTACTTCTTTCCTTGATTAGATCCTTTATTAACACCTGGATCGAATTCACTATTCGAATTGAGGTGAACTCTGGCCTACTTAGATTTATAACTCACTCAACTCATTCCTACATGTTTATAAGAGGATGTATTGATTTGTAACATACGTGAGCGCATTAGATCGCCATCAGGTTCAAATACCTTCCCGAAATTGCTTTACTCTCATGAATGCTTCTTCTATGTCACCTGTGAGGGCCTCCCGAAATCAGAGTCGAAACAACCTCGTTATGGTACCGGGGACTCAAATTCGGATCACCCAAGAACACGCAAAACCAGCAAGTCGATTTAACATCTGAAGTTCAGCTATTATGAATGAAATACTGCAGGAAAGATTATTTCTGACAATAAAGTCAATTCAATGAAAGCTGGGTTTCTAAATTACTGATTATACCATACAATGGCTTGCTGATCAAGAAAATCACTTGAATGAAACCGGTGTTCAAATCCCAAAATTGTCCGAATTCAAACAACTGCACGTAATTTTAAGAAATAAACATCCGCACTCGCCTCAACTTTACACTAACGCTCAAATCCAAATTAGAAACTAAATACACACTAATCTAATCTAAAATAAAAAGGAAAGAAAAAACGAAAACAAAAGTAAGAAAAAAAAAGAAAGAAAAATACAGGAGCCTTCAAAGAACCCGCATCTCTCTTTCAAGTCGCCAAGAGCCGTCGCTGGTAGCACTTCAGATGATAGGTTCTCAAGTTGGGGCTCTAATTCCAATGTGCGCTCTTTTAGAGTCAACTGGACCGCCCATGTTACTGCTTCAGTCATGACCTCAAAGCCCTTGTCGCGACATCGCTTAGCTTGGCACTCGTTGCAAAGATTTACCGGGCAAGTCATAATATTCCTTTGTTTTCTTGCAAGCACCTTATGTCGCGATGGGCGAACAATGTCGCGACATCAACCTTTTATTCTCTCGCAACTTTAAATGATGAGTTTCGGCGTCGCCGAAGCATCAATCTTTCGTCGCGGCGATCACTCTATGGCTCCACAGTTTTAACTGCGTTTGATGTCGCTACATCGATCTCTTGTCGCGTGACATCACCATGCCCGCAGTCCTTCATCGAGGATTTCGATGTCGCGATACATCACCCGTTGTCACGACATCACTTTATGGCTCGGCAGCCTTGATTTGGTCGTTCCCATGTCGCGACATCGACCCTTTGTCGCGACACGCCTTGAGTCTCGCAGCCTTGAACTTGTAAAACGTTTCTTATGTCGCGACATCGATCTCTTGTCGCGACATCAACTTCTTAGAACCGTGAATCGTGAACCGGTATCTTTCTTACGCCGCGACATCGATTCTGCCGCGACACGTTTTGGTCTTCAGTGCAGCCTTCAACCGATGAAGTTTCGGCGTCGCTGAAGATCAATCCCTTTGTCGCGACATCACTTTATGGAATTTCAAATTTTCAATCGGAGAAGTCTCATGTCGCGACCGATCTCTTACCACATCGTGATTAATGCTTACAGCCTTAAACTGTTGCTTCGTGTCGCGACGTCACCCTCCGTCGCAACTACGCCTTAAATCACATCGCTCATCTTTTCAAACCAGTCATAGCATCAAGGTGCTTCTCTTGTCACAACCTCCATCCCTTGTCGCGACATCGATCTCGCTGCGACATCACTCTGGGTAGTTTGCCGCGACATCATTTCTTAAGCCCTCGTTAGTCTTCGCCAGTTTCATCAGAATGCCCGCCGCGACCGTGATCAATTTCCTTCGAACTTTCCCCGATGTCGCGACCTGCATAACTGGACAATGCAAGCCCAAAACTACAAATAGTTACCCACGCTTAGCTTCTCGCTCCATTTTCCTATTTTTACTCCACCGATTTCCTCGTGATTTTCTCATCGCTTTTTTATCTTCCCTTCACACTCCTCGCTAATAACACATTGGTGAGTTTCTTCATACCCCGCTCTATTAATTATTCCCTTTCTGATGGAAAATCAAATGTAAAAATGGATTAAAAGAAGGACTTTAAGCTCATCAAACTCCCCAACTTAAAGTTTTGCTTCGTCTCTCAAGCAAAGGAAAGAAAGAATTGTTTGTCCTCAAACAAAAAGTGACATTTTTCTGCTCGCCTTACAAGAAAGGGGCTTCACTTGGTTAAATACACAATGCATTGCTTTCTCGTATATCTAACTTTCAAGTCCAGCCTAAGGTTGCTTTTTTAATCTTTATAGTATACAAAACTAAACTCGCTGAAATTGCTTACAAACCACATAATCATTAGATCCTCGTTTGAATAATAGATTATTTTTTCTCATCTTCATAATGAGTCACTTAACTCCCTAAGGTCCTTCACGCTTTTGATTGTTTCCATATCTCCAAATTCATAGGTTTGTTTTTCATATTGGATTCACTTAATGTAGGTGATTTCAAATTTCTTCAAGACTAATCAGTCTTTTCGGGGCTTATATTGTTAAGTTTGCACGGGTAAGATGGAAGGAATTTTAGGTTAAGATTACCCTGAACCTTTTCTCTCCTCTTCTGCCCTTTCTTTCTTGTAGTTTCTTTAATAACTCCCCTAAACTTCATGTTTGGAACATCTTCTTTGATTGCTTCAATTCAGAACCGTATGCCCCCTATTTCTCACTCTTGCAACTCAACTCGGGAAATTTCTGCTTGTCACCATTCAGTGATAGTGCAATGTTTTACCTTTTTAGGCTTTCTTAACACTCTTAGCGAACTTTAGGTTAGTAGCTCCCATACCGTATGACATTAGGGTACTAGGGTGTTGAAACACCCCTAAGAACTTAATTGTTCAAGAGAGTTAGGGCCACAAGATAAAAACTTATCCCTATGTTTCTTTCTATTGCATTTTCTCGCTCTCGCTTTTTCTTTCATTCCTTGAGTTCCTCAAAACAAATACTCCCCCAAACTTCATTTCTTTCTTCCTCCTTGTGAACGGTAATCATATGTTTCATCAAGGATTGATTTTTTTAAGGATGGGTCAGGGGTTTCCATTGGCTTATTTGAAAAATAAGTTTGTTTGGCTCAATTTCGAACTAAGGTATATGAACAAAGATATGAATAAGGATGGCTAGAATGGCTCAAACTATCCAAGAATGGCCTGTATCATCTCTTGTCAACTGTATCACCTAGGATTTCGCCTCAACCAATAATCTAACAAATTCTAGAATTTGGATTAAATAGTTGTGACTAACCATAAGGATTGTATTGACTCATTTTTGTTGATGAGTAGTTAAATTACTTGATATTCAACAGGTTCCTTGACTTATTGTTCGTACCACAAACTCAAAATATGTTTTGTTCCTTCTATTGTATTACCTTCCTCTATTCTTGACTTCATTCGCTAGACTTAAGTCATCACTTTAATTTTTGTGTTTCAATCAAACCCAGACCATTCGGGGCCCTTATCTCTACATTTCAAACTATTCCTAATCTAATCGGCTCATTCAATTCATCTCATTACATCTCAAAGAGCTTTTATTCTTGAACTAATTCCTACTTTATTTTCCTAACTATGCAAACCACAAAGCAACACAAAATTTAACAAACCAAAATAACACAACAATTCATTTCAAATTTATCATTTTATTTTTGATTCAATTGCAAATGTTGGATACACAGTATGGGCTTTGGAAGGTAAAGGAGGTTAGTTTGGGAAGAAGTCTATCTCTTTCTTTTGGAAGAGGCAAAGAAGATATTAGGGGATGTGTCTGTGTATTCAAATGAGCCAATGTAGGGAATTTCATTTCTCTTTCTTTCCTTTCTTCTTAGTTTCCTTCTCAACTTCGATTCAACGAAGATCTCATCGAGAGATCAACCTTCTTATTTAGCCTTCCATCTTGTCTCTTCCCCAAGCCATTCATTATGTTTTCCATTTCAACTATTATTTCCAAAAATTTGGAAAGATTGTTGTTAATCAAATCCAAATTTTCTAGCCATGTTTCGGCCTCGTAGGATTCAAAGATCTCGCTTTCGGTTTCTATCATTCAGCCTTATTCTCAAAATCTTTTGTGTAGACTTGTATAAAAATTTGAATCCCTTTATTTGTTCTCCTAATTTGGCTTCCTCGTTTCTCGCTCTCTCTTTTCTTCATGATGGTTAGAGCCGAGAATCACGCTCAACCGATTGTTATAAAAGATTCATGGATCAAATTTTTGAGTTTCGTGAGGAAGATCGCGATCTCTTTCCTTCATTTCTTTCTTAAAGTCCTTTGTCAAGAACCTCTTCATCCGTTCTTCTTCTTTCGCCCTTCTTCCCATTAAGGCGATCTCTTCTTTAACTCTTTTTCATAAACTCCTCTCCCGGGTTCTTGCTTGCACATTCCACCTCTTTTTTCCCTGCTCTTCCATCTTCTTCCGGATGGCATCGAGGGCCTCCATTATTGAATTGTTCTCTTGTTCTCCCTTGAGCTTTCTCCCGCCTTTGAATGTTCCTTGCTTTTGCATAGAGGAGAATCAGCTAAGGGATGGAGAAATCTAAGGGGCTTCTTTCATCCTGCCCTTCATCGTCTACAAATGTAGAAGTATTATTGTCAGGAGGATTTTCTGGATTCTCTTCTTCTTGGCCAGCAACCCCCAAAGCCTCCTCTTCTTTGCCTCGTACTGAGCTTCTTCTCCGGGTTTTAATCAACACCCTTTTCTTTGGTTTCGGTCCCTGCTCACTCCTATCAGTAGGAGTGGTGATGTCATAGGGACCTCTTCTTCTTCTTCCCAGACTCCCTTCACTCCAGCCTTTAAACATAAAACAGTTATTGTTGCTGGGTGAGGTATCAGCCCTCTCTTGTTTCCTTCATGGTACCTCATTATAGAATTTTCAATTATTACTCCTACATTGAGCTTGTACCCTTTTAAAATAGCATACAGCATAATTGCTTCCTGCTCTCTCACTGTGCACAAATGCTTAGTTGGGACCAAACAGGCCAAGAAATAATCCATACCTAGCCTCTCGCAAGGCTTCCCGTCGCACTTTTGGTTCTCCTTCACCTTGTCCCAGTTGTGCTTTTCCGTCAGTGAGCCTTTTGGCAATCGTCTCAAAATTTGGGTTTTCCAAGAGCTTTTTGAACTTGGACCCATGCTTGTGCCCTCCCATTCCATATGCTTCGTTAATGGCTTCTGGGCTCCATGGTACCCACACTCCTTAATGAACACAGATTATCTTTTCCCGCCTACCAGATTGTAGTAAAATTTCTTTCACCACGCCGTAGCCTCGACTTTTTGATGTGCTAAAGCTTCCCAACCTCTTGTTCGAATCATCTCCTTGAAAGGAGTAGTAGGGTTTCGAATCTTTCTTTCTTCGATACGAACCTCTATTGCATAAGCTTCTTCCAGCTTGGAATAAGCTTCTCCGATACAAAATCTTCTACTTCTTCTTCTTACTCTTTTTTCCCTTTGTTCGCTCTTTCTTCGTAAACCGCTCGGTACCTTCCGGTGCTTCTTGGGCATCTCTTCCATCTAAGGCTCTTCCCGTCTGATTGCCGCACATGTTCCTCCATGATCTCTCCCAAAAGTTAGGTACGAGGTTTGAGGTTTCATTTACTTGAAATGGAAGGAAAGTTTTCTCGAGAGTCTCGAGAGCTAGGGTTTTCGGGAATTGAGAATCAAAAGGAAGGGAGGAGGAATCTATTTTTTGGAGAGTGAGCGGAAGTGGGTGCCTCCAACAAGCCTGCACCAATCAAGTTTTTGTGGGCTACGATGTTTTATTAAATTCGCATGTCGCGACTTCAATGCAAAGTCGAAATTATATGTTGTCATTAAAATTAGGGCAAAATTTAACTTGCCCAACTGGAAAATTTCCAATGATGTCGCGACATGAAATTTCTTGTCAGCACATAACTAACTTTCAGGGCAAGTCGTCCCTTGGCTACGACAAAGACTCTTTTTCCTCTATATGATGATGTCACGACAACTCCCGCTAGGAGGAATTGCTCTTGTCGCGACTTCTGTCTTTTCTTCCTTCAATACTGACTGAGTCACAACATCAATCTTCGTCGCGAACTAATCAGTATTTGCCTTTATATTTAATGAACAGAGGGTTTTTCATTCTTTATCAACTCTCAAATCCTCAGCATCAAATAAATCAATTTCTCACAGCAGTTCATACATGTATTCAATTAAATTTTCACAAAATTTGTATAGGGAAAAGAATGCTTCCTTCTTCCCTGTGATCTCCTTCCCGTGAATTGTCGAGTCGTTCCCGAATTGTCTCTTCTCTCATTTCCTCGCATTTTTTTGCACAAGCACTCTGCAACATTTACGGAAAGGTTTGATTACACCTCAATTACTTCTAGATTTCCAAATAGTCGCTATATAAAAATAAAACTTTAGAGAAAAAAATCAAAGTGAATTCTAAATAAAATTCAAAATTAGAAATTGAAAGTTCTTTCGGGCTGCCTCCCATCACCGCCGCTTTGAGTCCTTAAATGACTTGCCGTTTTTGGTTCTTCTTCTTCTAGATAACCCGCCGGAGCTCTCTTCCATTCCTTCCTCCCGTGATAGTGCTTCACCTTTGTCCATTGACTTTGAATTCTTCTCCAAAGATCGCCCCAATGTTACCGCTCCAAATGTATCAGCTGACACCACCGTGTATGGCCCACTCCATTTTGGATTTCAACTTTCCCGAAACAATTTCGCCCAGAATTAAACAAAGAGAACCTGCTCCCGCTTCCGAACCCTTTCCCTCAGATCCTTCGATCATGCCATTTCTTCACCTTATCCTCAGAGATTCTAAAGATTATCATAGGGCTTCATTTCTCTAATTCTTCCACCCGTACGTCTGGAACAATCTCTTCCCCGCAGCTTTAAAATCAAAGTTCAACTTGATGGCCCACATTGCCTTGTATTCCAATTCCGAGGTAGGTGACATGGCTTGCCAAAAACAATTCTCGTATGGGGTGGGACATTCCAATGGGAGTTTTGTATGCACTCAGAAGCCTCCAAAGTGCATCATCAAGTTTGGAAGACCAACCTTTCCCGCTTGGAGCTCACTAGCCTTTTTCAAGTATTCTTTAACCTCCCCGTTGGAAATTTCTACTTGTCCATTGGTCCGGGATGATAAGCTAGACTCATTACATGCTCGATCCCATACCGCTTCATGATTTTCAAGTAAATATTTTGTTTGCAAAATGACTTCCCCCATCACTAATGATAGTTCTGGGTGTTCCAAATCTACTCAAAATATTTTTTTGCAAGAAGCTCACTACTGTATTAGCATCATTCCTTGGACAAGCCACAACTTCCACCCATTTGGAAACATAATCAACTCCGCTAGCAAGATGCGGGCTGTGTTCCCAAATGATGGGCGGAACGGTCCCATAAAAATCTATTCCCCATACATCAAAGATTTGCACCCCCATTATACCTCTTAGGGGCATTTCATTTATGCCGCCGATATTTCCAATCTTGGCATCTATCGCCACAATTTCACTCCACTCAAGACAATCTCCCAAGATGCAATAATAAACCCGTATCGAGTATCTTATGAGTCGTTTTCCGAAAATGACCCCATATGGTGATGCATGGAATTCATTCAGAATTTTTCCTTGTTCATTTTCTGGCACACATCTTATTATTATCATGTCAAGACCTCTTTTAAATAATTCGCGATCATCCCAAATATAATAAATTCCGCTCGCCGCCTGAAGCTCTCTTCTCAGAAATAATCAAGGAATTACTCCAATAAAGTTAAATAATAGTTCGCAATATCAAGATACCATGGAAGTTGAAGGAAACTTTAAACACTTGCTCATCCGGGAAGTTCTCATTAATATTATTTTCTCTCTTCTTCAAGAGTGCTTTTCTACTCTTGACAAGCGATCGCTATCACATTGTCACACCCCTTTTATCCTTGATTTCCAAGTCAAACTCTTGCAATAACAGCACCCACCTTATCAATCTTGGCTTAGCTTCCTTCTTGACATCGTGCAATTTGATCGCGGCATGATCGCATGAATGATAACACGGGATCCCAAAATGTATCGGCCGAATTTTTCACTGCTAAAATACTATGGCTAGCATCTCCTTTTCGCTTGTTGAGTACTTTCTTGTGCTTCATTGAAGGTTCTACTAGCATAGTATATGGTCCCGAATATTTTCTCCTTTCGCCCCAGACATCCCATTGCAAAATCACCGCATCACACATTATTTCAAATCTCGATCCCATTCGTGCAGCCATTATAGGTGCTTGAACCAATTTGATCTTGATCTCTTCAAAAGCAAATTTCTGCAGGAGTCATCAAAATTAAACCTTGTATCCTCCAAGAATCGCATAGTGGTCCGGCTATTTTGAGAAGTCCTCGATGAATCTCCTATAAAATCCAAAGATACCCCAAGAAGCTTCGACTTTCTTTACCGTGGGTAGGGGGTGCAAGAGTTTTGATAATGGATACCTTGATTGGTCTACTTCACCAGCATTTCGAAATTTTATGCCCAAGAACAATACCTTCCGTTGTCACAAATGGCATTTTTCCCACCAAGGCCGTTTGTCTCGCATCTCGGGGTTAATCGTTTTCTGTGTTCTTCAAACATCAAAACCGGATCCATATACAAAGGAAGTCATCCATAAAAATTTCCATAACTTCTTTCCAACCATGTCCGAGAATATTGACATCATACACCTTTGACTCAGAAGAGAGCATTACACAACCCCAAACGGCATCCTTCAAAGGCAAAGGTACCGCAGGGCATGTGAAGGTGGTCTTCTTGGTCCTCAGTGCAATAGCAATCCGATTGTATCCTCGAATACCCATCCAAGAAACAAAAATGAGGGTGTCCCCGCTAACTGCCCAACAACATTTGATCAATGAAGGGCAAAGGGAAATGATCTTTATGGTGGCCGTGTTCAAATTTCCCGTAATCAATGCATACCCTCCATCCCGTCTCACACGTTTTGTTGAATCAATTCATTTTTCTCTATCAGCGGATCACAAGAAACCCACCCTTCTTGGAACCACATGGATCAGCCTACCTGGGAGCGATTCATCCGAAATTGCATAGATAAAACCAAGATCCAAAGAATTTGAGTACCTCCTTCCCGACTAATTTCCTTCATCATTGATCTCGCCTTGATGTTCCCATGTATGGCTTTGAAGTTCTTCTAAAGCACTTTGTGCATGCAAATGATGGATTGATACCCTTCAATTCTTCACGGGACCAAGCTATAGACTCTTTATGCTTCTTTAAGATTTGCAAAGAACCTCTGCCTCATCATCACTAAGCTCCAGCGTAGATAATCACCGGTCTTCTTTCGGTGATTCTTAAATAAGCATACTAAATGACTTGGCAATTTCTCTTTCAACACTAGCCCCTCTGAAGCTGGTTTCTGATGAATTTCCCTTTTCATTATTTTCCCTTTGTCATTTCGTTTTGCTTCAAGTTCAACACAGTCTTATATAATGAAAATTGTCAGGAGTGGACAATCGTGAGTAGTCATCCTCAATATACCGGGAATTCATCTCTTTTTTCATTGATAAAATTTGAGCATTACAATCATTGTGAACATCGTAGCGTTGTAGGTATAGACACATCATCAACTACATTGCAATTTTCTCTCGTCTATATCTATATTCTCGCATGCTTTGATCAAGTTGAAAGCAAACAGCCTTCTTCTCCAACCCCTCAAGGTAAGAACTCCTTCGCATGTCGATCAGTACAGCCCAAGTAGGCTAGAATGGTCTCCCCAGCAGCAGGGGTACTTGTGAATCTTCTTCCATGTCCTAATGATGAAGTCTGATCGGAAAACAAATTTCCCAACAAAGGACTGCACATCTTCAAGACTCCTTCCTGTGTTTCACCCATCGATCTGCCTCGCCATTTGAAGAGTAACAGCCGTGGAATAACTCTCCCTAAACTTTCAATTGCTTGGCAACAGAAAGAGGCATCAAGTTTATCACAAAGAGCTTTCTGGAATTCAATTCCTTCAATGATGCAAGGAATTGTAAAGCTCCCTGGGTCCTTCATCTTTTCTGGCAATTCTTTCTTTATCACAAGACGCAGCGGCAAAGTGAGATTCACGATCCCTTCTTCTACTATCTTTTCTTTCTTGTTCAAAGACACCCCCGTGAATTTTACATAGAGGGCATCTCGAGTCACCACTTCGCAGCGCATACTGATCTCTAGCTTTTGAAAGGTTTTCAAAAACCTTGCAAACTGCTCCTCTATCTTGGATTTCTGCAGTCTCTGTGGAAATGGGACTGCAGGTCTAGAGCCTTTGATATCCTTTCTGTCCACTCCTTCTTTCTTTTTCTCCAGTGCTTCTTCCTTTTCTGGGCTTTCTTCTTCTTTGCTGCGTCATTTTTCTTCATCTTTTCTAACTCCTTCCCACTTAAGCCGCACAACCATGCAGCTCCCTTGGGTTCTTCTTGTGTCACTTGGGAAGGTATCTTCCTCCGCTTTGCGGTTGTGGCCACCGCCGTACTTCAGGTCTCCGTGTTCTTCAGTGACGACGGGTGGTGTTCAAAAGTACTCAGAATCTGGTAGCAGTTGCTTCTCACCCCGCAAACTTTTGTTCATGAAGGTTCAATAGTTTATTATCCTCTATGAAATGCAGCATCTCGCTTCTTCAAAAGTTTGGGCCCTCCTCTCGACCCCGATATTCATTTCTCGTGTTCATTTCTCAAGGCTGAATCTTGGTCGCTGATAACCCCGTTTCGAGGGTTCTCGCCCATGCCTTTGGCCTGCGGAAGCCCTCCACCATATAGTTCCCTGGTTCCTCAAAGGCTGTGATAATGTGTCGCAGTGTTAGTATTGGGTTTGAAATGGTAAGCTCTGGCTCACCCAGATACTTAACTCCTCTCTTCAAAGATCATGTAACTGTTTCTTCTCGCCAGCTTCTCTCAAAGATTCTCTCTTAATAACTCTTTCAACTGCTCCTATCTCATGGGCAGTGTGTGTCTTCCTTTCTTGCTTGTCCAGCCTGCGGCATAATGGCATCCAACTTGGCCTATGGTCATTATCTGCTTAGCTCCATGATCCCCTTTCCTCTGCTGTTTCCTCTTGAAACTCGAAGGAGTTTTCATATTGCATTTAGCCAGTCTTCAATCAGCTCTCTTGCCTCTTCAAGACTTTTTCGTTTGAATGCTCCACAACATGAAGCATCAATGATCCCCTTTGATATATCATCTAAGGCATGATATACAATGTCCATCCGAAGCCTCGCATCTATCCCATGCATTGGACATCTTCTCAGCAACCGTTTGAATCTTTCCCAAGCTACATACAAGCTTTCATCTTCCCCCTGCTGAAACACAATGATTTCCCTCCTTCTCTCTGAGGTGAGGGCTGGGGGAAAGAATCTACCTAAGTAGGCCTCCACTAACTCCTCCCAAGTATCAATGTAGTCATATGGTAAAGATTCATACTATTATACCGCCAGATTCTAGAGAGAAGGGGAATAGATGGCTTAATGACTTCTCGGGTCTCACCCCCATCTAACTTCATCAGATAACCATCATGAGAAATCTTTCCCGTGTGCTCGCTTGGGCCTCAAAGTGGGGATGACCAAGAACCGATGCCGGGACCATGGTACTAGTGTCGGCTGGGGTTCAAAATTGTTTGCATCAATAGCCGGGCCGGGTCTCGACTGCAGTACTCATCTTGAATAATCGGGCCTCGTAAGTCCTCCATAGAATCGCTGATTATGCCTTCTAGCCGCTTCTCTATGTGCTTCATTCCGATCTTGTCTTTCTCATCCGCTATGGCTGAGTTTTCTCTCATTTCTTATCTTTCTCAAGCTTCGAAAGTGTTCTCTAATTTCGTGTCCGGCTGAATCAGATCGTTGTCTCTCGCTTTCCTATGCATTAAAATTTTGTCCTGAAATCAAAACACACTTACATTAATAGGATGAAGTACGGGTCGACAAATATTTTCAATATGGTTTGTTAAGATTAGTGGTAAAAATAACCCCTTTGCTTGAAAAGCTATTTTGTTCTTTTCTTCAAAATCCAATTAGCATTTCCTTCTTTTGTCTGAATATTGATTTACTAAATTCTTTCGATCCGACAGCGGCATGCATAAAACTTGTTGGTTGGATCGGAGTAGTAATACCTGATGTATAACACAAATTACCAAAGATTATTATCTAATCCCAGAAGCACGGCGCCATAAAACTTGTTATTTGGATCGTTTGATGTACACCAAATTTATGAAAGCGTTATCACCTAGGACTATTATCTAATCCACGGCAACAATACCATAAGACTCGTTAAGACTACATCGATAAATTGTTATGGATCAAACACTATTCAAATTTAGAGACTTATTACCCGAGGACTTATTGTCTAATCCTCGATAAATAAACCATTAAATTTAGTGTAGGTTTCCTTAAAGTACTTGATTAAAAAGATATTTTTAAGATTAAACCATTTCGTGGTTTGATCCGGTATCGCAAGTGCACGGTCGGCCAGTAATAAAATGGATTTAAGTCAGTGCTCCCGATCCCACAGTCTGAAATTTTTTGATCAACTATCCCAGCTGGCAAGCTCCATACTATTTGGGCTGATAATACGATAATGAGATTTTGCTTTGAAAGCTTGGAATGAATAATGTAAAGAAAAATGAATGAGCAATAAATGAATTGAATATTGATATCAAAATAACAAATTTAGATTTGCGGTTATCTCTAAAGAACACATTAGATAATCAACTATCGTGAAGAATCCAATTCCTACGGTCTATCATGTCTTTGGTTTTACGAACTACGAGATCTTTAAAACTAGTCAGTTAATAAAGTGTGACTGGATTTCTCCATACCACCGCAGTTCATCATCTCACCTTAATTGTTTCTCGAGCAACGGGGTGAAATAACTACTTTTAAAACTAGTTGCCTTGTTGCAGGTATTTTTCTTTCTCAATACTTCATACCCACAACATGGACTGCAGACCTGAGCTCCTTCAAGTGAGTCATTGCTGAGGTTGCACTATACTGGTTCCTCACCCTCAAAATTAGAATAGCTTACTCTTTCCTTGATTAGATCCTTACTAACACGGGATCGAATTCCTTGGTCGAATTAAATTGAACTCTCTGTCTACTTAGATTTATAACTCGCGACTCATTCTCGATTCCTGGCCCGAGAGAGGATGTATTGATTTAAATATACGGAGCGCATTAGATCAGCAATATCAGGTTCAAATACCTTCGAAATTGATTTCTTACTCTCGAATTCCTTCTACGTAATCGCCCGGAGGGCCTCACAAAATCGAGTGAAACAACCTCGTTATGGGTACCGAGAGGCGAAATTGGGATCCAATTCCAGAACACGCAAAACGGCAAGTTGATTTAACACATCGAGATTCGGCTATTATGAATGAAATCTTTGCGAGGAAAGATTATTTCGGCAAATAACGTCCAATTGATGAAAATTTGGGTTTCTAAATTCACGATTATACCATACAGTAACTGACGTCAGAAAACTCCTTTGTAAAGCAGGCTGGGTGTTAATCCCAAAATTTATGCGGAATTCAAACAACCGAGACAATAATTTTAAAAATAAACATACGCCAGCTCAATCCTTTCGTGCGTTCAAATCCAAAATTAGAGCGAAATACACCTAATCTAATCTAAAATAAAATGGAATGAAAAAACGAAAAGCAAAGTAAGAAAGAAAGAAAGAAAAAAATACGGGGGCCTTCGGCAACCAGAGATCTCTCTTTCAGAGTCGCCAGAGTACAGCACTACGTTGGTAGCGACAGTATTTATAGGGTTGGTTAGATTTCTAATTCCAATGCGAGTCTTTTGTGGATTTCCCAATGGGTGGCCCGTATTCTTTGTTCGGTCTGACCTCAAAAGCCACTGTCGATCGGTTAGTTTGGCACTTGTTGCGGCATTTATCAGTGAAGTCATAATATTCCTTTGTTTTCTTACCGCGAAGCACCTTATGCGACAAGATAATATCGACATCATATGTCTCTGCAACCTTTAGATGATGGTTTCGATAGCCGACATCAATCTTTGTCGCGACATCACTCATGGCTCCACGAGGTTTTAAGCGTTCGTTCGATGTCGACATCGATCTCTTGTCGTGACATACGACTCATGTCTTCACGGTCCTTCATTGATGATTGTCTTCGCGACATCAATCTATTATCGCGACATCACTTTGTAGCTCTGCGGCTTTGATTTAGCGGTCGTTCCTAGTGTCGCGACATCGATCTCTTGTCAGCGACATCGACCCCTAGTCTCTGCTGACCTTGAACGTCTTCTTATGTCGACATTGATCTCTTAGCCATTGACATCAACTTTGAAGCTGTAGCGTATTTGGTATCTTCTTATGTAGTATCGATCTCTTGTCGCGACATCGGCCCAGGTCTCTGCGACCTTCAGGCGTGGTTTACGATGTCGCGACATCAATCCCTTGTCGCGACATAACTTTATGGAATTTCAACTTTCAACTGATCAAGTCTCATTTCGCGACCTCGATCTCTTGTCGCGACATCAGATTAATGCTTGCAGCTTAAACTGGTTGCTTTTAGTGTCGCGACGTCAGTCCTCTGTCGCGACTACAGTTTAAATCACATCAGTTTCATCTTTTCAAACATGTCATAGCATCAAGGTGTCTCTTGTCCTGACCTGCATCCCTTGTCGTGACATCGATCTTGATCGCGACATCACGGTCATTAATCGCGACATCATTTCTTAAGTCTCTGGTTAGTCTTCGATTGCCTACATTGCCCAATGCAACCGCGACGCATCAATTTTCCTTGAATTTTCTTGATGTCGCGACTGTCGCTGAACGTCACGGCACAAAGCGCGACGTAGTTACCAATTTGCTTTCATTTACGCCTGCCATTTTACGTATTTTTACTCGCAGGTTACGCATTTTTCTCTTTGCTTTCTTAACCTTCACACTCCTGCTAATAACACATTGGTGAGTTTCTTCGCAATTACGCACAGTAATTATTCCTTTTCGGATGAAAATCAAACAGAAAAATGGATTAAAAATAGATGACTTTTAAGCTCATCACAGCCTCAGTGAATTGAGCCATGTTTTGGCTTTGTCCTTGAGGGTTAATGGGAATGCCTTCAACTTCAACAATTCCATATCGGTTATGCCCTCCTTAAAAGTTATGCATACTTTCTCAAAATCCGTATGTGAATAGTTTTCATTCTCCATACCATGAAATGTGGGAGCCGGGGGGCATAGGTGGGGTCTCATACATCCTCATCGGGAGGTATGATGCGGGAAGGAACACTCACTCACAGGAGGTGTATGTGATCCCTCGTCGAGCACGTATCTTTGTTGGATTCATAGAGGTGCTTGTTGACTTTCTTTGTTTCTCGGGTAGAGGATCCGTTTGGTCCTTTGTACTGCGGTTTGCGGCCTTGCTCGGCGGTGCCTCAGCTCTTTGCAATCTACGATATCCCTACGTCCCAGTGCTACATAAACACCTATTACACAAAATGAAACAAAACAAGAACACAAACAAAGCTTGCCAAAGAAGGTCGGTGTTAGCGAGCAAGCGGCGCAAAAATAAAAAGCGGTACGTCTTGCCCAGTGAAGAAAACTTGCGGTTCCTGCGCACCAATTCAAAAAGTTGAAGGTCATCAACACTTGTAATGTAGTTACAAACGCATCAACTCATCATCGTAGTTTAGCACCATCCGACAATGGCGCCATTTGATTAAGTGCCATAGTAGGGTGATCAGGAATCGACAAAATTTGTATCCTATATTCCTCCCTATTACTTGGTAGTCAAACTCTTCGCAGTATAGTGGTCCTAGGTCGAACACGGGGATGGGTTTTCTTAGTACAAATGATTTAAGTGAAGTCAAAAATGGTGAATTAAATTTGGATTTTAGGATTTTGTGAAAACGATTAGGTGTAATGGTTGTAAGCGAAATTTAAATAAAATAAAATGTAAAGAAGTCTCCTTAAAGCATCGGGATCTTGGGCTTAAGTTCCTAGAACTGGCGAAGGGTCCTCGGGGTCATTTCCTCGCGTTGGGGAGGATGACATATAGTCATCTCGACAGGATCTTCATTTAGCTATAAAACCCTAACCCCGAAATATTTATCCTTTTGAAAAATGGCATCTACTGGCCATCAGTGGTCACCAACAGTGAAGAAAAAGTCTCATGGACTCCCCTTTCAATGGGTCATAGAGGGTAACTAATGAATATTAGTGGAACTAACATTAAGCATCCACTGAACCCTAAAAGCTTACCAAATAATAGCCATTCAAGAGAGTTCAGGAGATAAAAACCTACAGTTAGAAAGGGAACACAGTGACGGCAGTGGATACCTGCGTGAAGAACAGGGGAACCTCCAACAGCCTAGATCCTACACCCAGTAGCCTTCTACTTCAAAGAGGGAAGGGTTTTAGCCAACCATTCTCTAAGTTGTCATCCTTGGAGGGTGTTTGGCTGCCCAGAAAGTGCTAAGAAAAAAAAAGAAAGGGGAAGAAAATGAAGCAGCGGGAAAACGGGAGCTGAAAGCTTCCCCCTAAATTTATTGTGATGTTGATTGATTGTCATTTGTTCTGGTTGAGGCTTATATGCTCGGAAGAAGGGAATTACAAAACAATATGAAGCAACAAAAATACAGTGAGGGTAGAAAGGAAAAACCAAAGCGGTCGTTTAAACAAAACGAAGCTGACCGAAATTCGTATGCACGATGAATTCGTAGCATAAGCGAAAATACAAGGCATAAGCGAAATTTAATTCATATCTGCAGTAATTTTAAGCTAAGCTAGCGAAATTTCGTAACAAGCGAAAATTTATTCCTCTTGAGAATTCATGTTCTCTCTCTATGACTCTTGTTCAACGGCTCCTGCTTTACTATTCCTTTGCATTATTCCATTTCTTCATGCTTTGAAATTCTTCATTCTGGAGCTTCTTGAAATTGATAGAAGACCATATGAAATTGATGGAAATCAACCCGACTTTGGTTATGATTGGATTGACACGATAATTTGGCTTCCAAATCCTGCAAAAACTACTAAAACAACCTCGGAATGCAATTATAAGTGCAATAGGGACCCGAACATGTCAATTGGGTTAATTATAACATTTAGTACACAAACAACGCTCAAAACCTATTAAAAATAGGGTTCAAAATAGCACTTTTTGGGCACTAATCAAGCGGGAAGGATTGTGCTGGCTTGCTGGATTTGAAGACTAGAGTTAGAGTAGGACTCTTAGTCATAATTGTATCAGGATTGCCCTTGAGCATCCTATATAAAGAACTGCGACCCACTTAGTTAATTCTATCTTTGGAGTTGGATCATGAAAGCATAGAGCCGAGATGTAGGAGCCTTTGCAAAATTGTCTTGTGTTTAGTAGCTAATAAAATACAAGTTGAGGAAGTACCCAGTGCCTTGTGTTCGAGAGAGGTAGTAGAGGCATTGAGAGAGGCTGGCCTATCGGGTTCCTAGGTGCCACACACGAGCCTAAAAGAGGGCGTGTGACGGTTGATATCGAGCGAGGATGACGGCGAGGATGATGGTTGTCTTGTTGCGTGAGCAAGTAGCAGAGATAGAGGCGGTAGGCACCCAGGTGTCGAGGCTTGGAGATAGGCACATCAGCGGCGAACTCCACCTTTAGACTTAGATTCTTTGATGTTTGTCCTGTGGCTTCATGTGTGGCGCTGGGAACCAGTAGGCCGGCCTTCTGACTCTGCTGCAATGCTCTCGAATTACAGCGAAATGAGCTCTCCCCAACTTGCTGTTTTATTGGCTACTAAAAACACAAGACAATTTGCAAGGCTTGCATCTCGGAAGCTCCTTTCTATGGATCCCCGACATAAGTGGCAGATGAATTTGCAGTTATAGGATGCTGAGTGATCTGTCTGATGCGACTAAGAGTCCCTACTCTGCTAAATCCCGGCAAGCCCGGCTCTATCCTCCCGCTCCAAAGGAATCTGATTGAATGAAACTCCACATGCACGTACATGATTCCCACGGGGTAGGAGGTCCTCACTTTGGAGTCTATCCCACTTTAGAAGTCTTCACTTTGAGAGACCTTCTCGCTAGGAGTCCGACCGGCAGGGTCTTTCACTTTAGAAGTAGGAGTCCTTCCAGCCTGGGAGTCCTTCCCGCCTAGGAGTCCTTCCTACATAGGACTCCTTAGGCTGTATGAATCCTTGTTGCATTCGGATTAGGAAGCTTTAGCCTGAGGCTCTGCTATAAATTGTTGACATTCCCAGCGATTAGTTTGCCTCGAGTGCCGTACCCCGTACCTCCCCAGCGTGAGTGCGTGGCGACCCTTTTGTGCGGCGTCCGGCCGGATGCCTTGCCTTCCCTCATGCGTGCGTGCTTGGCTCGCGCTTTGTGCCTCGGACACTTGTTTTCCCCAGCCTTGCCTTGCTACGTTTCCATGGCGGGCCGTGGGGCCAGCCCGAGCGCCTGCATCAGCATGGGACCTGTTATATAGTCACGGGGCTAACATACCCTCCTGCTGGGGTATTCAACATCTCGTTGACTGTGCGCCTTCGAGATGCGATCTTCAAGCGCCACAATCGTAACACCCTTTTCCCAACTTGCCTCGTGACGTCGTCCCCTTCCAATAATTAAGTATTGGTCCGCCAGTGTAGTTCCCCATCTTTACCTATCCTGCGAGGCTTGCGATCTTTCTTGAACTTCGACTCTAACCATAGGGCGGGTTCAGCTTTGCTGCACTACATGCAGTTCAGGATCGCGCGATAAGGTTTGAAAAGCTTACATGGAATGTCGGGTGAAGCTTCAACCTCTCTGGTAGCTTCAGTTTGTAGGCCACGTTCCCTATACGCTTCACAAGTTCAAAGGGTTCATGTGTTGAATCAAACCTCTGAAGCTGTTTATATCGATCTTCTTCCAATCGAGGAGTTAGCTGAACCCTTCCCGCGCCAATTCAAAGGTCTCTGCCTTTGTCCATACTTCTTCATGCGTCTGCTTATTCTCTAAGGGTGTCTCTGGCTTCGTCAGCCAAATCTTGCGGGACTTTGAAACTTGTCACGTAGTTGGGCTCCGCAGCTACGTCCGGGTTGCTTTGTAACCCGATACGTCGGGCGTGCGTGTTTAGGTACCGTTAACTACCTCGAAAGGGCTCACACTGTGTTTGAACCCCATTTGCGGATTGGCGAGACGGCTGGCCGGAAACAAGTTCCAACCAATTTTTCTGAGGCTGTCACGAAGTGGCGCAAATACTCTTCTAGCATCTGATTCACTCTCTCCATTTGACCATCAGTCTGAGGGTGATTCGCAGTCGAGAACTTGCATTCTGTATCCCACATCTTGAACAACTCAACCCAAAACCTGCCTTTAAACCACGTATCTCGATCGCTTATTATGTCCTCAAGCATCCCAAAATGTTTCACAACATTGCTTAAGAAGATGCGCTGCCTCTTCAACTGGACACTCACTTGGGGCTGGGATGAAGACAACATACTTAGAGAACCTATCTACCACCACCAAAAACTGATCAAGCCCTCCTTCGAAACCCGCGATGAAGTCCATCGATACACCTTGCCATGGCTTCCCGGAATGAATTTGTTTTGTAACAATCAGCTTCCTTAGCTCGGTCTTGTGACATGACCAGCATGGCATCATCTTGACATATGCTTGCCGTCTTCCTTCATCTTAGGCCAATGAAAAGACCGTGCCCGGCCAATGCCAAGTTCTTTCCTCTCGAGGTGTGACCCGTCTCGTATCATGTGTTTCCTTGGCTGACTCTGTCTTAGCTTGCTTTCGAGCTGCCTGCTTCCACTCCCCTCTAAAGTAAGTGACTCATTCTCGAGCCAGTATCGCCTCGTGGTGACATCTCTCACCTGCTCTACCAGCTTTTGATACGTTGAGTCTTGTGCAACTTCAAGTCTAACTCGTTGTTTGAAATCTATCTGCTTCATTTCAGCGATCCGCGCTAACTTGCAACTTACTTCCTACTTTCAAGCATCGCCACTTAGTTTGTGTCGACTCGGCTTATTACCTACAAAATCAAAGTCGACGAGAACTCTTCTCTACATCGAGCTTGCTTAGCGGTAAGCTTCTTGAGTTGTGAAGAGGTGTTGGAAACATTGTCGGTCGCTCTTATGACAGGTTCCCATCAGTGGTGCTTAGTCTCAAGGTAATGGATGACCGCAATCATCTATTTCTCATGGGCGGTGTACCTTTCCTTCTCTGCATTCAACTTCCGACTCTCAAACGCTACTGGATGCCCCTTTTCCACCAGCACTCCACCTAGGGCCCTGTTCGACGCATCCGTATGCACTTGACAGCGTCTTGTCGGGCGAGTCTGAAAACGACTACGAGGTGATCGCATCTTGAGCTTTTGGAAGCGACTTGGCCTCGCATCCATTCCCACTTCCTCTCTTTTTTCAAAAGGTCGGGTGAGACAACGGCTATCTTAGGATAGCGATATAAATCTCTTGTAGTAGTTTGCTAAAGCTGGGAGCAGTCGAGTTTGTCGCCTTGGTCGGGACTGCGATCTCAATTCTTTGCCACCTTTGCACCATCCATCCTTATCTCGGACTTTGAAATCATATGACCGAAAGCAGTCTCGATGCGAGAAAACTCACACTTCTCTTTCTTGACATACAAGCCCCAGTTGCGCCTCGATCTGTCAAGCACCATCTCAAAGTGTACCACGTGATCTTAAGAGTCGGGCGTAGATATTTATGTCGATCCCGAGAATACCGGGAATGAATCCGGGAGTCGAATAGGACATCATTCATGAGGTTACAAAATGTAGCGGGAGCATTAATAAAACAAAAAGGCATAACTAAAAATTCAAAACTTCCATATCGTGTTACACATGTAGTCTTTGCCTCATCCCCTTGACCTTGCGCGCGATATCCGTCATGAAGTCAGCTTGATGAAGTACTGAAGCCTTGTTCAATCGATTCGGGCAGTTCGGCAGCCAAGGTATCGGATACTTGTTCTTGATCGACTTTGTCGGTGCGGGTAATCCACACACATCTGAAGCATCCCATCTTGCTTCTTCTGAAGCGACTACTTAGGTGATCCGTCCCGAGAGCTTTGGAGAACGGACGGACCAGCGTCCGGCAACATAGTCAGCGCATTTCCCAGCTCTCTCAACTGCGGTGGAGTCATTCGATAAAGGAGCTTAGGCGGGAGGTCCGACCGGCACGAGCTCTATTTGATGTCCGTCTGCCTTCGGTGGCGACTTCTTGTGACTCGGGAGGCATAACAGCGGTAAATCTCGCCGGTATGAGGTATGGCATTGGCACTTTGACATGCGGCAGTCTCGGTCATTGCCGCGACATATGTGTCACTCACCGCTTCTAGGCCTTTCTCGGGTTGCGGGCGGACAAAGTCTTCTCACGAAGGTCTCTTAGGTGGCTTTGCGTCTGACCACAAAGCATGTTCCTTCTCATCCATGATCCAACAGTCCATTCAAGTCTTGTGCTTTCGGCTACTAGCTCTTTGGAAGAAATCGTTGCCTAAAATGAAATCAAATCATCGAAGGAACCTTAGGAAGTCTATCGTACCTTTCCAATCCATCTAGTGCCATGTTCTTCGCCGTACCATCACGTCTCTTGAGCTTAGTGATTTCTGACTTGAAGCTTGTATGGGTTTAGCGAGCTTCAAGAAAGCCGTCGGCTGCCTTCTTTGTTGATGATACAAAATTATTGGAGTGGCTCCCACTGTTCTGATCACCATAATTTTACGCCCCTCCCAGGTCGGCAACTCGAGCAGCCACATGGAGTCCTGTGGTCGCCTCGCTCATCGCATTAATATTTGAAAGAGGGTTGGCTCTTGTTGGGACCTCACGCCATATCTTCCCCGTCATGTCAGGTGCATTGAGCTTCTCCTTCTTTGAAGCGATCCTTGCTCGATCTGTGTCATGAGATAAAGCATCCCGACGGCTGGTAGTTTGTGAAGTCCCCTTCTCCCAGCTTTAGCTGCGTAGCCCTGCGGTTTCTTCCAACCCTTACCTCCACTCTTGGAGGTCTTTGCATCTGACTTCCGGTTCGACTCTTTGTTGTGGCCTTTCCTTTTGGGTGGGAGTAGAGGAAGAGGTCACTTTGTAGTCGGATAGGCAGTCCACTGTTGCCATTGCTGAGGGAAAGTCTTGGACACCTTGCCTCCTCAGTTCAGTTTGAGCCCATCCTTGCAACCCGGACATGAAGTTGAACAGCTTGTCGACTTCGGACATGTCCTTGATGTCAAGGATCAGGCTAAACTCTTTCACACTTGATCTCGGCGAGCCCCCTGCAGTTTCTTGAGAGACTCCTCGCCATCCCCTTGTGTTCGTGGGTAGAACTGATCCTTCGACTCCTTTTGAGATCTCGGCTCTCGATCTTTGGTCGGCCAGCAGCAGTGTCGTCGCTCGTTTTGGTCCGCCACCAAAGCTTTGCATCATCACATTAAATATAGTGGTTATCGTTACTGTTCGCGCGATGTCGGCGGCGATGAAGTATTGCTCCATGTCGAAGGAAGTTCTCAGAGTCTTTATGTTAGCGCACCACGAAGTCTTGAGCTCGGTACTCGCGCACTTTGCGGAGCGGATCTGCGGCAGGTTGGTGTGCCCTACGCCTACTCACTTCGGCCTTGATCTCCCCTCAGAGATACGTCCCGCTCCTCAAACTCCTCGGTCACTTCTTTGCATTCGGTCATGGAATACTTCATCCGTTCCTCAACGGCTTTTTCTCGGATCTCCATCGATTCACGTTGTGAGTCGGCTGAGGCGGCATGACAATGCGAGGTCGGGTGGGTTCGCCTCAGTTGATGTGCCTATCTCGTCGAGCTGGACACTGGGTGCCTCGGCCTCTATCCTTGCTACTTGCTCACGCAGCGCATCAACCGTCATCCTCGCGTTGGCCATCCTTGGCTCTGATATCAACTGTCACACGCCCTCTTTTTGGCTCGTGTGCGGCGCCTAAGAACCCGCTAGGCCAGCCTTCTCAGTGCCTCACAATTCTCTCGAACACAAGGCGTACGGGGCACTCTCCCCAACTTGTATTTTATTAGCTACTAAAACACAAGACAATTTTGCAAGAAACCACATCTCGGGCTCATGCTTTTTCTATGGATCGACTCCAGTACATGAATTAACCAAGTGGGCACGCATGCCCTTTATATAGGATGCTCAAGGGCAATCCTGATACAATTATGACTAAGAGTCCTACTCTAACTCTAGTCTTCAAATCCAGCAAGCCAGCATAATCCTTCCCGCTCTAGGAGTCTTGATTGAATGAAACTCCTATACACAACCACGCAATTCCCACCAGGAGTAGGAGTCCTCACACTTTGGGATCTGTCCTGAGACCTTCCGCTAGGAGTCCCGGCCGCTTGGGGTCTTTCAGCTAGGAGTCCTTCCTGCATAGGACTCCTTAGGCTGTAGGAATCCTTGTTGCACTCGGATTAGGAAGCTTGCGCCCAAGGCTCTCTGCACATGTTCTTTGACATTCCCGATTAGTTTGCCTCCAAGTGCCGCCCAGGGCCCCTACAAGCGTGAGTGCGTGGCGATGCTTGTGCGCGTCTAGCGGATTACTTAGCACTTTGCCCTCGCTAATGCGATGCTTGGCTCGCTCTTGCCTCGGACACTTGTTTCCTAACCTTGCCTTGCTCTTTTTCCCTTAGGCGGGCCATAGGGCCAAGGCAGCGCCCTCATGCCGCACGGGACTCGTGTTATCTAGTCGAGGGGCTAACAAACCCTCCCCCACTAGAGGTATTCAACGTCCTCGTTGACTTCAACTGCGCATACTCAAGAAACATACTAAACTACTCAATTAAATCCACAAAATTTCATACATCAATCCATCCAAAGTTCATTTATGGCCAGAGTCTAGTCAACAATGCTAATCTCAGCACTGATAGTAGTTTTCACATAAGAAATTCTACCAAACAAGAGGATAAATTCAAAACATCATGTAACTCATACAAATTCGCAATTCTATCCGCGAGTAATCCATGATTTGATGTACTCTCCTTTCTTTTCCCCCTAAATCAATCGGTTGACATATCTTAGGTTGAATCTATGAAGACCCGGTGCATTGGCAATGACATGTATTTTATAACAACGAGAATATCTCTCAACCATAAAATGCACCTAAATTCCATCAACCAAATCGACTATCATTAGAAATGGGCGCTTGTTGATTTCCAAATGGGACACAAACAACTGCAAGTGTCATTGAGAGTAGAAAAATTGAACTTGATGACCAAGATGAGATATACTACCCATAATACAAGCAACATAAAACATCCATATGAGACAAAACAGTAAGGAGTGATACCACAAGTTAACAACTCCACAATTAAATTGTAAAATAAGCTTGCAGCCTATGCACACATGCCTAAAAGGCAAACAAGGAAAACAAAATAATGAATAACATAGGCATGCTTGGAATATGTGGTAATAAGTTGCTTCATTCACAAAATCTTGCCTCATTTACATCATGCTTTTTTTTAATGCGTAAAAAGCAATATATATACAAGAATCGTGCCTTGATCATATAATATAGAAGTCTTCAGGGCTCTATTATATGTATTAGGTTTCCATAGATAAATGTCGGGTTCTACTTAATTTCGTTTGCATAATGGTGACTTTAACCTGAGGTGACTTTCCCCAATATGACCTATAAATCACCACAGTGATTCTTGGAGTCTCTAGCTATATGATTTAACAGCCTCCTGAGCAATACAGAAGTAGCAAAATAAGATATCGGGCTGGTGACATTTCATTATGCCAACCTCTGATGGCTTCAATGATTGTGAATGAAACCACCAATGAAGTAGCAAACGGGTAGGAAAAAAAAACAATAATTATAGAGAGAGAGAGAGAAAGAGAAATTTGCACAAGCATTTTATCAAATAGGTTAAGAGCAATTAGCTTACCTTACCTCAATTGTCCACAATACAACCAAGATAGCTCCGTATTCAAACTGCACCTGAATGATGGGAGACATAATTCAAGGGTCAGTCATGATAACGTTTTGAGCACCTAAAATTGAGCATTTTACATTAACTATTTGTCAAACATGTGACATGCATACAGAAACGTTAACCACAAATTCAGAATTCTAATTAACCACGAACTCATTCAACATTTACATCAGATTTTGAAAGAAAATAATGCTAGGGTTTGCATTAAGCAAAGCCAAAGAAAAAAAAATACTCGTGTGAAGCCAAAGCTAAGGCTACTAATGAGGAACGACTAAGCCAAAGCAAAGCCAGAGATTACCTCCACAGTAGAAGCCTAAGTCAATGCTTCTGATTGCTCTTCGACTCTTCAATGTTGATTGTCGATCTCGTTCTTCTCAAGATGAAAGGCCAAAAATGATTATCGTGAGGAGAGAGAGAGATCCCAATTAGAAAGGAGTAGAAATGTCGTGAGGAGAGAGATCGGCGGAGAGAATGGAAATCGAGAGATATCGTGCAAAAACAGAGGGGAAAGATTTGGGGCAGGTCATCTACGAGCTATATGGTAGCGGTCAGACTTCAAAGTTAGTTATCTACTTGACAACCAAAGGTTAGCCCGGCGTCGATTAGACGATGAAGAGCGGGGTTTACTTTTTATCACGGTAAGGAGCATTATATAGTAGTGGCCAATTAATTTTTTTGGCTAAAAGACTGATAAAAATTTTCTTTAGTTGCATCAATTCAATAAACACGACTATCTTAATTTTTAGTAAGAAAATATAATAACCCCTGCTAAAATTATGTTACTACATCTCATATGTCTTGTAGTGAGTATTCTACTTAAGAAACACTCTCTCCTTTATTCTTGGATAGATACAGTGTTACATCAACTGGTGTTCTAGTAATTCCAGAATTGTCTTTATTAAACTTTCCAAGAATATTATCAACATAATGTGATTGACTTAGAATGAGTCCATCTAATGTTCTTATGAATTTTATTCTCAAAATAACATCAACAAGTCTCATGTCTTTCATGTCAAACCTAGAATTCAACATGTTCTTGGTAGATGTAGTCATCTTATCATCACTACTGACAATAAGCATGTTATCTACGTACAAGCATACAATGACATATCCATGTTCCACCTCTTTGACATAGACACACTTGTCACATTCATTGATTTTGAATCCATGTGACATCATAACGTTGTCAAATTTCCCATGTCAGTGTTTCGGTGATTGTTTTAATTCATACAAGGATTTCACTAATTTATAGATTTTCTTTCCTTGTCCTGGAGCTGAAAAACCCTCAGATTGCTCCATGTAGATTTCTTCATCTAATTCTCCATTTAGAAAGACCGTTTTTACATCGATTTGATGTATTTCAAGATTTCTTAGTGCATCAATTGCAAGCAACATCCTTATGGAGTTTATTCTCGTCACAGGAGAATGTGTCAAAGAAAGTAAGGCCTTTAGTTTGTTTGTAGCCTTTGATCACAAGTCTTGTTTTGTATTTGTCAATTGATTCATCTACTTTCCTTTTCCTTTTGAAAACTCACTTGGAACTTAAAGGTTTATAACCTAGTGGAAGATCCACTAGTTCCCTAGTATGGTTATGTAGTATGGAATCAATTTCACTCTTAATAGTCTCTTTCCACATGGGACCCTCTATAGAGTTTGTAACACCCCAAATTATACCCTAGTAGCTTTATAACATGTTTAGGGTATAATAAAAGTAAGTGTGTATTTTTTCGAAATTTAGATGCTAAGTGAGAAAAATGATAAATCCTGGAATTAATTTAAGAGTTAAGGGTAAAATAGTAAAATGTCACATTAAGGACCCAAAGGTCATAAATGAAGAAGAGTATATGCTTAATTAGAAATAGTAATAAGTTGTGCAATTAGAATATGGAAGTGGACTAAAATGCAAAAAAGAGGAAAGTCAAACAAAAAAATGAGAAAAGCCAAACAAGGCCTTGTACATGGAAAGAGGATAAGACCACATTTGGTCTTTTGAATGAGATATTTTCTCATTTTGGTTTTGGGGCTAGGGCATTGTCGGGTGTGGAGAAGAAGAGCCTGTCACGCCCCGAATCCCGGTCCGACCCGTTTAGGATCCCGAACCGAGTTCGGTCTGAGGCTAGGCTGGGACTCTTTGATTTTTTTTTAAACGAGCCCGTACACAATGGGTATGGCCCACATCTTATATGATCAAAATCTCATATACAGTTCTGAGTCCCATTTACATATACAAAACTAAGTTTACATTTACAAATCAGAGCGCGGAACCTACATGTAGTGAACCCTTACAAGTGTGTTGGCAGCGTTTGTATGCGGAGGTTTCTTTGATGTCTTCTCCTTTTTGTACCTACACGGATTAAAAACCCGGGCTAAGCTTTACGCTTAGTGGGAAACATTTCTTATACTGAAACACATGCATATACACAATTATAATAAGTGTATAACCATAACAGATATCAGAAATTTCATGCATTCATATCATGGACTTATATAAGAACTTATGCTTATCACAGGCTTATGTTCATACGGGACTCCCGTAGGAGTTACAGAACTTATTCTTATGTAGAACTTATCCTTATAACGGACATGTGCATTAGGGACTCCCATAGGAGTTCTGAACTTACTTATGCTACGGGTTTAAACTTATTCGGGGTACCCGCCGTTTCCCACCAGAGATTCTGAGCGATATCTTGTCTTCACGAACATAATGGTATTCTGAGACTTATCTTACGGTCTTACTGGAACTTATATTTATTATCACAGGACTTATTCTTATATTACGGATCTTATACTGGTATTACAGAACTTATTATTGTATTTCGGATACAGAAGTACCCGTAGGTACTACAGAACACTTTACTGGTACAAAAGTACCCGTAGGTACAACTGGACTTATACTTATTTTACGGATACGGGAGTACTCGTAGGTACTACAGAACTTGTACAAATGCAGGAGTACCCGTAGGTACTACAGGACTTATTCGGATCTGGGACTTGCGGATCTGGACTTATCAGATCGGGAGTTGCTCGGATCTGGGACTTATCGAATCACGGGGAGTTATCGGATCGGGACTTATCGGATACATGACTTGTGGAATCTGGGACTTATCGAGATCTGGGAGTTATCAGTCACGGGACTTATCGGATACATGGGTTATCGAGATACAGGGACTTATCGGTCCCTACATGACTATCGGATCTAGGGACTTATCGGATACAGGAGTTATCAAATACGCGGCTTATCGGATGCGGGGTTATGGGATCACGGGACTTATCAGTCTGAGTGCAGAGTAGGTGCTACGGGACTTAATCAGAGGCGGACTTGATCGAAGCGGAACTTATTCGGATCACGAGGGCACGTAGGTACTCTGAACTTGTGTCTGGGGACGGGAACTTATTCGGTCTGAGGAGTGCCGTAGGTACTACGAGAACTTAGTCGAATCTGGGGAGTACGTAGGTGCTACGGAACTTATCGAATCGGGAGTACCGTAGGTGCTACGGGGAGTTAATATCGAGAGACGGGGAGTACCATGGGGTACTCTGGAACTTCATCGAGCGAAGCGAGAACTTAATTAAATACAGGAGTACCAGTAGGCACTACAGAACATTTTTCGGATCTGGGGTACCCTTAGGTACTACGCAACTGATGAGGAGATAGGACATCGGATCACGGGTGCGTGGTACTACGAGAACTTATTCGATTCTGGGGGTACCGTAGGCACTCTGAGACTTATTTTCGGATGCGGGAGTACCGTAGGTACTGAAGTTATCAGAATCACGAGGTACCTTAGGTACTCTGAACAGATCTGAGGTACATCATTCAGATCTTTACCTATTCTTTATTCAAAGGTCCCATATAACGCTTGACTACCTAGACCAAGAATAATGGAATGAGAGTAGGACACAACACACTAGTACCGTGAAGATACTATACAAGATGGCGTCAGAAGACTAATCAGACAGATGCGTAGCACTTTAACAGACAGAGTGTCGTAGCACTAATCGTAATCAGAGTGCCGTAGCACTTAACAAGAGAGGAGTGCCGTAGCACTAATCGAGTAATAAAGCATTAATCAGAGGCCGGAGCACTAATCGAGTACCGGGCATTAATCAGGAGGCCGGAGACCAATCGTATAAATCAAGTACTAATCAGGACAGGAGTGCAGAAGCACTAACAGGAGTACCGAAGTACTGATCAGGACAGGAGTGCTATGTCAATTAATAACTGGTCTCAGGTATTTTTATAATCATATAAGTTCAGTAACTTACTATCTTGGTATAATGTGGCATTCTTAAATTTCTACGTGTCTACGACAGATCGTCCTTCATATACTGGTAAGGTATGATGCGTATGTAATCACACCTTATTCATGGATTCTTATTATTTTATAAATCTACTTTACCCAAGAATTGGAATCACTCCAATCGGATCATACAAACTGAAGTTATGGCATTTTCATGCCAACTAGTCATTTTATCGATTTTACCCGAGGGACAGTTTGAGATACTCCCTTTTTCCGGGGTCTTAACTTCATATTTGGCACTATCTCTTTGAACTATTTTAAAGCTAAGGTGCTAAGGGTTCTATTCCAACTGGAATCACCCACCTGAGCAATCAAACTCAAGCTACGTCCGAACAACCCCGACTACCTATGTTCAAAGCCGGAATCCGTGACTGGCTTGCACACGGCCCCACTTTGAGTGAATTTTAGGCCACTTAGATCAGAATTTAAGATTCCAGGCCTCTTCAAGTTTTGTTTTCCTTGAAGTCTATTTTACGTAGCCACTTGAATCACTCAAATCGGATAATAAATGAGCAAGTTATGGCCAAAATACGAAATCTGGTCGAAACAGGAAAACCAGAACAGGGTGTACCGTACACCCCTAAAGTGTACCGGTACACATTGGCCAAAAACGACCAGAATACAAAGTGTACCGGTACACATTCAAGGTGTACCGGTACACATCACCGAGAATTGCCCATAATGTGTGTTTTTCACCCATTTTTCCATGTTTTGATACCCAATCAACTCTACACTTCAAACACACATCAAAACCATTTCCAAATTACCTTGGGATCTCTTTTCTATTCAATTCCTCTTTCAATTTCATATTTTTCTTCAAACTTCTTTCATGAATTCCTCCAAAATCAACCCTAATATGGGTCACAACTCATACACAAATCAAACTCAGGATTTGTTGTGGCTTATTCTAAAACTTACACTTTACTTGTCATGTAACCATGAATCCATCCTCAAAGAGAGGATTTTATATGCTTCTTGTGCCATATGGGGTTCTACCCACCTTACTTTCCATAATCTTTGGGTTAAGATGAAACCCTAGCAAAACCCTAGATTTGGGCAAGATTATAACCATCAAAGTACGGAAATTTATACATAATTCATAGAATCCATACATAAATTCCGCCCATACCTTTCGCCTTGATCCCTATTTTTCTTCTCTTCTTCTTTCTTCCTCTTCCTCTTCTCTTCCTTCTCCCATCCAGCTCTCCTTCAAATCGAGACCAATTTGGCCTTTAAATCTCATGTTTTGCCAAGGCCTGTTGCCCTCCAAAACCCATTTTTGGGTTAGCTTCTTAATTGCATCTGTCCTCCATCTTTCTAGAATTACTCCCACAATTCCTATTATTTATTTCGCCTCAAATCTTGTCAATTTATGACTTTGGAGGCCCTCTCTTTGGACCACTACAATTTTGTCCTTAAGTTTTGTAACTTCCGGTCTCTCATTTCCATGTTTCGTGATTTAACTCACGCAACATTCAAATTATAAAGCTTACAAAATACTCCCAAATACGTCGAAAAACGACTGCAGATATTTCGTGCCAAGACAGACCTGGGTTGCTGATTCTCCATTTCGATCTAGCCTTGTTCAAGAAAAGAAGTTAAGAAAAGGAGAAGTTTGGTTCAAGCCTTTGAAGATCAAGGTATGGAAATCTCTTCTTTGATGTATGGAAATCTTTCATTTGATCTATGGAAATTATAAGTATGGAACATTTGTATGGAAAGCATGGACACTTGTATAAGTTTGAGTATGTTTGGAAATTCTTCAAACTCCTTCTTTGTTTATGTTTGAGTTAGGAAAACCCTAACTTTGTATAAAAGTGATTTTGGGTTGGATTAGGTTAGATTTGGGAGTTGTTTTGCTATGATTTGGCTTTGATTGATTGGTTGTGGTCCTCAATTGAAGAATTTTTGTATAAAGAAAATGTTGAGGTTTTAGGGGAGATGATGTCAAAATTTTTCCAAAACCCATGTTTTCGTTTTGACCATAACTTGGCCATTAGTCATCCAAATTGAGTGATTCCAGTTGTGAAAGAACCCTAAGAGGTAAAACTACAAAAGTATAGAAGGTACCAAGAAGAAAACCTGAGCCTATGTCCCTTGTATTTGAGACTGAAGTGAAAATATGGGTAAGCTATCGGATTATCCTCTGTTTTGGTACAATTTTGGTGTTTAGGTCATAAGTTAAGTTTCCCTCATCCAAATTGAGTGATTCTAATTTCTGGGTAAACTAGACTTCTATGAGAACAATTTCCTTGGAGGAAGTGTATTCAAATTGAGACCCCATTATACCCAGAATTTCGTCAAAGTGGAACTTTGTTTGTAGGAAATTTCTAGTTATGTTTTGAAAATAGAGTAGTCCCGGTTGTTTAGGACATATCTTGAGTTTCGGTGATCCGAATTGGGTGATTCCAATGGGAGAAGAACCCTTAGTACCGTAGCTTCAACTAAGTGTAAGGAACCAGTGTCAAATGATGGAGCAGACTTCGAACGGTCTCACAGCCAAGCACAAGTGTAAACTGGCAAATAAACTGGGCTTTTGGCATTAAAATGCCATAAAGGCTGGGTGATTCAAATGGGAGGATTCTAATTACTGAATAAAATAGATTTATAGAGGAACAATGGACTCAAGGAAGCATGTTGAGATGTCAAACTCATCGCACCTAAAAAATAAGCCGGTCGGACCCCGCTTGGGAGATGATTTTCATGTCTTCTACTATAGAACTTTAAAACATCCTAATGTCTCTTATATGGTTTTTTGGTATCTTGGGAGATGGTTTTGAATGAGAATATTTTGGTATAAAGGAATTGAAGTAAAGTAAATGAAATTGCGCGATTAAATTAAAAAAAGAGTGGTTATTATATGAAATTGTGTCCATTGACATGATTATGATAGTTTATGATATGAAACTGATCACATGAACAGAAATGCAAGCATGTTTGATATATGAATCCGTGTAAGACAGTAAATGAATCCTAAGAATATAAGCATGCCAGCTGTGATAAATGTGACAGTCATCTCCAAGTATAACGAAATAATGGTATGTAAGTATCCCATATGAATACATGTGATTGTAATTATCCATGTATATGAGATATGAAAAGTCTGATATCTCTAACTCGAATAAAAACTTAATAAACCTGATTGCCTGCTTATGTTCCCGGGTAGATGGATAGTGTGCATGCTCTATTGCGGATACAAATGTCGCGAACATACATATATGCAATCGTCCCGCTTAAATGGCACAATACAAGATAGATAGAGATCACTATCTCGCATGCTGATAAGAGACCTAGTACATATAGTTCTTTCCCGCACCCACTTCTTCGAATATGCAAGCATGACATAAGATGAGATGAAATTTTCAATGTTTATAGCTGGGCATGAAACATGAAGATGATATGAAATGCAATATATAATTGAATTATAATGATATGAGAAGTAATATGTAATATGAATAAAATGTTATAAAGTATTGTGAAGATCGTCATAGTGGTCGTCCATATTTATGGATTCTTACCAAGGTATAAAGCTTCACATGGGTGTTTATCCGAGTAGGTACCGAAGAGGACGTTCGTGATATTTCACATACAGCAAGGCCAACACAACTGTAGGAGTACACCACATGTAGGTTTGACTCGATTTTGTAAATGTAAATGTACGATTTTGGAGAAAGTGTAAATGTAAAATTACAAATAAATGGGACTCAGAATATATGTACAGGACAATGTAAATACCACTACGGTGGATGTATATTAAATTTTTTGTAAGTTTATATTTTCAAGATAATTGTTTAGAATTATATATGTTAACAGGTTTATAGTTCTCAGATTTGTGACACCCTTTCCTGACACAGGGTGCCGGGCTGGGGCGCCATAGTAAGGTGGTATCAGAGCCAAGGTTTAGGCAGCTTTGGAATAGAGTATATGATAGAAAAGCTTGTGTTTAGTAATGTGTTGACCTTATGTGGATGTCCTTGTGATTTGTATAGATGGATCGTCCTCCGAATTTAGCTGAAGAAGCAACTGAGAGTGTAAACCTAGGAGATCAAGGGTTACCCGCTTCGGATCCTTCTAAATTTGTCAGAAGTGAGAGTCATGCCCTAGTCAAGCCAAATGAAGCCTTGTTGAGGATATCTCAGGACATGGCTCGGGTATTGGAAAGATTGACAGCTTCCAAAGCCCCGATAGACATGATAAGAAGACATGGGACTGAGGAATTCCATGGGTAAAACATGGAAGAGTCTGATAAAGGAACTTAAATGGTTGAATATGAGAAAGAATTCAACCATCTTAGCAAGTACGCACCTAAATCAGTCCTCAACGAGGCATTTCGATGTAGGCAGTTTGAGGATGGACTTAAATGAGTCCATAAAAAGATATCTGGCGCCTGTGACAATACTCCAGTAAGTAAATTTCTATCAATTTGGTTCAAGAGGCAATGAAAGGAGAGAGATCTGAAGCAAGTAGCAAAGCAAGGTTTCAGAATAACAAGTTTTCAAGAGGATCTTCTTCCTCCTCAGGGAATCTCTAGCTCAATCAAGGTATAACTCGGCTACAAGAGGTAGAAGGTAAGGGCCTAATGTGGCACCTAGTTCTGGTAGAGGTGCTTCAGTTGGACAAGGAGAAGCCCCATAATGCCCTCATTGCCATAGACGACATTTGGGTGTTTGCAAATTATTGACAGGAGGATGCTTCAAGTGTGGAAGCACATACCATTTCATGGTGAATTGTCCTAAAGAGTTAAGGGATAATAGGAGTATGCAAGAAAGTGGTAGAGGGAGATTTGTTGCACCACCTTTGACTCGGGATCAAGGTAGGGGTCGAGGTGGCTTGAGTCAGCATAGAGGACGTGGAGGTATAATGTCAAAGACAATGGATCATCCTATGCCTATAGCTCCAACACGAGCATATACTATGAAGGCTTGTGAAGATCAGGATGCTCCTGAAGTGATTGCTGGTATATTTTCTCTATATGATATTAAGATGCATGCATTGATTGACCTTGGCTCTACTCATTCATATGTATGCATTGAGCATGTGTTTGATAAGATAACATTAGTGGAGAAATTGTTTTATGATATGCATGTAACTAGTCCCCTAGGGCAAAGTGTTAAGGTTAATAGAGTGTATAAGAATTGCCCTGTAGTTATTCATGATAGGGAATTTTCTGTTGATTTGATTGCTCTACCATTTAGTGAATTTGATTTGATTTTGGGAATGGATTGGTTATCTAAACACCGGGCTATAATTGATTGTGATAAAAAGACAATAGTGCTTAGATGTTCTGATCAGTCTGAAGTGATAGTACATGGTGTTCGTTCTAGCCTAATGCCAATGTGATTTTAGCTACGCAAGCCCTACGGTTGTTGAGAAAAGGATGTGAGACCTTTTTGGCTCTGGTTCTTGACTCTTAAAGAGGTCAAATAGAATTGGAAAATATTCTGGTTGTGAAATATTTTCTAGATGTGTTCCTCGAAGAGTTACTTGGTATACCACCTGAATGAGAAGTGGATTTATCTATTGAGATTTTACTGGGAACATATCCTACTTCCAGGGCACCATACAGGATGGATCCAACCGAGTTGAAAGAACCAAAGATTCAACTACAAGAGCTTCTGGATAAAGAGTTAATCTGACCCAGTGTTTCTCCCTAGGGTGTACCTGTTTTGTTCGTGAAAAAGAAAGACGACACTCTACAGATGTGCATTGATTTTCGGCAAATCAATAAGGTGATAGTGGAAAAAAAATACCCATTGCTAACAATTGAAGATCTCTTTGATCAGTTAAAAGGAGAGGGTGTCTTCTCAAAGATAGACTAGCGATCAAGGTACTATCAGCTAAGAGTGAAAGACGTTGATGTGTCGAAGACAACATTCAGAACTCGATATGGCCATTATGATTTCTTAGTAATGCCATTTGGGTTGACTAATGCACCGATAGCATTCATGGATTTGATGAATAGGGTGTTTCTACCCTATTTAGATAAGTTTGTCATGGTCTTTATTGATGATATATTAGTATATTCCAGAGATGAGCAGGAGCATGAGCAACATTTGAAAATATTTCTATAGACTTTGAGAGAGAAGAAGTTGTATGCTAATCTTAGCAAATGTAATTTTTGGCTAAAGGAAGTTTCATTCCTAGGTCATATTGTGTTTGCTGAGGGTATAAGAGTTGACCCTAGTAAGATTGAAGCTGTGGTGAATTAGAACCGCTCCGAAGTGTGACCAAAGTGAGATGTTTCTTGGGCCTAGTAGGATATTATAGAAGATTTGTGAAGGGATTCTCTATCATAGCTTCTCCACTCACTAAATTACTTAGGAAATGAATAAGTTTGAGTGGACAGATAAATGTCAAGATAGTTTTTAGCAGTTGAAGGAAATGCTTGTTAAAGCACTGATTACGCTAGCTTCACTGCAAAGAGTACCCCCGATGTTGATGCTTCAAGAATCGTCCTGGTTGTGTGCTAATGCAAGATGGTAAAGTTGTGGCATATGCATCCAGATAGTTGAAGCCACATGAACAGAATTATCCTACACATGATTTGGAATTGGATGCAGTAGTATTTGCTTTGAAAATATGGCGACACTACTTATATGGTGAAAAATGAAAAATTTATACATGTAGCACCCCTTTCCGGCCCGAACCGATCGGCTAGTCTGAACCAGATCCAATCACTTTATCAAAAACACGCGGAAGCGATTTCAATTTAGGGTAAGCCCATAAACATTTACAAATTCAATGCAATTCCTATGCCCATTAACATTACATTTATACAAAAGTAATATTTCTATAAAGGCATATCAAGCCTTTTCAAAATGATTTACAAAATAGATGTTCAAAAAGAAATGGAGTGAATGCATATGTCGGAGCATACTCCACAATTCTTTCTCTATGACTCGACGCTCCTTGATCTTGCCTTTCGTTCTTATTCAATCACTATGAATCACTCGGTACTTGTGCATTGATAAAAACAATCCGTTAAGCATTTTCATGCTTAGTGGTTCTATACACCCATTCTCGCTCGCTTGTCAAATCATGAAGTTTTACTAAACAAAACTTTCAAATCTTTTTGGATGATCAATGTCAATATAATACGTATACGTATTTCATATACAATCATTTATGGTTCATTGATCATCCCAAATATACACTTTCATATGCAATAAATCATTTATAACCAAATCATGCATTTCACAATGCTCTTTTCATTTCAATTTGCAATCATGCTTTTCAATTCCAATATGTCAATAATCTCATAATCAATTCAGTTCCACCGTTAACGAATTGAACCTATGTTCTCGGTATATAGGATATCGAAACACCGACACAGTTCCGCTGGGCGGTAGGCCGGTATAAAAACATTTTTTTTATAACACAGTACAATCTTGCTGGGCTGCTGGCTGGTTATTAAAAATCAATTAGTGAATACTACCGATAATCGCCCCGCCGGGCCAGCCGATCGGAGTGACACATCACGCTTGTTCGCAGCATCGCTTAATTTGACCCTTATTGGTATACCAATCTATCCTTAATGCGAATTAAATGGTTAACATTCAATTAAGGGCGTTCAAAACCTTTATAGAAAAATACAATACAATATGTACATTTGTATAAACAGTTCACTTTCAATACTCATGCAATTTTCATATGCAAACATTTCACAATCAATTACCTCAAATCACTTAAAAAAAATCAATATGCTTTTCTTATACATTTAGAACAAACATTTCAAATCTTGAAATGAGAATAGGAGAAGATGTAACAAACCAATCTATGCCCTTTGCCTTGACTTCAATCTCGGTCCTAGGTTAGGTGATCCTCACCGGTCCCTAGAAAATCACACACATCACAATTAGTGAACTAGCACTAATCACACTTCGCCTCAGCGGCGAGGTACGATACGTTTTTCACTTAGTTTCATTCCTATTTGAACCCCACACAATTTATTAGGTCCCAAAACTACTCTGGGCACGAATACGAGACTTTCAAACAAAAACTGAAAATTTCCTACCGTGAATCGTTGTTTATGTCGCAAGTAGCAAGGCTATGTCAGAGCTGCACTCCAAGGGAGGGGTGGGGTCTGCCTTCTACTACGACGAGGCGTGCCCCAAGCTACGGCCAGAGGGGCTACTACGTGCGTGCCCTATGCTGCGGCGTAGGGGCCCGATGCCCAGATTTTCTGGTTTGCTCATTTTTCCGATTTCCTTCAAAAATCAGTCAAAATCTCAAAACAAATCATGGGAATCACTCCCAATAACATTCTAAAGTCATCCTCCGATTTCCTCCAAAAATCACTCAAAATCTCAAAACAAATCATGGGAATCACTCCCAATAACATTCTAAAGTTATCCTAAACCAACCATGAGCAAAACCCATGGATGGATTAGGGTTTTTTTTAACCCAAACATCATTTAAAGAAATCTAGGGTTTGGTTCTTACCTTGAAATCTCTTTGCACTTGAAGCCCTAGCCTTTTTATTCCTTCTTGATCACTTATGCACCAAAAATGGAAAGATCTCCCACCAAAATCACTTCCTTCCAAAACCTTAGCTTTCTCCTCTCTCTTTGCTCTCAAAAACATTTTGCTCAAATGAGCCCTTAGACCACTTTTGGTCTTTAAGCCTTTATTTCCTTAAAGCCTTGTTTGGCTTACACAATAAATCCCATTTCTCATTTTTGGCATTTTAAATCTTCATTTCACTTTCATTTATCATTTAATTCACTTGGCATTTAAGCTCATTCTCATTAGACCCTTAGGTCCTCATTTGACAAATTTCCATTTTTTCCCTTCTTCACTTGGGTTATTTCCGGGTTCAATAATTTAATCACTTTAGCATATAACATTTAGTCATATGCTCACATATTCATTTCACTTTTCGCAATTTAACAATTTATCAGTTTTCCAAGAAAAACCCAAGTTTGGCTCAATTTTATACCCGAAATATATAATAAAATTATTATAAAAATTCTAGGGTATTTTTAGGGCTTTGCAATACAGATCATAAAAGTCTCAAATATTTGTTAACGCAAAATGAGCTTAATTTGAGACAACGGAGGTGGTTGGAGTTGTTCAAAGATTATGATCAGATAATAGACTACCAATTCCTAGCTAATGTGGTAGCAGATGCCTTAAGTAGAAAGGCAATGACAACTTTCTTAATACAACACAGTGAATGGAGAATAGTATCTGATAGAGCTATATTAGCTCAATTAAAAGCTGAACTTGTTTTAAAGCAAATGATTATAGATGCTCAGAAAAATGATGAAGAGATGCAAAAAAAGGTACAACTGGTCAGAGATACTGATAAGACTGATTTTTTAGTAAAAGAAGATGGAAGTTTGTATTTCTGCATAGATTATGTAAAAGAACATAAAGAGCTGGAAGAAAAAGTTGCTATATGAAGCTCATAATACTAAAAGATTTAATTACGTAATCCTAGAGGTAATTAAAGGATGTACCACACTTAAATAGTATTACTGCGGAGAGGAGCGAAAAGGGGATGTACCGAGTATGTGTCCAAATGTTTGACGTGTCAGCAAGTAAAAGTTGAACACCAAGTACCATCCGGTTTGTTAAAGCCCATTCCGGTTCCACAGTTGAAGTGGGATAATATTGTTATGGATTTTATGTATGGTCTTCCTCTTACGAAAAGGAAGCATGATTCTGTATGGGTGATGTTGATAGGTTCACAAAGTCGGCCCATTTTATACTAGTCAGGATTGACTATTCTTTGGATCGACTAGCTGAGTTATATGTGGATGAGATTATGCGATTGCATGGTGTGCCTTTGTCTATTGTGTCGGATAGAGATCTGCAATTTACATCAAGGTTTTGGAAGGAATTACAGTTAGCCTTGGGAACTCGAATTTAATTTCAAAGACAAAGATTCCACCCCGGCATGTATGGACAAATTGGAAGGTTTATCCAAGTGCTCGAAGATATGATGTGTGATGGAATTTACTGGAAGTTGGGGATAGGTATATTCCATTGATGGAATTTGCCTAAAACAATAGTTATCAATCATGTTGGTATGCGCCATATCAAAGTTATTCTACAGCGTTGCAAGGTCGCTAAAGGATCGAGATAAAAGTCATATGCCGATTTGAAGAGGAAAGATATTGAATATGAAGTCGAGACAAAGTATTTTGTAGTATCACCGTGGAGGAAGATACTCGTGATTTGGAAAGCAGAGGGAAGCCAGTCCGTGATTCATTAAAGATATATGAGATTTAGAAAGAATCGACTAAAGGACCTATTGCTTGACACTCCCTCTAGAGTTAGCCAAGTTGCATGATGTGTTTATGTGTCTATGCTTCGGAAATACCGTTAAGATGAATCACATATCCTGCCAGTACAAGAAGTACAAGTGCAACGGGATTTCTCCTACGATGAACAGCCAAAGGCTATTTTGGCTCGTGAAGTGAAGTAGTTGCGGAATAAACAAGTCTCTCTGGTAAAGGTACTTTGGCAACACCACGGCATGGAAGAAGTGACATGGGAACCAAAATCGATAATGAGGGCACAAGACTCAACTCTCGGGTCAGTAATAATTTCAAGACTCTAAATTCTTTTAAGGGGCGGGGGAGAGAAAGTTGTAACACCTCAAATTATACCCTAGTAGTTTTATAACATGTTTAGGGTATAATAAAAGTAAATGTGTATTTTTCCTGAATTTAGATTCTAATGAGAAGATTGATAAAACCCGGAATTAATTCAAGAGTTAAGGGTAAAATAGTAAAATGTCACATTAAGGACCCAAAGGTCATAAATGAAGAAGAGTATATGCTTAATTAGAAATAGTAATAAGTTGTTGTGCAATTAGAATATGGAAGAGGGACTAAAATTCAAAAAAGAGAAAAGTTAAACAAAAAAAATGAGAAAAGCCAAACAAGGCCTTGTACATGAAAAGAGGATAAAACCACATTTGGTCTCTTGAATGAGATATTTTCATTCGGGGTTTTAAATAGTATTTGCGTGGAGAAGAAGAGTTTTTGCTGTTTGATTCTCTCCATTTCTTGATCTAGCCTTGTTCAAGAGAAGAAGTGCAGAAAAGAAGAAGTTTGGTTCAAGCCTTTGAAGATCAAGTTTGATTCTCTCAATTTCTTGATCTAGCTTTGTTTAAGAGAAGAAGTGAAGAAAAGGAGAAGTTAGGTTCAAGCCTTTGAAGATCAAGGTATGGAAATCTCTCCTTTGATGTATGGAAATCTCTCCTTTGATGTATGAAAATCTCTCATTTGATCTATGAAAATTATAAGTATGGAACACTTGTATGGAAAGTATGGACACTTGTGAGAGCTCAGTATGTTTGGAAATTCTCCAAACTCCTTCGTTTATGGCTCGAGTTAGGAAAACCTTAACTTTGTATAAAAGTGATTTTGGGTTGGCTTAAGTCAGATTTGGGAGTTGTTTTGCTGTTCTTTGGCTTTGATTGATTGGTTTTGGTCCTTAATTGAGGAATTTTTGTATAAAGAAAATGTTGGGGTTTTAGGGGAGATGCTGTCAAATTTTTTTTAAAACTCATGGTTTTGTTTTGGCCATAACTTGGCCATTAGTAATCCAAAATGAGTGGTTCTAGTTTTTAAAGAACCCTAAGAGGTAAACCTACAAAATTATAGAAGGTACCAAGAAGCAAACCTGACCCTAAGTCCCCTGTTTTTGAGACTGAAGTGAAAATACGGGTAAGCTGCCCGGTTATCCTCTATTTTGGAACAATTTTGGTGTTTAGGTCATAAGTTGAGTTTCACTCATCCAAATTGAGTGATTCTAATTTTTGGGTAAACTATAATTCTAGGAGAACAATTTCCTTGAAGGAAGTATATTCAGATTTGGACCCCATTGTATCCAAAAATTCGTCAAAATGGAGTTCTATTTGTAGGAAATTTCTGGTTATATTTTGAAAATCAAGTAGTCTCGATTGTTTAGAACATATCTTGAGTTTCGGTGATTTGAATTGGATGATTCTAATTGGAAAAGAACCCTTAGTACCGTATCTTCAAATAAGTAGAAGGAACTAGTGTGAATTTATAGCAGACCACCTGGGTTTTATACGCCACACTTTGTAAACTGGCAAACTAATCCAATTAGGCATTAAATGCCATAACTTGGAGTTTGGATGGATTCAATTGTAGGATTTAATTTCGAAAGAATATATTCATATAGAAACAACGCTCTGCGAAGGAAATATGTTGAGATTTCAACCTATCAGACGAGTAAATTAAGGGAAGTCGACCTCGTTTTAGGAGTATGATTTTTATGTCTTTGCATTATAGAACTTTAAAACATCCTAATGTCTCTTATATGGTTTTCTGGTATCTTGAAAGATGGTTTTGAATAATAATATTTCTCTATAAAGGAATTGAAGTAAGTAATTGAAATTGCATAAAAATTATAAGAGTGGATATTATATGAAATTGTGTACATTGACATGATTATGATAGTTTATGATATGAAATCTGATCACGTGAATAGAAATACAAGAATGTTTGATATATGAATCCGTGTAAGACAGTAAATGAATCATGAGAATATGAGCATGCAAGCTATGATAAATGTGACAATCATCTCACAAGTATAAATGAATAATGGTTTGTAAGTATCCCATATGAATACATGGGATTGTAATTATCCATGTATATGAGATGAAACTGGAGTATCTCTAACTCGGATATAAACTTAATAAGCCTTATGTTCCTAGGTAGATGGATAAGTAGACATGCCTATTAGGGATACAGATGTTGCAACATACATATATAATCGGGCCTCTGCTTGGGGTCATTACAATCTACTCAAGCCAATAAGTACAAGATAGTAAAGAGAGCGATTAATGTCTCGTATAGTGATAGTACCTTTGTGTACATATAGTTCTTTCCCGTATCCACTTCTTTGGAATATGTAGGCATGCCATAAGTTGAGATGAAATTTTTGGAATGTTTATAAAAGGCATGAAACATGAAAATGATATGAAATGCAATATGCAATTGAATTATAATGATATGAGAAGTAATATGTAATATGAATAAAATGTTATAAAGTATTGTGACGATCGTTATAGAGGTCGTCCATATTTATGGATTCCCACTAAGCTATAAAGCTTTGCATGGGTGTTTATTCGTATAGGTACCGAAGAGAACGCCCGTGATATTCCTCGCATACAAAGAGTGGCCAACACAACTGTAGGGAGTCCATCATGTAGGTTTGAATTGATTTTGTAAATAAATGTAAGATTTGAGACAGTAAATTTCAAAAGTACAAGTAAATGAGACCGGAATATATGTACAAGACATCAGAGCTACTAATTACTTAGTGGGATGTATAAGGAACGATTTTTTGTAAGTCTACATTTTCGCATAATTTGCTTAGAATTATAAGGCAACATGTTTATAGTTCTCATATTTTAGACACCCTTCCTAACACAGAGTGCTCTGGGTCAGGGTACCACAAGGATTTACGGATTTTACCAAGCTATACATTTATCTCAAGTGTTTATCTATGTAGGTATGAAGAGGACGTCCGTGATATTCCACATACAGCAAGGCCAACACAACTGTAGGAGTCCATCACAGGTAGGTTTGAATCACTTTTGTAAATGTAAGAGTTTGGAGATAGTGTAAATGTAAAAGTATAAGTAAATGGGACACATAACATATGTACATGACATTGTAATTACCACTACGGTGGGTGTATATGAATTTTTTTGTATGTTTATATTTTCAAGATAATTGTTTAGAATTATTTAAGTTAATAGGTTTATAGTTCTCAGATTTATGACACGCTTTCCTAACAAAAGGTGCTGGGTTAGGGCGCCACAGAGTTCACTGCCTCCTTGAAAGTCTGAGGTTCACTTTCAAGCATACACGTTAGAAAATTTTACTAAAAGATTTTTCTGTCCTTGCTCATTTGTTGCGTCTAAGTTCTACCTCAGCATCATGATCTTGACTATTTTCATTAATAGTCTCAAGCACTCGTTTCAATGAGCTTAGCTCCTCTTTGGATTTACATGGAAACACATCTTCAAAGAATATATCTTTGATCTATTGATTGCTTTTCTTGTGAATATCTATGATATTCGATTCATGGACAAGAAATTGATAAGTAGTACTATTATGTGTATAACCATTGAAAATGCAATCAACAATTTTAGGTCCTATTTTCACATTTTTAGGTGGAGGAATTATCACTTTGGGCAGACATCCCCATACTCGTAAATATTTATAGGACGGTTGTTGTCCTCTCCATAACTCATATGGAGTCTTCTCTACTTTCTTTTTAGGTACCTTGTTCAAAAGGTAATTAGCATACAAAATGGCTTCTCCCCACATGTTTTGTGGTAAACTAGAACTTATCAACATTGCATTCATTATTTCCTATAGAGTGTGATTCTTTCGCTTTAGCCACCTTAGCATTGATTGAGGCTTAATAAGGTGTCAGGTTTCATGTATAATCCTGTTTGAGCACAATATCACCAAATGGGTGATTCATATCACCACCTCAATTACTTCTTAGCACTTTAATTTTCTTATTGAGTTGATTCTCAACCTTGGTTTTGTAGAGAACAAATTTCTCTATCACCTCATCCTTACTTTTGAGTAAGTACACATAAGAGTACTTGGTGCTATCATCAATAAAGGTAATAAAGTATTTATTACCACCTCTTGTTTGTACAAATTTCAAATCACATATATCACTATGGATTAAGTCAAGAGGTTCAGTGTGTCTTTCAACACTTTGAAAAGATGATCCGTCGGTTTTGCTCACACAAGTTTTCCACACTTATGCTTTGAATCAATTTGGAAAGTTGGTATATGATTTAAGTTTATTAATCTACATAAAGTATCATAATTAACATGTCCTAATCTACCATGCCATATATTAGAAGACTCAAGAATATAAGCATAAGTACTAGCTTTATTCATATCTAACTTAATGATAGTCATTACATTGAGTTTCCATAGACCACCGCTCATATACCTTTTCCCGACGTACATTCTACTCTTCAATAAAAGAAATTTGTCTGACTCAAACACCATCCGAAATCCATGACTGTTCAACAGAGAACCAAACACCAAGTTCTTGCGAATTTCGGGTACATACAAGACATTTTTTAGAGTCACTTCCTTCCGTAAGCCCTTCATGATCACTTTTCCTTGGCCCTTGAGCCTCAAAGGTACGAAGTTCCCATGGAACACTTTGTCCCTGGGGCCTCAATTAGGGTCAAAGGTGGAGAACATTTTCTTGTTCGATCACATGGCAGAAAAATCAGGTGGATTTGAATCCACACATTTCCTTTGGGATTCATCCCCACTCAGGCTCACCCCGTAGATCACAGCTTGTAAGGTCAATGTCAAAACACATCTTAGTGATATTATCAACCATTAGCCTCCTTAGGCTTATTTCTTTGTAGCCTGCGCTTAATAACTTCTGTGACCTTGCTTCTCATGAAGTTTAACGATTTTCCTGAAATTTTTCTTTAGATTCTATCTAAACTCAAACTTTGTGCCTTCCTTTGTCATTACTCGAATTTGGAACTTTGACCATGTTTCATAAAGTTAGCCTTAGCCTCGCTAGAGTTGTGTACCAATTTCTTTTATGATCATCTATTATCTTCTTCAATTCGAAGTCTGATAATTAGATTTTCGACGCTCATTTCTTTTCGTTTATGCTAGAGGTAATTCTTGAAATCTTTCCAAGTAGTGGACAGTTTCTAAATAATAGCTGTCACTTGAAAAGTTTCTCTCAATATCATTCCCTTAGCATGTATCTCATGCAAGATCACTTGAAGCACTTAGACTTGACTAGCCACAGTCTTGGAATCCATCATCTTGAAATCAAGGAATCAATCTAAAAATTTCGCCACCGTATCCTCGCGCTTTATATCTCTAAGTAAGAGATTCCCAAAGATCCTTTTTGTTTTCACAAACGCTTGTACGTAGAATCAGCCTAATCCATTCATGATGTAATCTTGCCAGGAAGTCAAAACGTTTACAAGCATCTATAGCACCGGATGACATGGATATCACATCATCTTCTTGAGCCTGGCGATCTTCGCCATGAACTTCCTCGCGATCTGTGAGTGGTAAGGTAGAATAACATATTTTACTGCCACCGTTTGAAATTTAGTCCATTGAACTTCTCAGGTTTCTCTCATGGAGAGACAGAACTGGGTATAACAATGGGCATCATTGGCACTTGGGCCATAGTGGGGTTTGCTTGTTGGATAGATTCATGCACGATCATGTTGCCAAGGTCAAATGCCATTTTTCTTGCAAATCGTAACTTTTCTGTAAAGTCCAATTTCTCAAAGGTAATTGACATAAGTTATAAGAAAAATATTCTAATAACTTAATATAAACTAAGCATGTAGCCTAGTGGTAGAACATTTCCCTATTTGAATGCTAGGTCATGGGTTCAAACTCATTCCTTGTAATTTTTGCAAAAAAAAAAATCCTTAAAAAAATATAAAAAAAAAGGTTACCCAAACTGTGTTCAAGAACATCTTTTTACTGTTTTCATGGGTTCAAACCCTTCTTTGTAATTTTTGTTAATTCCTTTTTAAAATTAGGGTTTTGTTCTTAAAAGAAAAAGTTTTTTCCTTCCCAAACAGAAACTTTGATTTTTTTTTTCTTTCCTTTTTCTTTTGTTCAAACCAAAAGGCTTCTTTTCTCCCTTTCCAACATCTTTTTTTTTTTTGGAAAATAATAATAATTATTATTATTATTATTTTTTGTTGAACATAAAATTATTGTTCCTTTTCTTTTTTTGGAACAATTAAGAAGATATATATTTTTCACCTTGAATAAACCAAGACCAAGATTTCATTTCTAGATTAACAAAGTAATTTTTTTTCCTTTCAAATACACAGGAAAAAGAAATGTTTGCTTTCAAAAAGAAATTTCATTGATCTTTTCTAGGAAAAAAAGATAAATTTTTTTCTTTCAAAATACACAAGAAAAAAAATGTTTGCTTTCTAAAGATATTTCTCTGGGCGTCTAAGATTTTTCCCTTAATTCACTTGCTTTTTTTTTCTTTTTTTTAAGGTAAAAGCAATATAGAAAAATCAAATAAAAGGAAAGGTTTTTTTTTTCTTTTCTTCTGTGGACTCTTGGTCCTTCTCTATTCTTTCGTTATTTCCAACCAACCAGTCTTGCTCGTTCAAAGTATATATTTTTTCATGATTTTTTTTTCCCTTCCTTTACAAGAATATGTTTTAAGACTGTAAACCATAACTCTTATTTTACACTGAAAAGCTTGAGACAAATAAGAACAGATACCTATAAAATCGTACTCAAAGCACTGTTAATCAACCAAGGGAAAGAAAATCGAACTATTGAAGAATACAGATAAGAGAAACTGAGTCTTGTGAGGAGCTACACCCTCTAAGACATATTCACTGGCCTCCCTCCTAAGATTCGAGATTATCGGATTGGATGTCTCGGTCCCACAAGAGCAAAAAGGCGCGACTCCAGCAGTACTTACAACACCCTTGATAATACCTGAATTGAGACTGTCTTTGAACCTATCACCGACAACACTCAAACACAAACTTGCTTTTCCTTAGACCTTAACGCACAGAGACTGAAAAATTCTATTTGAACAGGAGCGGTGTCTCTCATAATATAGAAAACCAAAGACCCTCAGCCTTCAACCCTCAGCCCTCACCTAGGACCATATCAGTCCCCATTTCTACCGTAACGGTTACCATTCTTTTTCTCTCCGATAACCATTCCGAATGACTCTTCCATAGCGGCCTTCATATCGATCACCATCATAACAATCACCATATCCATCGTAACTAGAATTTGAACTGGGCTTATACATACCACCTGCTGAGCCTGTATTGCGAAACCTGATTGCAAAAACAAAAAATAAATAAAACAAACCATAAATCTCATAAATCTTATTTTTTCTTAATTTTTGTTACTCCTTGTTGTCAATCTAAGATGGATTTAAGATAAATTTATAAAACCAGTGCACAAGAAACTTAATTGTTTCACATATTAACAGTTAGTAATTTATTTTCACATGAACAAGAAATTTATCAATCCACCAGTTTTCATTTGACTTTCCTTTTTTTTCTTATGTTTTTGTCACTGACTTGTTACGCCGTATAGTTGTTCTCATTAGTTTATCAGTTGGTTTTTGTGATGATGATTCAGTCTACGGCAAGGACTGATTAGACAGAGAGGTCATTAAATTTCTGCTGTCAGATGCTTCCTCAAACCTAATCTGGTGAGATTATAGGCATATTAGGATTATCACTGTGTGTATACTGAGCCATTTCTTCTCGCTACACCTTGATGTCATACATCTTCTAACGTTATTAAGAACATTTATGTGTCCAAATTTAAAAGTATTACTGCTCAATCAACAAAAATTTCTCATTCTTCATTGTCAAAAACATAAAAAAAGGAAGAGCCGCTGAAAAAAAATATATATAGAGTTATATATATATATATATATATATATATATATCTAAATAATTCGTGTAAGTTTTGAAATGGTTGTAAACAATCCATCAAATTTGTAAAAAACTTATGGCTTTAGATCTTAATACAACTCCTAAAAATGCCTAAAATCATGTCTACGTTGGTTGTAGAGAAGCAAAATGCCATATAAAATAAAATATAGCTCAAAATACACATTCCTCGAATTTTCTTAAAAGCCAAAGAGACAATCTATTCACTTGGCATTATTAAAGTGATAAATGGTCGTATCTTTAAGAATAGTAGAATACACATTCCTCGAATTTTCTTAAAAGCCAAAGACAATCTATTCACTTGGCATTATTAAAATGAAAAATGGTTTACAACCAGGATGACATTAACACGGTGCATGGAATTGATTTAGGAACCAACCTTCCATTTTCAATCCAAATAGAGAGAGAGAGAAGGACATATCCTGACCTCACCCATCTCCATGATCATCATGTCTCCAACGACTTCTTCAGGAGCCCATAAATTCCACTTCTTTAGACGTTTCAGCACAACCAAGCTAATTCCTCCTCTTTCACCTTCCTACATCATTAAAGCTCCCATGGCTAGCCTCGCTAAGGCGCTCCGCCGATTCTTGATTCTCCTGGGTTCACCTGGGCCTCAGCTCTAGTTTCGATGCTCTCAGCAGTTTAGGAAAGAGCTGGATTCGATTACTGTTTTACTAGCGGTATGTGACAATGTGTGTTGTATTTGGTGGATGTTTCAGTAGTTTCATAACGTGGGCTGTTTTACTAGCGGTATGTGACAATGTGTATTGTACTCGGTGGATGTTTCAGTGGTTTCATAATGTGGGTTGTTTTACTAGCGGTATGTGACAATGTGTGTTGTATTCGGTGGATGTTTCAGTGGTTTCATAAAGTGGGTTGTTTTACTGATTTCGCGGTATGGGTATTTCTTGATTGGTTCGTATGTATGTGCATTGTACTTGCTTTGGTGGATTTCACTACTGGGTATTATTTAATTGGATTTCCCTGTGTGTTTATCTGGTTTGTTTCAGTGGTTTCATATTATGGATCTTATGAGATTTCGTTAATTTTTGGGGTCTGTGAATGTGGAGCATGATTTTGGGGAAATCCATCAGATGCACATTGTGAAAAGAATAAACAATAAAATTGATGAAGAAAATGTACTACTGTTGTAGAAATTGATGATTAGGGAAGGAGACTCATTTAGGAAATTAGGAACCGTAAATGAGCCAGTGTCTTTGCACAATTATCCACCTTAGATGCCATGCCAGTGTCTGTTGAATGTTGGCAGGGTTACATTGCAAGAGTATTCTGTGAAGCCAGATGGGGAAGAAAACGCCTTCTAAATTCCTGTCTGTATTTTTCTTTGTAAAAAAGAAATGGGTGATTTGATTAAATGACCTTTTGAAACCCAGTTTTTGAAATCTGACCCTTCAACAGTTACCAAAACCATGGCCACCAAAACCAAGGGTGACTTACTGCACTCACCACAGCTATATATCACTAAGTAATCCAAGGATTCCTTGTGGGAGGAACTGAATCTGAGACCATGCCCCTCTTCCACACATCTTGGTGCCTACCTCATTCTAGGCCATGATTAATACATAATCCAGGCAGGGACTATTGTTTCCACATTCAAAATTACTCTTACTTCATACTCCAGAACATAATGTGAATTTGGTTTATTCTGAATACAAATGTTTCTATGTTACATGGTTGAAATATAAATATGCCCTGGTTTAAGGCCAAACATATTGGAGATATTACTTTCCGCCTCTTTTCATGCCGATTGTTTTTTATTTTATACCATTTGGATTTAATTCTTTTTCAGATCCAGTTTACCGGTAGGATATGTTTGTTGTGAGACTAGGACTGTTCCTTATCATGATCCCAAAACATGAAAAGGAAGGTCAATCAATCAATATTTTAGTTTGAATTTATCTCTTTTAAAGTCTTGGTTTGATTTTTATTATTACTGATACATTTTTGGATAACCGTATAGAATAACTTGTCTTAACTAGAATTGATTTTAAGATGAGCTAGCATAAAGGTTGGCTGTTAAATCGTTTGAGCAGGACTTTGTCTCACAAATTTTATTTTGTTGGGAACCATCGTTCAAAGGCGCTTCTTGCTGAGCTGCCTGAATCGTATGGGACAAATTTATAAATTACGCTTGCCAATGAAAATATGGTTTTCATCAAAAAAATTATTCATTTTGTGCTTCATTAGGCTTTCAATATCACGCTAGATCGGGTCATTATGTGGGTCTCATTTCCTTTGGAGAAATGATGACCAGGGCTGCATGTGATCATCCAAGTCAATAATTCCCATAATTGGGCGATGGGGGATAATGGATATGGAATGCTATGAATGTTAAGAGAACTATCGAGGCTATTCAGCTGGCTATGCAGTGGATCTTTCAAGATCAAAGTTGATTACGAGAAAAATTTGATATTCATCACTAGTTCCTTTGTACCAACGTTGTCTTCATCTTTCTCATTTATTACTCGATCTGCTCTCTCTCTTTCTCTCTCACGCACACAATCACACTGATCAAGTTTGTGGTTGCTTAGTTTTTACTCATGATTAATGTGGAGTTCTTGGTATTGGTAATCATATTTCTTTCAGTATTAGTTCAGAATTGGTTTACACTAATGTAAAATGTTATACCAGTTAAAGTATGGTTGTAGAATGCAGGCACATGCCTAGGAGTCTGATTCAATGAAGACCTTGTCTAAGATCAATGCCTAGTGTGGATATTTAGAGGTTTATTAATCAAATAATAAAAACGTTAATCATATATATATGGAATTGAAGACTATGGAAGGTCCCGTCGCACGTAGAGAATTCTTGAAATCAAGGCAACAGGACGGGAACAGGTGTTCTAGACCAAAATCACATAGAGAAATAGACATGCTTCTTATAAAATTTAAACTTTTTGAGAAAAAGATATGGAAAAGCTATTTAACAAGCACATGATACTGATAAGAGGGAATGGATTGTGTATCTTGGAGCTGGTGGGTAATAGAAGTAGGAGGCTTTTGAGAGCCATAGATTGTTCGTTATTTTCTCATTACTAAAAGAAACAAACATATGCATAACTTTTGTCTATTGTCAAGTATAATATATACATGCATGGTTTTCAGAACATGTTTAAACTTTGGCTTATGATATGATGTTATATCAAGGTATCCCCAAAAGTCATGGTCATACACGTAGGAAAGTGGTGCCTAGGGGATGAAGCAAGGATGGATAAAGCAAATTATTGATGTCAGGAAGAGAGTGCTCGACATTGTTATCATAGCACGTAATCGACTCCACAAAGTAATATCTTTGATGAATCACTCCTGAGATCAAAGGCTTTTGGCCGATGTCGATGTATGTCCTTCTACTGGATGCACTTGCTCAAGAGAAGAGATGTGAAGGCCTTCAGGAGATTGTTCTTCGTCTCCAAAATGGTACATTTTTTTGTTTATTTCCTTTGATTTAACACAACACCAAGTGTTAACCACAAAGTCCTTCCTTCCCTTCCTTTCTAATTAAGGAAAAAAGAATCTATATATATACACATACACATATATTTATATATATGCCCTTGAAAATTTGCATTTTGCTATTATATTATTTGCACAGTTAGGTCTCCATTTGTTAAAGAATGTAATAATATTTCTGTTTGTTGTGTATTTTGCTTGTCACTTGAATGTGACTTGTAAATATATTACGTATTTTCCTTTCATGCTTGATGTCTTCAGTACAAATTTTCCAGCATTTCACTAAATAAGGCCTATTCTTCATTTTCTAATGATACGCTCAATGATTTAACATTCTGTTTAATAGTTTGTCCAGGATTTACATGGGAACTTTGGCAATTCAGACCAGTAACTCAAAGTTCTTCGGTTCTTCCTATGTCTAACTTTGTTTGCTTTTACTTTAAATCTTCCATTAACCCAAAGTTCTTACTATGTTTAACTCTGTTTGCTTTTACTTTTAAGTCTTCCGTTTACTTGTGCATACGGATACAATTGATATGTGGTTGGCAACATGGAAAGTGTTAAGCCATATTATTACACTGGACTGGACTGATTTTAATGGTAGTCGTTATTGCCAAAGATCTTGGAATTTTATAAATTGGTTGGCAACTTTTTAGTTGATAAATCTATTGTAAACAAAAGCTGAGGATTTGACTACATAATTGGAATCTATCTGTAGGCTAATCTGCTTGAAGGAGGGGGGAAAACACCAATACTCAATCCACGAACTTGAGGATGGTTTAAAATTGCTGTATCCACTGTCCTTGATGGGGTATCTATTCGAACAATACAGGTAGATATCTTCATTTGGTTTTCCTTTTATTTATTTATTTTTGTCCGAAATGCTTGGTCAATGTCATTGATGCAGCACAAACATTTGAGTACAGAATTTAATCTTCATAACAACAAATCTGAGCTTTAAATGTGAACTGAAACATGATCCATCATGTTTAAACACCTAAAGGAAATAAGCTATATGGTTTTCTTTTGCTATTACTGCACATCATTGAGAATTATGAATCCTATACTTGATTACTATACTACAAGAATTTTTGTTTTAGTGTACCTGGATTTGAAAATTGTGTTATTTCTACCTCTTTAAACTAAGAAACAAAGGGTATAAATAGCACATATGTCCCCAACTTTGTCGTGCTCTCAACCCGCAAGTTGCTTGGCCAACACCTTTTCTTGGCACATGGCCTTTCATTGTCTTGTATCAACCTAATAGTTTTGCATTGTCTCAGCACATCCTATCATTGTCTCAGTCAATGACTTAACTTTGCATCGGCCTGCAGATGAATGGTCTAACCAAAGCTGTAAATCGCAAGATATTAGGAAGCCAGCATAGTCAAATTGCCCCCATGTCCCCCCTAAAAGCAACCTCTTGCCCTTTAAAGAGAATTTTACGATTTCTACTCAAACAAGAAAGACATTAAGTATGCTTGAGCAGGGATATTGGATTTTCCAGTAATTGTAGACTAACCTCAAAAATTCCCTCAAAAATCGTAAACTTCAAGGGAAAATTACCAAATACTTGAAATTGCCACCACGCATGTTCCATGTTTTTTATGTCTTTTTGTGCTGTAATTTCTATGTTCTGTGCACTTTGCTTGCCCATGGCCTGTGACCTTCCTCACCACATGTTGAACTCAGCTTGCTACTCGTTCCAACCTTAGTGTCTCCTAGGGTAGTTAAATTGCTTATAGATTATAGTACTGTAGTTGTAGGTTGAATATAACTAACAACGTTAGAAGAGAATTATGAATGTCTCTTTAGTTTAGTCAAACCATACTCATGTATAAATAATGCCAGTACTTTTAGTTAATTAATTACCTTTACTGAACTATTTTGCAGAATGCATTAACGACTATTAAAGGTGGCCAAATCCCTTCTCATGGAAGCATACCAACTTTTGAGGAAATTAAGGAAATTGTAGGTTTCAATTCTTATTATGAAGAAGAGAAGCGCTATGCAACCAACACTGATCAGGTGTCTTTACAGAGCGGAGTGAGTTAAGTTATAAATTTTTGTTACTTTGTTTGATTAGCTTCTAATTTGACAAGATGTTCTTTTGGTTACTTGAAAGCAAGCATTTTGTAACATAGTTGTAAGCTTGTTGTTGAAATGATCTGAAGTGAGGTCAGAATATAACTTGGTCAGTTTTTCATGATTCTAGAAGAACTCCCAAGTTTCTTTCTTTAAAATTGACTGAAATTGCAACACCCCAAACCAATGTTAGGGTTAAAATTATAATTTATAATACAATAACAATAATTCATAAATTAAATTAAATTATTAAGGGTGAAAGTCATTCTGTGAAGGTTAAAACCTAAGTATAAGTAGAATTTTGTACCTTTTGTATTCATAAAAGCCTATTATACAAAAATTAAGAGATCAAAGGGCAGGAATGGGAGCGGAAGATTTGAAAGCGGAAGGTTAGGATTGTGATTTAGAAGTTTAAGGTTTAAAAATCAGTTTTTCGTCTAAGGTTTTATGCTTTAGATCATTATTTTTATTCATTAATAAGTTTCAAACAATTTAAAGTGTATATTTAATGTTTCAAACAATAAGTTCAAAATGATTTTGATACATATTTGAAATGTGATATAAATTTAAATGTTTTGCTATATTGAACTTAAATGTTTTATGAAGTTGATTATATCTTGTATCTCCCTTTTAAAAGCATAATTAAAAATATGTAATCCATATAACTAAATTATTATTCTTAATTAGGCTTTGAGCTCATCCTTATTTGTTGACATTTTTCAGGTACCTTCAAGTCGGGCAAGGGTGATGATTTATGATGAGATTTGGTATTGGCCAAAATTTGGGGTTAAAACCCTATCTATTTAGTTGGACGCTTGTTTGGATGTTATGAGTCAATTTTCTTTGCATTATTTCAATTGAATCATAATTAGAAAACATTCAATTATGAGAGAAGAAAATGTTTGGTATCTTTTCACACTTCAGGCCTTTTGGTTTTAGATATGGTGTAGGCAATCGTCATAATCATGGAGCGAAAGCGGGTTTGGATCACGAATACAAATTGTAATGAATAAATCCATGGACCATTTTGTATGATAAACTAATGTTTATTAATGAGAGTTAAATCACACATGCATGTCAGATGGATGAAAATGTTAGTTGAGTTCAAATCATTAAACATGAAATCAGTTAACCAAAGGCAGTTTGCCTTTTGTATGTGTGTAACTTAGTAGGGTATTTTGAATCAACAATATTTATAACCTAACACCTCGTATTGGCGTAGCATAGCTACTATAGCACAATGGTTCTAGGATCGTCCACAGGGATGGTGTGGACCTTACCCGATCCACAAGTCGACGCGACTCACAATTAATAGAAAAATAAGATTGATTTTCAAGCTTTGGAAAGTCCGTCCCTAGTGAGGAATGGTTTTTCTTTGGAGTCGTCACTTACTTTTATTTTTATTTTATAAAGGGGAAAAAACAAATAAAACAGCCCGATGACTCGGTATGGAAAGCGTTACTGCAAAAATCTAGATTATGGGTCGAAGAAAGGATCAAGTTACCTATGGAAGATATCTCTGAGGTAGCACCCTCAGGCCCGGAACGGGTCTCTGCTAGTGAATTGGGTATGTAGAGACATATGAATTCCAGATGGATAGTGCGCTAGGCTAAAACATACAACGAAGTCCACACGACCTAATTGGTATCTATGGCAGAACACTTAACCAAAAGAGCAAATGGCACGTACCTGTAGTCTCTCTCCATGCGCTACATCAAAGATTAGCCAACAAACATAGCAAGAATGCATGACACTCAAACACCAAGCATTCATGTGAAATTTACTATCCAACATTAAAGCACATACCTGTGGTCCCTAGCTAAGCGTTGTAGGGGAAGGTTAGTCTCAGTTTGGGACATGCAACAGCTCTCTCAAAAATTAAATATCAAAAGCAAAGGAAGCCAGAGAAACCATACATTGCATCTTAGCCACTCATTGATGCTTAACCTTCATACATAGCTAACACAAAACATGTCTATTCATCTCAAAGAATCGGGCTCGAACAAACACTAGACTACTAGTGGCAACTAACTACTCTTGAGCGCATAGACCCTAATTCTTCTGAATCCAGATGGACCACATTAACCTGAACTAAAACCCCCATTTCAGACCCTAAACATAACATACATTGATTTGGAGTGAATGGGCCGGCTCACAAGGCCATAGGTTCCAAATTAATTTGGCATCAGTACCCAAAACTGACAAAATGGTTGATCCAGTTCCCCAACCAGTCGAGCCGATTGAGAAAAATTCTGAAAATTTTTCAGAACATTCCTTATAAAGTAAGGAAACAAAAAAAACAAACGGTGTACAATTCCGACACCAAATGAGTGAGAACTAACCCAGACAATGCAAAGTACCCTAACTATTGTTTCTAAAAACAGAATATAATGAATCGGTTGATCCCGCTCCCTAACTGGTTCAGCCGGTTGAAAACAGTTCTCAAAATTGGTCAAAACTTCCCTCACATAGTAAGGAATCCTAAAAAACAAAGGGTGTACATTTTTTGCCGATGGTGGCGGTAAAACGATGCCAAGTGCCCTAAATGTTATTAGGAGAAACGAGAACTTAATGGCTTGGTTGATCGGTTTCCCAAACCCGGTTCGGCTGGTTGAGGCTGTTGATTCTCAAAATTTGTCAGAATCTTCCTCAAAAAGTTAGGAATCGAAAAAAAAAAAAGAGTACAATTCCGATTCTGAATGATTGAGAACTGACATAAAAAATGCCTAGTGCTCTAAAACGAGGCTGCAAACATCAAAGGCAAAGACAAGCGCAAAAGAAAATGGAAGAAGCATCCAACTTCATACCTGTAGGATTCACGGCTACTCCCCCTTTATCTTCCTTATTTTCTACCTCCAAAACTTGGTATCCACTCCCTCAAAACTTTGGGATGCCTTCAAAATGAGAGAAATTTACTCCCTTTGGATATGGAGGAATCTGTGTACTCTTTCCTCGTTTTTTCCTCCTCCCTCTTTCTTTCCTTTCCTCTCTCCCCTTCCTTCTTCATGTTTTTCTGCTTGTATTTTTCCTTCATAAACATCTGAGCTTACTCCATTTTGCACACCTTTAGTCCCATGAACTCCCCCAATCAGTCTCGGACTTTGACTCCGTAACACTCCTCTATTCACGAGATCAGTGGCAACATTTGCTCCCCTTTGTTTAACCATGAGAATCCAAATGGACTCAAGGTGGGTTGCAAGCAACCCAAAAAATGGCCCATAACTAGGCCCAAACTGTGCCTAGTACTGATATGGAGCTTATGGGCCAGAACTAAGTAGGATTTGGGCTGAAATCCTTAACAGTGCTCCCACACAAGGCGCGCGACGAGCAGAACATGCGGTTCCCAACTGGTCAAGTCGACTGAGAAATTTTTTTAAAATTTGAAAGAATGTTTCTTGAAGAGTAAGAAATCCAAAAAAACAAACAGTGCATGATTTTGAGTCTGGATGAGGGAGATTTGACCAAAACAAGCTCAGGTGCTCCGAATTTGAACCTGCTCGAATAATGAACTTCAACTGAAATCCATTGAACTAGCTGAACCGGATCCCAACTGGTTGATCCAGTTGATAAAACAATTCTTAAATTTTTTCAGAGAATTCTTCAATGAATAAGGAATCCAACAAAAGAAACGGTGCATGATTTCGAGTTCGGATGAGGGAGATATGATCGAAACAAGCCCAAGTGCTCCAAATTTGACATACTCAAAAAAACTCCGATTGAGTTAAAACCTCGGGGGCCCCCACTTGATTCCTATGGAACGATGCTAATAACTAAAAAACGAAGCCACAATGACACTCTGAAGTGAACTACATACACACTCAATGAACCACTTACCCGAGGCTCGGAGACTGACTAAGCCTAAAAGGGCCCTAATGGTGCTATATGAGAACGATTGGTGAGTGTGACACCCATAGGATAAATGCAAGTGTTGAGGGACAAAATTGAGGGTCTAAAAATATGCCCCTCTTTAGTAGAGTGAATGAACGAGTGAATCGTGGGTCCGAAGTGCAAGCGATGCAAGAGTGAAATGAACTCAAGTGAAAGAACCCGGACAATAGCGATTTTGTCCCTTAGGCCCAGTGCGAAGGCTAACGAGTTGAGTCGCACGATTGAAGGACTACGAGAAACCGAGGCACAATACCTATGAGATGGAATAATCTGAACACGATCTTTGGTGAAGATAGGGAAATCTGGGCATGATGCTGGAGAATCCGAAACAAAATGAAGGGATCGAATCCGGGTGTGATACCGGAGAACCCGAAACAAAATGAAGAATCCAGGCGCGATACCGGAGAAGCTGAAACAAAATGAAGGGATTGAATCAGGGCGTGATGCGGGAGAACCCGAAACAAAAGAAGGGATCGAATCCGGGCACGATGCCAGAGAACCCGAAACAAAATGGAAGGGATCGGTCGGGCACAATGCTGGGGCTTCCGGAAACAAAGCGAAGGGATCCGAATTCGAGGGGCGCGATCTTGGGAGGGCTGAAACAAAATGAAAGGGATCTAATCCGGGTGCGATGCCAGAGAACCCGAAAACAAAACGAAGGGATCAAATCGGGGCGCGTTGTCGGAGAACCTGAAACAAAACGAAGGGATCGAATCCGGGTGCGATGCCGGAGAGCACGAAACAAAACAAAGGGATCGAATCCGGGAGCGATGCCGGAGAACCGAACAAAGAAGGTCGAATCAGAGACACGATGTGTCGGAGAACCGACAAAAGCGAAGGGATCGAGATCTAGGGCGTGATCATAGTAGAGACCCAGGAAATAAAATGAAAGATAAAATCGGGTGCGATGCGGAGAATCAGAAACAAAATTAAGGGATCAATCCGGGCACGTGCGAGAGAACCGAGAAACAAAGAAGGGATCGAAACGTGTCAAAGGTGCAAATGGGGGCTATGCCTAGTCTAGGCACTAATACCATGTCGAAACCCACGCTGCCACGCGTAAAGTCAAAGTCACGAGTTAAAAAGCATTCTGACATTCATTCGGGAAAAGCCCTCTCATTTAATCCATAACATCTAATATCCACCAACAATTGATAAGGGGTATGCCCTTGCATGTACATCCGAAGCTCAAATATCTCGATGAAAACCCTGAAATACATCATTGAAAACCCAATCGTCTGTGCGAGTGAATAGGATAATGAATGGGGGAATGCCTCAATATGCACATCCCTACTGGGTCAATGAATACATTGAATCTGATCCATAGTCAGCTCTCAAAAGCGCTCTATTGTATGAAGAAACCAAGTTGAATATGGGGCTTACTCAAACTCGATACTTACGCGTCCTTAGGCGAAGCAATTTGCTGTGTACATGTGTAAGAGCAAGCTGGCATGCGAGGATGGGGTATGCCCAGGTGTGAGGCGATGTGAAACATTAAGCTAGGTGCCATCGATGGTCAGCTACATGTATCATCTATATCGATCATGGACTGAAATGAGCAAGCTGAATGGAAAGGTTATATATGACCCTCGATATTCCCCAAGAACAAAGATCTATTGACATTAAGGTACTCGATGTGACGAATACGTCACGTATAAAATCGTTAAAGCAAGGATCTCTGGCACGGGTGGTCTTACGACTTGGATTGTAATGTAGGCCAGGGGTGAAAGGTGAATGAAATGATGGGAAACAAAGGCCCGAATACCCGATAAATGTGCAAACCCACATGGTAATGCGATGCCCAGTAATCGAATCATGTGAGCAAAGAGATTTCGACCCGACACATAAGTAGACAATCTGAAAACAACGGGTATGTTACGCACGAGACATGTCATTCATGAAGCAAGGCAGCGATCGATGGGGATAGAAGAAAATGAAAAGGGATGTGAAGAAAGTAGGAAACAAGGTGGGATCTGAAATTAGCAATGAGTGATGATGATGAACCACTCATCCGCGGATGTAAATCGAGCAGAATCACCATAAGATGGAAATGGTGATATGGATAACAACCAGAGGGACCTAGTGCGAAAAGGAAACGAACCTCCTCCCGATTTGTCTCTAGATCCATGGAAAAAGGATCATCCTGATACTCTCGCTCGTCTTTCGAAGAAAAAATAAATTCCCTCGATCAAAATGATCTCTAATGATCAAGCCATAATACCAGGCAGAGCTCATGTAACCCCAATACCAATGAAGTGAATATCGAATGAGCGTAACTTTTTTTTTTTCTTCATTCTTTTTTTTCCTCTTTTTTTTTTCTTTTTTTTAATTCTTTATTTTATTTTATTTTATTTATTTATTTATTTTTACGTCGAACAACCAACAAAGTAAGATGAATACTACACTAACACATTCTAACTAATGAACCTCAAATCCTAAACCCGAATGGTCCCTGAGCTGAACTCTGGATAAAACCTTGAGAATTGGAAAGAAGGGGTTGTGACAATAGAACCTATAGCTCCGGGACATGAGCGTGTCATCATCACACAAGGGAAAATAAAAGTGAAAAGAAAGAAGATGATAGAAACAAAACTCAAAGGCAAGTAAAGTGAAGATGCAAAATGGAGAAGAAGAGAAACAGGTAATGATGCAAGAAAGAACAAACGAAGAATGACATAATGCTTACAATGCTCACAGATCCAATTAATAAATACAAAGCGCATAGGGGTAGGTCCCCAACCCAGGTCAGAAAGGGTATGCAAGGTTGAATGAAAAAAAAGGCCATAATAAACCGCGTGAGGCTTAAAGGGCTAGCAATAGAATATATCAATGTATAGGTGTGCAATAGGGAATATGGCTACTCAAAGGGATGGCCACCCATCCTCTGACCATGATCTCATGCATAAAACTTCTTCAGTTGATCCACGTTGACTAGCTCCGTGAACTGATTTTCGTTTAGGTCTGTCAGCCAGGTTGCTCCCTCTTGGGTCAAATCTCGAATAACATATGGCCCACTCCAAGTCGGTCTAAACTTGCCTCTAGGGTCACCAATCAATCCCCTAAGGACTTTCAAGACTAAATTAGCCCTATTTGAAACTACAGGCTTGACCATTTCGTCTGCGGTCATCTTCAGCTGATAGAGCTGAACATGTTCAGCGCCTTCCAATCTCCTCTCGTCAATTTAAGCTAATCATAACGAGATTGGGTCCACTTGGCCTCGAATGTCTATTCCTCACAGTGCTACTCTCAAAGATCCTATCTGATCTCAACGAGGTAGCCTTTGCCTCCATGCCATACACGAAGAATACGGGGTAACTTGAGTAGAATGCGATGGCCAAATCACGAAAGGAGCTTCGGTAATCACGAGAAATCTCGACCATCTTTCTCAAAATCCTCTTGATATTCTTATTCGCGACCTGTGGCCGCCCATTAGTCTGTGGCACATACATGAAACCGTCTGTGATGTTGTTGAATGCCATACTCTTGAATCAAACGTGTTCACCTGCGCGCGCCCATAAAATGCACCCGCTTTATCATAAATGTCGACTCATGAGGACCCCATATTGGCGAGATATGCGATCTCATGAATTTAGCCTGCTCCAGCGCTATCAATCTAACATAAGGCGGCTTCCATCCCACTTGGTGAAATAGTCAATGGCGGCTAAAATGTACTCATACCCATTGGAAGACTTGAGATCTTCGATAATATTAATACCCGTACTAAAAATGGCCAAGGGGATGTGAGTGCTATACAACTCAAAAGGTATTTTTATTATTATCAAGTCTACGTGCATTTGACACTTGGACATCTTTACAATATGGCCCAGCGATAATGTCTCATAGTGACGAAAGTAACCGTCGCCGTGATTTTTCACGCATTAGCATATGACCTCCCATGTGTGGGCCACAAACTCCTGCATGAACCTCTCTCATCACTCGATCTGCAGAGGCACGGTTTAGACATAATAACAACATGCCATTGGGCGATCTCCTATACAGTGCATCCCTATATTAACAAATCCCCAGTGGCTAAATGTCTCCAATCCTCTCTTATCTGGCGAGCTAACTGCGGGTAAGCGTAGCATAATGGCGATAAATATTGTGGTGTTAGGGTAGCTCATCTTGATCCTCAATATCTCTAATCAAACAACAGTAAGCTAGTGTAGACCTAGTCTCGATCAACAATGGTCGCACAGTCCGCCTCATGAGGAGTCTCGATTCTGGCTTGAGGTGGCTAACGCATCCAACAAGTGGGTGCCTTTGGGTAGATGTATATATCAATATATTAAACCTATCAACCAACAAATCTAAGTAAAAATTTGTAGTTTGGTTCTTTGTAGAAAGGCAGTAAGGCTCACATATGTGTCGAGTTAACTTAGTAACGATTGACATGGTAAAATTTGCACAAGCCTTTGATCTCCCTCTCCCGATCAGCAGAGCGGGCATGTCAGTAGGCTGATATTTTTAGGATCAACCTTTATACCTTGCTCACTAACAATGCATCCCAGCAATTTCCTAATAGTTACCCCAAGGTGCATAGCGGGTTCAACCTCGCTGAAGCGTTTGATCATCTCGAAGAACCTACGTAAAAATTTGCTAAGTGATATGCCACTGTCTCGAGGGACCACTATCATGATCCACATATACCTTGACATCTCTATACATCATGTCATGGAACGGAAGCGTGTAGCTCTCTACGATGAGAGTGGCTCCTACATTCTTCAACCAAATGGCATAATCAGATGCGATAAGTACCACCACTCGATGAAAAGTCTTCTCCATATCCTGCAGGAGCCATCATAAATACAGTTATGCCGAAAATCCATCGCCAAAAGAAGAGGCAACATCGAATGTCTGCGGTGTTGTCAACCAACATATCAATGTGTGGGGAAGGGAAAATCATCCTTAGAGGTAGGCACCATAGGATCACGAAAGTCACACACAAACTCAACCTTGTCAACTTTTTGGGAGCAGACCATTAGCGACCACTGGGATGTATTGGCTGTGAAGCGACACTAAGTTGTTTTGTGATTGCTTCCTTAACACCATGAGCTCTTGAGGGTGTAGTCTCCTCAATTTACCTTTAGCTAGCTGGCATGTGGTAGAATAGGCGGATGATCTTTGCCTTTATAGTGATCAGGCTGACGTATCCTCGTATGACCGTGCAAATACATCCGGTATTTCTTTTGAGCATGTCGATCAATCTACTTCTCTCATCGGGGAGATAGGGAAGAGCCGTCTGATCCTTGGTGATTTGGTGTCTGGAAATCTATCAACTCTGTGCTACCAGTAATGGGTGTAACTTTCTTGTCCTCTGTATCAGAATCACACTATGACTAGCCACTCAGTGGGATATCTGTGTCTCCCACATCATCAACATCATATATATGTGCTGTGGATGATGGTAGTGTAATCAAAGGAAAATGCTATGACACAGGCAAATACTCGAAAATACTCATGTCATTATTACCATAAGAAATATCATCAAAGAGGGTGACAAACCCGGACATAGTGTCAAAATAAAGAGGAATTGGGTGCATTCAATTGACCCTCCCTCAGCGAAACTTGATGGTATGAATAATATGGTAGCAATAAGTCCATAAATCATCATTCATCTCTAGCATAAGAAATCCCAACATATAAAAAAGCGGAAGTAGGGATTGTGGTTGGATCGACCAATGCGGATCTGCATCCATCTCATCGGTCTGAGGCATCATAAAGTGTCACACCCTAAATCAGCCAGCGAAACTCGAGCATGTCCAAAATCATAATGGGAAGCGGTTGTGGAGTTGCATTGAGGATATGGCCTATCTCTGCAGATCATGTCCGTCTAATCTATGTAAGTATCGGGAAGAGTCCTCCATCATTGTATCCCAATCCATAGGTAGGTCGCAGTTAGGGACCTCCCTCGAGGAAATCATAAGGGAACTTGTGGCTCGGCCATTGATAGGGGTGCAATATCATGGCACCAGTTCTGGTAGGCTCGAGCTAACACATGTCCCATTTCAACTGGATAGAAACTGGATCATCTGTCTCTAAGCATGATTAGTACCCCCTATGGGGGTGCGTATACGATCCTCTAATAAAGTAGTCAACCCATTTGAAAGGTATCTGACCGAAAAGGGATAATCAGATGATTACTAGGCGGTGGAGCCCTGCTTTATGTGCGGCGTGATTGCATGGCGTGAGTGAATGGCTTCTATAGTAGTGTAAACTAACCTGCCGATTTTGTGTGTAGTGATCATTGTGAAATCGCTGCTGATATGTTGGCGGTGAGCCGATGACCGGGCATCATGGGCGTGCTTTGTCATGTACTAAATGCCGATGTTGTTTGTGTTGATTGAAAGACATAGGCACCAGGTCTTTGCTGTCATCTTCTAAATTGACAACCAGAACCTCATCGAAAGTAAACCCGGTCAAATGTATGTCATCCTCACTATGGGTGATATGTAACACGGGCTCAAAAGAAGTAACATCTTTATCGAGGGGTCGCCGTGATAATGTGCCCTGCACTATGAACTTCAACCATTGAGGGAAGATGGTATAACACACACCTCATGACGGGGTTAAAGGATGACTAAATCCTCAAGAGCTGAAAGTAGTGTGGAGTATCGTGGCGATCTTGACATGTCTTGAGTATACCCATAGCGCCTCTAAGTCCCATCATAAGCTCTGAAGGTCTGCGAAAATCTAAGTGCAATGGCAATAACTAACGGACAGAAGTTCAGGGCGGAGCCATTGTCCAGTAGGACAAAACAGCACCCAACGGCCTAAACAAGCAGCATCAATGAATAAGGGTCGAACATGATCTGACCCCTCGGGTGGTAAATCATCATTAGAAAACGCAATGCATGTAGCTTTATATGCTGTCAGAAAGTGAATAAGCCCCTCAGGGGTAGTGGTAGTGTCACCTCTAATATGACTAAGTGCTCTGATCAATGCATCTTTATGAGTAATGGATGAGGCTAATAGGCTCTAGATGGATATACGAGCCTGTGTAGTATGTAGCCGGCGTAGAATCTCATCATCCTCTTTTTGAACATCCTCTCTAGTTGTTATGCCAAAAAATGGTCTGTCAACGGGTGGAGGCTGAGCTACCCACATACTTCGCGTAACAATCTGAACATCCCTGTGAATAAGTACTCCCCCAGGAACAAAATGAAGGGTTTCATGGGTGGAACATGCTGCAAGTATATGGGTGAAATCGAAGTCTGTCTGGGAACCTCATATGGGATAAGTATGAATGGCTTAGGGATTTATAGGCCAGTGGGGTATCCACTAAAATATGAGTCTATGTATAAACCGATCGGTTATGGAACCTTTCCATCCCATCCCATCATGAATATCTCGTCTCTTGAAAACTCAATCGAATGTACATCACCCGTGGGTGGAGGTACATCTCTAGTGTCATGAGTGGGGAGTGAGTCTGTAGTCACTATAGGGCGTCCTAAATCAACCAAACATTGATCAATCAAGTCCTGAATGGTGTGTCTCAACATCGCTGGCTATGCATTATCATGGCGCTGACTCTACGATGGTAGAACACGATGAAGATCCGATCTGAATCGATTAGTTGGATGTAGTGGTGGTGGAGTGTGTGAGTAATCAAACCCCTTCAGCAATCTGCAAATGCTTGGTTTAGTGGCATCGAGATGTATTTGCCTAACGAACTTCGGTGGAGGTGGTTCTCTATCTTTGCGATGGTGCTGTCTGGGTGGCTCTGGAGTACAAATGTGGAGCTCCATCATAGCTATGGTGGTGGATGAATAAGTAGGCTGCTGCCGACTATAGAGACAAGCCGGTCGTCTTGAATCTGTGTGCCATTTGGTAAGGAATGTCTGCCAGTTGTCTGGGTTTGTGGTTGATTAGTAGTACCCAATGGTACAATTTTGAGCCTTGTTTATATACTTGGAGTTTTATGTGCTTTTTGTGCTATTAGACTTCAATAACTCGATTGTTACATTAAGGTCCGACTTTATTCTTGATCACATTTTGTAGCTATTTTAGTAGTTTTGAGGTCAAATCCCTCATATTTCCTCGATTCGATTCAAACACGATGAACTAAGCTGATTCGAATCGTGGTAAATCAGAGGAATTTTAGAGCAAAAACAACACAGAGAAGAAACTGTAGAGGTACAGAGGTTGCTAAAGTTTCTGACTGCCAATTTCGCGGGGTTCTTGAAACCCTCATGAGCCGCATTTAGTATACACTCTTCTGCCTGTGCACGATGGCCTTTTTGACCCACTTTTTGGTGGTTTTATCTGGGAGTTGCCCTCGTGTAATTTTGGTTCTTTAACACACTTTTAGCAATTTCCTTATCTTGACACCTATAAGCTCGACCATGCTTGTAATCAAATCGACTTTTGTGCTCATCCAATCAATCGAGGAAACTTGTACGAAGCTTCCTCTCCCTCTGTACATTGTTGATTTCTCTTATACACTTCCGCTTTCTTTGCATTTGGTAGCCCGAACACCGCCGATGATGAATGAAATCAAGGGGATGCTCGCTAAACCCCACGATCCTTGAGGGAAGGCCCTTTGAGTCTTGCGATTTTGGGCTTAGCTGCATGCTCTCATGCTCTTCATGTATGCATTTAAGTGTATTTGTGCTCCTGCTCCTCACCTTAGGTTAAAATCTCTTAGGCATGCTCTCACTAATGTGTTGGCAGAAGCTTTTGGAGTTACGTCAGATACTTTCACTAGATCCTTTGATGTTGATTAGTTGTCTCCTATTAGTTATTATAGGGTAGGTTTTTGAGATGTGTTTTCACTGTTAGGGACATTTATGCCTAATCAAATGCCATCTTTCAAAAGGAAAACTCTTAGGGTTTAGGTTTAAAGCTAAATGAAAGTCCAGGTTTGAAATGACTATATGTCATGCTCCCCCAGACGCGTTAAATTCAAGTACATGTTGGTTAACAGAACCCTAAGCCCATTGGCGAGACTTCAAGGAGTTCCTCTTAACTTTACATCGGTTATTTCAGTCTTGAGCATTCACACACCTTTGTTTCCACAAACCACATAATCCAGCGAGAAAACACCATTTTCAATGCAACGTAACTCTTCTCTCCTGAAGAAAACCCATCCTGTGTTCGACCCTAGAGTCACTATCTTCTTGATAGCTGCTCGTCGATTAGTAGGAATCCTAGGTTATAAATTTTGTTGATTCGAACACTGCTTAGCGAAACAAATCCAAATAGGCATTTCGTAGGTTGCGAAAATTCCTTCTTTGCAATAATGCTCTTTTGTGCACTATTTTGTCATTTGTGATATATATATTTTGTCATTTATATATATATATATATATATAAAGTTTATCTCTCGACCATTAAAAAAAAAAAAATTCCTTAACTGCGAAATTTCATGATTCTTAGTACCTACGCATCACCTCCACGTTTTGTTCGCTCATAACTTTTCATCGGGAACTTCGTTTTAGGTGTTTTGAGTAAGTTGGAAATCTTAGAGTGTAGAATCAAGAAATATAGTCAGAAAAAAAAATAATTTTGAAATTATTATGAAGTTGTAATTTTTCAAAATGCCATTGAGTCACTTTTTCCTCTCTTTTCTTATACTAACTTGTTTTATTTGAAGCCCTGACGAATTGAATAAGGTGTCGATGGAAAGATTGTGAAGTCTCATATCCAAAAACGAGCACATCTCATCAAGGAGGTAGCACTTCACTTCTCTGGCGCAATCAAGGCCCATTGAGGGCTGACATGACATTTGATTGGGGAAAGTTAGCGGAGGAAGTGGTAGCTATATTATTTTGTTGTGTATTTTTGACGAAGCCTTTTTTGCGTGTTCGGTGAAGCTGGCTGGTTTTCTTTTTTTGTGAAGCGTATCTTATCTGGCTTATTTTGTTCAAAAATTGCACCATTTTTTTGTGGTTTTGCCTAGCTTGTAGTTTGAAAAATTGAAACTTTGTCCAATTCTATTGATGTTAGATTGGTTCCATGCCTGGTTGAGTGGATGATCAGTTGAACTCTTGTTGCTTTCGACCACTTTTATTCCACCTTTAGTTAACCACACACTGTGCACATCAGGTTTCTTCAATGAGTTGAAAAACTACCTACCTCCTAAACATTGTAAAACCTACCCTAGTTTTGTTGACCACCTTTAATAGGTTAAGGACCCCCATGAAAAGAAGGCGATGGCAATGTAAATAAAAAGAAGAAAAAGAAAAAGAAAAGAAAAGAAAAGAAAAAGAAAAAAGAGAAAGAAAATTGCAACGCTTTGCCTTGAAACCGAACCTGATTCAGAGGTTTATGGCAAAGGAAAGCCTTTAAAGCACAGTGCCCTAAGCCAGGCGGTTTGGGGAGCCACCCAGGCTTAGTGCTCGCTACGGTGGATAGGTGGAGTTGCGATTGTAGAGTCTTGGAGTTTCGAATTAATTCGGAGTCTGGGGTGAAACCTGAAGAGTTGGTGGTCGAAAGATCCTTATGACTTGGTGCCCTAAGCCTTAATAGTCATCGATAGATCCCCGTTACATGGACTTTGGTGAGGTCGATTCTTCAGCATTGCACCCCTACAACACAAAAATAGTTGTGGAATAAGAGTGGGTCATGATCTATTTGGGTTGGTTAGCATGCTAGGTTGTGGCAATAGCTTGGTTGGGGGGAAAGTGCAATTTAGCATTTTATTGTTGAGAACTGATCAAACAAACACTTAGGTTTTGGTGGAAGCCTCTGGTTGATTCACCAAGAAGGAGGCTCTTTTGATACTCAATTTTGTATGGCATTCATTCTCTCGAGGTAGTTATTAGGTTAAGTTTCGCTAATTTTCATTGAGGGTTAGGCATTACTTTTTCACAACCTTTTTTGTCATATATATATATATATATATATATATATATATTTTGTGAACATAATTTTAGTTTTGTTTAGTATGCTCTTTCTTTCTTTCTTTCTTTCATTGTTGCTAGGGACTAGCAATGGGTAGGTTAGTGTGATTAGTGCTTAAAGTTCTATTTTGAACCACATTTATTATAGGTTTTGAGTGCTTTTTGTATGCTATCATTCTAATTAACCCGATTTGCACATTAAGGTCCCTACTATTCTACTGATCATATTTTGTGGCTAATTTTGTAGTTTTTGCGAGCTAATCGGGGCAAAGTGTCGAGTCAATTCAAGCACGAAGAATTCGAGTCAATTCGACATTGTAGATCGAGAGACGAGAAGGAAGAAAGAGCGGAAATACGAGAAAATTTGGACGCAGGGATTCCCTACAGCGCACTATTCATGCTCGACCTTTATTCATCATGCGCCTTGTTCATCCTATTTGCCCAGTTCCTTCTTTCTGTTGTGCCTTGTTGCATTTTTGGTTTCTTCCCATTCTTTCCCTTGTAATAGCTTTTGGTTTTTGGTTGTTTTGTAACTTCCCTTGCTCTGAGCACTATATAAGCTTAGTCAAGCTCCTGTAAAATCAACTTTCAATCAATCAATAAATTTGATGGGAGAAGCTTCCAGCTCTCCCGCTTTTTGCACTTTCTCTCCACTTTCTCTCATTTTCTCTCCCTTTCTCGGTTGCCAAACATCCCATGAGGATGACAACTCAAGGGATGGTTGGCTAAACCCCCTTCATCCTTGAAGAGGAGGGTTACTGGGCGACGATTTTAAGGTAAGATTTTCTTTCCCCTGTTTTTAACATGGCTTGAGTTATGGGTGTTTATTGTTCCATATCTTACAATCTAGTTTAAATCCTCTTGAGATGCCTTGATTGACGTGTTGGCAAATCTTTTTGGGTTAAATTAGTTCTTATTGCTAGATCCACGAGATTCGGATAGTTGTCTTCTATGAGTCAACGTAGAGGGTAGATCGGGACGTGTATTCAACTGTAGGGAACATTTATGCTTTGTAAATGTTGTTTTTCAAAGGAAAAATTTTAGGGTTTTAGTTTTAAAAGCCAAATGAAGATTCGATTAGGAAATGGCTATAGGTCATCCTCCCCAATCTCACGAGGAAAAGGACCCAGAACGCAATTTTGCCTTAGGATCTTAAACCCAGTGGCTTGATGCCGAGGATTTCTTTTTCTTATTTTTCTTCATTTTAATTTGTCTACTTTTCAACCAACCCTCACTGTTTTTACCAAAACCTCCCTGTTTTTACAAAACCTTAAAATCCAAATTTAATTCACCAAATTGAACCTCCTTTGTTAGTCATTTATCTGAAAAAACCCATCCACGAGTTCGACCACTAGAGCATTTATCTGCATGATGGCTTTACTCTGACGATGGAAGGAGTTTAGGTATAGATTTTGTTGGTCGAATCACCCTCTTTGTGGCATGAATCGGTGGCCGATGTGAAAACACGTGGCTCGATGTATATGCTTTGATATATGATCTAGGGCTGACCTGACTGCTTTTAACACGAATTCGGAGGGGAAGAGTGCGCCACCATCCTCACAGCTATGCCTTCCTCAATGCCATATAGGGCCTGAACCAATGATCCAAAGTTTGTATGTGGAAAGACCATGAGATGCCTAGCAAATTGAGGCTGAAGACTGCACATAATCATGATGATCTGATCGCGCTCTAAGGGTCTATCTATAATCTGTGCTAAATTCTCCCTCCAGTGGGAGATAAATGAAGTGACTGACTCATCCAGCCTCTGCCTAATGGCCTCCAACTCCCTCCGGGATACGTCCACTACAATATTAAAAGAATATTGTCTGATAAATTCTTGTCCCAAATCAGCCCATGTCTTACGTCTCGAAGGGGTCGATAGAGCGAACCAACATTTGTGGCTTTCCCCTTTCGAGACGGAGAATAACACACCATAGTCATTTGTTACTCGTCTAGTCTATGCTCGCATAACAACCTTTGTATAATTGCAGAAGAGTGAATATGGGGCACCTTATCTTGCGATTAATGAAAATTACCCGATTTTGAACCCATATTAGATAGTTTGAGTGCTTATCTTAGTTTAGAAGTATTTTGGAACATTTTGCGGGTTTTGCGCACTTTAAGAAGTTGATATCGGGATGTATGATGAATCATGAAGTTTGAACTCAGTGTCGGCCATCAACCAGCGAATCAATGAAAAGCTGAAGGCAAAGTGAAGAAAAATTGATCTGATTGAAGGCGAGGATGAAATACGGTGGAGATCGACAAAGCACCGGAATTTTGCTAGGATTGCGAAAATTGCGCCGACATAGCGAAATTTACATAACCTGCGAAATCTCCAAATTTCGGCTAGACAGCATGATTTCGCTAGGCACTGTTCTTAGCGAAAATTCATGATTTCGCTACTCACATAAATTTCGCTAAGCTAGCGAAATTTCGCTATGCTTGAAATTGCCAGCTTCTTGAATTTTCTATTTCGCTATGCATGGTGATTCGCTACCTAGCCAATGTGATCCTAAGCGAAATTCTTCGGGTCCTAAGCGAAATTCCTTTGCCTCGTCATGTTTTTGTATTTAATGCTACTTGAGCTCCAAATTTGTGTGTGCTCTCTTGTCCTTTAACTTAGCCAAATTTGTAGGTTTTGGTATTTTCATGTATTGAGGTGGCACAATATAAACCCCTCACTTTTTGTAACCCTAAGCAGAATTTGGGGGAGAAGAAATTTTGTAAGTTTTCATTTTTGTAAATAAAGTTTCGTATTTTTAATTGGTTTGCTTTTCTCTCTTCTCTCTCCTCTTTCTCTTACTTTCTTGTTTGCGAACACCGCGTGTTAATGACTTAAGAGATGCTTGGCTAGCCTCCTTTCTTTGAAGAGGAAGGAAGCTAGCTTGGTGGTGGGGCATATGCATGTTGTCCTCTTGTATTGAAGCTACAGGTCTTGTATTTATGGCCCTCATCTTCTCAAATTAGGGTTGAATAGCTTTGAATGTTATTGATTTGGCCAATACTCTCCATACTTTAGGATACAGTACATACTTATTGGCTAGATCTGCTAGTGGTTCATTAGATGGTCTTTCTGAGCACCGATGATATTTAATGCTAGGGTTCAAGCGAAAAGGGCCATAGCTGCATGTTACCTGTGTTAACTCAAATAGGAGTTGTTTTTAGGGTTAGGTTTGCTAGTTAAACATAGATCCGGTTATGCCTTGGACTATAGGTTGCATGTCATAACGCGAGGATAAAACCCGAGGACACTTGTTTGTCCTAACTTACCAAGTTAGTGACCTAAATCTTCAAAGTTAACTTTTCACACTTCATTTTTAGTTTTTACAATTTCTCGGTTTCAACCTACTTCCCTTTGTTTTTTGAAGCAAATCCAAGAGTCCAAATAGAAAGCCTTACAACCGTTGCACTTATGCAAATCTTTTGGGATGCGAAAGCCCATCCCGAGTGTTCGACCCTGAACCCATTATGCTGCGGTAAGCTTGACTACGGCGGTAGTAGGAACAGGTGTATATAAATTTTGATTTTAGCTCAGCCTGCGTGGCACGAATCCAAATGGGCGCCGTTCTTGGGGATGGTGCCAAGAAAGCTACTATTAGTAAGTTGAAGTGTACTTGTGATCAGCGTCCTGAGTGAAGGTACTCTTTCCCCCACCTCTTTTTGTCACTGCATTGCGGAAGCGCGGAGTTTTCAGCATAGCGATAGCGCCTTTGTTCGATTTTCATTTAGTTAGTTTTAATTTTTTGTTGGCTAATCTTAACCTTTTTGCCAGTTAATTGCTCTTTCTTTGTCTTTATAAATTTTGTAACGGTGTTTATGCCGTTGGAATAGAGACACATCGAGGTAGGCGCATAGAATCGGTACACAACTGACCTAGTCGAGTGAAACCGGTCAATACATCTTGATACCATGGATCCCGTACACGAGGAACAACAAAGTCAACCAGGAACCCCATGAATCAAATGCTGTAGAGCCATGAGGGGATCACATCCACCCTCCCCAGAGTTAGTGCCACAAAATCCTGTATCATTCCTCCTGCTGAAGATGTAGCGGTGAGGCCTTATTTTAAGTACCTCTACTCCCCACATATCATGGTATGGAAATGAAAATCCATACACTCATATTAGGGATTTTGAGGGAGGTTTGCACTACCTTTAAGGAAGGTATGATGGACATGGATTTGCTGAAGCAAAATCATTTCCATTGACTCTAAGGACAGGCCAAGATATGGCTAAACTCATTGAGACTACAAAGCCATTAGAAATTGGGCTGGCACGACGGGAATTCACGAGAAGTGGCAGTGCTTTCATCAAGACCAACAATTTGAAGAGACAAATTTATACTTTTGCAGCTCATGATGGTGAGAGATTTTACCAGTGTTGGGAAAGATTTATGGAAACCATCAGTGCCTGTCCACATCATGGGTTTGACACTTGGATGTTGGTGAACCACTTCTATGGTGGTATGTCTCCTGCCATGAGACCGGCTTTTTGGAAATACATGTGTGGAGGAGACACTACGATGAAGCATCAGGACGAAGCCATGGATTTTTTAAATTACGTGGAAATTTGAAACTTCTAAGGGTTGGGATGAGCTGGCTGCAGAAATTGAAAGGATGAGACCCACAGGTTAACGAGGGTGGGATGTCGCCTGTTAGAGGAAATAGAAATGAGAGCTAGGATTTCAACCTAAGTGAGGAAGGTAAGGAACTTGAAGGCAAACAACTCGAGAGGTGCATGCGTGGCGAAAATCACACCGATCCGATCCTTGCACAATTTCAATCCTGTGCACCCGGTAGAACCCGTATCATGGCCTGCGGTGAAGGATTTGATGTCGAAATGTGCAAACCTTTGTAGGACAATACAAAGCCACAACAATCCAATGCTCCATATGAGTAGCCACCTACAATTCCATCGGAGAATCACCCAACCTTGCATGGAGGGCCCAACCCCCTGCACATGTGTACACACAGTGCAAACCAAACCTCGCCTTGGCACCCTCACAATCACAACAACCACCATCCTCTTCTCCAAAGGGAACAAGCCATTGAATTTGAGTAAGGTGGTAGGCAACTTTGTTGAGGAACAAAGGAATCACTGTGGGTAACCGGCACAAAAGGATTGGATAATCGTAGGAAAGTACATCAATAAGAGAATAGATGGGCTTGAGAGCACCCCAACCGTAAAAATTGACAACCTACAGATTCAATCACCAAGATCAACAAGTTGCTAGAGGTACAGAGAAAGGGAGGTTGATTCGTACACGCAGGTCGAGCTAAAATCAACAGGGCCTCTATATACACCTGTTCCTACTTCACGCCGCAGAGTCAAGCTACCGCAAAGATAGCGGTCTAGGATCGAACACGGGATGGGCCATCCTAAAATGGTTTGCACTGCATGAAGGCGGCTTTCATTTGGGATTCTGGAATTGTGTTTCAAAACAAAGTGGGAATGGTTTGAAAAATCGGAAACTGTAAAAAATCGAAATTAAAAGGTGAAAAAAGTTAACTTGAAGATTTAGGTCACTAACTTGGCAAGTTAGGGCAAACAAGTGTCCTCGGTTTTATCCTCGTTATGACATGCAACCTATAGTCCATGGCATAATCGGATCTATATTTAATCAGCAAACTCACCCATGAAACATCTCCTATTTGAGTCAATAATACAGTAGCATGCGCTATGGCCCCTTTTAAAACCCTAACATTAAATTATCATTTCGTAGGCTCGTAAAGACCATCTAAAGAACAACAAAGGCATCTCTCACCCGAGCACCGTATCCAAAGCATGGAGAGTATCACTGCCAAAATAATAACAGAAATGTTACTTAACCCTAATTTGAAGAACCCTAACATGGGGTTATTATCTTTCGTGAGGCTCGTAAAGACCATCTAGAGAACAACAAAGGCATCTCTCACTGAAAGACGCATCCCAGCATGGAGAGTATTGGCCAACCAATAACATCCCATGTTATGCAACTATGTTTTGAGAGTCAAGGGCTATATAACACATACCGGCAGCTTTTGGGTATAAGCATAACACAGAGAGCAGGTGCCTTCACTGGTCGTTAGCTTCCTTCCTCTCTTCAAAGAAAGGAGGCTTAGCCAAGCATCTCTTGAGTTGTCATCCTCAAGAGGGGTGTTTGGCAGCCGAGAAAGGAAGAGAAAGAAGAGAGAGAAGAGAGAAAGAAATAAAAGCAAAACCCTGTATTAAAGACTTTATTTACAAAAATAAAAACTTCACAAAAAATCCTTTCCTCCACGCATTGTCATCAATTGTTCTCCCTCGCATTGTTTCTTTCTTATTAAAACAAGAGGTTTATATAGCCACTAAGGTAGCGAAAATACCAAAAACCTATGAAATTGGCTAAGTTATTGGACAATTAAGTAATACACCAAGCTCGAGGCTAAGCCAGACACTACAAAGCATGATTCCAGGCATCAATTTTCGCTAGAGGTGAGGCCGCTAACCAGCTTTAAATCACGTGCCTAGCGAAATGGAAAATTTCGCTAAGGCGTATAATTTCGCTTAGCTAGTTTAAAAATGTTGGTGAGTAGCAAATAAGGTTTTTCATAGGCTGGTGCCTAGCGATATAGCGGTCTAGCGGGCTTGGTGTTTTCGCTTAAGGTCATAAATTTTCGCTTAAGGTTGCGCAATTTTCGCAATCCCAGCGAAAAATTTTCGTGCTTAGCGAAAATTTCGCATTTGATCCTTCATCGTGTTATCTGCTCAATCGTGGCATCGGATTTTTCACTTTGCCTTCTTTGTTTTTCTTGTTTATCGGTTGATATCGAGACTTGAATTCCCAACTCCCATGATTCATCATTTGATTCGAGATTGAATCTCAAAAGTGCGCAAAGCCCCTGAAAACGTACCAAAAATACTCTAAATGGCATAAGTGTTACTAAGAAGACAGAACACTCAATTGGTATAAATGACATGATTAATGCGCAAAGCACTCAAACCTATCTAATATAGGGTTCAAAATTGCACTTTTTGGGCACTAATCACACCCCCCAACCAAAACGTTGCTAGTCCCTTAGCAATGCAAAATAAAAAGGAGATGCATGTGGTGATTTTCAGAAAGATTATGATTCAAAAAAAAGGTTGATGTACTTATACACAATACTTTAAACTCCGAATACTGATATCAAATTTGAAAACTGATATGAAAGAACCAAATCCATATGAGAACAATTATATGTCAATGTTGGTTCCATGATTCTCAACTTGGATTTCCACCTAAGTCTAATTGGTCTTTTTGGAATCCAGACTAAGCTTAATAAACCCGCAAAATTTGTTCTCCTAACCTAGTTAATCGACATGGCCTTTAAGTTGTTGAACAACCCTTAGATAGGGCTAGTTACACGTTTCTTTTCTTTTTCAATTATAATGTAGGATGCAATGCTTAAAATTCGCGTTCACCAAAGTCCGTGTAACGGGGGTCCACCGCTATTCTAACCACTCAAGGTTTAGGGCATCAAGCCAAAAGGATCAATGACCACTAACTCTATAGGGAGCCAATTTCCTATTCTAATGACTTCAAAATCAAGCACCTGGAAGCAAATCGCTAAACTCTACCTATCCACCCATGTAATCTAACACAAAATCGATGACTCCCAACCACTAAGGCTTAGGGCATCGGGTTTCAAAGGTTTTCGCGATACACCCCCGGACTCGTGCTCTGTTTCAAAGCAAAATTTCACGACTTTATTTTTCTTTTCTTCTTCTTTTTTTTTTTTTTTCGAAGACAAAGATTGGTCTCAAATGTGGGTAACTCAAAACTATCCTAGGTAGCCAACATACCTAAGGCCGGCTTTGCAAAGCGAAAGGAGGTATGCAAATTCACAGCCTATCGAAATAATCTGGAGTGCAGTGTGTGAATTAGCATAAAGGGGGAAATTTCCAAGTTGAGCATGCCGAACCTGGTGGATCGACCAAATGGAATTCCCAAGCATGGAATTTGTTCTAGCATATAAGTAAAAACATGATGATTCAATCATCCAGCCAGCAATTCAATTGTCCGCTTGAAGCAATTCAATTGTCCAATTGTAGCACCAATCTTGTTCAATTGAAAAGAAAACATTTACACCTAGCTTAAGGCACAAAACATGATATACACAAAAGCTCATGTATATAAACCGAATAGCTTTTGATATAGCCAAAAATGGCTAGTACATGCATACAAAGCAACACAAAAATATCACCGCTACTATGGCTAAACATAAATCCTAAACAAAATTAGTAGGCGCTGATAAGCCGGTAAATATACAAAAAATGTAAAAGAAACCTAACCACCACCGCCGGCAGGTGGATCGAACTCGCGCCGCCACTGCGCCTGTAACATCCAATGAAGCTGCATCAGTGGTGGGTTCCTCTCGCTGACCAGGAACATGAGGAAGACCTAGATGGGTCAACTGAGTCAAAGATAGAATGGCAGACCGGGCCAACTCATCCCCGGGCACTCGTGTAGTCAGCAAGTGAGCAGAGATGGCATCCATCACACCTGATCTCGAGCTAGCCTGATGTACTCCGTGAATGATGTGCTGAATAGGGAAGGCCCGGAGGCCGCGCAGCTGGGCCGATGTAGTATGTGGAGGGAGATGGAGGTGAACGACTGTCATGGGAGTCCTCCTCCACTTCGCTCAGGCGGTGCATATCATCTACGTGGTGGTCCTCACCTCCCGACCCAGACTCTCCTGGTCCTGCGTGGTCGTGATATGGAATGAGACTCGCATAGTCATAACCTGCCCATCGACACTACATGTGTAGGCATCTAGCTCTCATCTCTAGCCCGGGCTCCGGAATCCCATCCGGCTCGAGAACATAGCGTAGGAGTCTCAGACAAGTAGGATGCTCTCCCCGCTCAGGCCAGTCCTTCCGATGGACCTTCTCCTCAAATGCAAAGGAGGCCATCACCACCGAGGATGAACCAAAATCTCCCCGAGATCCCGTGGTGAGAGCGCCTCCAGATGGCCTCCTCCTGCACATGCCACGTCGCAGGGAACAAGCTGCACGAGAAGATGGCTCGATGAGCGCGATTCGAGGCGGAGCTACTCTCCTATAAACATCGGGACTAAATTGTGAATACCTCTCGCCGCGTTCTTCAACCATCTCTCAGGCGTGGTGGGCCTAAGCTCTATAACCCCCGACGGCGCTGGCGTATGCGCAATCCCAATGCTGCTGATATATTGTCTGGTCTGAATACACCAGGGCGGTCATCTATACCGAATCAATTTAAAGGGACCGCCCGTCTCGATGTCATGGAGCGGAACTCAGCATTCACTCTTCGGGTAATAAAACCAGTCGCGGAGTCAGTTAGCGGTAAGAGTGAATACTCCGATCAATCTCATAGACTCTCGTATCCGGGTCGCCACGCGGACGCTATGAATTGACTCCTCGATGAAACTCTCTCGCGGGGAGTCGTTTCCCTAACGGGGTGCCCTACGAACAGTGGCCTCCGAATCCCCGATGCTGGCGACAGCTGAGGTGATGAAGTCGCCTCCGCAGCTGGAGTAACTGGAGATGGGGGAGGCCGAGAAGATGATGACTCGCCTGGGCCCGATGTGCGGGCCCGCTTGGAGGGCCGGGCCCTCCTAACTCTCCTCCGTGGTACAGGCGATGGGGCCCGGGGTCCCATCCGAGTCTGATATCGTCTGAATCCCTGAGGCTCCTCGATACGCCTCTAGGACCTGATGGCCAGAGCCGGACCCGAGCCGGAGCCTCTCTCGGAAGCGCATAAATCTCACCAGAGGCCAAGACGGACCCACCCGAGTACGAACCATATCTACTATCGAAATAAAATACTCGAAAAGGGCTCGACTCACTGAAAATATAACTGCTGCACTATATATCCGAACCAAGATCTCGCTACCAAGTACTCAAGTAATGAAACCGACCTGTGGCTCACCGGGCTACTACCGATATGCGTGGCCCCGAATCGTAACCTGATGGCTCAAGAAAATACTAAGTGCTTCGGGCGTGGCACCAACAGCTGAACTGTGGGCATACCCGGCCCCGCGACTAGCCGCGTAAGTTTCAACGGGCGTTCTGGCCGTGGCTCCGCGTGTGCGTGACCGAGGTCAAGCAGACTAGGAAACTCGCCGTGACTCGCGAGGCGTAGCCCGGGTGTGGACCGCACAAATGCCAGTGGCGTGAACCGGCGCCGCCTTGCCGAACCCCTCGCAATAGCAAAGTGGGACTGGGAAGGAGACCGGGAAGCTCGGGAAAGGTGGGACGACCAAGCAGCGGAAGGCTTGCACCGTGGCGCCGGTCACGGCCGCGCGCAGGAAGATGGCTCGGGGATTAGCCGGGGAAGAATATGAAGTGGCCTGACACCCCTTTCGCCCTGTTTATATAAGCATCCAACTACAAATTCGAGGTCTTTTCCCGCCAAATATTCGCTACTCCTAGCGAATTTGCCTCGACGCCTTTCCTCAGATCTAAAATTTTTTTTAATTTATTAGTTAATATTTAATATAAAATATTATAAAATCTAATATATGTACTGTAATTAAAATTCAAAGCACAACACTATGCTATACTAATTAAATTACTAGAAAAAAAAATGCTAAGTTAAAATTTTTGAAAAACAACTAAAACTAACAAAATTAACTAACTTAAGACAGAAATTAAGAATTGTGAACTCGGGAATTGGCTTTGAAAACACCAACCGCCTGCTAAAATTACTCAAGGGGGTCAAGGAGAATGATCTCTCAACCCATGCAAAGGGCTTCGACCGCTCCATGATGTCGGGTGGCCAAATGCTGAACTGCTCAGTGGGATGGATGTGGGATTTGCCAATTGGCTTGCAGCTGGTGTTGTCAGTAAGACCACTCTTTCTTTATCTCCAGGTCGATCACTCCTTGCATTACTGGGCACTTTGTGTACTGCACACGGACAATTGAAACAACCATCGCTTATATGATTTTCGCCTAACAAATTTGGATTGTTGTTCAAATGGAAGATGTTCAATTCCAAAGTCATGTTACCAAAGGTAAGCTGCATGACTCCATTCCGGCAATTTATTATTGCATTGGATGTGGCCAGAAATGATCTTCCTAAGAGATACTGGTACACATTAGGTTCATTTAGAATCGCTCAAGAACACACCACAAAAATCTACCTGGTAGTAGAATTTGTCTATTTCACAAGGACATCAACTATCCCCTTTGGGATCTTCACCGATCTATCTACCAATGATAGTGATGTTGGTAGGTTCAAGTTCACCTAAACCTAACCGCTTATATATCGAATATGGCATTAGGTTCACACCGCCTCAACCAAGCAATGACTTCTTATGCAATTCCCACCAATATTGACCGAAATTGTGGTGATCCAGATCTTTGTATTTAACAGATATTTGCTTCGGGATCATGGCACTGGATATGTTTAGTGAGAAATGCTTTCTCTCAATACCTAATCCCTTCTTGATCAGGCAAAGATCTTCAAAATTTTGCATACAGGGACTTGTTTGATTAGGTCCAAAAGAAAGGTATGTTAACCTTCACTCTGCCTTAAGACCTCAAATGCCTCGGTCATAGAGTTGCCTCTTTTCTTCTTTCCTAAGTGCTCAGGAAAAGCCGAGGTGGTATGCGTATTTCATTGAATCCTCTTTCTAGAGAATATGCTCAGATCGCAATTTCTTTCTCCCCGGCTTGGTTTCTTTCTAACAAAGCTGGGCATAGGCTGATCAACCTCTTTCCACTTCTTTAGGTTATTATGGCCTTAACTTCATCCATTCCCGACTTGGTTTCGGATGATCCTACCTCATGAATTTTTAGGATTTGGAAGTGTTTGTGACGGAAACCTCTCTCTTGTACTCTAGCAATTTGTTGATCTTGGTGATTGAATACGTAGGTTGTTAATTTTCCCCTGCTGAGATTGCTCAAGCCCATCTATTCTTTTGTTCATTGTATTTCTCACAAGATCAATTTTTTTTGTGCCGCTTGCACATTAATTCCTTTTTTTCTTCAACAAAATTGCCCACCACCTTACTCAAATTCAATATGGCTTGCTCCACTGGAGAAGAGGATGGTGGTTGTTGTGATTGTGAGGGGAAACCAAAACTGAGGTTTGGCCCCTCGGGGTACATAAGTTGGGGGGTTTGCCAAGGTTAGGTGATTCCCTCCAATTGAATTAGGCATTGCCATATGGAGCATTGATTGTTGTGGTTTGAATCTGCCCTACAAGGTTTCGCACATTCCCGATTATCAAATCCTTTCCCTGCAGGGCCATAGGACACCAAGCTCGTTGGGTGCCAGGGATTGGAAATTGCAAGGATTGACCGTGCAGATTTTCGCCACCGCATGCACCTCTGAGCTGTTTGCCTTCAAGCTCCTCTCTTACCTTCCCTAGCTAGGGCTGAAATCCTAGCTCTCATTTCATTTCTTCGTGCAGTGCATACATCCCACCCTGGTTGACTGGTGGTCTCATCCATCCAATTCTAGGTTAAGCTCATCCCAACCTCTAGGGGAAGTTTCAGCCACGTAATTTAAAAAATCCATGGCTTCATCAGGATGTTTACTTAGAAAGTCTCCCCCACACATGGTTTCCAAGAGCTGCCTCATGGCAGGAGACATACCACCATAGAAGTGGTTCACCAACATCCAAGTGTCAAACCCATGATGCGCATGCAATCGATGGTTTCCATAAATCTTTCCCAACACTGGTAAAATCTCTCACCAACATGAGCTGCAAAAGTGTAGATTTGTCTTTTCAAATTATTGGTCTTGTGAGCACTAAAGAACTTTTTCAAGAATTCAGCCTGCAGCTCAGCCCAATTTCTAATGGTTCTAGGCCTCAATGAGTTGAGCCATATCTTGGCCTTGTCCTTAAGGGTCAATGGAAATGCCTTTAGCTTCAGCAAATCCATGTCCATCATACATTCCTTAAAGGTAGTGCAAACCTCCTCAAAATCCCTAAGTCAGGTATGGATTTTTCATTTTCCATACCATGGCATGTGGAAGTAGGGGTACCAAATATGGCCTCACCGCTACATCATCGCCAGGAGGAATGATACAGATGGGGCACTAACTCTAGAGTGGTGGATGTGATCCCTCATGGTTCTATAGGCATTTGGATCCATAGGGTTCCCGTCGACTCGTTGTTCCTGTGCATGAACCATGGTGCTCGCTTGTACAATCGACTTCAATTAGCTAGGTCAAGTTGTGTACTTATCCTTTGCAATCTACCTGATGTGTCTCTATCCCACTTTTGCATACACAGTTGATACACAATTATAGAGACAACAAAGAGCAACAACAAAGCTTGCAAAAAGATTAAAATTAACTAACAACAATAAACCGACCGAATGAAAAAACTCGAAACCTAAACAAAGTAAGTGCCATCGCTTAATTGCTGTAACTGGTAGTTCCTGCAACTGAGTTGCAAAAAGAGGTAAAAAGGTTACCTTCACTTGTGATGTGGATCACAAGTACTCTTCAACTTACCATTTGTAGTTTGGCACCATCCACTTCTGCAAGAACGGCGCCATTTGATTCGGTGCCACAAAGAGGGCCGAGCTAAAATCAACAAAATTTATATACACCTAAAAGCTCCCCTTACCATCGTCGTAGTCAAGCTACTGCAGTATAGTGGTCTAGGATCGAACACGGGGATGGGTTTTCATCCTAAAAAATGGTTTGCAGTGCATGAAGGTAAGGCTTTCTATTTGGACTCTTTGGAATTGTGTTTCAAAAACAGGGGAATGGTTTGAACCGAGAAACTCGTAAAACCGAAATTAAAGGTGAAAAAGTTAACTTTGAAGATTTAGGTCACTAACTTGGCAAGTTAGGCAAACATGTCCTCGGGTTTTATCCTCGTTATGACATGCAACCTATAGTCCATGGCATAACCCATCTATATTTAACTAGCAAACCTCACCCATGAAACATCCCTATTTGAGTCATATAGTAAGTACGCTATGGCCCCTTTTAAAACCCTAACATTAAATTATCATTTCGTAGGCTCGTAAAGACCATCTAAAGAACAACAAAGGCACTTCACCCGAGCAATCGCATCCTAAAGCATGGAGAGTATCGTGGCCAAAATAATACCGTGAAATGTTACTTAACCCTAATTTGAAGAACCCAACATAAATATTATCTCAGAGGCTCAGAAGACCATCTAAAGAACAACAAAGGCATCTCTCACCCGAAAGACCGCAGATCCTAAAGCATGGAGAGTATTGGCCAAATCAATAACATCCCATGTTATGCAACTATGTTTTGAGAATAAGGGCCATAAATACACTACCCGTAGCTTTTAGCATGTATGACAAACATGCATATGCCCCACCACTGCTATCTTCCTTCCTCTTCAAAGAAAGGAGGCTTAGCCAAGCATCTCTTGAGTTGTCATCCTCAAGAGGGGTGTTTGGCACCCGAGAAAGGAAGAGAAAGAAGAGAGAGAAGAGAGAAAAGAAATAAAAGCAAAACCTAAAATAAAAGACTTTATTTACAAAAATAAAAACTTACAAAAATCCTTCCACGCATTATTGTCTAATTGTTCTCCTCGTATTGTTCTCTTCTTACAAAACAAGAGGGGGTTTATATAGGCCACCTCAAGGTATGAAAATACCAAAAACCTATGAAATCTGCCAAGTTATCGGGACAATTAAGTAATACACCAAGTTTGGAGGCGGTTTACTAATTACAAAGCATGACGAGGCATCAATTTTCGCTAGAGGTGAGGAATCTCGCTAATCCGCGAAATCACGTGCCCAGCTAAATGGAAAATTTCTCGCTTAAGGCCGATAATTTCGCTTAGTTAGCCGAATTTCTCGCTTAAGCTAGCGAAATGTCGTGGAGTAGCTAAATCGTAGTTTTTTCGCTAAAAATGGTGCCTAGCGAAACTGAGGTGGTCTAGCGAAATTTGGTGTTTTCGCTAAGGTTGCGAAATTTTCGCAATCCTAGCGAAAATTTTCGCAAGCTTAGCGAAAATTCCTGCATCGTTGATCCTTCACTGCTTTTCATCCTGCCTTCAACTGCATCGAATTTTCTTCACTTTGCCTTTGTTTTCTTGTTAATTCTTGGGCTGGTTGATGGCTGAGACTTGAATTCCAACTTCATGATTCATCATTTGACTCGAGATTGAACTCCAAAAGTGCGCAAAAGCCTGCAAAACAGCCAAAAATACTCTCTAAATGGCATAAGTGTTACTAAGAAGATTAGAACACTTCACTGAGAGTAATGACATGATTAATGCTACAAAGTTCCAAAACCTATCTAATATAGGGTTCAAAATTTCACTTTTTGGGCACTAATCAGAGGTTTCCATCACAAACACTTCCAAATCCCAAGGGAATTCATGAGGTAGATCATCCTTAGACACTTGGAATAGATGAATATATATAATTACTGAGGATGAAGAATATCCGCCATTTGTGGTGCTTATTGACGTATCACCCAGGAGAATTATACCGAGAGCATCATTGAGATCTGAACGAGTATCACACTCCATTTCCACAAGCACTTAGAGGTAAAGTAAGAAGGCATCTCAACAAAGGTGCATCTTGGGGAGGTCTTAAGGCAAGTAAAGGTTAACATATTCTTGGACATAATCAAGCAAGTCCCCTATTATGCAAAATTTTTGAAGGATCTTTGCACAATCAAGAAGGATTAGGCATTGAGAAGAAGGCATTTCTCACGAACAAGTCATGCTATGAATCCAAAGCAAATACCCTGTCAAATACAAGGATCCTGGATCTCCCACAATTTCAATCAATATTGGTGGGAATTGCATAGACAAGTCATTACTTGATTTAGGAGCTAGTGTGAATCTAATGCCTTATTCAGTATACAAGCATCTAGGTTTAGGTGAACTTAAACCTACCAACATCACACTATCATTGGCCGATAGATAAGTGAAAATCCCTAAGGATAGCTGAGATGTCCTTAGAAAATAGACAAATTCTACTACCCAAGATTTTGTGGTGCTTGACATCGAGCCAATTGCGAATGAGCCCAATCATGTACCAATCATCTTAGGAAAGACCATTTCACCATCGCTAATGTAATAAAATTGCCTGAATGGAGTCATGCAACTAACCTTTGGTAATATGACCTCGGGAGTTAAACATCTTCCATTTGAACAAACAGCAAAAAGTTGTTAGAAACCGAAAATCAAATTTCGATGAAGTTGTTTCAATTGGATCGTGCGTGAAAACACACAAGGTCTGTGAAATGCAAGGAGTAATCAGCCATGGAGATGAGGAGATATTGGTCTTGCATCAATACCAATCGCAAGCCAATCGCTTCAATTCACAAGCCATCGCTAGGAGCGTGATCAACATTTGGGCACCCAACACCATGGAGTCAACCCAGACTACTGCAGGGGTTGAGGAGATCATTCTCCTTGACCCCCCTTGAGTAAATTTTGAGAATGAACTGGTTCGGTGTTTCCATAAACCGAATTGCAGTTCACAATGTTTGCTTTTTGTTTTTAATTCAGTTAATTTTAAATACTTTTATTTATTTTTAGAAAATTTTTAACTTAGCAATTTTCATAATTAGTAATTTTGTGCTTATACTATAGTATTGTGTGTTCAATTTTAATTATAGTTGTATATAATAATTTTCCTTTATATTGCTTCTCGTACAATACATTATTTAACCCCCGAAAAATTAAATTGCGTATGGTGTATTCTGGGCTTCGGGGCCAAATTAAAAATAGTGAAAATCGGGCAGGGAGACTTTTCAGCTGCCACAAACAATCCTATATAAACCTGGGGAGGGTTGTCCAAATTACCACTTCACATTCTTTCCCCCCCAGCGAAGCCCCCGAAGTCTTCTGGGCTTCGCCACCGCTGACCGCCATCGCTGCTTTCTAAGCTTTCCAAGATCCGTCATCGGCTACATATTGTCATCAGCTTCTGAGTTTCGTGGTTCCCGCACGATCGAAAGCCGGTGACCAGAGCGCCCGCTCGTCTCTCACAGGCTTCTCCTCGTCGCTGCGGCACGCCGAGTTACCGCACCTCGTCTCGAGCCCTGACTGAGCCTCCACCACGCGCGCACGAGCCCTGACCGCTCATCGCCTCCCAAACAGCCACCTCTCGCCGAGCCTTCTGAGCCTCCACCGCGCATGTGATGTACCGCGGCCCTGCTCAGCCTTTTTGCGCCCCGCCTTACATCCGGGTCTTTTCCCCGAGCCCTTATTTTTGCCGCTTCAGTGGTCGATTTCGCCGCAGCCTGAGCCCCGTTCGCTTGCTTACTCGTAGAGTGATTCAAGATCCTCCGTAGAGCCTCGCCTTAGTACATAAAGGCAAAGAATACATTTTCAGTGAGTCGAGCCCTTTTCCAAAGATTTTATTTGATATCGATATGGTCTCGCACTCGGGTGGTCCTGTGGTTCGTCCCGAGTGAGATTTAGTACACCCGAGAGAGGCCCCAACTTCGGTCCCAACCTGCACTCATCACCGGTCCCCGAGGGGCCGCACTGAGGAGCCTCGTGGATCCGACGCTATCGTGACAATCGATGGGACCCCGTGCCCCATCACCTGTACCTCAAAGGAGAGTTCCTGAGGCCCGTGTGCTCTCTGCGGCCCGCACACGGCGCAGTCATCATCCTCCTGGCCGCAAAGAGCCACCAAACACATCCGTCGCGGAGGCGACTTCATCACCTCAGCTGTCGCCTGCCTCGAGGATTCGACAGCCATTGTTCGTAGGGAACCCCATTACGGGGAATATACGACTCCATCGGCAGACCGGTCTCCATCGTGAGTTCGCACTACTACGCCTCGCTACCGAGGGCCGATCCTTCCCGCATACTCGAGTCCATGAGGTTGATCGAGGAGTATTCACTATTACCTTCATGACTCCCAGGCAAAGATTACTACCCGTTTGTGCGGTGTTGTAGTTTTACCACTGATGACGCCTAGAGGATCGCCTAGTCCGTGAGCTTCATTTCGCATTGATGATCGCCGAGTACTTAGAGCGTCGATATTTCAGTTAGTATTTTGGCCTCGCGTGATACCACGGCCAATGCAAGAGGGCGAGATTGGGCCCACCCTCATCGCAGATGAGCACCCGAAAGACCGCCGTGAGACACCACCGCCGACCGCATTTACAGAGGCGCCTCCGCCTCGATGCCGCTGCCGACCATCTGCTCAAAGACGAGCTTATTTCCGCCGAAGAAGATTACGTGGCAGAGGAGGGGAGCCATCTTGGAGGCTCTTTACCGGATCTCGGGGGGATTTTGGTTCAGTCCCTCTGAGCTGGTGATGGCCTCTCTTTTGCAGTTTGAGGAGAAGGTCCATCGGAAGGACCTGGTACGAGCAGAGAGCATTCCACTACTTATGCCGAGACTCCTCTGCCATGTTCTCGAGCATATGGGATTCCCAGAGGAGCCCAGGATCGAGATGAGGGTTCGATGCCCCCTGATCATGTCAGTGGAGCGGGTGATGACTAGCCCATATCTTTCCACTTACGACCACGTGACCGTGAGGAGGTAACGGGGTCGAGGCTGAGGACCACCATACGTACGATATACCTGCCCCGAGCCCGAGATACGCCAGTCCTGGCCCACGATGTCACCTCCATCCCCTCCAATAAACTACATCACAAATTTCGTGAACTGACACACCCACCCCATCCCCATTTAGCACACCATCTCGCTGAGTAATACGCCATGCCACCGAGAGAGATAGGCCAGGCGATGGATTTATCCGCTTCACTAGCCAGCCTACGCAGTGCCCCAGATCGTGAGGTTGGCTCCAAGGCCATTCCATGCCGACATTGTGATTATGACCCACCCGGGTCTTCTCCTCATGTTCCCCGGTCGAAAGGAGCCCACCACAAACGCTTTGGATGCAAACAGATCAGCCAGCCAGCAATTTTCAGCCCACTTCACCACCACCACCACCACAAAGAAATAGGTGGTTAGGTTTCTCACATTTTTGTATAGTTATCACTCTTTATCAACTCGCCACCGATTTTGATTAGGATTTTGTATTAGCCATAGTAGGCAAGTGATACTTTTATATGTTTAGCTTGATATTCATGTATTAGCTATTTTGCTATATCAAAAGCTATTCGCTTATATATATATGCTGTTTTTTGTACATATCATGTTTCAGGCCTTTACTGTGTGTAACAGCTTTTCAATTGAACAATTGAATTGCTTCAAATTGGACAATTGAATTGCTTCATGTTGGAAAATTGAATCATTATTTGTCACCTATATGCTAGAACAAATTCCATGCTTGAGTCAATCTTTACCGCCGCGCTCCAAAGATGCTCAACTTGAAAATTTCCTTTATGCTAATTCACACACAAAGACTCCGCATCATTTCAATAGGTTGTGAATTTGCATACCTTTCGCTTGCAAAGCCACTTGTGTATGTTGGCAACCTAGGATAGTTTTGAGTTACCCACATTTGAAGACCAATGTTATTCTCTCCAAAAAGGAAAAGAAAAAAGAAAAAGCAAAAAAGAAAAGGAAAAGAAAAGGTTAAGAAAAGAAAATAAAGTCGTGAAGTTTTGCCTTGAAACCCGAGCACGGTCCGAGGGGTATATGGCGAAAGCCTTTGAAACCCGATGCCCTAAGCCTTAATTGGTTGGGAGTCGTCGATTTTGTGTTCGTTACATGGGTGGATAGGTAGAGTTTGTTTAATCAGAAGTTTTCTGATTTTGAAGTCATACGAAGTCCTGTGTGGTGAAGCCTTTGTAGTTTGTGGTCGCTTGATCCTTTTGGCTTGATGCCCTTAAACCTTAATTGGCTGGGAGTCATCTGCGGACTGCCACACTGACTTTGGTGAAGCTCGAATTTTAAGCATTGCATCCTATAGTGTAGTTGAATGTTGTTAAGTGCGTAAATTATCCTTATCTAGGTTGTTCAATGTTCTTGCGCCATGCGTCAAGTAGGGTCAGAGGGAACAAATTTTTTCAATTTATTGACTTAACTGTTACATAAAGAACCATTAGGACTTAGGTGGAAATTCAAGTTGAGAATCATGGAACCAATATTGACCGAAATTGTTCTTGTATGGTTTTGGTTCTTTCATATCGGTTTTCAAATTTGATTTCAATTTTTCAATTTAAAGTACTCATTTATATGTAGATAAACTCTTTTAATCATAGCCTTTTGAAAATCAAACACATGTATCTCTTATTTTTGCATTGCTAAGGGACTAAAGAACGCTTTCTATTGGGGTGTGATTAATGCCTAAAAGTGCAATTTTGAACCCTATATTAGATAGGGTTTTGAGTTTGCGATTAATCATGCTGTCATTTATACCAATTGAAGTGTTCAAGTTTTCTTAGTAGCACTTATGCCGTTTAGAGAGTATTTTTGTCATGGTGTGTTTTTGCGCACTTTGTAGTTCAATATCTGGATAAGATTGTAATCATGAAGTTTGAATCCGCGTCACCATCAACCGTTCTTAAGAATCAATGAAAATCAAGGCAAAGTGAAGAAAAATTGATGCGCTTAAGACGCATGAAATGCAGCTGGAGCATCAACAAAGCTCGAAATTTTCGCTTAGAGTTATAAAAATTCTCGGCTAGGACCTGCGAAATTCTCGCAACCCAAATAAATCTAAATTTTGCTGCACCAAACTTCGCCGCTAGGCACTGCTCTAGCTTAAAATTCATATCATTATCACACCTTTGCAGCATAATTGCTTAGCTAGCTAAATTGCTGCTTTGTTTAAATTTTCTATTTTCGCTTATGCATGGTGATTTCGCTTACCTAGCAAAATTCTTCGCTCCCAAATAAATTCACTCCGCCGTCATGTTTTTGTATTTAACAAGCAATCGACTCCAAATTTGGTGTATTACTCTCTTGTCCTTTAACTTAGCCAAATTTGTAGGTTTTTTTGGTATTTTCATGTATTGAGGTGGCCTATATAACCCCTCCCTTTTTGTAACCCTAAGCAAGAATTTGTGGAGAAGAAATTTTGTAAGTTTTCATTTTTGTAAATAAAGTTTCGCATTTTTAATTAGTTTTGCTTTTCTCTTCTCTCTCCTCTTTCTCTTACTTCTTGGTCGCCAAACACCCCTCTTGGAGGATGACAACTCAAGAGATGCTTCGTTGCTCTCCTTTCTTTGAAGAGGAAGGAAGCTTAAGCCAGAATGGGCATATGCATGTCGGCCCTCTTGTGTTAAAAGCTACAGTACTCAGATTATGGCCCTATCTTTCTCAAAACTAGGGTTGAATAGCTTTGAATGTTGGCTGATTTGGTCAATACTCCATAAAGTGATACAAAGGCATACTTATTGCTGGGGATGCACTGTGGTTCATTGTATGGTCTTACAAGCCTCTCAATGATATTTAATGCTAGTAAGCCAAATCAAAAGGGCCATAGTCATAAGTCATCTCGTGTTAACTCAAATAGGAGTTGTTTTTAGGGTTAGGTTTGCTAGTTAAACATAGACCCTAAGTATGCTCGACTATAGGTTGCATGTCATAACGCGTGGATAAACCCGAGGATACTTGTTCATTCCTAACTTACCAAGAAGGACTAAATCTTCAAAGTTAACTTTTCACTTCATTTTCGCTTTTACAATTTCGCCAACCTACTTCCAATCGCTTTTGAAGCAAAATCCAAAGAGTCCAAATAGAAACAAATCATTTGGGGATGAAACCCATCCCCGTGTTCGACCTTGATCCACTATACTGGCAAAGAGCTTTTGACTACCAGTAGTAGGAACCTATAGGTGTATATAAATTTTGTTGATTTAGCTCACCTACTCAGGCACTGTAATCATATACCCTTGTATCTCTCAAATGTCTAACACGTGAACTCACTGGAGGTACGCTAATCGGAAGGTCTTCATGTGGTCCCCAACCTATAACCCATCGTAAAAACATGGAGACCTCGATCCTACTCATTCCCTATCAATATGGGCCCCGGGTGTCATTAATACTTGTGCAGGCCACGTAATGTGGTGTGGTTCATCGATCGTGCAAGCATAAATGCCCGTACTGGGTTGATTGAATAGATGGTAGGGCGGAGGTGGAACTCGTATAGTTCACGGCATAAAGGTCCGTATGATGGCGGAGGTGCAAGAGCCGCGCGTGTGCTCGAATCGCTAATGGTTTGGGCCTGACAGACATCCTTTGTCCTGATATTCAATATGGCATCTCAGAGAGATGCCATGGTATCAGTAATCTCAGCCAACTGGTAAATAGTAGCGTACTGAGGGTCCATATCTCTATGATCTGATATTTGCTTTAACTGACTGTGTGAATATGATCCTCTAACAAGTCTACCGATCCGATCCAAGCTCGAACCCAGCTGGTCTCGGCCAACAACTCAAAGGAAAAGGGTATGTCAGTCCCCGTGACTATTAATCCTAAAATCAAACCAGTAATGTATGACTAAAATCTTCCGAAGGAATGAACTGACAAGTGATGTCAACAGCTAAATTGATATACGGCTTCACAAGCAAGAGCGGGATTCTGACATGGTGATACCTCAGAGGGTAATGTGGCTCAAAAGCTGACAACGGGAAAAGGTAAGTCCTAAAAGCTAGATGACTATACCCAGACGAGATACGTAACCTAAGATCCTAACCAACAATCAAAATGACACACTGGCCATGCATGTATCCATGAAATCCAGCTTAGGGCTATATAGGTCTTCATTGTTTGGATATCCATCATCTCCATAGTGCTCCCAAACATCAATATAACCCCCCTACGCTAGACCTTACTCCAAAATTCTAGCTTGGTCAAAGGCAAACAATTGGGAATGACTCCCAAGCAACTCAAGCAATCAATGAGGAATAATTGACCAAGACTAGTGATTTGGAAACAAGGGGATACAAGCGCACCCCACAAACACAAACAAATTAAGCAACTATGCAAGAGAGAGGGTAGCCATGCAACAATCAATCATGCACAAAGAGCAAGCCTACCACAGAACCTACACACAAACTAACCATCTATGCTAATCAGAAACATATAGCTAGGTACCAATCAACCATGAGCAAGCATGCTAAAATCAATAGGTGAACACACAAGCACAAAACAAACACAACAACAATCAGGCGGAAACACTGTCAGCCCAAGAGCTCACTAGGCTACAGAACTATATTCAATATGTTCCAACCCAAAAGTTCCAAGTCAGATCCTCTACAGAAACAGAGATTCCGGTTCGGGTCCCAAATGGAGTCGCCAATTTGTGGACCCTACCCGATCCACGGGCTGACGTGACTCACTATTAATAGAAAAATATGATTGATTTTTGAACTTTGGAAAGTCTGTCCCTAGTGAGGAATGGTTTTGCTTTGGAGTCGCTACTTACTTTTATTTTTATTTTATAAAGGGGAAAAAACAAGTAAGAACAAAAAATCCCTATGACTCCAGTATGGAAAAAGCGGTCTACAAAATCTAGATTTTGGGTCCAAGGATCAGGTTACCTATCGGGAAGGTACCTCATATGAGGTAGCACCACTTTTTAGGCCCGGAACTCGGTCTCTACTAGTGAATTGGGTATGTAGGAGGCATATGGGTCAAAGATCAAATAGTTTCCTAGGCTAAACATACAACTCGGATCACACGAACCTAATTGGTATTTAGCATGCTTAAGATCACTCAACCAAAAGAGAAAATGGCATGTACCTGTAGTCTCTGGCCACGCGCTACATCAAAGGTTAGCCAACAAACATAGCAATCATGCATGACACTCAAACACCAAGCATCCATGTGAAATTCACTATCCAACATTAAAGCACATACATGTGGTCCCTAGCCAAGCATTGTAGGGGAAGGTTAGTCGCATGTTTCAGGCATAAAACAATCTCTCAAAATTAAATATCAAAAGCAAAGGAAGCCAGGAGAAACCATACATTGTATCTTAGCTCATATTACAACACTTGTGTAGCTGAGTGAGCAAACATGTCTATTCATCTCAAAGAATCTAAGCTCACAAACATCAGATTTACTAGTGCTTAACTAACCATCCTTTGACCCGCATAGACCCTAATTCTTACGAATCCAAAATGGAACCACATTAACCTGAACTAAACCCCATTTTAGACCCTAAACATAGACTTACATTGATTTGGAGTGAATGGGCTTGATTCACAAAGGCCATGGGCTCCAATTAAACTGAAATCAAACTACCCCTACAAAACCCGACAAAATGGCTGATCCAGTTCCCCAACCGGTCGAGCCGATTGAGAAACATTATGAAATTATTTCATAACATTCCTTATAGAGTCAGGAAACCAAAAAAAAACAAACGGTGTACAATTCTGACACTGAATGATTGAGAACTAACCCAAACAATGCAGAGAACCCTAACTACTGTTTCTAAAAAAAAGAACCTAATGAACCAGTTGATCCGGTTCCCCAATTGGTTCATCCAGTTGAAAACAGTTCTCAAAATTGGTTAGAACTTTCCTCACATAGTAAGGAATCCAAAAAACAAAGGGTGTCACGAGTTATGACAGACGTGTGAGGAATCTGCGCCAACGATGCCAGAACTGCCTAAATATTGTTCGAAAAATAGGAACTTAATAGATCGAGATGATTCGGTTTCCCAACTGGTTCATTCAGTTGAGAGCAGTTCTCAAAATTTTTTAGAATCTTCCTCACAGAGTCAGGATTCCAACCAAATAAACAGAGTACAATTCCAACTTCGAATAACTAAGAACTGATACAAACGATGCTGAGTGCCCTAACTGCTATTCCAGAAAACATAATTTAATGAATTGGCTAATCCGGTTTCCTAACTGGTCCAGCCGATTGAGAGCAGTTCTCAAAAATTTTTAGAATCTTCCTCACAGAGTTAAGAATCCAAAAAAAGAAATAGAGTACAATTCCACTCCGAATGGCTAAGAACTGACACAAACAATGCCAAGTGCCTTAACTGCTGTTCCGGAAAGCAGAACTTAATGAAACGGATGATTTGGTTTCCCAACCGGTTCAGCAAACTGAGAGTAGTTCTCAAAATTTGTCAGAATCTTTCTCAAAAAGTTAGGAATCGAAAAAAATAAATGGAGTTCAATTCTGATTCCGAATGATTGAGAACTGACACAAACGATGCCTAGTACTCTAAAATGAGGCTACAAACATCAAAGGCAAAGACAAGCACAAAAGAAAACTGGAGAAGCATACAACTTCGTACTTATAGGATTCACGGCTACTCCCCCTTTGTTCCTTCTTTTTTGCCTCCAAAACTTGGCATCCACCCGTGTAACGAGCAACAAAGTCGGTGACTCTCAACCTATTGGTTTAGGGCATCGGGCTTTAAAGACTTTCCCCATATACCCCTCAGTCTGTGCTCGGGTTTCCAGGCAAGTGTCACAATATTTTTTATTTTTCTTTCTTTTTTTTTGAAAGAATCATTGGTTTTTTATTCAAGGGTCCTGACCTATTAAAGGTGGTCAAAAGTACTAGGCCATACTTTTGATGGGTTTAGGAGGCAAGACAGTTTTTCAGCTTAAATATTGAAGCGTAATGTGCACAGTGTGTGGTTAGTTCAAAGTAGAAGAAATAAGGCTGAAGACAAGAAGAATTTCAATAGTTCATCAACTCAAATAAGCAAAACACCATCCTAACATCAACAACATTGGGATAAGACTCCAATTTCTCATATAGAAGTTGAGAATTAAAAAAAAAAAAATTTATGTAAGTGAGAAATGAAAAACAATAACTAAAACATGTGCTAAAAACTAAAAACATATACTTGTATTGTAAAGAAAATAAACTACTAGCAAGTCATTCAACTAAAGCAAAATGGACTTACCAGAAAACATAATGCTTCTTCCTTCCACAACTCTCCCCCGACCCTAATATGACATTGTCATAATGGAGTGCGGAGGCGGAAACTTAATGAAGGAAGTGATACCTCCTTAAGTAGTCGCAGAGGGCGAAACCTCATCCTCTTCTTTATTAATAATGGAGCGAAGGATGAGCAAGCTGGTGGAGGCTAAAAACTGGGAACTAGGATAAGCTTCTTTTGAGTTGTAGGTGATGGCGGTGATCCTGTGGGCATTCTTTGATGGAGTGAGAGGGGTAGGTGGCAAGCCCAGGTGTTGCTGAACCTAAGCAAGGATGGTTATATTACGAGGCAAGGATAGCTTGGTCTGACCATCTGCAGCCGCTAGCGGCAATGCGGCCCGGCGAATTTGGGATGTAGCCCATGAAAATTAAGCGTCTGATATGGCGTGATGGCAAAGAAAATCTGACGATGATGTGAATATATGACAGCGGTGATAAAGATGGTAGAAGTCAAGCGGAAGTAGGAATTTGGAGATGAGGTAGACTCTGGCTGCTTAGTGGAGTATTTGGGTCGGAAGAAGTAGGTGGTGATAGTGGGGTTGGGGCTCCTGAGTAGGGGCTTCTGGAGGCTGCTGGTCCTATGGTGGATCTCTCTAGAGATCTGCCTCAACAGGAGGGTTTACGGGAAGAAGAGGGGCCCCAAGCACAAACTACCACTCTTAACCGAGTAATGTGACTCTGCTTCGACAGTCTCGATGGGAGAAACAGTAGGAAGCTTAGGTGCTCCCGATACCACGTGAGCAATTGCGAAACAACGATGGAATGGTCTGCGCTCGGTGAGTGCTTCAGGATATCTTCTCTTGAGAAATTGGAAGAAGGATGTCATAATAAGATACGGGGCTAAACCAAGCCCTTCAAAATGCGGTATAGGGCCTCCCGAGGATGTGCCTCTGAACAAGATGTTGAAGAAATAGATTGGACCGCGATATATGGTCCGTGAAAGCATCCTGGTGGGCGCATGCGGAACAAAATAAGGCCGGTGATATGTCTCGTAGGAGGATCAGGACCATCTCCATGGTGAAGGATGCGACCCCTTTGCCTATAGTTTGCGGAATTGGCGGGATCCTTTGGAAGGTGAAAAGCGGCGACTATATCGGGCGCCACTGGGACTCACTTGCGGCCGGTGGTCAATGGTGAAGTGGATAGTAGTGGGATTGTGCTCACCTCGGGACGTCATGGACTGGTAGAAGTCGATCACTACCCTCGGATAGAAGAATCGGCGAGGAGTCATAAATGGCTCACAGAGTGCGTAAACAAGTCCCATTAGTCTTAGAGACTCAGCGGGCTAGAAAGTAGAAGATATCATAAAGTATTCATTATGGAAATCCTTGTTCGGCAGTCAATGTTTCCTTATATTGGAGTAGAAGGGAAGAGTGGCCTCATCGCGGTAGGCAGAGGAAAGGGCCAGGGTGATATTGGAGTCTTTGGTTGAGGCTCCCGAGGAGATGGAGGGGGAAGCTGTGGAGGTACACAACGGTTGGAACTGGGAAGACTCTCCGGGGTTGGAGGTCCTGGTTTACTCGGGTGGAGGTGACTTGAGCACGGGTCATGCGTGAGGGGTAGTTATGGGTACGGGTCCAGTCCGTGTCTCATACTTGTGCATCATGGGGAGGTAGGGGCAGCAGCTTGGGAGATGTCAGTAGGATCTGCAGGGTCAGTAGAGGCCGACGACATTGGTGGTAGCCCTATGACCTAGCCAGGAGGGGGCTCGCCATGATGTCGGGAGGAGGGATGAGTTGTGGCTCAGGTGGGTCTTTACCATCCTTGCGACTGGATGGATGGGGCTTTAGGAGAGGGGAGGTAGTGGTGTTCTTGCGAAGAGTAGGTTTCGCAGGGGTGAGATCCACAAGGAGGAGGGAAATGAGGAGATGGATTATTCGCAGGGGGGGAAGAATTAAAAGCCTTGGGAAACGACAGGCGTGGGGAATGGAAGGGGGCAAAAAATCAGACAGTGGATGACCTTGTGAAAATTAGCAGGGGTTACGAAATTTCCTGCGAAATGTCTTCTCCTTACTTAGGTTATCTGACCTGTAAAAACAACACGGGAAAATCGATAAAAGCGGAAAATGACTTGAGAAATAAATTGAAGGAAAATTTTGAATAAAGCAAAGAAAAGGAAAAATAAATGAAAATAACATAAAATAAAATAAAAATAGATGATTAAGCAAAAGAAGTGGGCTCTGCCGATCTACGAGGAGTTAGGTCCACCTAAACGACTTTTAGGAATTTAGAGGCTCAAGGAGGGTGAGATCCTCCTTGTCTATTTTGAAGGGGATTGCATAAGGCTTCAAGCGGTGGCCATTCACTTTGAAAGTTCGATTGTCCTTCGAGCTCTTGATTTCCACGCCCCATTGGGATAAACTTGATGAATTATGAAGGGGCCAGTCCACCTTGACTTGATCTTTTCCGGAAAGATATGGAGCTTTGAATCATAGAGAAAAACTTGATCTCCTTGACGGAAAATTTTTCAAGCTATCATTTGGTCATGCCATTTCTTAGAATTTTCTTTTGCAATTCTTGAATTGAGGTAGGAATCGTTTCGGAGTTCTTCCCAGCTCATTACAGGTCGAAACCTCCACAGCGTCTCCCAAATCCAAGTTGAGCTTTTAATTGCCCGCCCATGCCTTGTATTCAATTTCCAGGAGGTGGCATGGCTGCGAGCACGAGACGGTTGGGGACGTCAGTAGATCTTAGAAAGGCATCACTGTATGCCCACGGTGAGTCCAGCGACGGGGACCAATCTTTATGTTGGAATTAGCCACTTTCATCAAGATAGTCTTGATCTCCTTTTAAGCTCAACGGTAGAGGGATGGTAGGGTGGCCACTTTGTGTTTCACATATTGCTTGAGGAGGGTTTCAAGGTTTGTTAAAAAGTGGGTACCTCCATCACTGATTATGGATTTGGGCACTCTAAATCTGGAGAAGACATTCTCCTTTAGAAATTTAAGCACCACCCTGTAATCATTGGTTTTGCAAGGAATCGCCTCGACCCACTTGGACATAATCCAACCGCCCCAAGATGTAAAAAGAATACCCAGAAAGGCGTAGGAATATTTGTAAATCAATGCCTGGCATCAGATAAATCAATTACTAGAATCGGGTTTAAAGACATCATATTACAGCGAGAAAGCTTCCCGAGTCTTTGGCATCAATTATAACTTCGGCACATAACATAAGCATCTTTGAAAAGGGAGAATTTAATAAAAACGGATGCGGTCTGCCATGCAGTCTTTGCGAAACGTGACCTCCATAGGCATTTTCGTGGCAGTGACTAAGAATCCCCTGTTGTTCTCCTTCAGGCACACACCTCTTAATGATTTGGTCTGCACAGTATTTGAACAAAAATGGCTCCTCTCAATAATAAGAATGAATTTTGGTGAAGAAGTTTTTCTTGTCATGTGCTTTCCATTCATACGCAGGATTTTCCCACATTTGCTAAATAATTAAGCGATATCATCTTAGGGGGCATTCTTTAAGCGACAAAGACTCTTTGAGGAATTCATCATTAATGGGAAGGGCGTAAGGAGTCATAGGCTATAGTCCAATCTAGAGATGATTTGCCACTACATTCTCTACCCCTTTCTTGTCTTTGATATGGTGATTGAATTCCTGGAGTAGGAGAACCCACTTGATAAGCCTCGCCTTAGCATCTTGCTTGGTTAAAAGGTACTTCAAGGCAGAGTGGTCTGTAAATATAATAATGATTAAACCTACCAAGTAAGCTCAGAATTTGTCTAAGGCATAGACTATTGCTAATAGTTCATTTTCCGTGGTTGTGTAATTCCTCTAAGCTTTATTCAGAGTCTTGCTTGCATAATAAACCACATAAGGCTTCCCATCTTCCCTTTGCACTAAAACTGCCCCGATAGCAAAATCACTGGCATCACATTACTTGAAAGGGTACGCTAGTTAAGGTGATCTACGACATGGCGTAGTGGTCGAGATTATGTTGAGTCCTTTGAAGCTCGCTTGGCACCTATCATCCCTAAAAAATTTGGAGTCCTTTTCCAGCAGCTCATAGAGGGGTTTTTCAATTTTTGAGAAGTCCTTAATAAACCTCCTGTAGAAGCTAGCATGGCCAAGGAACTGCCTTACTGCCTTGACACTTGTGGAAGGTGGCAGCTTAGAAATAAGCTCAACTTTGGCTTTATCGACCTCATTTCCCTTGCTGGAGATGACATGCCCAAGGACAATTCCCTAATTCACCATAAAATGGCATTTTTCCAAGTTAAGCACTAAGTTTTTTTGAATGCATCTGCGGAGAACAGTTTCAAGGTTGGCTAAGCACTCCTTAAAAGTACCCCCACATATGGTGATATCATCCATATATACTTCCATAATGCGCTCCACCATATCATTGAAAATACTGAGCATACATCTTTTGGGCATTAAAGTAGGTGCATTGTAAGAGGGACAAAACTTTCTCCTATAGGCATAAGTCCCAAATGGACGACGAAAATTAGTTTTCCTCTGGTCTTATTTGCAATCTCTATTTGAAAGTATCCGGAGTACCAATATAAAAAACAATAAAATGGATGCTCGGAAACTCTCTCGAGATTGATGATAGAAGGAAGCGAAGAAGTGGTCCTTCCTTGTCACTGCATTTAGTCTCCGGTAATCTATACACACCCTCCAACTTTGTGGTAAAAATGGGTAGAGTATATCTTCCCCCTTTTCATTTTGTAAAATAGTCACCCCAGGCTTCTTAGGCCACGACTTGAGTAAAACACCCGGGAATTTATTGGAAATAGGTAAATAATCTTGAACTCTGACAACTTTATGCCTTGCACTACCTCTTGCATATGGGGTTCGGTAGTCTACAATGGTTGTCTCAACGGTTTAAGCTTCTCATCCTCCATGTAAATGTGATGAGAGTGCAAACCAAAGGGCTAATCCCCTTTAAATTTGATATTTTCCATCTAATGGCCTGTTTGCACTTCCTGAGGGTTCTAAGCAAACTGTCCTCCTGTGAGGCATTCAGAGATGAGGAAATGAAAACAAGGCATTGGCCACCTTTCTCTAAATATGCATATTTAAGTTCTATGGGGAGGGGCTTAAGATCTAGCTTTTGGGATTCTTTATCTTCTTTCTTTCCACTATCCTCCCCGATGACAAGGGAGAATTTGCTTCCTCTCTTTTCAATGCCATGCTTGACCAAAATAGTCGGAGTTTTATTTGGATCTTGAGAAGAAAACTCTACCCAATTCCTCTATTAAATCTTCTGCAGATTCTTTAACTGTGGATTTTCATTATCCACAATGGTATCAATCAGACATACCTTTTCTCGACCCTCTTCCTCTAGGTGCACATGCTTTTTGCCTAGGTGAAAAATATTGAGTTCCAATGTCATATTCCCAAATGTAAGCAGCATTACCCTATTTCAAAAATTTATGATTGCATTTGAGGTAGCCAAAAAAGGCCTACCAAGGATGATGGGCACATAATTGGCTCCCACAGCTACTGGCTCGGTGTCGAGGACAACGAAGTCCATTGGGTAGTAGAATTTGTCTACTTGCACCAAAACATCTTGATGGTGCCCACCCAGGAATTTCAATGACTTTGTATGCACGAGAGATAATGTGATAGTGGTAGGCTTCAATTCTCTCAGTCCCAGTTGCTTATAAACTCAGTAGGGTAATAGGTTGACACTAGCCCCCAAATCTAGCAATGCCTTTTCCACACAAATTCCTCCAATATCCACTGAAATAGTAGGACACCCTAGGTCTTTGTACTTCACCGGAGTTTGCATTGGATGATGGTACTCACCTGTTCTGTCAAGAAAGCCTTTTTGTTGATATTCAACCCTCTTTTCACTATGCACAAGTCTTTTAAAAACATGCCATATGTCAGGACTTGCTTAATCATGTCTAAAAGAGGAATGTTGACTTTCACCTCGACACTTGAATCTCGGTTTGGTTGCTCGCCTTTTTAGCTAGCAATGCTTGAAATGGAGGAGGCATGCTCTTCTTCATCATATATTCTTTAATCACAATTCTTTTCGGTTCCTTTTCTTTATCTTCTTTAGCTGCATTAAGCGACTTAGGCAATGGATGATCAACCATTTTACCACTTGTAGTGATACTTGCGCTTTTCATCCATATTAGGGTGGGTTCACTATGAAGCTACTTCATAAAACTCCTAGGGTTGGGCGTGTCTTGTGGAAATTTGCCTTTCTTGCACTAGCTTTTACGTAGTTGGTTAGCTTGGAAATTGAATACTGCAGAGTTATGTGAAAATTGACATTTTGCTCACGGAACCGTCTAATCTCTTATTCAAGGTTCTCTCCAAATATGACCTGGATTTAACTACACATTCTTCACTGCTCCTCTGAGATTGCCACCACTTTGCTCAAATTTAGGATGGCTTGTTCAATTGGAGAAGTTGGTTGTGGTTGTGATGGCTGAGAAGTTGAAGCATATTATGGAGGAGCAGGAGGTGCATACTATGGGGGTTTCGGCTTCCAGGAGAGGTTTGGGTGATTTCTCTAGCTAGGTTTGCAGGTGTTTCCATAAAAAAAAAAAAAAAAGGTGCGTGGTTGAGGTGGGTTTGAATTGACCAACAACATTAGCCTGTTCCACTAACATCTCCTCATTCTTTGGAACAATTGGACATTGTTCTCCCACGGTCTTTCGATGGCGCCGGATGAAACATGGCTTGTTTGGTATAGGAGTCTCAGTCATTGCTTGCACTGAATGCTGGTTTCTCATTTCAAGTTCTTCCAACCATTTAGCTAAGGTTGAAAGTTTGGCCTTCGTGTCCAAGTCCTCTAGAAGGGAATACATGCCACCCCGTGTGTTGGGTTGAGGTTTCATTATTTCCATCTCCCTTGGGGGTTAGGCTCATCAGCCTTTTTTGAGCTTGACCTTTCTGTACCCAAATTTTGCTCGAAATCTCACGCACATATAGTCTCCAGCAATTGCTTCATGGCAGGAGAAATACCATCATAAAAATAGCTAACCAGCAGCCAAGTGTCAAACCCATGGTGAGGACAGGCATCGAGTGCTTCCATATATCTTTCCAAACATGCAAAGAATTTTTCGTTTTCATTAGCTGAGAAGGTGGAAATCTGCCTCTTTAAGCTGTTTGTCCTCTGAGTGGAGAATAATTTCTTCAAAAACTCAGCCTGCATCTCAGTCCAGTTTCGAATGGTCCTTGGCTTTAGGGAGTTGAGCCAAATCTTGGCTTTATCCTTCAATGTGAAAGGAAAAAGCTTAAGCCTCATTAAGTCTATAGTGGTAGTATCCTCTTTGAAGGTGTTGCAAACCTCCTCAAATTCCTTGATATATGTATAGGGGTTCTCACTCTCCATACCATGAAAAGTGGGAAGGAGTGGCACAAGGTAAAGCTTAACAACCATTTCCTCAGTTGGAGGTACAACGCAGGAGGGTGCACTCAGTTGTGGAGGGTGTATGTGGTCCCTCATGGATCTGAATGCATTGAGGTTCCTTTCCACTCCTTGCTAACTCTGCTACTCTTCATGTGGGGGTTCCATTAAATCAAAATTCAGGCTCACTATGGAATCTATTTCCTGTGATTTCTGTGGTTCCTATGGGATACTGATTTTAACCAATCTACCTTTTGAATTCCTAAACCATTGGAACATAATCTCCTACATGAAAAACACAGGACAACACCAATAAGAAAGAAAAACAATTCTACCAAAAAGGGTTAGTGTTAGCTTAGGAAAAATAAAAAGTATAAACAGTATAATGAATATCAAGTAACCTAGCGATGCTTGCTAGAAAGAATAAAGAAAGAGAAAAGAAAAAGAAATTCACAGAACTTGTGATGAGGATCCGCAAAGTGTTTAGCTGCGTTGTCATTTGCACTAAGACACACCATCCCCAGCGACAAACGCCATTTGATTAGCGTGTGTGTATGTGTGGCCGTGAATCCACGAATCAACAATATTTATAACCTAACACCTCGTACTGGCGTAGCATAGCTACTATAGCACAGTGGTTCTAGGATCGTCCACATGGATGGGTTTTCTTCATGTAAATGACTCACAGTGAAGTTTAAACTGGTGAATTCATTTTGGATTTTGGGTTGTTATAAAAGAGTGGGTTTTAGTAGTTGAAATCGTGACCAAAGTGATGTAAAAATATAGAAAGAATTCCCTTGAAGTGTTAGGTCACTAGGCTTGGATTCCTAGGGAAAATGAGGGGTTCTCAGAGTCTTTTCCTCGCATTGGGGATAAAAACATATAGTTACCTCCCGAATCGGATTTTGGTTTAGCTATAAAACTTGACCCTTAATAACTATCATTTGAAAATGGCATTCAATGTCCATTAATGTTCTTAGTTAGTTAAAAACCTGTCTCCTTGAGTCACCTTCCAATGGATCATAAATGATAACTAATCAACGTCATAGGATCTAGCAATAAGCATCCAATGAGCCGTAAAAGCTTACCATATACTAACCATTCAAGGTGACTCGAAGGGATCAAAACGTAAAGTTGAAGGAGAGAACATTAATGAAAGAGAATACCTATGTTGAAAACACGAGGGCTCCTGCTTTGCCATAGGTTCCCTTGCCCAGTGTCTTCTCATTCAAGGAAGGAGGCAGTTTAGCCGCTCATCCTCTGGGTTGTCATCCTCAGGAAGTTGTTTGACTAGCAAGAAAATGAGAAAATGAAAAGAAAACGGGAGCTAGTTCGACAAGCCTCCCAAAATTATATTGAAAGATTTTCAAGATCCTTTACAAAGTGTTGTTTTGGGGATTATATCCCATCAAAACCATACAAATTACCAAAATAAGCAAAAGCAGTAAACTATTATAGGGATAAAAAGGGAAGAAATCAACAAATGAGGAACAAAAGTTAACAAAAATTCGTAGTCTGTGAAAATTTGCAGCCCTACAAAATTTTGCAGGGGCTGCGAAATTTCATAACCCTTGCGAAATTTGCAGGGGTTTGTTGCTTTTGCAGCTTTGAGTTCTAATTGATTTCTTCATGCTCGAGCTGCATCCCTATCGAATTTTGTTTTTAGCCTGTGAAAACTATAAAAACTGCTATAAAATTGATCAAAAGCATTGCTAGGTCACCAACTTGTCAACTAGGTCCATTTGGTTGATTACTAGGCAAAAAGTGCTCAAAACTCGGACTCTTAAGAGTATGAAACGTCACAATTTGGGTAGTAATCAAGCACACATCAACACAACAAAGCCAAAAGTCATCCAGCCCTCTACTTTCACGTGGTGAATGATGAAGGCGGCGAGTGGGTATGAAGACGGGCACCCCTATCCCATTCCTCACTCATTATAGGGATTAACAATATCTCGTACCCGTCCAATTAGGGCCAGGGTTAGGTCGGGTAACCCAAAATATAGAACTGTCATCCCTATATTCTTTACCTTTGTCAGACAGGAAATATATAAAACATCATCAAGACTACCTTAATACATTAAAACACATCATCTAGACTTGACCTATCACTTTTCATTCCTTGTAATTATTATACTGTACACAGGGCACTTGGACATTGACTCAAAAAAAGGGCTCCTGCGTGAATTTAAAAGTTTGGCTGAGACATTCAGAGTTTTCTCATTAGTTTTTCAAATTTAATAGAATTAAGTTTACCTGGTTCATAACAGCAGATCCAAAGGCGATTGCCGCAGATGTGGGTGCAGACCCAGCATTTGCAAGGACATCAGCCTCAGATGATGTGGTTGCAGGTTCAGATTGCACAAGAGCCAATTAATTTGAAGAAAATGAATCCGACAGTGAGCCAACTAAGTCCATTTCCGGACTGATTGACGTAGCTGGGGCAGCTGTTCAAAGAGAAGATAAAGACTCTAAATTTCCATTTGCACCCTATGTTTATCACAAAAAAAACGGGTAGAAGAGTAATCCTATCCATTCTATAATACTTCAGAAACCATTTTTCCTAGAAATACATTTAGTAACACTAAATTTTCCAATCAAAATACATCATGTTTAATATTAAAGCATAGCAGTCATTCCAATGGACAAATAGAAAATAACTGAATCACAAAAAAACTTGTTTTCTTCATCAGTAACAAAAACACCTGCTTAACAGTCCAAAAACTCTAGACAGTCCGTCAGCCAATACGTAATTTAGAGTTCGTAGCAACAGTGAGGCCATGAAACATTTTGGAAAGCGATGTGACAGGAAATATAAAAATGCACAACTTGTTAAACAACCTACGCATCAGCAGAGCCAAAAAATATAAGCTAATTAAAAATTAATGCAAAAATAAATAGATGGCTAGGGCTTCACTAAATACAATTCTTTAGCATTGAAGGAACATAAAGCAAGCAAGCAAGCACCAAAACACAGAGGACTAAATTCTTCCCTTTAGAAGAGCAAATCTCCAGCTCCACTCACAAAGAATGGCATTGTTGAATGAAGAGAGAGACATCCAACAGTCTAAGCCCCTCTTCCTCTTGTCTGTACAACTCCTCTTCGTACTTTTTGTGTCTAATTACAGACTATGCATGATCTTTTGTACACGTTCTGGATTCAAATCTGCACCTTAAAAAATTTCTAAATTTCATTTTTGGAGAGTAATTCTCCATGACCTGCTGAATATTGAAAATTTATGACATTAGCCTTCTTAAACTTCAGATAACATCAATACTAAATTTTGAGAAACGTGGCTGGATTTTTTTTAAAGGAAGCAAAAATGGAAAAAGAACAATTCTAAGACCTTTTTCTATAGGTTATAACTTCCTAACAATAAGATAACAATTTTCTATGGGAAAAAAATGTTTCTAATTATCTTCAAAAGCGCCACACAGAACAAATTATTGAATTATATAACTATCATAATACTAACAATTGCAAGCAAATTGTTTTTGGAGTCGAAACTACCTACTGTGGAAGCAAGAAAACCTCTGCAATTCTCAATACCTGAAACTGGACAGCGTGGATCAAATTCATCAAAAGAATCAACTTTGTGCGTGGGAGGGAGTGTAGAGGACCAACAACACTTGTTGCTTGGGTAGGACTAGCGCCTACAGGTGGAGAAGATGTTTTAGGGGCAGGCGCTGTTGGGGTTTTTCCATCTCTTCTGTCGAGAAGAAAGATAGGATTAACCAAACACTAAGTTGGTAAAATCTTGATCCATGTCTTTGGTATAAAATACGTACCTCTCATCATGAACAAAACTTTGGATATCAGCTACAGCTTCTTCATAACTAGGAGGAGCGTCAAGATTTTGTTCAGAAAATTTTTGTTCAAGCCTCCTGTACAATAAATAAAAATACAAAAGCACGGTTTCGATTAGCTTAAGTTCCATTTTCAACCAGAATTTTGAAAAACTGACCTCAAGTATCATATAAACGCAAAGTTGTGAATTAATCCACCAAGATATTACCTTCCATACTGTGCAATAAATAAATATCACGAATACAGTTTTAATTGGCTTATTGTATTCAACCTGAATTTTTAAAAAATTGACCTAAAACTATCACACCAAACATCAAGAAGTTGTGAATGAATCCACCAAGATATTACCTTCGATACTAAGGATGCTCATCAGTTCGGGCACCACCTCTGCAGCAGGAATAGGGCTGAGCCAACTACAACTTCAAGGTCAAAAGTCTCAAGTAGATAACAGCATTCTACTTCTAATATAAAAATATATAAAGAACATATAGTTGCATGAACAAGAATAAAAATTTGCAACTATGTATGTTGTTACCTTGATTTTCTAACCTCTGGAGCATCAGCGGCGCGATGTGAACCTGCAAAAAAGGGCGATCCGATGACGGTGGGCCGATCGCCTCTTCGATGATTTAGTTAGGAAAAATTTGGAGAGAAAGAAGAAGAAAGTTCCTACAGTTGGAATTGCATACCTTTTCATCGTGGGGTTCCTCCTGATTTATAGAGGGTGATTCACGAATTCCTCTCCCTTTTTCTCCGGAAAGAATCTCCTTTTCTTAGGAACAAAATATTTTTCCTTATAAAAGACTAATTCTTCCATATCAAGGATTGATCTTCCGAGAAGTAAGGGAGTTGGAAACTAGGAAATTAGTGGATAAATACCTTTTGTGTATTTCCCGCCTTTATCTATTCGTCCATAGCGAACTTGCCTTAAGCAGGAGGATGGTCGATTAGGGGACTTGGAACTCTAGACGAGCTACCTTGAGGCTGGCATTTGGGAGGATACTTCGACTTTCATAGATGGGCTTCCGGATTGCCCGTCTAGGTAGTGCCTACCAATTTTAATATGGAAGGTGGGCTTGGGCCGCTTCGCATCGTGGGCCAGGCGGACCATGGATCGAGTGGGCCGAGCCATGGGCCCATTGAGTAGTGGGTTTAAAACCCATGGTACTCACAATGCCCCCCTTTTTCCCGGCTATAATTTTGTACTTTTCCAGTTAGGGAAAATGCCGTAGTATTAAATGCTGAATGTGGAAAGTTGAATATAAGGAGGAGGTGCTCTCGTGGGTTCAAAGCGAGTGGGAAATGCACGCTTCCCATGATATATACGACGCATCTTGTTCTGACGGCGCATTTAATGCTCTTATCGATGCCTTACCCCTACAAATAGGGGTATGGGTTGTGATAGCAGTTTTGTTTACGTTTTCTTTGAGTTTTTTGATTTCTGCGATTTTTCTTTTCTTGTGCTTCTACGAACTTTCCTTTCAATGGAGCCTCTCGAGACTCTTGACTCTTTAATGACTATCGATTTTCCGGTTAGTATTCATGTCTGAAACCTTTTTTTTTTTTTTTTAATCGTTGGTTGGTTCGAGTATTTTTGGGGGCGTCCTATTAGGTTAAGGGAAGATTTTTGTTTTGCATTTCTTAGGTTTTGTCAATGGAGGGATGTAAAACCTCATGAGGGGATTTCTTTTATCTTCACAGGTTTCGTTTCACGTCTTAAGCCAATGGGCCTTAAACTGACCCCCTAATGTCCCCTTTTTTTATTTGCCTATAGAATAGCAAGGGGTTACGAAGAGGTTTCCAACAGTCAGGCTGGGCGTCGGAGGGGGACTCCCCAAGAAACTCCTACTGCAAGTAGTCTAGTTGCTGCTATGTCTGCAGAGGAACTAAGGTTGTACAACCAGGTTCCTACCGAAATCAGTCTGGAGATATTAGACGACCCGGTTACCTCAATTGTAGGGGAGGAAGATAACGCCATCTATTTCACTCGAGAGCAATTAGATGCAGGGCTTCGCTTCCCCGTCCCATCGTTGGTGAAGCAGTTTCTGCACTTTACTCAGGCACCTCTTGCACTCGTACATCCGAATGTTTTTTCGGATTCTAACAGGTTGTAGTGTGCTGCACTCTCTCTACTAGCTGGACATCTCGTTGGGGGAGATTTGTTTCATTTACACTTTTAAGCTTAGGGCGGGGGCGGCATTATGTCGTACCGGTCCTGGTTCCCCCAATTGTAATGGGTCTTGACTCTCCCAAAATGGAGGCGAAAGGGGTTGTCTTGATTAGGGGCCCATGGCATGTGAGGCCTGGCTCTCTAGGGCTTCCTTTTATATGAATCAGTCCCTCTCGTTCCTAGGTCTATTTTAGTTTTGATGTAGCTCATATTTTTCTAGGCGGTTTTCTCTATTGACATGCCTCTGTTTTCTTGACGGTCGTGGCGGGCGCGGTGAGGCGGTAGTCGGCTAAGGTAGAGGAATGAGATTGGACCGCATCAACTGGCTACTTGAGATCACAGAGAGGGAGCGTAACCATGAGTTTCTTCTATCTGTGAAGAATCTGTAGGACCTAGGCACTAGTCATTTCTCATACATAGTGTTTGTTCTTCCTCGTTCGCTGCCCACCAAGCTTGTGATGGGTGAGAACTTCGTCCTCGCTGATCTCCTAAAGCTAATACCAGGGGGCTCTTTGCAAGCGGAATCCGCTTTGGAGCCTCTTGTTCGACCAGACTACCTACCCTTGTCTGCGCAGAGATCACTGGCACAACTCGATTACCTTGGTGTCGAGATTCCTGACCGCCCCACTTAGGCAATGAAGAAGAAAGGAAGGCTGGACATGATAAGGTTCTTAGGCGAGGATTCGAAGGAGTTTGTGAATTTGGATGGACCCAGATGGATATCGAGTTAGGCCCGAGAAGTAATGGAGGTGAGTGTTGGCCTCGCGGTTGGATTCTTGCTAGGATCTGCATGAAAGCAGATCTCTGAACAGGAGAGTACCCACGGCTCAGGGTCTAGATGGTAGCGCTCTAAGCGAGTTTGGTCCCTGCGAGGAGTTTGGTCGGCGAAAGTGATTTCCATGGATTCTCTCGAACGAGCTCACGATTCATACAGGCGCGCTGGAGGGTGAGCGCCTGGGGTGTCTCGGGAGGCTTGTGTCACTAGGATCGGACTCGATTGGAGAGCCTCCCATTGTGACGAGTACGCAAACAATACTCTCCATAAAAGAAGTAGGGTGCGTTGCTTGCGCGACGGCGGCCCCAGCCTCACGTTTTTGGGGCGCGAAGGGCGAGGCGCCTTGTAGTGATACCGGCTCGTATGTCCAAGCCGTTGGAGTAAATTTCTTTGACGCGGATGTGGAGCACGACGAAGTACCTTTCGGTTGCTTGTTAGGAAATGTAACCATTTCGAAAGGAGGGATTCTTCGATCGTGCACATGTCTCTACCCTCACATTTTTTGCGTCTCGGTGGTAGCTCGTTCTTAGGAGTACTCCATCCCTTTCCCTAGCTACATGGATAAGGGGTCCTATCAACGCATAGCGGAAAACGGGATGTATATCCATAACCACGACTTTAATGAGACGGTAAAGCTGGTATGGTCTAAACTCTAATGTTTGAGCATGGGTTTTCTATTGTTATTTCCTCCTAATGCCTCTTTAGTTCTGAGGCCTTCTGTAGATTCGAACAGCGCATTTCCTTCTTATAGGCCCTTTAGAGGTTGACGAGACGTCTCTCACATTTGGAAATTGGGCGCTAAGGGCGAGATATCCCTATCTTCACTCCTAAATTATGAAAAGGAAGTGATGGAGGGGAGGATTACTAGAAGGCTCTGAAGGTCATTTTTGCCTTTGACTACAAGTGTTATGCTTTCAAACATAACATCTGTGGAGACCAACCGGAGGTTCCAGACGGTTTGCCTGACTCTTTTGACCCATTGCTGCTAGAGTTCTTTGTAATCCCTAAGTGCCCCCCGGTCCCAACAGCTACTGAAGACATAACGATCAAGGTGCACCTGAGCGAGGTGGCTAAGGAACCAGAGAAGAATGCTTTCGTCGAGGACCAGAGCTAATTCCAATCCCTCATTTTTCCTTCTTTTTTTTTTTTTTAAATTTTTGTAAGGGCCCTTGGCCCACGGACATTTTTAAATCATAGGCCTTAATTGGTGCATTTAATGAATATGACTTACGGTACTCTTATGCATTGAACCTTTATAATTTTCTTATCCTTTTATGAACATAAAATTTAGGATAGTTAATTCCTTTAGAGAGCCACGAGGTTGGCTCTCTAAAATTTCCAGCAGGCATAGAGCCACAAGTTTGGTCTTATGGATAAGCTGCTTGATAGACAGAGCCTAAGTTTGGTCTTTATGATGTGCTACGGAGCTTAGAGCCACAAGTTTGATCTTATGAAAGAAGCTTAGAGCCATAAGTCTGGTCTTATGAAAGTGCCAGCAGTCTTAGAGCTACAAGTTTGGTCTTACAAAGGAAGGTAGTAGCAAATATTAAGAGGAAATATTCTAAAGAATTTTTTTTTGATAATACCTCTTAAGGTGCATGGAATTCCATATTCTAGGTACGGGCGTCTCGTCTAGTTTATTTAATGTGTATGACCTAGCTACATCCACTCGTACAACTATGTATGGTCCTTCCCAATTTGGTTGAAATTTGCTGGCTATAGGGTCAGTTGTGTTCTCAAAGACCTTTCTTAAGGCTAGATCCCCAGCTCGGAATGCAAGTGGCTTTATATGCATGTTGTATAAGTTTGCCATCCTTTGTTGGTAAGATGTGATTAGTGCCCAAAAAGAGCTATTCTGAACCCTGTTTATTTCAGGTTTTGAGTGCTTTTTGTGTACTAATCATTCTAATTAACCCGATTTGCACATTAAGGTCCCTATTATTTTACTGATCGCATTTTGTGGAAAATTTTGCCATTTTTGCTAGCTAAATTATGCTGAAATTGTTGAGTCGATCCAAGCACGAAGAATTCAAGTCAAACTGACATTACGAGATCAAAGACTAGAGAAGGAAGAAGAGCGAAGTGAAGAAAATGGGCATTGTGAAATTCTGCGTACTTGTTCGGCTCGACCTTTGTTCCTCCTGTTTCGTTCTGCTTTTTACTCTATGCCCTGTTTGCTTTTGCTTTTGGTTTTTTTCCATTTTACCCCTGTAATGGCCTTCCGATTTTGTTTTTTTTTGTAACTTCCCTTTCACTGAGCATCTATATAAGCCTTAGTCTATAAAAACTTTGTATCAATCAACTCACTTCACGTCGCCAATAGACAGGGGCGGCAGTTTCACCGCTGCTTCCTCCTTTCTCCCATTTTCTTTCATTTTCTTTCCCCTTTCTCGGCTGCCAAACACTCCTCTGAGGATGACAACTCAGAGGATGGTTGGCTAGACCTCTTCCTCCTTGAAGAGGAGGGTTACTAGGCAACGATTTGGAAGTAATTGACGGTCCTCTGTTTTTGATGTAGGCATTTATTTTCATTTATGTTCCTATCCTTCCCTCTAGGTTGAAATCTCCTAGATACATCTTGATTGACCCCGATGTTGTGATCTTTTAGAGTTCATTGAATGCTTATTATTTAGATTCAGTGATATTCATTAGTTTACCACCTCTATTTATTCTTGTAAAGATGGAGTCGAAGTAGGTTTTTCCTTTATGCAGGGCCATGAATGTTCGTTAAATGCAAGTTCTACTGTTTTTCATGTATGTAGTTATGGGTATTTGCGTTCCTGCTTCTCACCTTAGGTTAAAATCTCTTAGGCATGCCCTCCTTAATGTGTATTTGACAAGCTTTTTGGGTTTAGTGGATACTTTCATTAGATCCACTGATGCCTAGTTAGTTGTCTCCTATTAGTTATTGTGGGGTAGGTTTTTTGAGATGTGTTTTCACTACTAGGGACATTTATGCCTAATAAAATGCTTTCTATCGAAAGGAAAATTATTAGGGTCTAGGTTTTAAAGCTAAATGAAGATCTGGTTCGGGAAATGACTATATGTCATGCTCCTCAATGCGAGGGGAAAGACCAGGGACATGTTGGTTGCCTTAAATCCCTAAGCAGTGGCCGAAACTTGAGGTTATTTTTCTTATTTTATTTTCCTTTGTGACCATCCGACTCCTGTTTTTGCAGCCTTGAAATCGAGTGAAATTCACCAATTTTGAACCTCAGCATTGGTCGTTGTCTGAAAGAAAACCCATCTAAGGTTCGACCCTAGAACCAGCTATACTGTGATAGCTTTGCTACGACGATGGGAAGAGAATGGGATATAAATATTGTTGATTCGGATCACCTTTACTGGCCTGAATCAAATGGCGGATTCTTGGATGGTGCCCTAGTGATGATATTTGTTGAACACTTGTGATCCTCATCACAAGTTCTAGTGAATTTTCCTTTTATCATTTTACTGTCATTTTTTTTTTTTTAAGTTAGTTGCCCTGTTTCTAGTAGAAGTGCATGCTCCAGTGGGTAAGCCAGAAGCTGCAGTGATCACAAACATTGATCAAATGGAACACCTAGGGGGAGAGCAACATAGTCAGAACGAGGGAAACCTTGGTGCCCATAGGTCCATGAGGGACTATAGAAACTCTCCATGGATGAATGTGCCCTCATGCATGGTGCCTCGATAAAAACGTACCATGTAAATTCTTAAACCTAGTTGGAGGAACCACCTAAACCTCTCATGGGGACGGAACATCCATAGTATGCTCTTTAGCTACTCCATCTTATGCTTGACTCCTCGGTCACAACCACCACGATTAATTTCTCGGTTAGCTTAAGCGATACTAAACCCCTTTGCAGATGGTGGGGTGATGCTGTGGAAGAATAGAAGAAATTTCGTATCGATTAATTAAAAAAATTCATCTTGTGGAGAACTCTTTGAACGAAGGTGGTGGACTTGAAAGTGAAATGGAGCATAAATTTATTAACTCTTGATACTCCGTTTCAAGGCTTGCCCGATTAACATGTTCATCAGAAAGAGGTCAGAGGAAGAATGCATAAGTGACACCACCGCATGGTAGATGAGCCGTGTCAACGGCGGCTATTATTGGAATCTTGAGACATTGGTGATCTTTGTCTACCGTAGGAGAAGAGAAGGAAGCTTGATCCCTGTTCTTGTGAGGAAAGCAGTGGAAAAATGAGACAATTTACCACCTTTAAATTCAGTCCACATCTTGCCTTCACGGCGACCTGGCCTTTACGAACACTGCTCTTCTTCGCTGAAGCAAAGGCCATCCATCTCCATTACTGCCCTTGCAAAACCTCGAAGAGTGAGTGGCCATTGTCCAAACCGTCACTACTTTAAAAAGATGGCGGTACTCCACCTTTGCATGATGACAGTGGATGGTTAGTCTTGGTTCGGTTGGAACACCGAACCTCGGCATTACTAAAGCTCCACCGGTTCGGCAACCTCAAAGCAGGAACATGTTTGGGGGACTACTCAGTCTCCCCAGCTTTTTGTTTCGATTTTCTTAGTTTATTTTAGTTTATTTTGATTATTTAATTTTCTCCTTAGATTTTCTCTAATTTTTAGTTAATATTTGTTTTTTAGATTAATTTTCATTTTTCTACAAATTTTTTAATTTTTGTGTTTATTTTTCAATTTTATCAATTTTGATGAAGTAGGAGGTATGGAAGGCCGCAAATTTGTGACACGAAATTTATGAGCACGAAATTTTCGCGAATTTTGATGCGAGCCGCATTAATGAAATTTCGCACAGCAATAGTGTTTTGATGTGCACTGTACACTATTTCGTCATTTTGTGAATATTTATATATATTAAAAAAATTATTATATATATATATATATATATATATATATATATATATATCAAATAATATATTTAAAAAAATTGGTCTTCAAAATTGTTTATATAGAAATATATATATAAAAAAAATTTGAGTCTTCAAAAATATTTTATTTATTTTTCAAAAAAAATGAAAAAAAAAGAATTCGCGTATTTGCGAAATTTCGCAACAGTAATTTTCGCAACTGCCTAATTTGCGTGATTTTGTTTTAGCCCATAACTTTTTTATCCGAACTCCATTTTAGGCGTTTTTGGTACCGTTGGAAATATTAGAGAGTGTGGAATCTAAATATGGCTAGAAAGAACACTTTTGAAATTATTATGAATATATAATTTTAAAAATGATCCAACTGGTCACTTTTTTTTTCTTTTTTCTTCTCCTAACTTGTTTATATAAAGCCCAAATGGAGTGAATAAGGTGTCGATGGAAAGCTTGCAAAGTCTCCTATCCAAAAATGAGCACATATCATCAAGGAGGTAACACTTCCTTCTCTAACTTTCCAATCCAAGACCCATTGCGGATAATGTGACATTTGGTTGGGGGGAAAGTTAGCGAAGGAAGTGGCATTTATTTTTGTTTTTATTTTGAGCAAGCCCATTTTGTTATGTTCAGTGGCTCACTGGTTTTCCTTTTTGTGAAGCTGTTATAATTTACAACTTAAATTTTCAAAAATTGCACCCACTTTTTATGGTTTGCTGACCTCTGAGTTGGAAAATGAAACTTTGTCTAATCTGATGATGTGAAATTTGATGCCATGCCTAGTTGAGTGGATGATTAGTTGAATTCTTGTTGTACTTAACCTTTTTCTTCCACCTTTAGCTAACCACACACAGTGCACATCAGTTTTCAACAATAGGCTGAAAAACTGCCTACCTCTTAGACTTTGCAAAACCTACCCTAGTTTCGTTGACTACCTTTAATAGGTTAAGGACCCCCATGAATAGAAGGCCAATGTATCTTCCAAAATAAAAGAAGAGAAAAAGAAAAAGCAAAAAGAAAAATAAAAGAAAAAGAAGAAAATTGCAACGCTTTGCCTTAAAACGAAAACCTGCGCAATCAAGGGTTTTATGGCGAAAAGCAAAGCACAGTGCCACTAAGCTAGCTGGTTGGGATCCCACCGACTTAGTGCTCATTGCATGGGTGGATAGGTGGAGTTTAACGAGTTGTAGGTCTTGGAGTTTCAAAATCATTAGTCGAGGTGAAACTGAAGAGTTAGTGGTCGAAGACCTTCGTGACTTAGTGCCCTAAGCCTTAATTGGTTGGGAGTCATCGATAGATCCCAGATTACATGGACTTTGGTGGTCGATTCCCCTCGGCATTGCCTCTGACACAAAAAGAATTGTGGAATAAGAGGTGGGTCCTGATCTATTTAGGTTGGTTAGCATACTAGGTTGTGTCAGTAGCTTGGATGGGGGGAGAGTGCAGTTTGGCAGTTTATTGTTGAGGATTGATCAAACAAACACTTAGATTTTGGTGGAAGTTCCTGGTTGAGTCTTTGAGAAGGAAGCTCTTTTGATACTCAATTTTGTATGTATGCCATTCACTCTAGGATAGTTATTAGACCGTTCCGGTAAATTCTCTGTTGAGGTTAGGCACTACTTCTTCAACCTTTGACGAAAACCTTTTGTAACATAATTTTGTGTTTTTTGTATCTCTCTTCTTTCTTTCTGCTTTCATTTGCTAAGGGATTATAAGTATGTAGGATTAAGAAGTGTGATTAATTGCCCAAGAACTCTTTAATTACAGTGCCCCACCAGGTTTGAGTGCTTTTTGTGTACTAAATCACATTTCTAATTACTTCGATTTGCATCTAGGTCCTCTATTTCTTTGAAATCGCATTTGTAGCGCAAATTTTGCATTTTGCTATTTAAATTATCTGGAATTATTTGATCGATCAAGCCACGAAAGAATTCAAGTAAAACTCAGCATTGCGGATCAAGACCGGAAAGGAAGAAAGAGCAAAGGAAGAAAAATGGAGCATTGCGAAATTTGGCTCCTATTTGGCGCATTCCCGACTCCGGCATTGTTCCT